>CM050207.1:20454782-20479782 GCA_027475355.1 Coilia nasus
GTTGCCTTTAATGCCCCTATTCCCCTTTTAAGATCCTTTAATGCCCCTATTCCCCTTTTAAGATCCTTTAATGCCCCTATTCCCCTTTTAAGATCCTTTAATGCCCCTATTCCCCTTTTAAGATCCTTTAATGCCCCTATTCCCCTTTTAAGATTGTCACCTTCAGAGCAAAACAATCTCAGCATTAGCCCCTTTAAACACCAAGCTCCTAGAACCCCTTATGGTTCCCCACTCACTACTTGCTTCAGGTCTGCATCATCGTGTCTGCATTGGCTTCATCTTTTTAGACCTGCATCTAAACACCCATTCAACCACCCCTGAGGAGGCTGTGGGCATCTGGAATGGAGGTCTTATTTGTGTTCTTGTCCTTGGGGTGGACCAGTCTCTGTCTGAGGTAAGGTTGTGTGTGTGTGCGCGCGTGTGTGTGTGCGCGCGTGTGTGTGTGGACCAGTCTCTGTCTGAGGGTATTGCCAGGCTTGAGGCATTCTTGGATGTTGTGCTTGCTGAAGATTCTTCTTATTTTTTCAGATAGAGAGAGAGAGAGAGAGAGAGAGAGAGAGAGAGAGAGAGAGAGAGAGAGAGAGAGAGAGAGAGAGAGAGAGAGAGGTGCACACGCTTTAGTGAGAGAGGAGTGAGCAAGTGTGTGAGAGGAAACACATTTGGTCTTTTTCTGCTGGTGTCCTTATATTTGCAACTGACCAGGGATCTTTTGGCAGCTGTTGAAAATATTGCTGTCATTTTCAGTGTCCAGTTGATGTTTGCTATTGTGAGTGTGAGAGGCAGGTGTGTGCCTGTCCGGTGGTGCTGGTGTTTCTGCCTGAGTGCTTCCTTCCTTCCTGCCTTCCACTATGTGGGCCACTCCCGCACTCGCTGGGCTGCTTCACCACGGAAACGCTCTGTGCTCCTGGAGTGTGTCTAACCACATTACTGACATCAGTGTGTGTGTGTGTTACATTTCCGCATGGCATGGGTTTTCTGCCCGCTGTGCACTGTGAAACTGTACACCACGGCGATTGTTTTTGTGCTGGCATTAGAAACATGAAATGTTCCTCTTCAGGAAGTAAAGAATATACCACCACCACAAGGTGCCCCAGATTCTCATCTGTGCTGT
This sequence comes from Coilia nasus, assembly GCA_027475355.1. Lineage (NCBI taxonomy): Eukaryota > Metazoa > Chordata > Actinopteri > Clupeiformes > Engraulidae > Coilia > Coilia nasus. The sequence goes on from CM050207.1 coordinate 20,455,894, forward strand.
GTACAGTTGTGTATTTGCCTCACAACATTACCACAAATTTACTGCTAAATCCTAATGAACTCTGATTCATACGATTTGACAGTTTCACTCAGTGCCTGCAAAGTACAAAGACAAGAAAAATCCTTGAGATCTCTGCAGGAATGTGACATACTTATCAGCACTGGTGCACTGTCTGCAAGTATTTCATGAAGAGGACCACATTTGCATCAGTCAGAGTGAAATTGGCAGTTGACCTGACCTGCTGACTCGTGACCACTATGCAGATGTAGCGCAAGCAGACACACACACACACACACACACACACACACATACACACGCACACACACATACACACACACACACACACACACAGGGAGAGAGAGAGAGAGAGAGAGAGAGAGAGAGAGAGAGGAGTGTGTAAGCGTGACAGAGAGGAGTGTGTAAGCGTGAGAGAGAGGAGTGCACGAGTGTGAGAGTAGAGAGAGGAGTGTGTAAGCGAGAGAGAGGAGGGCACGAGTGTGAGAGTAGAGAGAGGAGTGTGTAAGCGAGAGAGAGGAGGGCACGAGTGTGAGAGTAGAGAGAGGAGTGTGTAAGCGAGAGAGAGGAGTGCACGAGTGTGAGAGTAGAGAGAGGAGTGTGTAAGCGAGAGAGAGGAGGGCACGAGTGTGAGAGTAGAGAGAGGAGTGTGTAAGCGAGAGAGAGGAGTGCACGAGTGTGAGAGTAGAGAGTTCCCAGGGCTGCCTTATGGCGCCTGTGCCAGCCACTGCACGCTCACGTTGCCAATGCTGCTTCAGCCACTGCACGCTCACGTTGCCAATGCTGCTTCAGCCACTGCACGCTCACATTGCCAATGCTGCTTTCACAACGGCCATCTTAGCGGGACAGCAAGGTGGGTTGCACCAGGCTCACTTTATGCTGCATCTGTGTTTTTGTTTTTGTTTTGGTTCTTCTCCCGCTAAACTAAATGTGAATATGATATTTATTGGTGGATGGAGGGTTTAAGGGTGCTTCATGCTGCTCTTTCATTCTGTTAGCATATAATTCTGTCTCCATGGATACCAGGATGGGACCCAACCAACCCCATGCAGGAGCCTCAGGCCCATACTGATGCTGCCCTGCAAAGGCAAAGTGCAGGAACACACACACACACACACACACACACACACACATATATACGCACTCACTCACACACACACACACACACACACACACACACATACGCACTCACACACACACACACACACACACAGACACACACACACACACACATACGCACTCACTCACACACACACACACACACACACACACACATACGCACTCACTCACACACACACACACACACACACACACACACACACATACGCACTCACTCACACACACACACACAGTCTCGCAGGCTCGCTGTCAAGCAGGTGAAGGACAGTCTTCATAGTCTGATCATTCTAAAGGTCACTGGTTCATTCCCTTGTCCTGGTGCCTTGTTATAAAGCCTGGCATGACGGGTGTCTGCACGCAAGCTCATCCCATAAAAAAGCATCACTGGGAGTCACGTTCCTCTGTAAAACAGCCACCAAATCCAGATTCCTCCGTAAGACAGCCGCCAAATCCAGATTCCTCCGTAAGACACCCAACCTGCCTCCCTGACAGATGACATTGCATTACAGAGTGACTTACAGTTATTTAGGTACAGGGTGCAGTCCCTGGATCAGTGTGGGGTTAGATACTCCTTGCTCAAGGGCTCTTCAGCCATGGATGAGGGTGCAGGAGAGCACTGGTTATTTACTCCCCCACCCACATTCTTCCTACTGGTACAGGATTCAAACCTGCGACCCTCTGATCTTGACCAAGACCAACTCCCTAACCACTAGGCCACAGCTGGCACACGTCTGCCCAAACCTCATGTTCCCTCTAAATACCACATTACGTCCCACTTTACTCAAATATGGCCACATACACCCCATATATTGCTATCTTTTTTACCTCAGGAAACCCGCAAACCCACTGGTGTGTAAATACTAAATAATGCAAGGACTGATGTAGCTGCTTTGGTGCTTTCTACACCTGAATTACATTAAACAGGCTTGCGCTCTTCCTCAGGGACCCAGGTGAGTATCCCTGAGTGCCAAGCTGTGGCGTGAGTTTCTGCATTAAAGCAACACTAAGTAGTTTTCATCTTCGGCCGTTGCCCTACAGGTTGGAAGCGGAATTACCTCTCGTAGAACTACAGAGAGACGCTCCGCTCCTCCAAACTTACTTAGTGCGGTTCAGAAGTGCCTTTCACCCTGTTACGAGTTGATAAACCACTGAAATATAATTATATAATAATATCAAATATAATAATATAATTATATGTATTGTATACAGGTATGTGAGAGTGAGAGACAGAGAGCCAGAGAGAGAGAGAGATGGAGACAGAGAGAGATGGAGAGACAGAGAGAAAAAGAGAGAGAGAGACAGAGAGCCAGAGAGAGAGACAGAGAGACAGAGAGAGAGAGAGAGAGAGAGAGAGAGATGGAGACAGAGAGAGAGAGGATGCACAAGCGCTTGAAGTGAAGATATAAGTCTGATACCCTGCAATTGGGAGATACATTGTTTGTTTGTTTGTTTGTTTGTTTGCTTTGGAGAGAGGCTCTGTTGGCCTGACAGGGGCATTGCTTTTTTAAAGATCTTCTCCCATCTGTCATACTAATCTATTTTAAAGCTAGACAGTGGCCATAGCTGGGGAGAGGTTGCCAAAGCTTTATTTAAAACCTCCAAATCAAAATAGTTGAGGGGGGAGGGGTGTGCACAAAGGCTTAAATAGCTTCTCACCCAGTGACAACTTTAAATGCATTTTTCTCAGTTTCAGTGTTGACGTAGTTACTGCACTTTGGCAGTACTTGCTCTTTGCACAGGGCAGTTCTGATGATTGTGTTGATAATGGGGTTATTCCAGTTGGGAGTTACCCTGTCATTATGCAAAATTACATCCGAGAGCTTTTTAGTGTCTCGGCAATTCCCAGCACTTTCCAGCAGCAATTAATCCGAAGTACATTTGTGATAAAAGACACAGTGGCACTCCCTGAGTCCACCTGTGCGCTGCACCACCAGTTTGCATACGTTCTAAAGTGCAGACTGCTGCATCGTGCAGTCTGTTTGTAATCGTGCTGCATTTGTATTAAGCTTATCATCTCGTTCAGAGCTGAATGTGCATACTCTGGTTCAGAGCTGAATATGCATACTCTGGTTCAGAGCTGAATGTGCATACTCTGGTTCAGAGCTGAATATGCATACTCTGGTTCAGAGCTGAATATGCATACTCTGGTTCAGAGCTGAATGTGCATACTCTGGTTCAGAGCTGAATGTGCATACTCTGGTTCAGAGCTGAATGTGCATACTCTGGTTCAGAGCTGAATATGCATACTCTGGTTCAGAGCTGAATATGCATACTCTGGTTCAGAGCTGCATACTCAGGGATGCAGTGGAGGATAAACACAGAGTACAGAGTACTTTACCTCTTAAATTCCAGAAAAGGAGTTTATTCACCTCTCAGCAGAGTTTATCAAACTAGCAATACAGTTTATTCACCCTATAGTAGAACCTATGTACTGAATGCAGTTTCAAGCATTCCAAAATGACAATATACCGCTAGGCCCCTGTGCATACTGGTATACCGCTAGGCCCCTGTGCATACTGGTATACCGCTAGGCCCCTGTGCATACTGGTATACCGCTAGGCCCCTGTGCATACTGGTATACCGCTAGGCCCCTGTGCATACTGGTATACTGGTGCAGCAGCAGAGGATACGTCAGATGCTGAATCATGTTGTGTGTTTTGTATATACAGTCAGGCCTTGCAGGAGAGATCAATTGTGTTTAAATTACATTACACTTAGCTCACGCTCTTATCCCGAGCGACAGTTATGTTAAGTACAGGGTACAGTCCCTGGAGCAGTGTGGGGTTAGATGCCTTACAGTTATTTAGGTGCAGGGTACAGTCCCTGGAGCAGTGTGGGGTTAGATGCCTTACAGTGAGTGAGGTGCAGGGTACAGTCCCTGGAGCAGTGTGGGGTTAGATGCCTTACAGTTATTTAGGTGCAGCGTACAGTCCCTGGAGCAGTGTGGGGTTAGATGCCTTACAGTTATTTAGGTGCAGCGTACAGTCCCTGGAGCAGTGTGGGGTTAGAAGCCTTACAGTTATTTTAGGTGCAGGGTACAGTCCCTGGAGCAGTGTGGGGTTAGATGCCTTACAGTGAATGAGGTACAGGGTACAGTCCCTGGAGCACTGTGGGTTGATGCCTTGCTCAAGGGCACTTTAGCCATTTACTCCCCCACCCACATTCTTCCTACTGGTACAGGATTCAAACCTGCAACCCCAACACCAACTCAGCTGCCCACAATGAATGAATGAATGAATGATTTTTAAAAATAAATCTGTTAAGCGTTGCTGTAAATCCATAAGCGCATGGCATGATGCTTTTTTCCAGGTCTCAGATGCAAGGCGATTTATGGGTGAAAAATCCAGCGGCAGAAAAAAGTACATGGACATAATCTTATTACCAAGCCTAAATAAGTAGCCGAAATAAGCCTTAATATTAAGTATTACACAAAGACATCACATGCATCCTGCTAATCCCTGATGTTAGCGGCAAGGATACATGCAGCTGGCAGTACAATTGTGCTGTGAATTCCAAAGGGGAATAAGAAATAAGCATTCACAGTGAGCATTTGCTTGAAATTTCCAGTCAAAGGTCTTGGTGCGTTCCTCTGTTTTTTTTCTGGCTTTGAAGGGGTGGCAAGCTGTGTCTGGCTGTATGTAGAGTAATGAGTAGTCATTAAGCCTTTTGAGTGTTCATTAAGCCTATATGAGTGTTCCTTAAGTGTTCATTAAGCCTACGTAGCTTGTTTGTCCATGTCCTGTGTGATGATACATGCAGTTCCCTCAAAAACTGTGTTGTGAATTTCAATGTGGAATAATGCAGTTAGCATTTGCTTGAAGTTTTCAGTCGAGGCCTTCACGGGTTCCTCTGTTGCCTTTGAAGGGGGTGCGGGTGTGGGCGGCCGGGGGCCGGGGGGGTGCGGGTGGTGGGGGCCGGGGATGTGTGTGCAGTGAGTGTTCATTAAGCCACTGAGACTTGTTTTTCTGTGCACTGCTGCAAGTGAAACATCAAATACGTTCTCTGTCTCCCAGGACAAAAGCTGTGCTGGAGATCTCTTTCTCTGCATGTGTTGTGTTTGCTAATTGGGTTTAGATGCAGAGCCTTCAGCAGCTAACGAGCTATGCTAGCACACACTGCTGTTAGCCTTACTTACGTACTTACTTACAAGGTCTTAATCTGCTGTTCAAAGGAAAACTTTTGTCTGAGTGAAGAGAGTGCAGGGTGCAGGCGTGGGTGGCGAGCAGTCGCCTGGCTTCACATTACAGAATTATGCCTCCACTCTAATGGAGGGTGCTGATTAAAATGGAACAGTGAATCAAAACTGGATTTCAATTTAATTAAACTCTAATTAAGAGTATTATGTTTTGTGTGCCATAATTATTTTATTAAATGTGAAGTGAATAATTCATTGAATGATGGAACAAGAAAACATAGCTTGTGTGTGTGTGTGTGTGTGCATGTTCGCAGCGCGCGCATGTGTGTGTGTGGCTGTCTGTGTGTGTGTGCGTGTGTGTGTGTGTGCTTGGGCGTGTGTGTGTGTGTTTCTGTGTGTCTGTGTGTGTGTATGCATGTACGAGTGCCAGTGTTTAATGTGTGCTGGTTTCATTGGATGTCCTTTACTTCTGGTTCCCCACACCTGTGTAGTGCACTTCTGGTGGAACTGGGGTCTTTGTGTCACAGCATCCAGGGAACACAGACCGCATCAGCCAAGCAGCCCACATCCTGCGTCCTGTCACTCAAACCTGCGTCCTGTCACTCAAACCTGTGTCCTGTCACTCAAACCTGTGTCCTGTCAATCAAACCTGCGTCCTGTCACTCAAACCTGCGTCCTGTCACTCAAACCTGCGTCCCGTCACTCAAACCTGTGTCCTGTCAATCAAACCTGTGTCCTGCCACTCAAACCTGTGTCCTGCCACTCAAACCTGCGTCCTGTCACTCAAACCTGCTGTAGGGATAACCACTTTTACGCGGCGCACCCTGCAAATAAATGGGTTGGTAATAATTAATTGGTCTTAATCGATCAGTCTCATATCAGTCTTATTAAAATCAGTCTTGAAGGTGAGTGAGGATCTTTCTTGGCAGTGGCTCTCAGAGTATTTGTTGCAGTAACAGACAAGACACAGTTTATTTCAAAAGGTATAGTTTATTAACTAACAAACCACAGGTGTAAACTAATTCTACAGGTAGTGATGGTGTGTGTGTGTGTGTGTGTGTGTGAGAGAGAGAGAGAGAGAGAGAGAGAGAGAGAGAGAGAGAGAGAGAGAGAGAGAGAGAGAGAGAGAGAGAGAGAGAGAGAGAGAGAGAGAGAGAGAGAGAGAGAGAGAGAGAGAGAGAGAGAGAGAGAGAGAGAGAGAAGAGGAGGAGGGGTCATTGCCCACAACCCCCCATTTGGTATGTGAGATAGGCCTTTTGCCTGATCACAGTAGAGCGGGGGTGTGCACGTGGCACATGATTAAATCGCTTTGCTTTGTTAGCTAAACATTCCCCCTGACCAGATATCTCAATGCAGGGCATTAGATCAGGGTTAGTAAGAAGGGGGAGAGAGAGAGAGCATGCATGATCTGTCTATCAAAGTAGCAAATAAAAGAACATAACAAATGGTCAACTCAAAGTCTATATGAAAACAGTGTGCATGTTTACATCAGATATAAGTTTAAACATTCTTGGTGTGCTAAGCAATATTCTAACTATGCCCAAGTGCCTTACGCAAATGTTGCTTGAGCGTGTCCTTTGTCTCGGGTGGAGTTGCTCCAGTCCTCCCTTGGGTGTTGGAGGATCCGTGGCGAGGTCGTCGCCACTGTTCAGTCGTTGATCGGCGGTGATCCGAGTGAAGAAGAGTCCTTTTGACTGCCGTAGGAGAATTCTCTCTCAGCTTATAGCTGGGAACCGAGTGCTCGATTAAGAGGTTTCCTACTATGGTTTGTCGCGCATTAGACATTTACAGAAACTGTACTCCCTCAGCGTCATGCTGGGAATCCTGTGGATTAGGAGTAGTCCGTTTCATCAAACTCAACAAATGTAGCCTAAAAGGGGAATCTGGTCGCCCTGTAGTCGCGGCTATAGAACTGGGGAAAGGGAATCCGGTCGCCTTTCCAGTAAAACGTACTCGAGTTAAAGTACTTCTGACCTTCTGGTCCATTGTTGTCTACTTAGCTGCGCATGTTGACGAGTTCCTTTGTAATCTGCTTGGCCCGATGGCCCCGCAGTAGAGGGAGAGTGTCTCCCCAGGTCTGCTGCCATTTGCCTGGCCAGCGAGACAGAGAGAGAGGGTGCCTCTCTTTACGTCTGTGTGACCCGATGAACCACCGACAGAGAGAAGGAGCTGTAGCCCGCCAGGGGTTTTGAAGGAAGAGTGTGAAATGTGAGAAGGGCTTATCACCTGAGGTGTGGCTAAGGGAACCATGGGTAGTGTAGTCTCTATAGGATTGTACCTACACTGCGTTCTGTCACTCAAACCTGCGTCCTGTCACTCAAACCTGTGTCCTGTCATTCAAACCTGCGTCCCGTCACTCAAACCTGTGTCCTGTCAATCAAACCTGTGTCCTGTCACTCAAACCTGTGTCCTGTCACTCAAACCTCTGTCCTGCCACTCAAACCTGTGTCCTGCCACTCAAACCTGCGTCCTGTCACTCAAACCTGCGTTCTGTCACTCAAACCTGCTTTCTGTCACTCAAACCTGCGTTCTGTCACTCAAACCTGCGTCCTGTCACTCAAACCTGCGTCCTGTCACTCAAACCTGTGCCCCTTGTACTACACTTCATTTCATACACACACACACACACACACACACACACACTCTCTCCACCTAATCTACCCAGGAGCTTTTCAATCTCAGTCACAGACGTCTGAAAATGTTACACTCTGTCCGGCAATGTTCAGCATATCTCATGAGACTCACTCCTTCTGTGTTTTTTTGATGCTGTGTGTTGGGTTTTTTTTTTACTCCCCAAGGCTGAATTAGTTGAAGGCCCTGGAAGTTCAATCAATCTGTAGGGCATAACCATGTTACCGTTAACGTGTTCAATAGCATCCGTTCCACTCTGTTGTGACTGCCTGACTAAGGGATCCATCTGCATTAGCCGCGTTCACATCGTTTCCCTTCGTTCCACGGTCGTTGCTAACAATCGCTACTGCCTGTTAAAATAAGCTTCGCATTTGTTATGATTGACTGACCAACTTAAGGGATCCACCAGCCTGTCTCAGGTGGTAATGTCGTCAGACTACTAAACGTGTAAAGCCCAGTTCACACACAGTCTCAGGTGGTAATGTCGTCAGACTACTAAACGTGTAAAGCCCAGTTCACACACGTTGCTACTTGCTTCTCGCTACTCGCTGAAGGACTAGTTTGGTGGTGGTTGTCATGGTTTCCTCTTGCCTATTTCCCACTGCAAGCGTGTCCGAGTGCAAGCGTGTCCGAGTGCAAGCGTGTCCGAGTGAAGCAAGTTGTGGCCGTCACTGAGTGCCACCGATGGTCATGTTAGTTAATTAATTTGCCAACTGTGTTTCTCTATTTTTGTTGTCTTTCGCTGTTTTTGCAGTCTGTTAAATTGTCATGTTTAATCATGAAACTATTAAAGCTGCTGTCTTGGCCAGGGCGGCCTTGAAAATGAGATTTTGAATCTCAGTGGGATTTGGAATATGTGTTTGCATGTGTGTGTGTGTGTGCGTGTGCGTGTGTGTGTGTGTGTGTTTTGGTTTTTGTAAAAATGAAATGTGTGAAATAGCCAGTGAAATATGCAGTCTAAAAGTCCTAAGTAAGCACCGGCCAGCGTGAGGACTGAAGGCTGTAAGACATGGAGTTCTCTCAGCAGCAGCCGACTTCAGAACACCTCCTTTATCTCCTGACTAAATCTCCTGATTCTTGATATTAAGAAAGTACACCAAAGCATCACCACTGTTGTACCTACAACATGTTTGACTGGACTGTTTGACTGACAGCGGTGAAGGCATTTTCATCAGTTTCCATGTTGGTGCAGTTAATGCACTTTGCCTTTGTAGGGCAGCACGGGTCAGCAGGTGAGGGCCAGGACTGCAGGCTGTAAGACCTGCTGTTCTCTCCGCTCCAGTCGTGCTGAGCATCCTGTGCTCCTCATTCTGTGTCCTCCTCATTCTGTGTCCTCCTCATCCTGTGCTCCTCATTCTGTGTCCTCCTCCTCATTCTGTGTCCTCCTCCTCATTCTGTGTCCTCCTCATTCTGTGTCCTCCTCATCCTGTGCTCCTCTCCTTCTGTGTCCTCCTCATTCTGTGTCCTCCTCCTCATTCTGTGTCCTCATTCTGTGTCCTCCTCATTCTGTGTCCTCCTCCTCATTCTGTGTCCTCCTCATTCTGTGTCCTCCTCATTTTGTGTTCCTCTCCTCATTCTGAGTCCTCCTCATTCTGTGTCCTCCTCATTCTGTGTCCTCCTTCTCATTCTGTGTCCTTCTCCTTCTGTGTCCTTCTCCTTGTGTGTTCTCCTCATTCTGTGTTCTCCTCATTCTGTGTTCCTCTCCTCCAGTTCCATCATCAGTGTGCTAAAAGTACTTTGGAAAGAACCGCTCACAGACTCCGGAGAAAGGCTCTTTGTGTCTTCATGGCTACACTGCGCAGATGAATAAAGACATGTTCAATGCTGTGATGTGTAGTGCAAGAGCAATATATGAACACTGCAGTGCACTTTCCTGTTTAACAAATGCAACAGTGAATCACACATGAATGGATGGATGGATGGATGGATGGATGGATGGATGGGTGGATGGATGGATGGGTGGATGGGTGGATGGATGGGTGGATGGATGGATGAATGGATGGGTGGATGGGTGGATGGATGGATGAATGGATGGGTGGTTTGCATCATTCGGGGAGCATGAAAAGTTTGCAGAGATATTAAAGCTTTTTCATGGAGACACAAGGCCATATCCCAGACAGGCAGACATATATCAGTGACAGATCTGTATGGGGTCGAGATACATTAGTGAAAGATCTGTATGGGGTCGTTCAGACACTCTGCCAGACGCTCGAATTCAGTTTTTTTCCTCTGGAGCGGCGCGGTTTGACAAGCGGTGTGACCGTTGCGATGCACCTCACTGCTGTTTCTGCCTGCGCCTCGCGAAAAGAACAGTGAGGCTTCAAAAAAAGTTGAAATCTGTTCAGCTGTTCAATCTGTTTGACTTGAATCAAACTTTTTTTTTCTACAACGGGTCGTTGTGTAGCTACAGTTACTACTACACAACTACATATGACACACGACAGGGACACATGTCATCATGCAGAACAGAACAAGTGAGACAGACAACACGACAGAGAACAAGATAAAGTGCTAAGTAGGTAAAGTGTAAAGTCACAGATATTGCACCGAATCACAATACTAGTAACAACAAGTGCAATCAGAGATAGCAGCCTGGTCCCCCATGGGGATGGACAGGGTCACTGCGGGCAGACACACACACACAAGGCAAGGCAAGGCAAGGCAAGTTTATTTGTCTAGCGCATTTCATACACAACGGCAACGGCACACACAACGGCAAACACACACACACACACACACACACACACACACACACACACACACAATTCCCCTCCGGGGTACCAGGTAATAATATTACATATTGCACTATGGTTGTGGACCAATACAGGTGGCACCAGCACAGGGCTGGGTTTGGGGGGGATAGTGTCACTGGGTGGGTTTGGGGGGGATCAGGTCACTGGGAGGGTTTGGGGTGATAGTGTCACTGGGTGGGTTGGGGGGGATCAGGTCCCTGGGTGGGTTTGGGGTGATAGTGTCACTGGGTGGGTTGGGGGGAGTTTGTGGGTTTGGGGGGGATAGTGTCACTGGGGGGGTTTGGGGGGGATCAGGTCACTGGGTGGGTTTGGGGTGATAGTGTCACTGGGTGGGTTGGGGGGTGGGGGGGGGTAGTGTCACTGGGGGGTTTGTGGAGGGACTGGGTGGCTCTGGGGGAAATAATGTAGTGTGTAGTATATGTTACTGAAACAGGCACGCACAGGGCCACCTCTCATCTACGGAGGTAACACAACGTCCCTCCCAAACCCCATGACACTGTTGTAGCTCTGGGATTCGTTTGCCCTTGGACTAGGCTCAGTGTTAAACACTTGTTACCCTTGGTCTAGGCCCAGTGTTAAACAAACACTCTAGATGGTGTGTGTAGATCATGCGTGTTGATCCAGATCGTGTGTGTAGATCATACATGTTGATCTACCCGTTGTCCACCAGGGGGCAAATATGAAGGCAGCACTGGCTGTTAGCTGTGATTGAAGAGCGAGATGCATCGCTTTGGGGTGCTGCAGATGGCATCACTTTGAGGTGCTTCAGGCAGGCATCACTTTGGGGTGCTTCAGGCAGGCATCACTTTGGGGTGCTTCAGGCAGGCATCACTTTCGGGTGCTTCAGGTAGGCATCACTTTGGGGTGCTTCAGGTAGGCATCACTTTGGGGTGCTTCAGGTAGGCTGTCCACAGGGTCAGCAGAGCCATCACCTCACCGCCGCCTGGCTCTCTCGGTCGCCCCTGTACATGTGGGCACTCAAGCGCAATAGACATTGTTCTCAGTTTCTATGGGCATGGAGTTACTGCACTTTGCCTTTGTAGGGCAGAATAGCCCTGTGTATGTCGCTGCAGCCAGTCAGCCTCCATAGCCCCTGTGTATGTCTCTCTCTCTCTAGTCAGCCTCCATAGCCCCTGTGTATGTCTCTCTCTCTCTAGTCAGCCTCCATAGCCCCTGTGTATGTCTCTCTCTCTCTAGTCAGCCTCCATAGCCCCTGTGTATGTCTCTCTCTCTCTAGTCAGCCTCCATAGCCCCTGTGTATGTCTCTCTCTCTCTAGTCAGCCTCCATAGCCCCTGTGTATGTCTCTCTCTCTCTAGTCAGCCTCCATAGCCCTTGTGTATGTCTCTGTCTCTGCAGATTAATTTCATTTGCTCAAAATAAATAGTTAAATAAGGAAGACGCTGATTGGCTAAATATGGTGGCGGCAAATCTGCTTTCCAGATATAAACGTCAGAAAGTTACACACCCCCTCTGTTGGACAGTGACAATGCAAAAATGTTGGAGAGGAAATAAGAGAGTGGCACTCAACAGCGAAAGGCTCAACGAGCTAAAGTACAGCGGGACAAAAATCTCCTGTACAACATAGCCAAGTTCACAGGCTTTTTCAAGCCTGCTAAATTCCCACTGACAAGTTCTGAAACTGTTGCCAGTAATATCGATATAGCACCACTAACGTTATACAGCTACATATATAGCACCACTAGCATTATACAGCTACATATATAGCACCACTAGCGTTATACAGCTACATATATAGCACCACTAGCGTTATACAGCTACATATATAGCTGGATCTGCAGCCAGCAGCAACCTGTAGCCTAGGGGCCCCTGGTCATCTTGATCCGGCACACATGGCTGCTCCCATGTAATTATGCACATATGTATCATATACACCACGCTGCATGTTTGCGGTGGCATATTATGGGCTGTTTGTGTGTGGTGGCATATTATAGGTCATCTGTGTGTGGTGGCATATTATAGGTCATCTGTGTGTGGTGGCATATTATAGGGTGTTTGTGTGTGGTGGCATATTGTAGGTCGTCTGTGTGCGGTGGCATGGGCTGTATGTGTGTGTGGTGGCATATTATGGGCTGTTTGTGTGTGGGCTGTTTGTGTGTGCAGTGGCATATTATGGGCTGTTTGTGTGGGGTGGCATATTATGGGCTGTTTGTGTGTGGTGGCATGGGTTGTATGTGTGTGTGGTGGCATATTAGGGGGTGTCTGTGTGTGGTCACATATTATGGGCTGTTTGTGTGTGGGCTGTTTGTGTGTGCAGTGGCATATTATGGGATGGAGGAAGGAAGTAGGTGCGGCGCTAAGTTATGCAAAGTTATTTGTGTCAGCATGTTCTTTAATTTCACACGAGTGAATTTGCTTCCGTGATATTGTAAGGGTACCATATGTTCTAAAAGGGTGTGTGTGTGTGTGTGTGTATGTGTGTGTGCAGTATTATTTCTGTGTGCACCATGTGTATTGGATCTTGACTGTAAAGCGTGGCATCACATCTACAGAGTGAAACTGAACACCAAGCACAAACGCTGATGTGATTACACACATTGCGCAGTGCCAAGAAAATCAGGAAAACATCCCCATCCCATTGTGCAAGGATTTACATGTGCTTGCCTGTCCACTGTGGCAAGCTGACATCAGTCCAATCCATTCTCAAGTCAAGTCAAGTAGGTTTTTATTGTTGTTTCAGCCATATACACAGTACACACACACACACACACGCACACACACACACACACATCAAGTCAAATCAAGTAGGTTTTTATTGTTGTTTTAGCCATATACACAGTACAGGGAATAATTGGTGATACACGCAACTGTTAAAACACAGTATGGACAAGACAGATACATAATAGTGCATACATACGAGAGGTGATTTGTTGTGTTGTGTTGTAGGACTGTTGTGTTGTGTTGTGTTGTAGGGCTGATGTGGTGTGTTGTGTTGTGTTGTAGGACTGTTGTAATGTGTTGTGTTGTGTTGTAGGGCTGATGTGGTGTGTTGTGTTGTAGGGCTGATGTGGTGTGTTGTGTTGTGTTGTAAGACTGTTGTGTTGTGTTGTGTTGTAGGACTGTTGTGTTGTGTTGTGTTGTGTTGTGTTGTGTTGTGTTGTAGGACTGATGTGGTGTGTTGTGTTGTAGGGCTGATGTGGTGTGTTGTGTTGCAGGGCTGATGTGGTGTGTTGTAGGGATGATGTGTTATAGGACTGTTGCATTGTGGAGCTGATGCAGTGTGTTGTGTTGTAGGGCTGGTGTGTTGTGTTGTGTAGCTGATGTATTGTGGAGCTGATGTAATGTGTGGTGTTGTGTAGCTGATGTGTTGTGGAGCTGATGTAATGTGTGGTGTTGTGTAGCTGATGTGTTGTGGAGCTGATGTGTTGTGTTGTGGAGCTGATGTGTTGTGTAGCTGATGTAATGTGATGTGGAGCTGTTGTGATGTGGAGCTGTTGTGATGTGGAGCTGATGTGATGTGGAGCTGATGTGTTGTGTAGCTGATGTAATGTGTTGTGATGTGGAGCTGATGTGTTGTGGAGCTGATGTGATGTGTTGTGATGTGTTGTGATGTGATGTGTTGTGGTGTGGAGCTGTTGTGATGTGGAGCTGTTGTGATGTGGAGCTGATGTGATGTGGAGCTGATGTGTTGTGTAGCTGATGTGATGTGTTGTGATGTGGAGCTGATGTAATGTGTTGTGTTGTGGAGCTGATGTGATGTGGAGCTGATGTGTGGTGTTGCATTGCTGATGTGTGTTGTTGCACACTCAGTCATGCGGGTTGTTTACACCTTCACGAGACGCTGCAGGAAGAGGCTTTGCACTGGCAGGTGTTAACACAGCGCTGCCCAGACATGTTGGGGGTGTAGAGACCACATCTGCTCCCCACGCGACACACGGCATTACCGGGAAGTGTGTGTGTGTGTGTGTGTATGTGTGTGTGGAGGAGGGTGGGGGGTCTCTTCTTATTCTCCTCTCTCTGTCTGTGTCTCTGTCTCCCTCTTTCTCTCTCTATCTCTCTGTCTCTCTCTATCTACCTGTATCTGTCTCTCTTTCTCTTGCTCTGTCTCACTGTCCAGTGTAAGCGAGAAACAGAGGTGAGGAAGGTTGTGTTGTCTCTTCTTCTTCTTCTTCTTCTTCTTCTTCTTCTTCTTCTTCTTCTATACATCTCTATCTCTCTCTTTCTCACTCTCTCTATCTCGCTCTCTATCTATCTCACTTGCTCTCTCTCTCACTTTCTCACTCTATCTATCTCACTCTCTCTTTCTCACTCTCTCTATCTATCTCACTCTCTCTCTATCTCTCTCTCTCACTTTCTCACTCTCTCTCTCCTCTCTCTCTCTCTCCTTCTTCCTCATTGTCCAGTGTGAGTGAGAGAGAAAGGTGAGGAAGTTGATCTCACCTTAGACAGCAGTCATAGCAAGACTTCCTGGTTGCCGTAACAACACCAATCATAGCAACACCAAGATCTAATACTCTTCCTCCCTCCCTCTCTCCCCACACATTTTTTTCTCTCCCTTTTCCTCTCTCCCCACATCTCTCCTCCCCTCCCTCTCTCCCCACATCTCTCCTCCCCTTCCTCTCTCCACACATCTCTCCTCCCCTCCCTCTCTCCCCACATCTCTCATTCTCTCTCTTTTCCTCTCTCCACACATCTCTCCTCCCCTCCCTCTCTCCCCACATCTCTCCACCCCTTCCTCTCTCCCCACATCTCTCATTCTCTCCCTTTTCCTCTCTCCATACTCCTCCCCTCCCTCTCTCCCCACACATTTTCTTCTCTCCCCTTCCTCTCTCCCCACATCTCTCCCCCTCCCTCTCTCCACACATCTCTCATTCTCTCCCTTTTCCTCTCTCCACACATCTCTCCTTCTCTCTCATTTCACACATCTCTCCTTCCCTCCCTCTCTTCACACATCTCTTCTTCTCTCTCTTTTCCTCTCTCCACACATCACTTCTTTCTCTTTTTTCTCTGCATACATCTCTCCTTCCCTCCCCTTTTCTTCTCTCTACACAGTACATCTCTCCTTGCTTCTTTCCCTCTCTCTACATATCTTTCCTTCCCTCCCTCTTTCCCTTCTTCACACATCACTTCCTGTCTCCCTTTTCTCTCTCTCCACACATCTGTCTTTGTTGACAGTTGATCAACTTCACACAGACGACTTGCAAGACAAAGGTCATCTCTTTTCATAAATAAGGGCAATTGGTTTCTAAATGACCGTAATTCGACATGCCTCAATTTGACCTGTCCGTCAAATTTTAATCTGGAGTTATAATTACCTCATCGTTGGGCCACACTGTCATGCCACACAGACAAAATCTGATTCATTAAATTAGACTTTCAGAATAATATCTGATGACACAGTCTGCTGCACACGGAAAAACAATGCTGTGAGATCTGGGGGGGTATTCCAAGCAGGGTTGCAAAGGGGTGGAAAGTTCCCGGAAAATCTCCATGGAAACTTTGGCACTGGAATTTTTTGAATTTTCAAATTTGGGAATTTTCATATACCAACATAAATATAAACATTTTATTTTGTCATCAGCAGGCATTATTGCAAAAGTGAGACAATTAAAACATATAGACTCTGTATGTTTGTACTTTATTTGTTTCTCATGATATCCTCAAGACTTACTTTGCAAAATTTGCTAAAATCCCTGAATTTTGCAACCCTAATTCCAAGTAGGTGACTAACCCAGCTAAGTTGTAAACTTCCTAATAGAAGAGACTAAGAGGTTCAGCCTTCAATCAGAACAAATCCATAGGGCTCTTCTATTGATAGATTTACCACTTGCTCTGAGTTAACACACCGTAGTAAGTGACGAAACCTGCTTTCTAGAATGCCCCCCTGTGTCTTCACATTGGAAGGTAAACACAAAGCATGGTGACTGTGCCTGCAATCACACACAGTTTGTGCCCACATTTGGACTGATGTGTTGAAAAGCTAAGCTGTAGCAGTTATTATGTTTTGTTCTCATTTCTCCTTTAAAAGAAGTATTTATTTGCAAGAGGTGTGTGTCCATCTGAATCTGCTAGGCTGTCACTATGCATCACGGCCCTAAAATGGCTTTGCGGTTGGTTGTTATTCTCATCATATTTCTCTAAGCGCACACACACTGTGTCAGGGTCCTTTGTAGTACTCAGGGGACTTGTTTGTTTGTTTGTTTGTTTGTATGTATGGCTGAGGGTCATTGTGAGAAGACTTGATAGACAGACAGACAGACAGACAGATAGACTTTATTGATCCCAACCAGGAAATTGACGAACTTGACTTTGTAATTGTAGGACTATACATTTGCTGTAGCCCACATAATGCAACAATGGCCTGGAAGTTTCTGCTCCATCTGTCAAAGGCTGTCTGCCTCTCACGCTGCACCTGAAGGAGTGGTCTATTTGTGGACCATCTGCCCTGCTGCAATGCAACGAGGCTTGTGTGTGTGTGTGTGTGTGTGTGTGTGTGTGTGTGTGTGTGTGTGTGTGTGTGTGTGTGTGTGTGTGGTGCAATGCAACAAGGCTAAGCTTCATAAAGAGTCTGTGAGATGTCGTTTTAGAGTTTAGAGGCATGCCTAAAGATGACAGAATCAATAGTCTATTGCCATGCAACCTGTGCATGTTGCTAGGAATTTACTTCAGTGTGCTCATGGCAGGAGACAGAGATACACACAACAAACATGAACATGAGAAATAAAACTGGCGCCTCACAGGATCACACACGTGTACTAACAGACATACTGACAGACAGAGCAACACTATATCGCCATAGGATGGTGCCATCTGTTCGACAGCGTTTCAGAGTCATGCCTAATCATGAGAGGATACTCAGTTGGATCAGAATGAAGCGATGTCTGATGTGATGTCATAGATAGAACATACATTTGATCAATGAATGCGTGTGTAGATAGTTAGATAATGTAGGGCTCACACAGTGGTAACGTTTATAAATACACAATGAATCATTGCCATTGCACAGTTTACACCAACTCCATGTGGCCTTGGCTATATCAACATGTATAACTTTGGGAAATCCTATGATGATGTTGTAGAGTGGAAATCTCATGCTAGTAGTAGTGAGTGATCATAAACACACGTGCGTGCATTAAAGCAACACTAAAGCACTCTTTATTTTCCGTCGCCCTACAGGTTGGAATCGAAATTATCTTTATGTCTCAGTCGAACTGCAGATCAGAGCAAGCTGCTTCTGCAAAGTTGCATAGTGCGGTTGTAGCCAGTGGAGGGACGCAAAGCGAATTAAGAAGTTACGAGTTGATGAATCACTGAAATGCTTTTGGAAGCATTATTTTAAAGGTGACATACACTTTTTCAACAAGTTAGAATAGGTCAGTGGGCTACAGAAACATGTTCAGTAAGTTCTTTGCACAAAATCACTGCCACAGGAGGGAGATCTCACCAGTTGTGTTCTTGCCCTTTTTTTCCTTTCAGAATGAGTCATTTAGGTTTTTTTTCTCCACCTTTATCCAATTAGCTTCCTGTTGGCCATGATAGGCCCCACCCATCCCACGTTTACAATTCATGTTCACTACACATGGAAATGGAAGAAAGCAGAGGCACAATCCAACCGTATATGTTCGACCGCGAGTTGGACCCTGATCTGACGTCAGTGCGGGGGTGGCCAGAGAAGTGGCTCATAGAAGCACAGCTTTCCTGACAACAAAATCTTTCAACTGACTCACAGCAAACAAATGAATGTTTTTTTCAGCACTTGGAGTGTTTATAGGTGCAGTGGAGACACAAATGACAACCCAGAAACATGCAAAAAGTGATCTGTAGATTAGGTTACATTAGATTCAACTTTATCGTCGTTACACATGTATAAATACAATAAAGTAATGTAAAAAAGTAATGTGCCCTTTAAAGTTGAAAAAGTACTTAGTGTTGCTGTAACAGACTCCCTCTCTCCCCCCTCGTGTCCCCAGGTGTGCAGGTGCGGACTGGAGCGGTGTCGCGGGGCGGTGGCATGTGCTCGATGGAGTGTCGCGTGGGCGATGTGGTGCGTGGGCGACGGAGGGTGCGCGTCTCCGCCGTGAGCCTCCCCTGCTCCTTCTGGTTCCTCATCCTCTTCGGCGCTGGCGGCCTAGTGCTCTTCGTGCACCTGCAGGACCTCTCCGAGATGGTGCAGCAACAGGGACCAGGTGAGTCAGTGAGTCAATGAGTCAGTGAGTGGGTGAGTCAGTCAGAGAGTCACTAAGTGTGAGTCAATGAGTGAGTGAGTCAATGAGTGAGTGATTCACTCCCAGATGGTCCAGCAACAGGGACCAGGTGAGTCAATGAGTGAATGAGTCAGTAATTGAGTGAGTCACTGAATCAGTGAGTTATCGATTCACACCTGTGCACGCTACAAACTATTTTTCTGTGTTTTTAATGAACTGAACTGCCGTCTCCATTTTACAATACGTGGTGCTTGTGTCATGCAATGCTAGCAAGTTGACGTCTTTTGTGTTTGTACTATGGTGAAATCGAAGACAAATTGACCTTAGAAGCCTGCATACTGGAATATGTAGTATGGATTGTGTGAGTGAGTTAGCGAGTGAGTCACTGAGGAGATGAAAGTAGTTCTGTAGCTGAAGTGACCTTATCCTGAGAAGCACTGTCCTGCAGCAGTGTAAAAACTGTACACTCGTGGTTGCTTAAGCTGAGGATTGGGGGTGGGGGGTGTCAGTGGGCCACTGTCTTGGAGGGGGGGTGTCAGTGGGCCACTGTCCTGGGGGGGGGGCACTCTGTACTTTCTCTCTCTTTTAACGCCATAACATGCACAATTGCACAACTATCTATCTATCTATCTATCTATCTATCTATCTATCTATCTATCTATCTATCTATCTATCTATCTATCTATCTATCTATCTATCTATCTATCTATCTATCTATCTATCTATCTTTCTTTCTTTCTTTCTTTCTTTCTCTCTTTCTTTCTTTCTTTCTTTCTTTCTTTCTTTCTTTCTTGAGAAAATCCAGGGTCCCAGGGCCATAATTGTGTCTCTGAACAAGACACAAACCACATAGCTTCATGGAGATGTCTCTGTAATAAGTTCAATGATATGTTCACCTGGATGAGAGTGTCTTCTAAATAACAAATTATAATAAAGTAATAATAACTAGGCAGCTGTGGCCTAATGGTTAGGGAGCTGGGCTTGGATTGGACAGTCGCAGGTTCAAATCCCATACCAGCATGAAGAGCACATGTCAAATCCCATACCAGTAGGAAGAGCACATGTCAAATCCCATACCAGTAGGAAGACTGTGGGCGGGGGAGTAAATCACTAGCTCTCTCCTGCAGCCTCACCCATGGCTGACCCCCAGATTGCTCCAGGGGGACTGTCCCTGTCCCTAACTGTAAGTCTCTCTGGATTAGAGCTCCAGGGGGACTGTCCCTGTCCCTAGGTGTAAGTCTCTCTGGATTAGAGCATCAGCTAAATGCAGTTAGATGTAATGTAACTAAGGGTCATGAAACCCAGGGATTTCTACTGCTATCTCATATTTCGCAGTCTCACCACTCATCTCTCCAGGTGTCAGGTGTGTGCTTCTGTGTGCTTCCTGGCCTTCATTACTGGATAAACGGAGCAGTTAGCAAGTCCCTGTTTTACATTACAGAGTTATAAATGATTAACTCACTCAAACACAGGAACAGCCAAAATGGTGTAGGGCCAAATGCTCTGTCTTGCAATGTTAACAAAAGTGAAAAGTGAAAATGTATTTTGTATTGCGCTTCCTGGCTCATGTTACACCACGTTTTATGAGATGTGTGCGAGTGAGGTTCCTATAGTTCCTGTGAGAAACAGAGTGAGAGACAAACAAACAGAAGATTTAAAGAGTTGAAATATTGCATGCAAAATAACCCATGATCCCTTCTAGATGAAAAGACTGATACTTGAAAAACAATCTGAAAAAGTTTCAGTTGTATAAATTACCTGTGTTGTAGGTGGCCATCATGGCCTTCTGCTGAGTCAGACTGCTGCTTCATATACCAATAGTCATCAGCACAGTCTAATCAGACCTACCAGACCCCACGCAAACAGACCAACCAGATATCACTACAAACAGCACCCTTACCAGACCCCATGCACACAGACCAACCAGATATCACTACAAACAGCACCCTTACCAGACCCCATGCACACAGACCAACCAGATATCACTACAAACAGCACCCTTACCAGACCCCATGCACACAGACCAACCAGATATCACTACAAACAGCGCCCTTACCAGACCCCATGCAAACAGACCAACCAGATATCACTACAAACAGCACCCTTACCAGACCCCATGCACACAGACCAACCAGATATCACTACAAACAGCACCCTTACCAGACCCCACGCAAACAGACCAACCAGATATCACTACAAACAGCACCCTTACCAGACCCCATGCACACAGACCAACCAGATATCACTACAAACAGCACCCTTACCAGACCCCATGCACACAGACCAACCAGATATTACTACAAGCACCACTCTTACCAGATCCCACCACAATCAGACCAATCACATCCCACTGCAATCACCACTTCTACCAGATTCTGCCACAATCAGACCAATCAAATCTACAATCACCACTCCTACCAGATCCCACCACAATCAGACCAATCGCATCTGCAATCACCACTCCTACCAGATCCTGCCACAATCAGACCAATCACATCTGCAATCACCACTCCTACCAGATCCTGCCACAAGGATCCACCCACAAGGACCAGATCCTGTCCTGCTGACAGTCTGATGCAATAAGGAAGAGAGATGGAGAGAAAGAAGGGAGAGATGGAGAGAAAGAAGGGAGAGATAGAGAGAGGAAATAAAGAGGGGGCAAGTATAGACAGAGGGAGTAAGACACATAGAGAGAGGGGTGGAAGAGAGAGAGAGACGGAGAAGGAGAGGAAGTGAAAGAGACAGAGAGAGGGGTAGAAGAGATGGAGAGGAAGAGGTGGGAGAGAGAGAAGGGTTAAAGAGAGAGAGAGAGAGAGAGAGAGAGAGAGAGAGAGAGGGGGGAGGGGGGTAGAAGAGATGGGGAGAGAGAGAGAGAGAGAGAGAGAGAGAGAGAGAGAGAGGGGAGGGGGGTAGAAGAGATGGGGAGAGAGAGAGAGAGAGAGAGAGAGAGAGGGGGAGGGGGTAGAAGAGATGGGGAGGAGAGAGAGAGAGAGAGAGAGAGAGAGAGGGGGAGGGGGGGTAGAAGAGATGGGGAGAGAGAGAGAGAGAGGGGAGGGGTGTAGAAGAGATGGGGGGAGAGAGAGAGAGAGGGGAGGGGGGTAGAAGAGATGGGGAGAGAGAGAGGAGGGGTGGGGGCGAAAGCGATAGCGAGAGAACATGAGATAGTGGGAAGTGTGTGTGAGTGGGAAGTGTGTGTGAGTGAGTCTATCATGTGTCATCGGTCGGGTGTCATTAGTGTCGCTGGCGCTCAGAGACGACAGCAGTGTCTGTCTGCCCCTCCATCAATAAGAGCCACTTACCGTGAGACCTTCTCCCCTCTCCTCCATATTCCTCCTCACTCCTCTCTCCTAACCTCCTCTTCTCTCCCCACTCCTCTCCTCCCCTCTCCTCTCCTCCCCTCTCCTCCCCTCTCCTTTCTCTTCTCCTCTCCTCTCCTTTCTCTTCTCCTCTCCTCTCCTTTCTCCTCTCCTCTCCTCTCCTTTCTCCTCTCCCCTCTCCTCTCCTCTCCTTTCTCCTCTCCCCTCTCCTCTCCTCTCCTTTCTCCTCTCCCCTCTCCTCTCCTCTCCTGTTCTCTTCTTCCCTCTCCTCCACTCCTCCTCCTCACTCCTCTCTCCTAACCTCCTCTTCTCTCCCCACTCCTCTCCTCTCCTCTCCTCTCCTCTCCTCGCCTCTCCTCCCCTCTCATCTCCTCTCCTTTCTCTTCTCCTCTCTTCTCCTCTCCTCTCCTTTCTCCTCTCCTCTCCTGTTCTCTTCTCCCCTCTCACCTGTACACTAATATCATCCTGATTGCCTGGCCGATCTCGGGGATGGCATTCCTCGCCGGTGATGCCGTCGCTCTCAACACGGCAAACACACCATTAGCCCCCGCGCCACACACCCCCGCCGATGTCGGGTTCCGTGCCCCGCACATTACACCGACATTCCCCTGTTAACACATCCCTGGGTGCCATGGTAACGCGGGAGACGAGGGGTCCGTGCGTTGATAGCGCCGGCTGAGCCGAATCACAGGGGCATGATGGGGAAATGGGGCGTCTGATAGACCAGGTTAGATAATGAGGGATATTTTTTCCCAAACGGTGTGTGTGTGTATGTGTGTGTGTGTGTGTGTAAGTGTGTATTTCAAGGAGTGTGTCTTTCTGTGAGTGTGTATTTTAAGGAGTGTGTGTGTATGTGAATGTATAAGTATTTCAAGGAGTGTTTGTGTGTGTGTGTCTGTGAATGTGTAAGTGTGTATTTCAAGGAGTGTGTGTGTGTGTGTCTATGAATCTCTAAGTGTGTATTTAAGGAGAGTGTGTGTGTGTGTGTGTGTGTGTGTGTGTGTGTGTGTGTGTGTGTGTGTGTGTGTGTGTGAATGTGTCTCATGTTTCACGTCTGAAGACTAAAGGATATTGATGCCTGCTGTCCTCTGGGCCTGTTGTTGTTGTGGAAACCGCTCTAGCGTTTCACCATTTTATGATTTGTCATTCATATATCAATTTATATTTATATCATTCATATATCAATGTATATTTCTATCAGTTTGGCTATTCACATCAAATAGATTTATGAAAAGGACACTAACTGCTAATTGTTTTTTTTGCCTATAATGAAATATATGTAGGCCTACACACCTTACTCATGTGTTGTCAGAGGAGCACAAGTACATAAAAATGTCAGTTAGATAGTCTGATACAGTGTGTTTTTATATTCCATAACAGCAGTATGTGCCCAACTGTAGGACGAAGGATAGATTTGTTTCACATTGTTTTCTGTTTTAGCTTATTGTACACTGAGCACCATTGTACTGTTGCTGAGCGTCAGTGTGCGTTATAGTTCTAGTCATTATAGCCATTTTGGGTGAAGTGCGTTATAGTTGTAGTTATTATAGTCGTTTTGGGTGAAGTGTGAAGACTTTTGGCAGCTTTTGTGCATTTTGCAGCAATGTTAACTGATGTGCTCAGATGTATGTTAGTAAAGCCCCTTTTTTCTGTTTATGTATCGACTCAAAAACGCTTCTCCATCTGCCGTTCTTCTGCCTGTCCAAGGCCGATTTATTTAATATTCACATCCACATAGTCCATAACATCCACATAG
>CM050207.1:20487282-20492282 GCA_027475355.1 Coilia nasus
ATGCATCTCCAGCTTGGCCTGGCACTGCCAGCTCACCTCATGCTGTAGGAGGCATGTAGTGTAATGCATCTCAGACCTGGCATGGCATTACGATCTCCTCTTCTCTCCTCTCCCTTCCTCTTCTCTCCTGTCCTCTCCACTACTCCCCTCTTCTCATCCTCTCCTCTCATCCTCTCCTTTCCCCTCCATTCCTCTCCTCCTGTCATCCTCTCTTCTCATTTCCTCTCTTCTCTTCTCCTCTCCTCTTCACTCCTCTTCTCTGCTGCTGATGGCATGGTGGTTTTAAATGTGTGATGAGGGTGGTGCTACTTTTTAGTTCACAGGAATGTGAGTGGTGCAGTTGATACGGTATTGTGGAACTGTCTGACAATGATTTAATACATTTAGTAAACAACTCCTTTTCTCCCCTCTCCTCTTCTATTCTTTACAGTACCTCTGCTGTAGGACACATGTAGTGCTGCAGGACATATAGAGCTGTAGGACACATGTAGTGCTGTAGGACATGTAGTGCTGTAGGACACATGTAGTGCTGTAGGACATGTAGTGCTGTAGGACACATGTAGTGCTGTAGGACACATGTAGTGCTGTAGGACACATGTAGAGCTGTAGGACACATGTAGTGCTGTAGGACACATGTAGAGCTGTAGGACACATGTAGAGCTGTAGGACATGTAGTGCTGTAGGACACATGTAGTGCTGTAGGACACATGTAGAGCTGTAGGACATGTAGTGCTGTAGGACATGTAGTGCTGTAGGACACATGTAGTGCTGTAGGACACATGTAGAGCTGTAGGACATGTAGTGCTGTAGGACACGTGTAGTGCTGTAGGACACATGTAGCACTGTAGGACACATGTAGAGCTGTAGGACACATGTAGTGCTGTAGGACACATGTAGTGCTGTAGGACACATGTAGAGCTGTAGGACATATAGAGCTGTAGGACACATGTAGCGCTGTAGGACACATGTAGCACTGTAGGACACATGTAGTGCTGTAGGACATGTAGTGCTGTAGGACACATATAGAGCTGTAGGACACATGTAGAGCTGTAGGACACATGTAGTGCTGTAGGACACATGTAGAGCTGTAGGACATACTGTATAGAGCTGTAGGACACATGTAGCGCTGTAGGACATGTAGTGCTGTAGGACACGTGTAGTGCTGTAGGACACATGTAGCACTGTAGGACACATGTAGAGCTGTAGGACACATGTAGTGCTGTAGGACACATGTAGTGCTGTAGGACACATGTAGAGCTGTAAGACATATAGAGCTGTAGGACACATGTAGCGCTGTAGGACACATGTAGCACTGTAGGACACATGTAGTGCTGTAGGACATGTAGTGCTGTAGGACACATATAGAGCTGTAGGACACATGTAGAGCTGTAGGACACATATAGAGCTGTAGGACACATGTAGAGCTGTAGGACACATGTAGAGCTGTAGGACACATGTAGCGCTGTAGGACACATGTAGCACTGTAGGACACATGTAGAGCTGTAGGACACATGTAGAGCTGTAGGACACATGTAGTGCTGTAGGACATGTAGTGCTGTAGGACACATGTAGAGCTGTAGGACATGTAGTGCTGTAGGACATGTAGTGCTGTAGGACACATGTAGTGCTGTAGGACACATATAGAGCTGTAGGACACATGTAGCGCTGTAGGACACATGTAGTGCTGTAGGACACATGTAGTGCTGTAGGACACATGTAGAGCTGTAGGACATATAGAGCTGTAGGACACATTTAGTGCTGTAGGACACATGTAGTGCTGTAGGACACGTGTAGTGCTGTAGGACACATGTAGAGCTGTAGGACACATGTAGTGCTGTAGGACACGTGTAGTGCTGTAGGACACATGTAACCCATCAAACCCGGCAGGGCGCGGAGCGAAGCGTTGCTGAGGTGTGAGGCGTAAAGTCCAAAGTCGGCCCTGGTGCTCAGAACCCTCTCACAGCAACCTCACCCCAACCCCCCACAGCGCCCTCACCCCAACCCCCCACAGCGTCCCCCGCAGCTGCACCATCTGGAGACACCCCTGTGTCTCCGCCTGTCACCATGGCAACACCCCAGGAGGCCTACAACAGGCCAATCACAACAGAGAGAGGGAGGAGAGGAGAGGATGAGGAGGAGAGGAGAGGATAAGGAGGAGGTGGGAGCTAGGGAGATGCTGATGTGCTGAGAAGGAGAGGTAGAGAGCAAAGGTGGGGTGCAATGGAGGAGGAGAGAAAGAAGGAGAGAGGGCCGCAGGTGTGCTAAACAATGAAGGGAGTGTTGTTATGGAGAATAACATTGCATAGAACTACGGGATTATAACCCAATTAGGGAAATTAATGGGAAGGTCTCAATTTGAAAGGATTACTAATCTGGATTAACCCATGCAGGTTAATCCTTGAGAGAATAATAATAAAAGCACACACACACACACTCGTACACATACACACACACACACACATACACACCTATACCTACAGACACACACACACATACACTTACACACACACGCCATGCAGGTTAATCCCTGAGCAAATCATAATAAAAGCTCTGATCCCCTGAAAGAAAAATCGCTTTAGGGGCACGATGTTCCACATCATCATAATGAGGCCAGCTTTGTGTTCCCCAAACATGCGCTGGCTTTACCCCTGGGGTTATCAGCTGTGTTACAGACACAGTGGTGTGTGTGTGTGTGTGTGTGTGTCTGTGTGTGTGTTTATTTGTTACACAAGGGCAGTGCCACAGAGGCACAGGCAAAGGGACAGAGTAGCAAAGCCTGCTGTCTGTCTTCAGACACAGTGGTGTGTGTGTGTGTTCGTGTGTGTGTGTGCGCGCTAACATAACTGTGGGCTGCTTTGTAAAAAGGAAACGTGTTTACCTTTA
Source organism: Coilia nasus (assembly GCA_027475355.1). Taxonomy (NCBI): domain Eukaryota; kingdom Metazoa; phylum Chordata; class Actinopteri; order Clupeiformes; family Engraulidae; genus Coilia; species Coilia nasus. The sequence goes on from CM050207.1 coordinate 20,490,166, forward strand.
ATTCAGCAGTTGTGTTTTTAATAAAGGCGCTGTGTAAGTGGATCCCGAGAGGTGTGGGGTGGGGGGTTGGCGGAGGAGAGGGTAGTAGCCGGGGGGGGGGGGCAGGTCTGTAGAGGGGGGTAGATGATAAAAGCAGAGAGGAGATGAGGAGACGGTTTCATTTCCCCGTAATCGCCAGTGCGTAATTGGCTTTTGTAGGAGGAAGAGCCCTTCTTTACAGTGGTCAGTATCTCCCTCTATTGCATTACTAAAAGTACTGTAGCAGTGCTTAAATTGGCGTTTGTAAGGAGGAAGAGCCCTTCTTTACTCACCGTGGTCAGTATGTCCCTCTATTACTATAAGTACTGTAGCAGTGCTTAAATTGGCGTTTTTAAGAAGGAAGAGCCCTTCTTTACTAGGGATGCACTGATCCAGCTTTTTCTTCTCGATTCCGATACCTGGGCTTTCCATGTCGATGCATACCCGATACTTATCCAGTATCACCATTGACTTAACTGGAAAAGCACTCAGAGAGCGCAGGCCTCTGCCAGGGCAGCTCAGATCACCACCAGAATCTAATCACTTTTAAGTTAGCCCATTTTAGACCTACCCTGGAAATTTCATTAAAGTCCATCCATAGCTTTTTGAGTTTGGTTGCTAACAAACAACAACAAACAAACGCTGATGATTACATAACCCCGCTGGTGGAGGTAATAAACACCTTCATAACTAAGATATAAAAGACCTCTTAAAAATAATGCATGGACATTTAATTAAATAAATTGTTATTTAGGCAATGTAAATCATTTAAAAATAAACAAACATGCTCCAGCGATGTTATTGTGTTGTATGTGCTGTTTGTAGGTGGCGTCTGCCAGTTTAAGTTTCTCAGCGTGGACCTACATGACAGCAGTGAAACTTACGGTGTGTGGGTGTGTGTGTCAATGCAAGGTGCTAGAGGAAATCAGTACTGGAGATGAATGCATTTTATTTTATTTTATATGTGTCAGTGAAAATAAATGTTGAAACCTAACAACTTGAGAAAAACGTTTTTTGGATTGTAACAGAGATATGCAATGTCCATTTGTTTGTAATGTTTTTGGTGAGTAACGTTAGGTTGCTCCTAGTGAACTAGTTGGATAGTTGGACACCGGGTGATTAGCCTTTGACTGGTTGAGCTGCACCATCTAGGGCAGCGAAGTGGGCTTAGTGCGTTTGCAGTCAGAGCTTGATTTCCGAGGGGTTGCGCACGTTCAAAAGCAGGAAGTAGCACCATGCTTGCGCCCGAGTCATTCACCTGAAAAGGTCAGAGTGCCACAGAGGACCCCCCGAGTTCACAATCCAAGATGGCCGCGCAGTTCAGGCATGTTCTAGCATATTCCCCATCTATCATCACCACATTTGGCAGGTGGAACGCGTCCAACCCATCTTCTGTGTTTGTAGCAGACGTGAGGTCAGTCTGACCTGAGAATCTCGGTTCCTGAGACAAATGGAACACACCGTAACTCCCTCTCCCTTAAACCAGCGATGGACTGGAATGTGGACAAACTCCCTCTCTCTTAACCCAGCGATGCAATGTGGGCAAACTCCCTCTGCCTTAACCCAGCGATGGACTGGAATGTGGACAAACTCCCTCTCTCTTAACCCAGCGATGCAATGTGGGCAAACTCCCTCTCCCTTAACCCAGCGATGGACTGGAATGTGGGCAAACTCCCTCTCCCTTACCCCAGCGATGGACTGGAATGTGGGCAAACTCCCTCTCCCTTACCCCAGCGATGGACTGGAATGTAAGTGGGCAAACTCCCTCTCCCTTACGAACCCACTCGCTCAACACGGCGGCTGCTGTTCATACAAGCGCTGTGCAATCAATACGCTATGCACACAGGGCATACATTAACAAGAAGTGTGTGTGTGTGTACGTGTGTGCATGTGTGTGTGTGTGTGTGTGTGTGTGTGTACGTGTGTGTGTGTGGGGTGCCTACTCTGTTTGACAAGTGTTGACCCTTTCAACACACACACACCTCCCAGGGGGGATCTACAGTTTTTATAATATCAGCATGATTATAAGAGCCTCATTTAAAGCAGCTGCTACCTCAGCCGAGCACACACACACACACACACACACACACTCACACACA
>CM050207.1:20499782-20504782 GCA_027475355.1 Coilia nasus
TAGTGCTTCTGTTTCAGGCTGTTTTAGTTTGGTGGAGGGGGTGGGGCCGGGAGAACGACACGATTTCACCAGAGGCGTGACACGCTCCCTGCAGCTTCCTTTGCCCCACAGTGAACTTGATAGCAGAGTAAGGTAAAGGGGAAAAGTCAACTTGACAGTGCTAAAACTGCACACAGAATGTCCACGGAGATACAGCTTTATGTGTTTGATCCTGAATCCGAAGAGGAAGGAGAGATGGCACAAGCACAGTCGCTTCCTGACCGTTTGTCAATGAACGTAATGGTAATATTTGCATGACAAAACAGTGCAAGTGCCCGGCTAAATGCAGTTCAGTCATTCAACTAGCTTGCTAATCTTCTGCTAATCGAGTCAGTCACAGGCTAACATTATTTAAAGCCCATTCGGTCAGTTTCTCTTATATGTATTTCCACGTCTACGTCACGCCAAAGGCCCTTTTCGCATTGGGTCGTTTTTCCGCCTATTGTCTTCTTTTGACTGATATAGAAAACGGGGATAGAAAAACATTTTGATATGCAGCATGCATATGCAACTCGGGGTGACCTATCATATTTCAAAAGAGCAAGTACTAAATGGTTTCTCGTGGAAGTACACCTTTAAGAGAGTGAGGCGGTGTGTGTTGAGGGTGAGGAGGTGTGTGTTGAGAGTGAGGTGGTGTGTGTTGAGAGAGTGAAGCGCTGTGTATTAATAGAGTGAGGAGGTGTGTGTTAAGAGAGTGAGGAGGTGTGTGTTGAGAGTGAGGAGGTGTGTGTTAAGAGAGTGAGGCGGTGTGTGTTGAGAGTGAGGAGGTGTGTGTTGAGAGTGAGGAGGTGTGTGTTAAGAGAGTGAGGAGGTGTGTGTTAAGAGAGTGAGGCGGTGTGTGTTAAGAGAGTGAGGCGGTGTGTGTTGAGAGTGAGGAGGTGTGTGTTGAGAGTGAGGAGGTGTGTGTTAAGAGAGTGAGGAGGTGTGTGTTAAGAGAGTGAGGCGGTGTGTGTTAAGAGAGTGAGGAGGTGTGTGTTAAGAGAGTGAGGAGGTGTGTGTTAAGAGAGTGAGGCGGTGTGTGTTGAGAGTGAGGAGGTGTGTGTTGAGAGTGAGGAGGTGTGTGTTGAGGGTGAGGAGGTGTGTGTTGAGAGTGAGGAGGTGTGTGTTGAGTGTGAGGCATTGTGTGTTAAGAGAGTGAGGCGGTGTGTGTTAAGAGAGTGAGGCGGTGTGTGTTGAGAGTGAGGAGGTGTGTGTTGAGGGTGAGATGGTGTGTGTTGAGAGTGAGGTGGTGTGTGTTGAGGGTGAGATGGTGTGTGTTAAGAGAGTGAGGTGGTGTGTGTTGAGAGTGAGAAGGTGTGTGTTAAGAGAGTGAGGAGGTGTGTGTTGAGAGTGAGGAGGTGTGTGTTGAGAGTGAGGAGGTGTGTGTTGAGGGTGAGATGGTGTGTGTTAAGAGAGTGAGGAGGTGTGTGTTGAGAGTGAGGAGGTGTGTGTTAAGAGAGTGAGGAGGTGTGTGTTGAGGGTGAGATGGTGTGTGTTAAGAGAGTGAGGAGGTGTGTGTTGAGAGTGAGGAGGTGTGTGTTGAGAGTGAGGAGGTGTGTGTTGAGGGTGAGATGGTGTGTGTTAAGAGAGTGAGGAGGTGTGTTGACAAAGTGCTGAGCTGAGACTGGTAGCAGGCAGAGACGCAGGCAGGGAGCTGCAATCCTCTTCCCCCTTTCCTCTCTTCCCTTCTTCCTCTCTTCCCCTCTTCCCTTCCCTTCTTCTTCTCTTCCCCTCTTCCCTTCTCTTCTTCTCTTCTTCTCTTCCCCTCTTCCCTTCTCTTCTTCTCTTCTCCTCTTCCCCTCTTCCCTTCTCTTCCTCTCTTCCCTTCTTCTCTTCTTCTCTTCTCCTCTTCCCCTCTTCTCTTCTCTTCTCTTCCTCTCTTCCCTTCTTCTCCTCTTCCCCTCTTCTCTCTTCTCTTCCTCCCCCTGCTTGGCTGCTGGTTGTGAGGTGATTGATATTGTCATGGGCAGTATTAATGAAAGTCTATTTATAAACTACTGTCCTGTGTGGCTGCGGAGTCCCCCCTCTCTTACACACACACACACACACGCACACACACACACACACACACCTCTCCCACACACACACACACACGCGCACACACACGCAGACACACACACACCTCTCCCACACACACATACACACACACACACACCTCTCTCCCACACACACACACACACACACACACACACACACACACACACACACGCACGCACACACACCTCTCCCACACACACACACACACACACCTCTCTCCCACACACACACACACACACACACCTGCCCTTTCTATTTCTCTTCCTCGCTTCCTGTACTGCACAAATAAGAGCAGGACCATCTGCTGTGTGTGTGGATCAGAGAGGATATGCTGCATTCTGCACGTTAATGTTTAATGAGTTTGAGACAAACCAGTCTGTAACACACTGCACGCCTTCATCCACATCAGAGCATCCTGCTTATTTACCTCCATAACAACGCCATTCTCTTTTCTGATTGGCTGATGAGCTGGGAGTTAACGTTGTATGACTGGCTAACTTTGAAGTAGAGCTCAAAAGGTTGAAGCACCGTTCCATATCAATGCACTTATGAATGGCAACCATGACAACTCTAGAAGCCAATTTAACAGTTAAATGATCGACTTTTTCTTAATGGATGCTGTAAAGTAGTAGATCAACCATTTATTTCGGTAGTTCATGCACACAAAATCAGATCATAAATACAAACGGGAGATAAAAGGGATGACGGCCTTAGAGGTGGCCACTTCCGTGGAAAAAATGACTTGGCGGAGGCAACTCCACTTCATGTTGCGGAGTTTTTTGCCTCCGTTCTTTTGCAATAATTTTCATGAAACCCTCACCTCACCGACCATTATCCCTTACATATGTGACATGTGACACGTAGAGAGCGAGGAACTATGGCAGGGAACTGGGATTAGTGGCAATCTCCAGCAATGGCAATAACGTAGTGCCAGAGACAGTGGGCCATCTGGGGAAGGAATCTGGGAAAGGAATGAGTTCTGATGAGTCTTCACTGATGATTGAATGAATGAGTCTTCACTGATGATTGAATGAATGAGTCTTCACTGATGATTGAATGAATGAGTCTTCACTGATGATTGAATGAGTGAGTCTTCACTGATGATTGAATGAGTGAGTCTTCACTGATGATTGAATGAATGAGTCTTCACTGATGATTGAATGAATGAGTCTCCACTGATGATTAAATGAATGACTCTTCACTGATGAATGAGTCTTCACTGATGATTGAATGAATGAGTCTTCAATGATGATTGAATGAATGACTCTTCACCAATATCAGTGTAAATTATCTGGAGATTAAACTAATGGATTATGGGGCACCAATATCAGTGTAAATGATCTGGAGATTAAACTAATGGACTGTAAAGCACTACATGTGTGCATCCCCATCAGAGCATCCTTTTTACACATGTGACATGTGACACGTACAGGGAAATAGGATCAGTGGCAATCTCCAGCAGTGGCAATGAAGTGATTTCATACATGAAGTAATGGCGCATTAGTGGGGCTATTAATATCAATAAATCATTCAGTGCCATAATCGGTGTGCGTGACAAACTGAAGTATGTCAGCCTATCGTATTGCACTGGCAAATACAAGATGAGCCTTAATGCAGCACTAATGGAGTATTCTCTGTCTAAACTGTCACAGAAGAAGCTGTATCCACAATAATACTTACAGGTACGTGACACATCAGTTACCATCATATGAACATACTTTAATCCTTTACTCTCTCTTAGACCAACTGTAACTTTCAGCAACTGTAGCCTAGTGGTTAGGGAGTTGCTCTTGGGATCAGAGGGACGCAGGTTCGAATCCTGTACCAGTAGGAAGAATGTGGGAGTAAATAACTAGTGCTCTCCTGCGCCCTTGAGGAAGACATCTAACCCCACATTACTCCACTGTACTTCAAAGCACTGTACCTAAATAACTGTAAGTCGCTCTGGATGAGAGCATCAGCTACGTGTGATTTCAGGTGTATATATATTTGTACACTTCAAAGCAGTCAAGCTCTGTGATGTTATTTTCCGAGGAGCTCTATCGGAGCAAGGGTTTAATTTTCACGTACACGCTTCCCACTAAGTGATATCGGTGCGAGTCGTACTCCAAGCGCCTGTAGTTCAATCTATACTGAACTTTCCCACTTTGGAGGTACACTACTGTTTGTGTGTGTGTGTGTGTGTGTGTGTGTGTGTGTGTGTTGGTCTGTGTTGCTGTGTGTATGTGTTTCTACATCAGATATTAGAAAATTGATTTACTCCGCTTACTGTCTTCGCTTGGCGAACAGACACACATTCCTCTCTGAATGCACTGCGGCCCTGAAAGCAGAGATAAAAGTGGAGATGAAAGGGTTTTAATACTGAAGAGGTTATTTACCAGCTGAAGCGATGATTACTCAGAGTCCCAGTTTAACGTGTTTATGGAATTTGAGATTTAGTGTTGATAATGGCATGAAGATAGTTCACAGTGATTAGAGCACAGCCAGACAAGTCATCAGCGTTCAGTAATTGCCTTAGTTAAGCTGAAGCCTTTCTCTCTAACTAAACAACTCAGCTAACACACACATACATACACATACACACACACACACACAGACAACACACCCACAAGAAGGGAGGTAAGGCTACATGGACTTTGGAGACGATTGCTATATGATTCACTCTGTCCCGTTTCACAGAAAAACAGTAACCAAGGTGTGTGTGTGTGTGTGTGTGTATGTGTGTGTGTGTGTGTGTGTGTGTATGTGTGTGTGTGTGTGTGTATGTATGTGTCTGTGTATGTGTGTGTGTGTGTGTGTGTATGTGTCTGTCTGTGTGTGTGTGTGTGTGTGTGTGTGTGTGTGTGTGTGTGTGTGTGTGTGATCCCCACTGCCAGAGAGGCAGCACCCCAGTCTAAATGAAAGACCTCCCACAGCAAATGGAGGGAAGGAGGAAAGAGCACAGG
>CM050207.1:20512282-20514782 GCA_027475355.1 Coilia nasus
GCTTCAGCCAATCGCTACGGCTCTTTCATTTAAGCCGTAGGAAGTAGGACAACTATGTGTTTCCCCTCGATAACAATCATCAAGCAATCTTCTTGTTCTGACAACACATAATGCCACCAGCTTTGTTCAGTGCTGCTCGAACTACAACGGAAACTCAGGCTTGAACACCTGAGCTCAACGTCATCGTTTTCAGCCCTCCCTCTGTACACTGATTGGCCCGTGCACATTCAGAGGCGGACCTGAACTGAAACTCACACTGATTGGCTCTGCACATTCAGAGGCGGACCTGAACTGAAACTCACACTGATTGGCCCTGCACATTCAGAGGCGGACCTGAACTGAAACTCACACTGATTGGCCCTGCACATTCAGAGGCGGACCTGAACTGAAAGTCGCACTGATTGGCCTGTGCACAATCAGAGGCGGACCTGAACTGAAAGTCACACTATGCTCCCTGATGCAGCTGCTGGAGATGAACATTTAGCAGAAGCACTAGGCGGCGCTAGCCTGGCTATGATGACATAGCCTACGTCACACTTCTTCATCTCTGTCTGTCTCAGGGGACATCCGCTCAGCCCTGCATGCTCCCCTCTAGGATTGGGCCCTGCATAGAAGAGGCTGATTAAAGGAGAACTTCGGTGTAAAATGAAAATTGGCATGTTAAAACATCATACCGAGTTGGTATGTGTACTGAGGAGCAAAATTGATTTAGCCTGTTGCATTCAGAGTTTAACTATTTTTTATCGTTTGTCCCAGAAGGCTAACAATGGAAGTGGTAGGTGCCCTCAGACAAAGCATGACGACTACGCTATTTTTAAACCATTAAAACAGCTCGAAGAAATTCCACACTCCATCGGTAGTACAACAAAGGCCCTGACATTAAAAACGAGGCACTGAGAACTTTGTAAGTGTACGCAACATTTATTAATAAAACAGTTTTGACAAGCAGTACCTTGCTGTAGTTTCTCGTCGCCGCCATGATGAAAGTCCAAACAAGTCAATTGTACCACCTCTCCTCCTATTCTTCCTGCTGGTTCGTGTTCGTCAATCGACTGGTGCGGACTTTCATCATGGCGGTGGGTACAGTTCACAAAACAATTATGAACACGGGACACGTTTCTGTGTTGAAGAGAAACTTCAGCATTGTGTACAGCCCCACAAAGCCAAAAGGCAGTAACTGCATAATCTGTCAATTTTAGCTTAGACTGGAAATTGACTTAACACCTCTTTTGTCTTGTAACTAAATCTCTTGCATCAGTACATAAAAACATCACCACTATTATATGTACAACATATTTGACATGTTTGACTGGGCAGTATGACAACTTTAAAGGCATTTTTCTCATTTGCAATGTTCAGTTTCAGTAGTTACTGCATTTTGCCTTTGCAGGGCGGTGTAGGAGTCCACAGTGTAGCCGCCCTGACTGCCACAGTACATTGGGGCTTTTCTGGCCGCTGACAGAGATAATGGGTAATGGAGAGATAATGGACTGAGCCTAGACGATTGCTCTGGCTGGCAGGATATCTGCCAAAAGCTTTTGCGCTTGTTTCTCTGCATCGGGGTGTGCAAATCATGCTGTGTGTGCGCGCACGTGTGTGTGTGTGTGTGCGTCTGTGTGTGTGTGTGTGCGCAAATTGCCAGCGCCATCTCTTGCGAGTGATCAGGAGATGGGTAGGAGCCAAATCATGTAATTGACTCTGAGATCTTCGCTGCGCCATTAAACATCTCAGGGCACAATCACATTGTCAGTAACACAGAAACAACAAAAACAACTAAAGCAATATCCGTATTTCTCAGTTTGGACATTTTATCTCTCTAAACTTAGGTAATCACAGGTGTGTGTGTGTGATGGAGTGAGCATCACTAGGGTTGTGGGTGTGCTCTGATTGCCATACCAATGAGCCTGGCTCTTTGGCGTTGTGGTCAGAGCCCCTGTTTGGTACCCCGGAGATTCGGGTTCGAAGCCGGGTGGGGTGACTTCTCCTCCCCTTCACTACAGTGTGTGATCTCAAAAAGCCGCATGCATCCTCACTTTAGCTGTCTGGTCATTAACGAACTAACGAACCTGAAGTTTAACGAAGCTATAAACACATTTATAAAGGGTTATATTGCCTTCATAAAGCTTTATAATGATTGACATGAGTATTCACAACTATTTATACACAGTCATGACTGCACTTGTAAGGCATTATAATGCTGTGTTATAAGCCTTTGCAACCTTAAGTGACACTTTAAGGGTCACCAATCACCCTTCATGCAGACTGCTTTTTTCATCAGTGCAGTCACAAACACTAACACACTAACACACACACACACACACACCACAGGGCCACTAATCACCCGTTATGCAGACTGTGTGTCTTCATCGGAGTCCAGAGTCCAGTTGACTCAGATGAAGACAGTAACGTCAAAACACACCTATGCTGCACCTGTTGAAAAGTAACTCGGTGTGCTCCAATCCTTACCGGGGACTCAGTCTTCATGTAGAAGCGGCCCAGT
>CM050207.1:20522282-20527282 GCA_027475355.1 Coilia nasus
GCTAGGAGAGGTGGCAAAACAGCTCTGTTCTCCTGGTGAGACAGGGAAAGGACAAAAGGAGATATGTCTGTTGAGAATGGAAATAGAGTCCTCAAATGGGGGTCAGATGTGCGGAGACCGTGGGGGTCTGTGTCTGTGTGTGTGTGTGTGTGTGTGCGTGTCCGGAGACGTGGTGTGCTCTGGGCTGATTAAATTAGCACTGCACCCCAGCAGCCCTCTCCTCATGACACACACACACAGTGTAACGCGATCAGGAACACAGAGGAGATCGAAGTTCACACCCTGCGGAAGAGAGAGAGGAGAGAGAGAGAAGGATGAGAGAGAGGGAGAGGGAGAGAGAGAGAGAGAGAGAAGGAGGAGAGAGAGGGAGAGACAGAGAAGGGTGCTGAGAGCGAAGGATGTGCTGCAGTTGCAAATGAAGGGTGTTGGGGGATGTGGGGGGGTGTTGGGGAGTGTTGGGGGGTGTTTAGGGGGGTGTTGGGGGATGTGGGGGGTGTTGGGGAGTGTTGGGGGGTGTTTAGGGGGGTGTTGGGGGATGTGGGGGGTGTTGGGGGGTGTTGGGGAGTGTTGAGGGGTGTTTAGGGGGGTGTTGGGGGATGTGGGGGGTGTTTAGGGGGGTGTTGGGGAGTGTTGAGGGGTGTTTAGGGGGGTGTTGGGGGATGTGGGGTGTGTTTAGGGGCGTGTTGGGGGATGTGGGGGGTGTTGGGGGATGTGGGGGGCGTTTAGGGGGGTGTTGGGGGGTGTTTAGGGGGGTGTTGGGAGATGTGGGGGGTGTTGGGAGATGTGGGGGGCGTTTAGGGGGGTGTTGGGGGGTGTTGGGGGATGTGGGGGGGTTGGGGGATGTTGGGGGATGTGGAGGGTGTTTAGGGGGGTGTTGGGGGGTGTTGGGGGATGTGGGGGGTGTTTAGGGGGGTTTTAGGGGATGTGTGGGGTGTTAGGGGAATGAGTGTGTTTTTAAAGTCCCGTGATTAGCAGGAGCTGGGCCAGCTCACAGAGACCCCTCTGTGTGTCTCCACCTGCCTCGCAGCGCACGTGCAGCTGTGTGTGTGTGTGTGTGTGTGTGAGAGAGAGTGTGTGTGTGTGTGTGTGCCCCCATTAATGCTAGCCCAGCGCGATGTCTGGTGTGTGTGTGTGTGTGTGTGTGTGTGTGTGTGTGTGTGTGTGTGTGTGTGTGTGTGTGTGTGCCCCCATTAATGCCAGCCCAACGCGCTGGCTGGTGGGCACACAGGGGCGACTATGAGCAGCTTTAGTGGTGACATTTATCCGCACCCACGCACCTGCAGTGTGTGAATGTGGCTGTGTGTGAGTGTGTGTGTGTGTGTGTGTGTGTGTGTGTGTGTGTGTATGTGACAAAGCGTGAGTGTGTGTGTGTGTGTGTGTGTGTGTGTGTGTGTGTGTGTGTGTGTGTGAGAGAGAGAGAGTGTGTATGTGTGTTTGTGCGTGTGTGTGTGTGTGTGTGTGTGTGACAAAGTATGAGTGTGTGTGTGTGTGTGGTGTTTGACGGAAGCGCGGTTCTTTTCATCCAGTGAAGGGCTGCTCCGTGCAATAAATTAAAGTGTCAATCAAAGCGTGTAGCTAATATTCTCCGTTTCCACCCGACGCTGATTAATAGGATGGAGTACGTTTATCAACCTGCCATATGTGGGACAGAATTAATTACAGGCCTGTCTGCAGCACGTGCAGTGTGTGTGTGTGTGTGTGTGTGTGTGTGTGTGTGTGTGTGTGTGTGTGTGTGTGTGTGTGTGTGTGTGTGTGATTTCTTTTTCTTCTTGTTTTCACGGGGACCGCCTGTACATCCTGTCTCCGTGTGTGTGTGTGTGTGTGTGTGTGGTGTGTGTGTGTGGTGTGTGTGTGTGGTGTGTGTGTGTGTCATCCTGGTCTGGCTCTTCCTGTTTAATCTGCGGAATGAGATACCTTCACAAAATGGTCGGTGGCTGTTAGTATGCAAATGTAAATATCGGGGCAGCGGTAGTGTGTGTGTGCGTGTAGGTGTCTGTGTGTATAGGTGTGTATGTATAGGTGTGTGTGTGTGTGTAAAGATGTGTGTATAAGTCTGTGTGTGTCTGTGTAGTGATGTGCTGCCTGGCTGCCTTCACTGTCTAATAAGTCAAGCATCTTCAGTAGGCGTCAAGGTGCCGATTCAAACCTTCGTTTCGGACAGCTGACTCTACAGTTCCATAGAATGTTGGACGTTGAAGGCATGAAGCATGAAGGCAGCATCTACGCTTCTTTCAAAATTGGGCAAAATGAAGGTACCTTGGAAGGCAGCATTTTATGGATTTGTTCGGTTCGCACAGCCTTGATGTCTTGCTGCCACCAAACGCTCTCTTCGAAGGCAGCATTTTTTTCTGTTACAGACACAGCCATCAACTGTTATGCCTTAGATATCAGCTGATGTGGGCCAGTGTCATCATGCCTTAGATATCAGCTGATGTGGGCCAGTGTCATAATGCCTTAGATATCAGCTGATGTGGGCCAGTGTCATAATGCCTTAGGTATCAGCTGATGTGGGCCAGTGTCATAATGCCTTAGATATCAGCTGATGTGGGCCAGTGTCATAATGCCTTAGGTATCAGCTGATGTGGGCCAGTGTCATAATGCCCTAGGTATCAGCTGGGTTAGCTGGGTTGTCTGCTATCATGTCTGTGTTTGGCTGCAGAGCAAATTATATAGAAGTCCTGTGTGTGTGTGTATATGTGTGTGTGTGTGTCTGTATGTGTGTGTTTGTGTGTGTACCTTGTTTAGTGCAGGCTGCCAGTAGGCTGACGATGTTGAGATGCTGTGTGTGAGTGTGCGTGTGTGTGTGTGTGTCTGTAGAGGAGAATTGGTCTCTGTTGAAAGCTTGTATTGCCCTGACTCCTGCAAGGCTTTATAATAGCAGTGAAACACTCTATTGCAGTTGCCCTGCAAGGCTTTATAATAGCAGTGAAACACTCTATTGCAGTTGCCCTGCAAGGCTTTATAATAGCAGTGAAACACTCTATTGCAGTTGCCCTGCAAGGCTTTATAATAGCAGTGAAACACTCTATTGCAGTTGCCCTGCAGAGACACAGATAGTCATTACTTTTCCATCGGACAAAAAACTAAACAAAGCATACAGACAGAGAGGTGATGTGTGTGTTGCAGGGTGAGGAGTTGGTCAGAATCAGTGCCTTGTGTGGTGGGTGTGTTACTGTATTACCAGACAAACACAATGAAAATCTGCACACCAGAAAGGCACCATTAAGTTTTTTTTATTTTTGATTTTTGTTTTCAGTAGTGATGTTTCAAGCCCTCACGGCCCTTCCTCAGCTCTCAGGTCAATATGCTACTACTAAAAACATAAAGAAGAACTTTCCAGTATGCAGATTTTATTTGTCTTTTTTGGATCCTGCAGCCAAATTACATGGATGTGCGATGTAAAATCTTCATGGCATGGCATGGTAATGACTCGTTTAAGCATCTACCAACTCGTGAAGATGATTAATTAACTCGAAGAAGTTGCATAGTGCTGCTTTAAAACTGCTATAGGCTTAAAGCCCATAAAGGCTGCATCCTCCACCCCATAAAGGCTGCATGTATCTCCTAAAGGCTGCATCCTCCACCCCATAAAGGCTACACGTGTCTCCTAAAGGCTGCATCCTCCACCCCATAAAGGCTACACGTGTCTCCTAAAGGCTGCATGTGTCTCCTAAAGGCTGCATCCTCCACCCCATAAAGGCTGCATCTGTCTCCTAAAGGCCTCCATCGGTGCACTTATGCACCACTCATTAATCAGGACGGCTCATAGAGTGCGGGATAGGACAGCCGTGTACTGAGACAAATAGAAGACTAATCTTGAGATGGATAGACAGATTGATGGATGGAAAGAGAGAAAGAGAAAAGAGAGAAAGAGAAAGACAAGGGAAGAGGAATAATAAACAGGCAGGGGGAGATGCGGGCCAAGAATCGGAGGAGCAAAACAAAGCTAAGCAAGTCGTATTTCTTTCTGGAGAGAAAAAAAAAAACAAAAAACAAAAGTAAAGACCAAAAAGAAAGACTGAGAGAGCAAAGAAACGAAACAAAGAGAGTTTGTGAGGTAGGGGAAGGTTGAGCTGAGTCAGGTAGTGGGTGTAGGGGAAGTCTGTAGGGAACACTGAAGCGTGGAGAGAAAGAGAGACAGAAAGAAAGAACGGAAGAAACGACAGAGAGTTTGTGAGGGGGAGGAAGGCTGGGGCGAGGCAGGTAGTGCCCAGTGTAGTGTTAGTCTGTAGGGACACTGACGGCCAATACATGCAAGCGGGCGAAGCGGAACGTTCCATTCTTTTCAGTTGGAAGGCGGCAAGTGGTGACGTAGATCAGCGAGGCGAGCGAGGCGGGCGAAAAAGTTGAGCTCTGCTGAACTTTATGCAAATGAGGAGCGGTGTTTGCAGAGCGGTAACCAATGACATTGTTTCAAATGACTTTTCAGTTGGAAGGCGGCCGGTGGAGAGATAAACATTTAAAAATGGACGTACATAAAATTTGAAACAGTGCCGTTGGTAGCATTATATTGACATACCAGAAGCAAAAAAAGCATTGCCATTCAGAATTCTTTAGCCTTTTAAACTTCATATCTCTTCAACTGACGTTAAGTACACGCCCACTCAAAGCGGAGCAAGCGGAGAGAAAGCGGTACATTTCGCTTGCATGTATTTTGAGCGTGAGGGGAGGCCAGGCCCATATTAATGAGGTTGCTTTATATTAATGAGGCCAGGCCCATATTAATGAGGCTGCTTCATATTAATGAGGCTACTTTATATTCCTCGCAGGACACTCAGACTCTGCATCACATGTGGAAATTACTCTGGATTAGGACCCAGGTAGTGCGCTAATAAGTGCCTGTGTGCATTACACGTAGAAAATGACTGAAGATTAGGAACCGTGCCGTGCATCAATAAGTGCCTCAGGGCATCACATAGAAATTACTCCATATGCACGTACAACGCACACACATACACCAGAGATGGGGACTCGAGTGTAGCGACTTGGACTCGAGTCGC
>CM050207.1:20532282-20537282 GCA_027475355.1 Coilia nasus
AGTGGTGAGTCATGCTTCCCAGACAGGGTCATATACACTCACCCCTCTCTCTGTTTCCGTCACCATGGAGTTTATTTATTTATTTATTTATTTATTGTTTATGAGCGCAGACCCAGAGTCAATATCTGACTTTATGACTACACACCCCCTCCCCGCCTCCAAATAAATAAATCAATAAATAACCTGTCATATAGTCCTGCCATATAGCTACGCTTCTGGAAGAGAAGGTGGAAGAGACGGGACAGAGAGAGAGAGAGAGAGAGAGATAGTATAGACAATAGAGCTGAAACAATCGATTAATTCAAATAATTTGATTAAGAAAAATTATCAATTAATTTTTTCCCGAATCGATGCGTTGTTTAATACACTGTATTTAATTACTATGCTTACTGTGCTATGCTCGCTTGTGCTTCACACGGACCACGAGAAACAGGCCATTTAAAACACTAGACAGTGTCTGGTTTTAGCTAACTTCAGCCTGCTAACTACCAGCCTACACGTCTTTTCCATCCATGTTTCACTCCTCTGACCTGCAAGGTTTTCCGAACTGTTAAACTGTGGCATTTAACACCTCTGACGAGGAGAGGATTGGTGTGTGTGTGTGTGGAGTGTGAATGGTCGGGCGCATCGGTGACATCACTTTCTCGTGAGCAGAATAAAAGCCAATACTTTCAGACTTGTCCTTTTTATCATTTTGCAAAGATATATTTTTTATTAGATTACTCGATTAATCGCTAAGAAAAATTATAGATAAATGGAAATTAGCACCAGCCACCATCCAAATGCTGGTGAAATATGAAAGTGGCAGGTAGATTTAGGACAGAAATTGATGTAATACTCTAATAATAAACTGTAAATAATGTAGCCTATACTGTAATAATAAACTGTGAAGTGGCAGGTGAATTTTACAATTTATTAGTCAGTGGCTGTTAAAGGCTGACATTTTGCAAAGTTACATGGCTACATGATGCTGTGTGTCTGGGAAGATCGCTAACTACAGTCACGGTCTTTAAGATCCAAAAAGGTCGTATGTTCTGAGATACGCACTGATGGGCAGGAAAGCTAAATGCTACTCGTGGACAGGCAAGCTACATGCTAGTTATGGGCAGGCAGGCTACATGCTAATTATGGGCAGGCGGCTACATGCTAATTGTGGGCAGGCTACATGCTACATGCTAATTATGGGCAGGTGGCTACATGCTAATTATGGGCAGGCAGGCTACATGCTAATTATGGGCAGGCAGGCTACATGCTACATGCTAACTATGGACAGGCAGGCTACATGCTAATTATGAGTAGGAGGCTACATGCTAATTATGGGCAGGAAGCTACATGCTAATTATGAGCAGGAGGCTACATGCTCCTGTGTGTTTGTTGGGCAGGCCGTGAGGTGCTGGGAAGAGTGCTAACCCGGTCACAAGCTGGTTGTATTTTGTGAGAGTGGCACTGGTCATATTTTTCTACGGCAGCACAGCGCAGCAGGGCCTGAGCAGTAAGGCAGATTGATGGTGTGGGGGAGTTATGGGAGCCAGCGTCGCTGTGATGCAATTCCTACAACAACTGGCGGCACTGCGGTGTGTCAGCGCACAG
Organism: Coilia nasus; assembly: GCA_027475355.1. Lineage (NCBI taxonomy): Eukaryota > Metazoa > Chordata > Actinopteri > Clupeiformes > Engraulidae > Coilia > Coilia nasus. The sequence continues at coordinate 20,533,873 of CM050207.1, forward strand.
AGGTGCGTTAGGGGGAGGAGGGACGGAGAGAGGGAGAGAGGGAGATAGAGAGAGGGAGAGAGGGAGAGGGAGAGAGGGAGATGGAGAGAGGGAGAGAGGGAGAGACTCCTCACTGAGTCCCAGGGGGAGATAGAGGCCAGAGATTAAGAGATTCCTCACAGAGAGGGAGAGAGATGGAGAGAGAAGGAGATTTCTCTCAGAGGGGCGTCAGCAGGAGGAGAGAGGGAGATAGAGAGAGCGAGAGAGAGAGACGGAGAAAGGGAGATAGAGAGAGGGAGAGAGAGAAAGACGGAGAGATTCCTCATTGTGTCAGCACGCAGAGAGGCGTCAGCAGGAGGAGAAGAGAGGGAGATAGACAGAGACAGAAAGAGGGAGAGAGAGAGGGAGAGATTCCTCAGTGTGTCAGCACGCAGAGGGGCGTCAGGAGGAAGAGGAGGAATGAAGGCCAGCAGGAGCACTGACACCGAGAGCTGACTGGAGACATTCCTCACAGAGACAGAGAGAGAGGGAGAGGTGGAGAGAGAGATGGAGAGAGAGATGGAGAGAGGTTCCTCACAGAGACAGAGAGAGAGGGAGAGAGAGAGAGGTGGAGAGAGAGATGGAGAGAGGTTCCTCACAGAGACAGAGAGAGAGGGAGAGAGAGAGAGGTGGAGAGAGAGATGGAGAGAGGTTCCTCACAGAGACAGAGAGAGAGGGAGAGAGGGAGAGGTGGAGAGAGAGATGGAGAGAGGTTCCTCACAGAGACAGAGAGGGAGAGAGGTTCCTCACAGAGAGAGATGGAGAGAGGTTCCTCACAGAGACAGAGATGGAGAGAGGTTCCTCACAGAGACAGAGAGGGAGAGAGGTTCCTCACAGAGACAGACAGAGAGAGACGTTTGACGTTTAAAATCCCTTTATTGAACCATCAAAAGGTCCAAGCAGACAGAGACAGAGAGAGAGAGAGAGAGAGAGGTTCCTCACAGACACAGAGAGAGATACCTCACAGAGAGGGAGAGAGATACTTCACAGAGAGGGAGAAAGAGGGAGAGAGAGCGATACCTCTAAGAGAGGGAGAAAGAGGGAGAGAGAAGGCCTGAGATGGAGAGATTCTTCACAGGGAGGTAGAGAGGAGACAGAGGAGAGAGAGGGAGAGAGAAGGCCAGAGGTGGAGAGATTCCTCAAAGAGTCACAGAGAGGGAGAGAAGGAGAGAGATCTTACAGAGGGAGAGAAGGAGAGAGGTTCCTCACAGAGAGGGAGAGGTTGCTCACAAAGAGGGAGAGAGGGAGAGGTTCCTCACAGAGAGGGAGAGAGGGAGAGAGGTTCCTCACAGAGAGGGAGAGAGGGAGAGAGGTTCCTCACAGAGGGAGAGAGGGAGAGAGGTTCCTCACAGAGAGGGAGAGGGTCAGTCCACACCTCAAGGAAGAAATTGTTTCTCAATGCAGTACAGCCAGACCCTCTGCACGAAATGAAGTGTAGTAGGAGGGGCTGGTTTACCAGGCTGTGTGTGTGTGTGTGTGTGTGTGTGTGTGTGTGTGTGTGTGTGTGTGTGTGTGTGTGTGTGTGTGTGTGTGTGTGTGCGCGCATGTGTGTGTGTGTGCGCGTGTGTGTGTGTGTGTACGAAATGAAATGTAGTATGAGGGGCTGGTTTACCAGGCTAGGAGAGAGGGGCCAGAGTGGATTACAAGGGTGTATCCACGGCAGGTGTATCCAGGGCAGGTGTATCTAGGGCAGGTGTATCCAGCAGCAGACACAACGAGAGGACACAGTGCAGGGACTCACCTACAGATGACTTCTCTCCGTCCACACCATGCGCGCACACACACACATATGCACACACACATATATACACACACCAGCAGTCTGCAAACAATGGCCTTGTATATTGGCCCATCCAATGGCATTGTGTATTGATTTTGAGTTCCAATGTCAAATACACTCAAAGGCAACACTATGAAGGCTCAGGCACGCACACACACACACACACAAGGCTGCTTCCTCTATAAAAATCTAATAACGAAGCATTTCCCCAGAGTGACCCTGTCCAAACATCGGTGCGTCATTCATATCACAGACAGCTGTTACGTGAGCAAAATGCAAGTCTAGTTCATGTATAAAGCATGTTTACAAGCCACAACCGCTGACTAGAGTGCTGTACAAGCTGTGCTGAGATATCTAAGTACACGGCCAAGTATGTGGTATACAGTGTCTGTATAGTCTGTACATAGACCAGTATGAGTAGGTATAGGGTATAACGTGTGTGTGTGCTGTGTGCATAAATCTGTGCACACCCCAAGTATAGGGTAAAGGTGTGTGTGTTGTGTATAAAGTATGTGTGTTTTGTGTGCATAAATCTGTACATACACCAGTAGGAGTAAGTATAGGGTATAACTGTGTGCGCTGTGTATAAAGTGTGTGTGTGTTTTGTGTTTTGTTTTTGTGTGTTTTGTGTGCATAAATGTGTGCATACCCCAAGTATAGGGTATAACGTGTGTGTGCTGTGTGCAAAGAGCTGCAGCCCAGTGTGCTGTTTCCTGTTGCAGGAGCTGGGCAGGGGCCCCTGTTGCAGGAGCTGGGCAGGGGCCCCGTTGCAGGAGCTGGGCAGGGGCCCCGTTGCAGGAGCTGGGCAGGGGGCCCGTTGCAGGAGCTGGGCAGGGGGCCCGTTGCAGGAGCTGGGCAGGGGCCCCGTTGCAGGAGCTGGTGTGAGCTCCTGAGGCACACATGCAGTAATGACCTCAGCAGTCATCTGCCTACGCCCCTGAAAAGGGATCACCCGCCAGAACATCACCTCTTGTCTGCCCTGCCCCCTTTCTGTCAGCACCCCCCCCCCCCCCTACAGCCCCTCCCCCCTCCCCCCGTCTTTATCACTCCTACCCCTCAGCCCCTCCCCCCGCCCCCCCTTCTTTATCACTCCTACCCCTCAGCCCCTCCCCCCGCCCCTCGTCTTTATCACTCCTACCCCTCAGCACCCCCCCCCCCCGCCCCCCGTCTTTATCACTCCTACCCCTCAGCCCCCCCCCCCACCCCCCCTTCTTTATCACTCCTACCCCTCAGCCCCCCCCCACCACCCCCCCCACCACCCCTTCTTTATCACTCCTACCCCTCAGCCTACTCCCCTACCCCTCAGCCCCCCCCCCAACACCCCCCCACCCCCCCTTCTTTATCACTCCTACCCCTCAGCACCCCCCCCTACAGCCCCCCCCCCACCCCCCGCCCCCCGGCTTTTCCACTCCTACCCCTCAGCCCCCCCACCCCCCTTCTTTATCACTCCTACCCCTCAGCCTACTCCCCTACCCCTCAGCCCCCCCCCAACACCCCCCCACCCCCCCTTCTTTATCACTCCTACCCCTCAGCACCCCCCCCTACAGCCCCCCCCCCCCCACCCCCCCGCCCCCCGTCTTTTCCACTCCTACCCCTCAGCCCTCCCACCCCC
>CM050207.1:20544782-20567282 GCA_027475355.1 Coilia nasus
CCACACAGACACACACACACACACACACACACACACACACACACCAGTGTGCCTGTGTCCTAGTGCTAATCAGCCTGCTTCAACAGTGCCATACACACACACACACACTCTCAGCAGAACACATGGGAGACGTGACATGCCTTGGCCTGAGTGGCGTATAGCATAGCAATGGGCAGATCTGAGGAAGACTAATTAGATGTCACACGTGCAGTCATGTGTGTGTGTTCGTGTGTGTGTGATGGTGTATGTGTGATGGTCTGTGTGTGTGTGTGTGATGGTCTGTGTATGTGTGTGTGATGGTGTATGTGTGTGACGGTGTGTGTGTGTGTCTGTGTGTGTGTCTGTGTGTGTGTGATGGTGTATGTGTGTGTGTGTGTCTGTGTGTGTGTCTGTGTGTGTGTCTGTGTGTGTGTGATGGTGTATGTGTGTGTGTGTCTGTGTGTGTGTCTGTGTGTGTGTGATGGTGTATGTGTGTGTGTGTGTGTCTGTGTGTGTCTGTGTGTGTGTCTGTGTGTGTGTGATGGTGTATGTGTGTGTGTGTGTGTCTGTGTGTGTGTCTGTGTGTGTGTGATGGTGTATGTGTGTGTGTGTGTCTGTGTGTGTGTATGTGTGTGTGATGGTGTGTATGTGCGCATATGTGCATGCACATCTGATGTGTTCTGTCGCAGCCGCAGAAAAAGAATAAAAAATGAAGAGATAAATGTGTGACAGCGCTGACTCTGGCTTAAGCTGTTATCCCTGCTGATGGCTGTGTGTGTGTGTGTGTGTGTGTGTGTGTGTGTGTGTGTGTGTGTGTGTGTGTGTGTGCATGGCTGGGAGACTCAGGTGACTTAAAGTAAGCCTTTGTGCTGGCGGAGACGAGAGGGGATGAGATGAGATGAAAATGTAATAAATAAATAAATATGTAATCATAGGAGGAGATGAGATGAGGAGTAATCATAGGAGGGTGTTGTGAGCGCTAGTGTAGATTAGCATGTGTTAAAAGTGCTATAGGGTGTTGTGAGCGTTAGTGTAGATTAGCATGGGTTAAAAGTGCTATAGGTAAGAATGTGAAGCAGCTAATCATTATATGGTTCTTATGGCCCAATAAATATAGCCTAATCATTATATTAATAAATATTAATTATATTAATAATAAATATAGCCTGGTGCACACACCATCACACACACACATACCATCACACACACACCATCACACACACACACACCATCACACACACACACCATCACACGCACACAGACCATCACACACACACGATCACATATACCCCATCATGCATACGCACACACACACCACACACACACACACACATGTGAGCTTTGATACTGATGGCCAATAACGTCTTTCTCCTCAATAATATTCCTCAAGCATTCTTCTTGTTTTTAAATCCTCAGTCTGGGGAGTAGTGGCCAACACGGGATGCATCTCTTCTTCTATATCCACCGCACCAGCTGGGTTCAGTGCTGCTAAACTACAACGGAAACAACGCTTAAAGGTGTACTTCCCTCGTGTTTTCATTCATTTTGCGGTGGTCTCTAGTATTAATGAATGCCCTGTGAGCCGGTTTTGGTGAAAAAAAATGCTTTAGTGCTTCTGTTTCAGGCTGTTCTAGTTTGGTGGAGGAGATGGATATAGCGAACCAAATTGAAGATCTAAACGTTCTACAGGAACACACATACTTACCTATACTTCTCTAAGTGAATGTGTGCTGCGACAAAACTTCTCCAGTAATCACAACTGTGGCAAAGCTTTTTCTAATTTACAAACCTACGTCACTTTGTTGGCCTTTTTCTTAGTCACTCGTTTTTCCGCCTACTTTCTTTCACTGACTAATGGAGGCAATCGGGTTAGAACATTTTCACGTGCAGCATGCATATGCAACTCGGGGTGACCTGTCGTATTTCAAAAGAGCAAGTACTAAACAGTTTCTCGTGGAAGTACTCCTTTAAGTTTCATGTAATCATTTTTAGCCCTCTCTCTGCCCTGTTCGCTGACTGGCCGTACACATCCACAGACAGAGGCAACCGAAACTTACGTTCCTGCTGGAGGTGTTCATGTCCCTGACTAGCTGCTGTAGGTGTTCATGTCCCTGACTATCTGCTGGAGGTTTAATGCTGCCTGACTAGCTGCTGTAGGTGTTCCTGCTCCCTGACTAGCTGCTGGAGGTGTTCCTGCTCCCTGACTAGCTGCTGGAGGTGTTCATGTCCCTGACTATCTGCTGGAGGTTTAATGCTGCCTGACTAGCTGCTGGAGGTGTTCATGTCCCTGACTAGCTGCTGGAGGTGTTCATGTCCCTGACTAGCTGCTGGAGGTGTTCCTGCTCCCTGACTAGCTGCTGGAGGTGTTCATGTCCCTGACTAGCTGCTGGAGGTGTTCATGTCCCTGACTAGCTGCTGGAGGTGTTCCTGCTGCCTGACTAGCTGCTGGAGGTGTTCATGTCCCTGACTAGCTGCTGGAGGTGTTCCTGCTCCCTGACTAGCTGCTGGAGGTGTTCATGTCCCTGACTATCTGCTGGAGGTTTAATGCTGCCTGACTAGCTGCTGGAGGTGTTCGTGTTCCTGACTAGCTGCTGGAGGTGTTCATGTCCCTGACTAGCTGCTGGAGGTGTTCATGTCCCTGACTAGCTGCTGGAGGTGTTCATGTCCCTGACTAGCTGCTGGAGGTGTTCCTGCTCCCTGACTAGCTGCTGGAGGTGTTCATGTCCCTGACTAGCTGCTGGAGGTGTTCATGTCCCTGACTAGCTGCTGGAGGTGTTCATGTCCCTGACTAGCTGCTGGAGGTGTTCATGTCCCTGACTAGCTGCTGGAGGTGTTCCTGCTCCCTGACTAGCTGCTGGAGGTGTTCATGTCCCTGACTAGCTGCTGGAGGTGTTCCTGCTCCCTGACTAGCTGCTGGAGGTGTTCATGTCCCTGACTAGCTGCTGGAGGTGTTCATGTCCCTGACTAGCTGCTGGAGGTGTTCCTGCTGCCTGACTAGCTGCTGGAGGTGTTCATGTCCCTGACTAGCTGCTGGAGGTGTTCATGTCCCTGACTAGCTGCTGGAGGTGTTCCTGCTCCCTGACTAGCTGCCCTGCCACTGTGGCGGGTGTGCAAATACTATCCAGCCATAAGTTCCATACAGTCTATGAAAGTATTCACACGCGCGTGCTGTATCGTTACAGCACAGGTGCTTATAAGCTGAACATGTATTGATAAACACTCAGAGTGTTTCTTCCAGCGCACAAAATACATTTTATGTCAGGGTTGCTGTATATTAGAGTGATGTATTTCTTCTCATATATATAATGCAATTTTAATGCACTTGATAACCCTCCCGTTGGTACCCGACGTTCCATATTAATGCCATATGTGCAAAATTCCAGAACCAACCCGTGATTTTGGCTTATTAGGCTAGTAGTGCGACCACCACCGATGTCTGACGACTCTAAAAAAAGCTCTATTCCTGAGGCACATTAAGTGGATATTTTTCATCATAACTATGCATACTATTTTTCATCATAACTATACATATAACTATGACGACAAAAATATAAAGACTGATCATTTTAACATGTCCTGAAATGGTGTGGTTATTCCAAATATGATCTAGGAAACTTTCTGTTCACAAATTTGCGGTAATGAAAGCTCAGTTGTGATGATTATAGCCTAACTGACCGGGAATGCATCAGTATTGCATTATCACGTTGATAATAAAGCCGTATGCGCACAAATTGATTCCAAAGACCAACCTGTGATTTTATCTTAACCTACCTAACCTACCAACACAGCAACCAACATCGATAGCAGAGGAGTACAGGTCCATTTCCAAAGCACATAGCCACTGAATAAACAGGTAGCATACACAGACACTCACATAATGAAATACATAGGCTTAGAAGATTAACCGACCTTTCTGACACTTTACCCCATGATAGGCCAAGCTTGCACAACGCGTGCGTAAGCCCAAAACATCCAACAGTAGCCCACACAACAGAATCAGACTTACAAGCGACATCAACAACTTCTTTGTGAATACTTATAGCACTTTGGAGATAAGCAATGTAAACACATCGAGAAAGCACTCGGCGGTGCTATAGCCTATTTGGAAGTATCCACACATAAATCAATAGTACGCCGGCTAAGTTATGGTAGAAAAAGTGGACTTACTGCCTGCGCATCTCATTTCGCTGCACAAACTCTGGCGATGTCAATTTCTTGAAGTATTCCCCAGTAAATGTGACAGCACATCAAGTAATTTCCTCTTCTTTGTGTGTGATGGTAAGGAAAAAAAAACATGCATTCTTTTCTGTGCCGTTATGAGCAGCAGGTTCTTTGGGATAGCTGCTAGGCCATCTCAATAGTTATTACCTTTGACCTTATAATGTAGCCTACGTAAAAAAAAAATACTTTTAAATACACATTAGTCATTTTTCATACATTATTATGTTTATATTCAGATATGAATTTCATTGTGATATTTTAAAATTGCCCAGATGGCGAAATTAGTGATGATATTAAAGTCTAATTACTGCTCAGTAGAGGGTGCTCAGCACCCTTGGTACCCTAGTAGGGGGGATGGGCAGGCTTTACTATAAAGCTTGGATGGTGTGACAATTTCTATTTTCTTTGGGTGAGTCCAGAGCAGGTCAATGCAGTTGGAATAGGCTAATGGAGTGCATCCTATAGTTGCAGGTAGATATATATTTATATTTATTTATATATTGTTGAAACTGGGTTAGTGTAAACTCCTGTAGTTACAGAAAGATATAAATTTCAAGCCATCGTTTTGAATCACTTTGTCTTTGTTTCCTGTTTTGTAACAACAGAGTATGTATCGGACAGAGTATGTATTATGACCAAAAAGAGAATAGTAGGCTAGGCCTGTCTCATGTATTGGTAACACAGCAACTGGATAATCAGCTCTGTAACAAACTATGAATTGGAAAATATTTCTAGGCATTATAATGTGTGGAATGGTTGAATATAAAGTGGCTGGTAAAAATGTTGAGTGGCTGGTAGATTTTAGAATTTTAGAGTTTGTGTGTGTGCACGTGTGTTTGCTATGCATACAGGTGTGTGTGTGTGTGTGTGTTTGCTATGCGTATGTTTGTTTGTCTGTGTGTATGTGTGTGTGTGTGTGTTTGCTATACATACGTGCGTTTGTGTGTGTGTGTGTGTTTGCTATGCGTACGTGTGTGTGTGTGTGCGTGAGCTGGCGGGGTGTATGTGTGCGTGTTGTTCATTTTAATTGACGTCTTCACTCTGACATGAGTTTGGCTGCCACTGACATTTAATGCTCCACATTCTAGAATTTACAACCTCTTCCCCCACCAGCAGCCCTGCTCTCAAGGTTACTGCATGCTCCTGTGTGTGTGTGTGTGTGTGTGTGTGTGTGTGTGTGTGTGTGTGTGTGTGTGTGTGTGTGTGTGCAAGCGTGTGTTTGTCTGTGTGTGTGTGTGTGTGTGTGTGTGTGTGTGTGTGTGTGTGTGTGTGTGTGTGCAAGCGTGTGTTTGTGTGTGTGTGTGTGTGTGTGTCTGTGTGTAAAGGGTGTAACAGCAGGGCATTGTTACAGCATGTAGGCAGCATACTAAACAAATCAGACAGCGTGTGTGTTTGTGTGTGTGTGTGTGTGTGTGTGTGTGTGTGCAAGCGTGTGTTTGTCTTTGTGTGTGTGTGTGTGTGTGTGTGTGTGTGTGCAAGCGTGTGTTTGTCTGTGTGTGTGTGTGTGTGTGTGTGTGTGTGCAAGCGTGTGTTTGTCTGTGTGTGTGTGTGTGTGTGTGTGTGTGTGCAAGCGTGTGTTTGTGTGTGTATGTGTGTGTGTGTGTGTGTGTGTGTGTGTGTGTCTGTGTGTAAAGGGTGTAACAGCAGGGCATTGTTACAGCATGTAGGCAGCATACTAAACAAATCAGACAGCGTGTGTGTTTGTGCACTGTAAACCCGGATTTCATATAAAATCACAAAATGCATTACATTGTACTTAAATGTTTTTAGTTTTAAGGCATTACTGAGAAACATAAGTACATGTGACTAATTCGATGTACAATACACTTATATTTTTAATTTTTTTCAATAAAACAAACCGTTTAAGTAAATTGTACATGGCTTGATGAGTCACATGGATTGGACATCTCTGTTTCATGTTGACTTTTTTTCTTTGAACAACCTTGTGGTACTGTAGAATGACCTTATGTGTGGGGGGGAAATGGGAACGTGCAGTTTGCAAAAAAAGCATGCAACATGGAAGAGAAGGAGCCATGGCGCCCCTGCGTTCGGACACAGTTTAGCCCAACAATTAGCATTTTCACTGCATGTCATACTACCCAGTATGTCTATGCATGTGACAAATAAAATCCTTGTATCCTTGTATCCAGCAGACCCAATCACTTTCCCTAACTTTACAAGCTGAGACTGCATTAACTAAATATTGCATTGTTGTAACATTCATGCACTCCACACTTCAATTCTACCACTGTGTAAATCTGCATTTGGAATTCCATACCGTAATCGTAATTTTGCAAATAATAACTTAAAAATGCCAGCCCTACATGGTGGAGTTACTTCGCTTCCCTGTTGCATGCATGAATTTTGCAAGCTGCATGTTCCCATTTTTTTCCCACACAATGCACCAATCACGTTGGAGGAGGGGGGTGCCTCGAAGCACAATCTCACGGTCAGGAGAGCAATGCCAGAGAACTTGCTTCGCAAATCCAGAGAACAGTGTATCTCATCGCAGTGTATGTCATCGCATCGCACGAGAGTAATTCAAGTTGTATCTCATCGCAATCTTATCGCTTCGCCTGAGAGTAAACATTCAAGTGAGTAAACATTAACTTCAGTGACATAAAATCTTATGGCTTATTTCAAAAGTTGTCACTACGTTAGCAGATCTCAACATGTAGAGCATCTGAACTAAATAGTAAATCGTTTCAGTCATATGTTGTGTTAAGGTGTCAAATCAGAATTTTAATGTAGTTAATGTACTTCCTCTGCAGTCTGTTCGCCCGCTGTTAACATTTGTTACCATTTAAATTAAGCTAATAAGATACCATGTGGTGGCTAATCCTAACTGCTAACCTGTGGCCACACACTGTTAGCGTTCTATAGCACGCTAGCTACAGTCATTGTGTTAGTTGCGATTGTGTTTGAGCATGAATGAGACGCAATGCTAACATTTATTTGTAAGCTGCCCCCTTGTTAAATGTACGTGAGCAGACGAATGACTGTAGACCTATGCTAAAAATGAAATGAATTCGTGTGTCGACACTCTCATGAAGTATTTCCATTTATTTTTCTTATAGATGTGTTGAAACTGGCGACAACCACTGATGATTTGGAACTGTAAGTACTGTTCTGTTCGCTGCGAGAAAAGAGCACAGCTATTTAAGCACTACAGGTTAAAACATGGAAGTTATACACGAACAGAACCATTCCCTTGTTTACATAAAGATTGTCTGTGTACATTTAAGTCACTGAATGCACTGAAAGTTCACTTAACCCGACATCACTCCAAACTTCTGGTGAAGCAACCAAGTGTGTGTGTACCAGATAGGTTTTGTTGTCCATCATGTGGGTTTGCAGACTCTTGTTCTGAGACTGAGTATATGCGCCATTTGTACAATGCACACTTAAAAGTAAACCATCGGGTCAGTTGCCCTTATAAGAAGTGCAATTTCAACAGCACTGTCTATGCCACATTCAAATCACATAAGAGCAAGTTTCATAAGGAGCAGGACTGGAGGAGTTTTAAGTCAGAAATCATTGGCACATACAGTGGTGATGATGGTAATGATGAGGATGATGATAATGATGTGGCCCAAGAGAGCATGTTAGATGTTTCTGTTGATCTAGATGAGTTAGGTGAAGGCAGCACAGGTGTTTTTTGTGATTTAACACATCAGCTTGAGCACAGCTTTGCATCTCTGCTTTTAAAGCTACAAGCTGTTTTCCATGTACCAGAGAGTACTGTGCAAGAAATGTTACAACGGCTTTGTGAACTTGACAAGATGTCAGAGCCCCTGATGTGTAATAGAGTGAGGGCTGTCCTAAAGAAATATTATGCTGATATTGATGAAACCATAGTCAAAGAGGTTACCAGTGCCGTGTCAGAGAGTAACATTTTGAGATTCTGTGCCAGGGATGGGCCCTTACTGAAGACACTGAAGTACAACAAAGTAGAACATTGACTCGAACAAGTCTGAACATACATTGTGCATAATTTTCCTCTCCTTTTGTGTGTTATCTGTTTCTTAGGATGCCACTAACGAAGAAGTGTATGCAGAAACCTCAGTGGGAATCCTGTCCATGGGCTACTCGGATGAAGGTCCTCACCATCCACCATCCTTGAACCCCTCCGCAGTGGGCATCATTTTGGAAGGGACTGTAGTAATGACTGACATTGACAATCTGCCTCAAGCGTTTTATCTGCTCTTTGGTCTGATATACGCCCTGCATCTGGATTACCCCAGGTGCATGAAAAACACCTTTACTTTTATTCAACAGGTCCTCCTCAACATTGGAAAAGAAAAGCTGGGCGCAAAAGTTCAAACGTTGAAAAATCAGCTTATGATGTAGGCTTTTGTGTCAAATTGCCGGCAAAACACCATGTTCTACTCACCCATGGTAGTTTTGTGTCATTTTGGAGGACTGCCGAAGATATTGGGTTTGGTGATATCCATGAAACCCCTTCCTATGGGCAAGTGAATGCAGGCATAAAGTTTGTTATTTGTAATTTATTAATTATGGTACGGTAGCACTAATAAAAACATTCACTACACGTTATTAGTGCTACAGTACCACAATTAATAAATTACAAATAACATACTTTATGCCTGCATTTACTTGCCCATAGGAAGGGGTTTCATGGATATCACCAAACCCAATGTCTTTGGCAGTCTCCAAATGACACAGCACCATGGGTGAGTATTGAGTAGTAAGTGTTCACCTGTTAGACAATACAATACAATAGTTATATGGTTAAATATGCTTATAATGGTTTATTGGGATGCTCTGTATTTCTTTTATTGTATTGGTAGATTTGGTCTTCTTAGTTAACTGCTGTTGCCTGCAGTTTACCTGCTTGTTCCATTGAAATAAAAATGGAAAACTCCATACACTGTCATTTGTTTTATTTATTTAACAGTTAAATTGAATATGAATCACCAAAGATGCATTCTAGGAAAGTTGAAATATGAACTTCAATCAAATAATTATTTTTAGTTTAATGTACTATACATTTTAAGGGAACCAGTTTCCACAATTTTTTTGAGTAAACACAACTCGTAGGCTTTAATTACAGAAAACTTAACATGGTTAGTTCATTCTACATGGTAAAGGAATTTACCTGAAAAAGATATCTTAAGTCTAATGTACTATACTTTTTAAGGGAACCAGTTTCCACAATTTTTTTGAGTAAATTCAACTTATCGGGGTTTACAGTGTGTGTGTGTGTGTGTGTGTGTGTGTGTGTGTGTGTGTGTGTGCAAGCGTGTGTTTGTCTTTGTGTGTGTGTGTGTGTGTGTGTGTGTGTGTGCAAGTGTGTGTTTGTCTGTGTGTGTGTGTGTGTGTGTGTGTGTGTGTGTGTGTGTGTGTGTGTGTGTGTGTGCAAGCGTGTGTTTGTGTGTGTGTGTGTGTGTGTGTGTGTGTGTGTGTGTGTGTGTGTGTGTGTGTCTGTGTAAAGGGTGTAACAGCAGGGCATTGTTACAGCATGTAGGCAGCATACTAAACAAATCAGATAGCGTGTGTGTGTGTGTGTGTGTGTGTGTGTGTGTGTGTGTGTGTGTGTTCTCCTCTGAGGGTCTTGCTGGTCTCGTGTTTGAGTAGAATGCTCGTGTGCTGGTGTTCCAGTGGTGAACATGCAGGATTCTTATGTGCTGATGAGAATGTCACCAGGGCAGCGGTGGCCTAGTGGTTAGGGAGTCGGTCTTACGATCAGAGGGTTGCGGGTTCGAATCCCATACCAGTAGGAATAATGTGGGTGGGGGAGTAAATAACTAGTGCTCTCCTGCACCCTCATCCATGGCTGAAGTGCTCTTGAGCAAGGCATCTAACCCCACATTGCTCCAGGCACTATCACTGAAATCCTGTACCTAAATAACTGTAAGTCACTCAGGATAAGAGCGTCAGCTAGGTGCAATGTAAAGTGTAGGGAGGTAGGGAACATGGATATGTCACTTAGCGGAAGTTTCGACTCGGTTGTGGACACAAGCTTTGTGATGTTGCCACCTTAGCGGCCCAGTGTTGATTCATTTAGCTTACTGTCGTCCTTACCAATCAATATTTCATGACAAGACATTCAGTATTCCTCCAGGAGAATGTGTACACGGTGGCTATAATTAAAAAAATGATGATGAGAGAGAGAGAGACAGAGGGAGAGAGAGAGGGAGAGAGAGAGACAGAGGGAGAGAGAGGGAGAGAGAGGGAGAGAGGGAAGCTGAAGTGCTATGTATCATTGATGATGTGATGCCAGTGCAGTGACACTGCTTTGAATTGCTGATGAAGTAGTCCACTCGCTCCTCTCTCTCTCTCTCTCTCTCTCTCTCTCTCTCTCTCTTTCTCTCTGCCTCCCTCCCTGTGCATATCTGTGCATGTGTGAATATGCCTGTGTGTCTAAAGGAGTGTGTGTGTGTGTGTGTGTGTGTGTATGTGTGTGTGTGTGTGTGTGTGTGTGTGTGTGTGTGTGTGTGTGTGTGTGTGTGCATGTGAATTGCCAAACTAGCCCATTCACTCGACGCCACATACATATGAGCTTACAGGCATTGGCTGTGGCTCCAATTACGGCAGTTACATCTCATTATCATTAATTAATTATAGCAATTACATCTAATTATCATTCATTAATTACTACAATTACATATAATTATCATTAATTAATTACTGCAATTACATCTAATTATCATTAATTAATGCTCTGCTGCTGTGGATAGGAGGAGAGGCACATGAAGCATGCAGAGGCCCCGAGAATCCTAAATTAAATTATTTAAATCAAATTAAACATTGCATATTAGTACTACTAGCCGTACCACCACCATCATCATTAGCATCATCGTCTTCATCACCATCATCATCACCATCATCACTACCACCACCATCATCACCATCATTGTCTTCATCACCATCATCATCACTGTTATGATCTTCATCACATGGCGTGCATGCAGGCAGATATTAATTCCGGTGCACATGGCCACACGCGTCACCCAAAGGCATGGAAAGGCGGTCTTACGCAGCGGCCATTTTACTTTTAAACAAAATATATACATAAGGAGTCCACAGGAAAAACGCATGGAACATGTAAATTATGAGTTTGATTTTTTATTTTAATCTATAAGTAAATGCTATTTTAAAATGCTTCTGGCTCGTTTATTCACAAGATCCATTTAAAAAAGCAGTTTTTTTCTGGGACTAACTGGAAAAAATATACTTTGTGCCTGCTCTTTTTTCTGTAGACTCCTCTTATATTTTCCAATTTTTTTCATGGATGAGTGTTGTTTGTGAAGGAGGGGGGTGGGGAATCCCTTTGGCCTACTTTTAAACTCAGAGATATGGAGACTGAAAGAGTCTCATGAAGAAGCTGTCAGAAATGCACTACTGAGCCTCAATCTCCAGTCCTCCATGAAGTTAGCAAACATCACCAGACTCGATCTCCAGTCCTCCATGAGGTTAGCAAACATCAGCAGAGACACTATGAGACTGCATCTCTAACAAGTGCAGGGAAGGCGTGCAGTCCTTATTATGGCCCTGACTAAAACAATACACAACTGAAGGAGCTGTCATATACACACTACTAAGCCTCAGTCTTCAGTCTTCCATGAGGTTAACAAGCATGACCAGAGACACTATGACACTGTGCACAAAGTCCCTCTAGACAGGTCCTTGCCCTGCACATCTAGACAGGTCCCTGCCCTGCACAAAGTCCTCTAGACAGGTCCTTGCCCTGCACAAAGTCCTCTAGACAGGTCCCTGCCCTGCCCATTAGACAGGTCCCTGCCCTGCACATCTAGAAAGGTCCTTGCCCTGCACAAAGTCCCTCTAGACAGGTCCCTGCCCTGCACAAAGTCCCTCTAGACAGGTCCCTGCCCTGCACATCTAGAAAGGTCCTTGCCCTGCACAAAGTCCCTCTAGACAGGTCCCTGCCCTGCACAAAGTCCCTCTAGACAGGTCCCTGCCCTGCCCATTAGACAGGTCCCTGCCCTGCACATCTAGACAGGTCCTTGCCCTGCACACCTAGACAGGTCCCTGCCCTGCACAAAGTCCCTCTAGACATGTCCCTGCCTTCCGCGGCCATGTTGGCCACGCCTTTGGGCATCTATTTGGGGTTAATAAGACAATCCCTACCTAACAGATAGGACACGAGTATATGCATTTTGCCAAAGCTCTTGCCATGTGGTTGGCAAACATCACCAGAGAGCGAGAGACTCAGAGCCTGTGCAGCTCTGACAAGTGCAGTGAAGACAAAGTGTCCTCATTTTGCCCTTGCCTAAAACAATAAACAACTATGTGTAAACACAGAGAGTAACTGGGGTGGAAACTCATTTCAATAACCCCCTAGACCTCATGTTTAAATAATAAATGATAATAGCACAAAATACACCCCAGAGGGTCATGTGTCTGAGGCCTCGTGACACCCCTTATATCTCTCACTTAACTTCTCCTATATACTTTTCTCATCCCTTCAGGGAAATTGTCTCTGCTGCATATTTTGTCAAACTGAGTTTAGACTGAAAGTTGACTTTATAACTCTTCTGTCTTGTAACTAAATCTCTTGCTTCTTCCTATTAAGAAAGTACATAAAAGCGTCACCACTATTATATCTACAGCATGTTTGACTGGGCATTGTGACAACTTTAAAGGCATTTTGCTCAGTTTCAGTGTTCACGTAGTTACTGCACTTTGCCTTTGTAGGGCAGCATAGGTCTCTGAACACAGAGAGTGTGTGTGAAGCACAGTAACACACAGAGTGTGTGTGAAGAGCCCTTAACCTCACCCAACCTATCAGAGCCCTGCGTTAATCTCACTTCCAACCTATCAGAGTTCTGCGTTAACCTCACTTCCAACCTATCAGAGCCCTGTGTTAATCTCACTTCCAACCTCCAGCCAGATCTGACTGGCTAACGGCCTCATGTTTTATGTAAATACGCTCATGTTTTATGTAAATATGCTCATGTTTTATGTAAATATGCTCATGTTTTATGTAAACGTTCATAAGACATATATTTGTGCTCTTTCACTCACCCCATATGACTTATGCATGATGATTCGTCCCCCTGACTGGACAGTCCGGTTTCACCAGTCTTGGCAGAGAGCAGAGGGCTTAAAATATTATTCTTGTCATGTTTCTTAAGCCACCTGTGCTATGGAGAGTGTGTTTAAACAATATGTATGTCATCTTCATGCCATTCCCTAGTTAGGGCTGTGTTGCTGCACCGGTTCATGCATTTACATAGCCCCGTTAGCCTCAGATGGGGGCAGTGGTCCTTGAGGTTTTTTTAAGGGGGGAGGTGGTCCTCGGTCTGAAGAACTGTTAGAAACACTGGCTTAGAAGCACAGCTGGCTCGAGCTTTGGTCAGTGCTGTCCAGCGGAGTGTGAGTGTGAAATATAAACTACTACTCTGCTCCCCAGCACCCACACCCACACACACACACATACACACACACATTCTCACACACACACACACACACACACACACACACACACACACACACACACACACACACACACACACACCATCATAGCCCTACTGCACTCCCACAGGTGAAGGCTGATTAACTCTGTGAGCAGATTCATTGCAAAGGTGTGTGTGTGCTCACAGTTGTGGAACTGGAATATGAATACCTTTAATTAAATATTGATGATTTATTACTAACGAGAACGAGATAAGATATTTTAGCCCCCAGAGTCTAATCAGCAGGAGAATGGCACACACACACGCGCGCGAACACACACACACACACACACACGCACACGCACACGCATACGCATACGCACACGCGCACACACACACAGACACACACACAGAGGCTGCTTCCTCTAGCGCGCCAATGAATGTTTAATGTCTTCTGCAGTCGGGCTTCTCACCTGTCGGTACTCGTGTAATTAAAGACAAAGAAAGCGAGTCTGCACACACAATTTGCCAAATCAAGAGACGAAAAGTAAAAAATAGATCATTTTGGTAATGATGTCTGACACCGTGTCCTAACTGAATGTGACGCAAAGCAGTGTGACACACCAACGTAATGTCTTTAAAGCCTTTTGAGAAGGAAAAGATGGCCCTGGCCAAAAATGCTTTGAGGTGTGGGTGCGTGCGTGCGTGCGTGCGTGCGTGCGTGCGTGCGTGCGTGCGTGCGTGCGTGCGTGCGTGCGTGCGTGCGTGCGTGCGTGTGTGCGTGTGTGCGTGCGTGCGTGCGTGCATGTGTGTGTGATGTGTGCGTGCATGCGTGTAATGTGTGCGTGCATGCGTATGTGTGTGTGTGTGTGGGCGTGTGTGTGCAGAGACACCCTGTGAGGGGCAACTAAGATAGGGCAGCATGGAAGCTTTGGGGTCGTGAGTGGGATGAGTAGGAATTGTTAATAAATGCAAATACAACAAAGAAATAACCCTTCTTTTTGTGTGTCCCCCCACCTCCCTTTCTCTCTCCCTTTCCCTCTGTCTCTCTCTCCCTCTGCCTCTCTACCTCTCTGTCTCTCTCCCTCTCTCTATCCCTCCCCTCTCTTTCTCGCTGTCTCTCTCTCCCTCTATCTCTCTGCTGTGTGGTCCCCTTGACTTGACCATCAACCCTGGCTGATGACACATCAACAGGTAAGAGCAAATATTTGTGTCTGTGGTTAATATTTGCTGTTTGCACATTAATAATGGAGGGAAGATGGGGGGACTGGGTCTCTTCTCCACCTGTGAGTGTACATTTATTATGGGGGAAAGATGGGGGACTTCTCCACCTGTGAGTGTACATTTATTATGGGGGACTGGGTCTCTTCTCCACCTATGAGTGTACATTTATTACGGGGGGAAGATGGGGCCAAGATGGGGGACTGGGTCTCTTCTCCACCCGTGCGGCCCCATGGCAGTAATCCTGACTCCATCTCACATCCACACAGCCTTGAGTTAGAGCACTGAAACATTGATGAGGCTCTGCTCAGTATATATCTAAGGCCTAATCATTCTTTAAGGAAGGGATGGCATTTATATTTCCCAGGTATCTGGCCTAACCATTCAGGTATATATCTAAGGCCTAATCATTCAGGTATATATTTAAGGCCTAATCATTCTTTAAGGAAGTGATGACATTTACATTCCCGGGGGAAAAGGAAGGGCCTGCACAGTGGAATAGTACCAACACTAAGCCAGTGACGTCGGGTAAAGTCTTTAAATGTGTCTTCAGTCTTAATACGACATCCCTGATGTAGGCAGTCCGCAGTGTTGCAGCATACTGATTCAAGGACTACTGTGCTTTATATATAGAAACGCGCGCACACACACACACACACACACACACACACACACACACACTCACACTCACAGGTCTGAAGATGTTAAGGTGATTACTACACTTCCCTGTGAGTTCTTTTCATTTTTCTGTATGTGATGCAGCATGCATAACGAGTTGAGCCCACAGATAAAGGCAGGTGTGTAGTGTGAGACAGGTGTGTGGTGTGAGACAGGCATGACGTGTGAGACAGGCGTGTGGTGTGAGACAGGCATGTGAGACAGGTATGGTGTGTGAGACAGGTGTGAGACAGGCATGCTTCTCCATTACCTGCTGACTTACTGTCTGACTGTCATATCAAAGGGCCATGCGGCACATCAGTGTGCCGAGAAACCACATGATAATTACTAAGTGTGTGTGTGTGTGTGTGTGTGTGTGTGTGTGTGTGTGTGTGTGTGTGTGTGCAGGAGATGACATCCCCAATGTACACAGTCTGCAGTGTCGCAGCATACTGATTCTAGGACTACTCTGATTTGTATATAGAAACACATGGTCACACACACACACATACACACACACATACACACACACCTGCAGACATACACACACACATGCATGCACACACACACATGTACACACACACACACACACACATGCACACACAAACACATTGGACAAGGAACGTGTCCGATGGGAAATATTTCAGATTTAGAAGAGTCGATGAAGATCTCTAGCATTTTTCCACAGACTAATGCAGCAGTGGTTACGAATACACAGAGAAACGTGCAGACAAATGTCTACATACATGCAGAAATATCCCTGCTCAGATTGTAACTCTTTTCTGTATATCTACATATGTGGAGAAATGCTGAGATTGCAGCTATTCCCTGTATA
The DNA here is from genome assembly GCA_027475355.1 of Coilia nasus. Lineage (NCBI taxonomy): Eukaryota > Metazoa > Chordata > Actinopteri > Clupeiformes > Engraulidae > Coilia > Coilia nasus. The sequence continues at coordinate 20,561,076 of CM050207.1, forward strand.
TCTACATACATGCAGAAATATCCCTGCTCAGATTGTAGCTCTTCCCTGTATATCTACATACATGGGGAAATAACCACGCTGAGATTACAGGAGAAATATCCCTGCTCAGATTGTAACTCTTCCCTGTATATCTACATACATGGGGAAATAACCACGCTGAGATTACAGGAGAAATATCCCTGCTCAGATTGTAACTCTTGCCTGTATATCTACATACATGGGGAAATAACCACGCTGAGATTACAGGAGAAATATCCCTGCTCAGATTGTAACTCTTCCCTGTATATCTACATACATGGGGAAATAACCACGCTGAGATTACAGGAGAAATATCCCTGCTCAGATTGTAACTCTTCCCTGTATATCTACATACATGGGGAAATAACCACGCTGAGATTACAGGAGAAATATCCCTGCTCAGATTGTAACTCTTCCCTGTATATCTACATACATGGGGAAATAACCACGCTGAGATTACAGGAGAAATATCCCTGCTCAGATTGTAACTCTTGCCTGTATATCTACATACATGGGGAAATAACCACGCTGAGATTACAGGAGAAATATCCCTGCTCAGATTGTAACTCTTCCCTGTATATCTACATACATGGGGAAATAACCACGCTGAGATTACAGGAGAAATATCCCTGCTCAGATTGTAACTCTTGCCTGTATATCTACATACATGGGGAAATAACCACGCTGAGATTACAGGAGAAATATCCCTGCTCAGATTGTAACTCTTGCCTGTATATCTACATATATGGGGAAATAATCCACGCTGAGATTACAGGAGAAATATCCCTGCTCAGATTGTAGCTCTTGCCTGTATATCTACATACATGGGGAAATAACCATGCTGAGATTACAGGAGAAATATCCCTGCTCAGATTGTAGCTCTTGCCTGTATAACTCGACGGGAGGCTTTTTAGGCTGCACCAGCGCTGCTCTGCTGAGACAGACGAGACTGTCATGGACTATCAGCTTATTGGGCGTGTGTGTGTGTGTGTGTGTGTGTGTGTGTGTGTTCTGCCAGGGTCGTTAGTGTCATGCGAGCAGACTGTTGAGCAGAGATGGGGTGGTGCGCCACATACACACACACACATACACACACACACACACACACTGATGTGACTGGTCACAGATGGGGTTCACATGTGTCACAGATGGGGGTGACGTGTGTCATGCTACAGATGGGGGTGACGTGTGTCCCTCCCCCAAGCTGAGGCTGCTGAGGTGACATTGTACCACCGTGCCGAGGTGACATCTTGCCTGCCTGCGCACTACGATTCACATGTAGCACACAACGACGAAGCATCGCTCACAAACACTCCCTCTGTTTGCTGACTGGTCCAGCAAGATGCCGCCTGAGACAACCCTGTCAGTGGAAGCGTAGCCAGACTGTATGTACGAAATCAAGTGTAAATCAACTGTAATTGGTGCTCGTAGCTGCCCTGTAATTGGTGCTCGTAGCTGAGCAGGGGGAGAAATGCTGCCCTGTAATTGGTGCTTGTAGCTGAGCAGGGGGAGGAATGCTGATCTGTAATTGGTGCCTGTAGCTGAGCAGGGGGAGGAATGCTGCTCTTTAATTGGTGCTTGTAGCTGAGCAGGGGGAGGAATGCTGCTCTTTAATTGGTGCTTGTAGCTGAGCAGGGGGAGGAATGCTGCTCTTTAATTGGTGCTTACATCATATTATACTCCATTACATCATATCATACCCATTACATCATATTATACTCCATTACATCATATCATACCCCATTACATCATATTATACTCCATTACATCATATCATACCCCATTACATCATATTATACTCCATTACATCATACCACATCACACCATAGCACATCACATCAGGAGGAGGAAGGCAGTTGGAGCAGGTAGGACAGTATGGGGGCTCCTGCTATCCCCTTTAATTAGGTAAGAGACATTGCTGTGCACTGTAAAATAAATTTAGCACAGAGAACAGAGGCCAGTTAAGTCATCTTGTTCCGTTGACCGAGTTATGTCATTGTGTAATGTCAAGGATATTACACTACACACAGCACAATGCAGCACACACACACTCGCACACACACTCGCGCACACACACACACACACACACACACACATTGACCGAGTTGATAGGATAGTGCGATGCAACACAGTGCAATGCAACACTCTGACACTAGATATTGACGTAACCCAAACACACTTAAAGTTACAAGATGACTTTCAATGGGTCAGGTTCTCTGTGCTAAATCTTTTTAAAGGTGGCATTGCATTGTTTTTTCATTAATTCATATCATGCATCATCACACCATAGCACATCATACCATACCCCATCACACCATACCCCATCACACCAAAGCACATCATATCATGTCATACCCCATCACATCAGGAGGAGGAAGGCAGTCGGAGCACGTAGGACAGTATTGGGGCTCCTGCTACTTTAATTAGGTAAGAGACATGCGCACACTCTCACAAACACACGCACACACTCGTTTGCAAAGCTAGGGGGACCAAGCTCACTCACACACACACATACACACACACACACACACACACACACACACACACACACACACACACACACACACACACACACACACACTCGTTTGCAAAGCTAGGAGGACCAAGTCTGCTAGCAGAACACTTTCTGGCTGACTAAACAAAAAGTGTCAGGCTGCTCAGTAAAGATCTTCATCAGTGTGAGAGCTCATGTACACTTCTGCCCAGCACTGGCTCTGGAGCTCTGGCATAGTGCCTGTGTGTGTGTGTGTGTGTGTGTGTGTGTGTGTGTGTGTGTGTGTGTGTGTGTGTGTGTGTGTGTGTGTGTGTGTGTGTGTGTGAGAGAGAGAGAGTGTGTGGGTGTGTGTGTGTGTGTGGGTGTGTGTGTGTGTGCGCATGCCAACCCATGTACACCTCTGCTCAGCACTGGCTCTGGAGCCCTGGCATAGTGCCTGCGTGTGTGTGTGGGGGTGTGAGTGTGTGTGTGTGTGTGGGTGTGTGTGTGTGTGTGTGCTCTCACATTGTGTATATTGCTGTGCACTGTAAAATATATTTAGCACAGAGAACAGAGGCCAGTTAAGTCATCTTGTTCCGCTGACCGAGTTATGTCATTGTGTAATGTCAAGGATATTACACTACACATATACACACACTCTCACACACAAACATGCAAACACTCACACACACTCACACACACACACACACACACACACACACACACACACACACACACACACACACACACACACACACACACACACACATTGACCAAGTTGATAGGTCCATAACTCCAACCCACTCAAACTTACAAGATGACTTTTGCTTGGTCAGGTTCTTTGTGCTAAATCTTTTTAAATGTGTCATTGCATTGTTTTTTCACTAGTTTTGCAGTGGACTTTTGCAGTGGACTAGTATTAATGAATGTCATGTGAGCCAGTTTTGGTGAAAAAAATGCTTTGGTGCTTCTGTTTTAGGCTTTTTAACTTTGGTGGAGGAGATGGAGAGGGGAGAGTGACAGGCTCTCGGCTATGCTAGTCACAGGCTACAATTATTCGAAGCCCATTCGGCCATAGCCGGATTTGGCAACAAATTTTAGGACACTAGTGTGCCGTTATCAGTACAGTCTGCAGTTATTAGTACAGTGTGCAGTTATCTTTGTCTGTCAACCGAACTGAAGACATTTAGTCCGATATTAAGAGACAGAGACAAAGGATGTCAGGTTTGATTTTTTTTTTTCGAACGTGAGCAAAGAGCTTCCCTGATGACGCTCCAAAACACCTGCAGATGGGGCAGCAGCTTATGTGAACTTTTACCGCCAGCTGGATAAAGGCAGGTTTCAAGAGATTCGAACATTTGCTAAAAAAACATGAGCTTATTTGGCTCGACATACCCTTGCGAGAAGACATTCTCACTTATGAACTTACAAGAACTGTGTGAGGACAAGACTAAGTGACATCTTGCACACCAAAACCACTGTCTTTGAGCCAGACCTGGCCTTTTTGCTGCAATCTAAATCTCAGTACCACCCATCACATTAGTGCAGGCAAGTTATTTGTTTTCTGGGGTAGCCTAAATAAATTCTAAAAACAGTGATTTGTGTGTGTGTGTGTATGTGTGATTGTGATCAAAACCCTCAGTGGTTTGTACTTCTGAATAAGATAACTGATTTTATTACTGGTCTTGGTGAAAACACATGTGAAGACATAAAAAGTATGCCATTGTAATAAAATATTCATTATATAGTTCATTTGCATATTATTATTATTATTATTATTATTATTATTATTATTATTATTATTATTATTGTGTTATTATTGTGTCATTACAATGGTTGGCCCTCACACATGTTCACCTCGCCAAATCCGCCCCCTTGGCAAAAAGTTTGGACACCCCTGCTGTAGGGTGTGTGTGGGGGGCATCCATCCCTGTAGGAAGCGTGACACCCCTGCTGTAGGTAGAACATTAAAACAGAAGTGAGATGGTAGCAGAGGGTGGTGATGACTGAACTAGTGCTACAGAGGGTGGTGACTGAACTAGTGCTACAGAGGCTGGTGGTGGCTGAACTAGTGCTACAGAGGCTGGTGGTGGCTGAACTAGTGCTACAGAGGGTGGTGGTGACTGAACTAGTGCTACAGAGGGTGGTGGTGGTGGGTGAACTAGTGCTACAGAGGGTGGTGGTGACTGAACTAGTGCTACAGAGGGTGGTGGTGGCTGAACTAGTGCTACAGAGGGTAGTGGTGGTGGGTGAACTAGTGCTACAGAGGGTAGTGGTGGTGGGTGAACTAGTGCTACAGAGGGTGGTGGTGGTGACTGAACTAGTGCTACAGAGGGTGGTGGTGGCTGAACTAGTGCTACAGAGGGTGGTGACTGAACTAGTGCTACAGAGGGTGGTGGTGGTGGGTGAACTAGTGCTACAGAGGGTGGTGACTGAACTAGTGCTACAGAGGGTGGTGGTGACTGAACTAGTGCTACAGAGTGTGGTGACTGAACTAGTGCTACAGAGGGTGGTGGTGGGTGAACTAGTGCTACAGAGGGTGGTGACTGAACTAGTGCTACAGAGGCTGTGTGTGTGTGGGGGGGAGTGTAGGGGGGATGGGGGGCTGAGTACCTGTGTGTGTGGGTGTGTGTGTGTGTGTACGGGGGATGGTGGGCTGAGTACCTGTGTGTGTGTGTGTCTGTACAGGGGATGGGGGGCTGAGTACCTGTGTGTGTGTGTAGGGGGGATGGGGTGCTGAGTATCTGTGTGTGTGGAGGTGTGTGTGTGTGTACGGGGGATGGGGGGCTGAGTACCTGTGTGTGTGGGGGTGTGTGTGTGGGGGTGTGTGTGTGTAGGGGGGCTAGGTGCTGAGTACCTGTGTGTCTGTGTGTGTGTGTGTGTGTGTGTGTGTGTAGGGGGGCTAGGTGCTGAGTACCTGTGTGTGTGTGTGTGTGTGTGTGTGTGTGTGTGTAGGGGGGCTGGGTGGCTGAGTACCTGAGGGTCCTCGTCTGGAAATAATTTGAGCTGAATGTCTCTCGCTGTTCTAGAACTGCTAATTAGGAATTGGTAAGAGCTGGTGGGTAAGCTAACAACAGTGTGTGTGTGTGTGTGTGTGTGTGTGTGTGTGTGTGTGTGTGTGTGTGTGTGTGTGTGTGTGTGTGTGTGTGTGCGCGCGTGTGTGTTTGTGTGTGTCTGTGCGTGTGCAAGCATGTGTATGTGTGCATGTGCGCGCACACGCTCGTGTGTGTATGTGTGTGTTTGACAGCCTGTGTGGGTGTGTGTGTGTGTGTGTGTGAGTGAAAGAGTGTGTGTTTATTTATTTCTCCTCCGAGGCCTAAGCTTTATAATAAATAGAAGCTGGGGAAGATCTAGCGGTGGCACTTTAGAATAACTACGTCCTAATAAGCTTTTATTTTGCATTTGTTAACTCTTACTTAAGACTGTTCATCTTTTGGTAGCTGTTGTTTTTACACTCTTTCTCATCAGTAAATCATTTATAAACATATCTACAAATGTTAAAGCAGACTAAGAGACAGATAGATAGCATAAAGACAAACAGTCAGACGTACGGACAGACAGCCAATCGACATCCAGACAGATGTGTGTCAGTAGGTGTATTAAATATAAGAAGCATCAAGAGATTTAGTCACAAGACAATGGAGGTGTTATGAAATCAGTTTCCAGTCTAAACTCAACATGTACTTACTGCCTTTTGTCTTTATAAGGCAGATTTA
>CM050207.1:20569782-20614782 GCA_027475355.1 Coilia nasus
TGTGTGTGTGTGCGTGCTTGCTCTGTGTGTGTGTGTGTGTGCATGCTTGCTCCGTGTGTGTGTGTGTGCGTGCTTGCTCTGTGTGTGTGTGTGTGTGTGTGTGTGCATGCTTGCTCTGTGTGTGTGTGTGTGTGTGTGTGTGTGTGTGTGCGTGCTTGCTCCGTGTGTGTGTGTGTGTGTGTGTGTGTGTGTGTGTGTGCAGGCTTGCTCCGTGTGTGTGTGTGTGTGTATGTGCAGGCTTGCTCCGTGTATGTGTGTGTGTGTGTGTGTATGTGCAGGCTTGCTGTGTGTGTGTGTGTGTGTGTGTGTGTGTGTGTATGTGCAGGCTTGCTCCGTGCTGTGAAAGGCGTGTAAGTTATTCCGGTGCTGACCCCACGCACGTAAAACACAGGCGTGTGTGACATGTCGGCGTTGTACATTAACTATTTATTGACATTCCGCACCGCGTTTCCATGCATAGGGTCATCCATTAGTCACCAGCAGAGCAGTGCATCTCAGAGATAGGACTGTCTCCCTCTCTCTCTCTCTCTCTCTCTCTCTTTAGGCGCTTTCACACTGGCAGAATTACCGGTAATTTCAGCCGAAATTAGTGGGTCGTCTGTTGCATTCCCACTGCCGACATGGGGTGGCGTGTCCAAACGACACACCAATTCGACCCACCTCGGACCCTACACTTTTTTGCGACCTAGGACGTGCATGAACGTGAGCCGAGGCGAGACGGGGCGCAGGGTGTGGTATGGTGACGTTTCACAACTGCCACCACCCACCGTCGGGGCTTTTAAAACAGCTGAGCAGAACTACAAAAACACCAACAATTAGTTCAGAGGCAAACTGCAAACTGTCTTTCGAAATATGCTGTTTATTTGGCCTAAATCATATAACTCACCCAACGTGATACCAACGTACCAACCGACGTAATTTGTTTTTAATTTAGATGCTGTACATGTCTGTTGGCCAACAACTTTATCATATAGCCTAAATGTGCAAGGAATAATATCCCCCATTTCGGTGTTGTTTGAAAGTACATGATTTTGAGTAAAAAAAAATTGCGAGTTCACTTTCTGTTACCCGGGTAGTCGTAGCGTCATTTTAAACTCTGTGGTCACGGGAAACTTTTTTTTTAGAAACACAAAACAATGACATGACAATGGAAACGGTAGGGTAAATGCTATGCCGAACATTTTATGTTAAATAAAAAGCATATTTTGAGAGACAAATCATTGTGTTGTGTGCCTTTTAACCAGGAGAGTAAATGTTTAATAACTGTAGAGTAATGTTGATGTTTGATGATAGCGCTACTGTTTTGTTAAGGAAACATATGTCCAGAGCGCATCCATCAATATATCTCCATATATTGCAAATATCCCCACAAAGACCACTATCGCCCAGTGCATCTTCACCCTAAGTGTTTTGGGCTTTTTCGACGTGGGCGAAAATGTGTGGATAGAGTAAATTATTTAATGATAGCGCTATAGTTCACCTGATGGTGCCGTGTACAAATAGCTACACTAAATCGGCATCAAATGTATTCTTTGCATATATTTGCAATCCCATGTAAGCATCCAGGTGCAGTACAGTACCATGTCATTTGCCCTTGAATGGTTGTGCAAAGAGCCAGCAACAACTCTGTGCGTCTTGCCATGATTGTTTTAAAAAACTGAATGAAAACTTTGCAGACAGGTGTATTTACTACGATGCAAGGGTCATTCGCGTCATTGTACACGCCCAGCAATATGCGTGGCGTAATGTTACAGTGCCACTGGGCTACGCCTTCTCAACCCACCTTTTCAGAAGAGGGTTCAAAAACACGCCGTGCATTCACACTGCCATTCCGGGGTAAATTAGCGTGTTGTACCGTGTCGCCACAACGTGTCGTGCAGTGTGAAAGCGCCTTTTCTCGCTCTCTCTTTTTCTCTCTCTCTCTCTTTTTTTGCTTCTCCTCCCTCCTCCTGCTCTTCTCTCTCTCTCTCTCTCTCTCTCTCTCTCTCTCTCTCTCTCTCTCTCTCTCTCTCTCTCTCTCTCTCTCTCTCTCTCTCTCTTTTTCTCTCCTTTTTTGTTTCCCCTCCCCTCTTCTCTTCTCCCTACCTCTCTCTCTCTCTCTCTCTCTCTATCTCTCTTTTCGGTTTCCCTTCTCCTCCCTCCTCCTCTCCTCTCCTCCTCTCCTCTCCTCTCCTCCTCTCCTCTCCCTCCTCTGGTGTGTTTCCTGTGTCATGCTGCTGTGGCTGCGCAGGCTGCTGATTAAACAGGAGAGAATTAATAATTAATTAATAAGAGAAGTCTGGAGATTGGCCACCGCTCCCGAGGACACACTGAGAGAGAGCAGAGAGCGCGGAGAGAGAGCAGAGAGCGAGTGAGAGAGAGATAGAGAGAGATAGAGACAGTGGAGCAGAGAGAGATAGAGAGAGAGATAGAGACAGTGGAGCAGAGAGAGATAGAGACAGTGGAGCAGAGAGAGATAGAGAGAGAGATAGAGAGAGAGATAGAGACAGTGGAGCAGAGAGAGATAGAGAGAGAGATAGAGACAGTGGAGAGAGAGAGATAGAGAGAGAGATAGAGACAGTGGAGAGAGATAGAGAGAGATAGAGACAGTGGAGAGAGAGAAATAGAGAGAGAGAGACAGACAGTGGAGAGAGAGAGAGAGATAGAGACAGTGGAGAGAGAGATAGAGAGAGAGATAGAGACAGTGGAGAGAGAGAGATAGAGAGAGATAGAGACAGTGGAGAGAGAGATAGAGAGAGAGATAGAGACAGTGGAGAGAGAGAGATAGAGACAGTGGAGAGAGAGAGAGAGAGAGATAGAGAGAGAGAGATAGACAGTGGAGCAGAGAGAGATAGAGAGAGAGATAGAGAGAGAGATAGAGATAGAGAGAGATAGACAGTGGAGCAGAGAGAGATAGAGACAGTGGAGAGAGAGAGAGATAGAGAGAGATAGAGACAGTGGAGCAGAGAGAGATAGAGACAGTGGAGAGAGAGAGAGAGAGAGAGAGAGAGAGAGAGAGAGATAGAGGCAGTGGAGCAGAGAGAGATAGACAGTGGAGAGAGAGAGAGAGAGAGAGAGAGAGAGAGAGAGATAGAGACAGTGGAGAGAGAGAGAACGGTAGAGTGATAGGGGCACACCTGTACCAGAGACAGAGACCTTGGTCTGTCGTGTCATCAGTTGTCACGGCGACAGACTGATGTGATGCATGTCCCTGTTTAGAGTGTTTTGGGATGCATTGGCCCGTGCTGCTGCGACACACACACACACACACACACACACACACACACATACACAGATATACACACACTCACACACATACACACAAATGCTGGTGCGATGCATCTCCAATTTCCTCTAGGACACATGCTCAAGGGCTGACATTTAAAATGCTCGGTGTGTGTGTGCGTGTGCATGTGTGTGTACTCGTGCTCCTTCCAGTGGTTGAAGTTGTGTGTGTGTGTGCATACATCTGTCTATAAGTGAAGGTGTATTCATATAATGCCTTTGTAAATTATTTCTACTAAAACTTGAGCAGATACCAAGTAAGAAACAACTTAAGTGTTGAATTATACGTGTTTTTAAGGTAATGCACTTTGCTGTGTGTAAACGGAAGCTGTACCTTTCTAAGGAACAAGTACAAGTTGTTTGTGTACTGTCTGTTCCGCGAACACCTGCTACACTCGCCAGAAACGTTTAGACATCGGAGAGCAGCTCCTCACATCTGTTTCGAGTGACTCTGAGCACCTCACACAACTAACTTTTATACTCTCACACCACCCCCCCACTACTCTCACACCACCCCCTCCCCTACTCTACTCTCACACCACCTCCTCCCCTCCTCTACTCTCACACCACCTCTACTCTACTCTACTCTCACACCACCCCTACTTTACTCTACTCTACTCTCACACCACCCCCTCCCCTCCTCTACTCTCACACCACCTCTACTCTACTCTACTCTCACACCACCCCCTCCCCTCCTCTACTCTCACACCACCTCTACTCTACTCTACTCTCACACCACCCCCTCCCCTCCTCTACTCTCACACCACCCCCTCCCCTTACTCTCACACCACCCCTACTCTACTCTACTCTCACACCACCCCCTCCCCTTACTCTCACACCACCCCCTCCCCTTACTCTCACACCACCCCCTCCCCTACTCTACTCTCACACCACCCCACCACTTCTTACTCTCACACCACCATGGTGTGCATGGTACCCACACACACACAGACACACGCACACTGAGGTACCCTGAGCATGGTACCATCCCCCTACACTCACACACACACACACACACACACACACTGCGGTACCCTGAGCATGGTACCATCCCGCCCCCCACACACACACACACTGAGGTACCCTGAGCATGGTACCGTCCCCACACACACACACACACACACACACACACACACACACACACACACACACACACACTGAGGTACCCTGGGCATGGTACCGTCCCCACACACACTCAGGTAGCTGAGGACGGTGCTGTTGTCATGGCTGCCCCCTGCTCATGGCTGCCCCTGTGTGTGATGGGTTAAATGCAGAGTCAGTTTCGTTGTGTACACTGTGTGCTGTGCTGTGTAGTCACAAGGACACTGGGTGCTGTTGTTTTCTGTGTTTTGGAAGGAAGATGCCAGGAACTGCACTAATTGCCCACAAGTGCTCTCTGTCTGCTTGTGCTTGAGCCCTGTGGTTGTGTAAGGCCAACAATACAACACAATCAATCAATCAATCATGGCTCCTAACGGCACACAACACTCAGGCGGGTCCAGACACTGTGTCTGCCTGGGAGGAGAGGAGGAGGAGAGGAAGGAGAGAGGAAGAGAGGAGGAGGGGAAGAGGAGAAGAGGGAAGAGAGAGGAGAGGAGGAAGAGAAAATAAAAGTCTTTGATTGCGCCTTAATGTGGTTACGTGTAATGGTGGCCCATCCTTTCAGGAACCCCAAATCATATTTGAAATCCATTAAAATGTTACTCCAGATCCATAAAGCCTCCTACACCTGCCCCCCACAGCCCCCCCCCCCCCCCCCCCCCCCCCCCCCCCCCCCCACCCACACCCCCCACCCCATTTGCAGGCGGCCGTGTGGTGCCGGGCGCGGAGGTAATTGAATCGGAAACCGAGAGGATGGGAGGAAATGGAAATGGATGGGCCTCGCAGCTAATTCCACTCTGTGTGTGTGTGTGTGTGTGTGTGTGTGTGTGAGGTGGTGTGTGTGTGTGTGTGTGTGAGGTGGATGGGCCTCGCAGCTAATTCCACTCTGTGTGTGTGTGTGTGTGTGTGAGGTGGTGTGTGTGTGTGTGTGTGTGTGTGAGGTGGATGGGCCCTCAGAGCTAATTCCACTGTGTGTGTGAGGTGGAATACGGTTGTGAGCAGAGTAATTCCTTATCTGAGGGGCGTCTGTGGGCATAATGACGAGGGGGGTTGGGGTGTGGGGGGGGGCGGTGAGGGGGGGTTGGGGTGTAGGGGGCGGTGAGGGGGGGGGGTGCTCTCAGCTGCTCTCTCACGTAGGCTGAAGCCAGTCCCACAGACTCAGACTTGTATATTTATGATGCATTACGGACGGACGCACAGATAAACAGTAATTATGGAATGATGACCTATAGTTAGTCTGGCACACAGGCTGGCAGGAATACATGTTTGTGCTCAGACACACAGACAGGAGGAGGAGGGGAGGGGTGAGAGAGAGAAGGAACGGAGGAGGAGGAGGGGTGAGAGAGAGAGGGGTGGAGAAGGAGGGGAGGGGTGAGAGAGGGATAGAGGAGGGGAGGGGTGAGAGAGGGATAGAGGAGGGGAAGGGTGAGGAGAGGGATAGAGGAGGAGGAGGGGTGAGAGAGAGAGGGATAGAGGAGGAGGGGGTGGGTGAGAGAGGGATAGAGGAGGGGAGGGGTGAGAGAGAGAGGGATAGAGGAGGAGGGGATGGGTGAGAGAGGGATAGAGGAGGGGAGGGTTGAGAGAGGGATAGAGGAGGGGAGGGGTGAGAGAGAGAGGGATAGAGGAGGAGGGGATGGGTGAGAGAGGGATAGAGGAGGGGAGGGGTGAGAGAGAGAGGGATAGAGGAGGGGAGGAGGGAGGGGTGGAGGAGAAAAAGATAATTACAGTTGCGGCAGAAAGGCGTTGAGATCTGAGCAGTCGTATTAATTTGCACTCCGAGAAACAGAGTGTGATTTTCACCCGCCAAGACTATTAATAACCTCACACACACGTTCAAAAGCACATTTAATATTTACAAGAGCGGGACAGAGAAAGAGAGAGAGATAGAGTGATAGAGAGTAGAAAGAGAAAGAGAGACTGATAGAGAGCAGAGCGAAAGAGAGAGTGATAGAGAGGAGGGAGAGAACGATAGAGGGAAAAGAGAAAGCGATAGACAAAAAGACAGAAAGAGAGAGAGAAAGAGAGACTGATAGAGAGAGAGCAGAGCGAAAGAGAGCGTGATAGAGAGGAGAGAGAGAACGATAGAGAGAAAAGAGAAAGCGATAGAGAAAAAGACAGAAAGAGAGTGATAGAGAGAGAAAGAGAGAGAGAAAGAGAAAAGTGAGAGTGGTAGAGAGGCATGGAGGAGGGAGGGGCTGGACTTGTATGCCCTGTGAGGGGGCTGACTTTAGCGCGATAAGTGTGCTTAACTCAAACTGAGGCGCTCTCCTTTTATGACCCAGTATAGATCTGGGTAAATGAAATTACCTTTGACTGCTGCTGCATATTATCAAAGTGACAATTTAATCATGGGAAATTATAAGGCTTGCTGTGTCATTTCCTCTTATCAAGGCTACGTGCCTCGCCTCGCTCTGCAGGCCTGTGTGGCCATTAGTCACCAGCACCACGCTGTTTATAGGCAGCGCAGTTCACTTTCTATGTAAATACAGGTCACTACAATGTGTAAGGGATACTGTTTATTGAGGCGGTCATTCTCGTTGAGTAACCCCCTACAGTTATGCAGGACCCCGACGCAAAGCGGAGCTTCGGTTATGACTCACTCTGAAGGGACTATTTCATTGCACAACATTATCCTGTTTATTACACGGCTGCTTGCCAAAAATAATAAATATTTTAAAGATTTTGTTGCCACTTCATGGCCTCCGCTGCTACAAGTACTAAATAACTTGTTGCATCTTATCGTTGATATTCCGTTACAATAAGTGAACCGACTACTTGCAGAGTGATCTGAAAGAAGCACAAAACCCATTGCTATTGACAGCGGTCATTATACTTTTTCAGTGGTCATTATACAGTGGACAGTAGGTGGCCATTGTTAGTGGGGTGGACTGCTTCTGTAAATAGATGTTGTGTTGGAGAAATGCACTAAGGCAGTGACTGGGCTGGAGGGCTTGTTAGTTTTATTCTATCAGTGACTCATGCTGCTGGGGGGGTGGTGGGGGGGGACTGTAAGTCTGTGAGCGATCCTCCTGTGTCTGGCTCTGGAACAGGCTGTATCCGAGGCTGCTGGAGGGGGGTGCACAGGCTGTATCCGATGCTGCTGTATCCAAGGCTGCTGGGAGGGGGGGTGGGTGGTGGGGGGGTGAACTGTAAGTCTGTGAGCGATCCTGGGTGTCTGGGTCTGGAACAGGCTGTATCCGAGGCTGCTGGCAGGGGGGTGCACAGGCTGTATCCGAGATCGGCCTTCCATCAGTGACTCATAAGGGGGGGGGGGGGCTGTATCTGAGATGGGTCTCCACGGGGCCACGCTTGTCTTGTCTGGCCTTTGGCCCGGTGTCACTCCCTCCATTTAAAGACATCTTTCACTCTGGAGCCACACACACACACACACTTTTCACACACACATACATACATACACACACACACACATACATACACACACACACACGTCTCACACACACATACATACACACACACACACACGTTTCACACACACATCCATACACACACACACACACACACACACACACATTTCACACAGACACACACACACACATTTCACACACACATACGTACACACATACACACACATGTCACACAGAGACAGACACACACACACGTCACACACACACACACGTCTCTTTCACACACACACATCACTCGCACACACGTCACACACACACACACGTCACACAGACACACACACAAATGTCACACAGACACACGCACACGCACACACACACACACAGGTGTCATTTCCCCTATTTAAAGACATCCTTCACTCTGGAGCCCTGACGGCTCGATACGCGATCAATCACTGCACCAATTTACCAATTAGCCTCATTACACTCTATAAATAAACACATCCCTCTCTCTCTCTCTCTCTCTCACTCTCTCTCTCTCTCCCTCTCTCTCTCCCTCCCTCTCTCTCTCTCTCCCTCCTTCCCTCTCTCTCTCCCCCTCTCTCTCTCTGTCTGTATCTTCCTCTCTCTCTCTCTCCCTCTCTCCCTTCCTCTCTCTTTCTCTCTTCCTTCCTCTCTCTCCTTCTCTCTCTACCTCTCTCTCTCCCCCTTTCTCTCTCTCCCTCTCTTCCACTCCTCTGCTGCCTCTCTCTCCTCTCACCCTCACTTCCACTCCTCCACTGTCTCTCTCTCTCCCTCTCTCTCTTCTACTCCTCCGCTGTCTCTCTCAGTCCCTCTTTCTTTCCTTTTCTGTCCTCCTCTATTCTGTTCATTCTGCTATCCAACTCATCCCTTCTTTCTGCCCTCCTTCCCTCTCTCCTGTTTCCTCTCTCTCTCCTGCCCGCTCTCTCACTCGATCGCTCTCTCTCCCTCTCTTTCTGTCTTTCTCTTTCTCTCTCCCCCTCTCTCTCTCATGTCTCTGGGGTCTGCAGCTCAGCTTAATCCAGCCAATCTGTGCTCTGCCATCAGCTCTGATCAATGCAGGCATGGCTGCCTCTGTGTTGTTTGCAGGGCTTATAAAGCAGCACACACACACACATACACACACACGCGCACGCATGCACACACACACACATGCACACACACACACACACACACACACACACACACACACACACACACACACACACACACACACACACACACACCACACACACACACACACTGCCTCTGTGTTGTTTGCAGGGCTTGTAAGGCACCACAGCACAACTACCTTGGAGTTGAAACAAGAGCAAAGTTTGTCTTGTTTAGTCAGATAAACAACAGTGAAAGCCCATACGATGACTCAGATCTATAAGAAATTAACAGGCCTTCCGAAAAAAAAAGGAGGATTCTAAATTGTCCATTACAGGTAAATCAATTAATCAATTAATATTTAATAGTGTGTAGTATAATAATATATTTAATAATATATAATGTAATAACAATATGCATATTAAGTGTTTGAATAATGGTTGGGTCGTGCATAATTCAGTGTCGGCTTTCCTGTTCCACACTCGATCTAAGGAGGCAAAGACACACACACATGGCACATGATGAATTTTAGACTAGAGAGGCCTTTTTAGGTCACCCATCACTGCAGCCCCCCCCGTCTCCACACCCCCCGCCCCCGTCTCTCTCCTCCCCCGAAAAAAAACCCAGCCCGACCGAGAAGGCAGCAGAGACCGTGAGGTGACCTGCCTCTTATCACCACGCCGGGTGACCTGCCCACCGCCCACAGCTGCCTCTCATCACCGTACCGGGAACCTGCCTCTCATCACCGTACCGGGTGACCTGCTCTCATTACCGTACCGCCAGCAGCTGCCTCCACGTTGCTGATGGCTAGATCAGTAGCAAGCCTGCCAGAGTTAGCATCTCAAAGCGGCCTGTATTATTCATGCTAGAGAGACAAGAGCCCTAATGATACATCACGCTAACACACCCCGCTAACACTCTCCTGCTAACACTCTCCTGCTAACACACCCCGCTAACACTCTCCTGCTAACACACCCCGCTAACACTCTCCTGCTAACACTCTCCTACTAACACACTCTTGCTAACACACCTCACTAACACCTTGTTAACACTCTCCTGGAAACACTCCTGCTAGCACTCTCTCGCTAACACACTCCTGCTAACACACCCTGCTAACACACCTCACCCGCACACCTCACTAACACCCTCCTGCTAACACACCCCACTAACACTCTCCTGCTAACACAAGCTGTGCTTGACTGCTGCCTGACGTGTTTCGGCTTTAAAAAGGTCGCTAACACACACACCTCCACTCTGCTGTGGCATGCTGCTGTGTCTGACGTCTGCTCTAAAGAGGTTGCTGATGTCAGGTTGCAGCCCAGGCAGGTAGCAGGGTCCCTCTGGGGAGAGAGCTTCACAGTACAAGAGGGAGGAGAGAGAGAGAGAGAGAGAGAGGGAGAGAGAGAAAGAGAGAGAGAGAGAGACGGCAGAGAGAGAGAGAGAGAGAGAGAGAGAGAGAAGAGAGAGAGGGAGAGAGAGAGAGAGAGAGAGAGAGAGGAGCCCAGGCAGGTAGCAGGGTCCCTCTGGGGAGGGAGCTTCACAGTACAAGAGGGAGGAGAGAGAGAGAGAGAAGGAGAGAGAGAAAGATGGAGAGAGAGAGAGAGAGGCAAAGAGGGAGAGAGAGAGGAGAGAGAGAGAGGCAGAGGAGAGAGAGAGAAGAGAGAGAGAGAGCCAGGCAGGTAGCAGGGTCCCTCTGGAGAGAGAGCTTCACAGTACAAGAGGGAGGAGAGAGAGAGAGAGAGAGAGAGAGAGAGAGAGAGAGAGAGAGAGAGAGAGAGGGAGAGAGAGAAAGAGAGAGAGAGAGAGAGAAGAGAGAGAGGCAGAGAGGGAGAGAGAGAGAAGAGAGAGAGAGAGAGCCCAGGCAGGTAGCAGGGTGCCTCTGGGGAGAGCGCTTCACTTTACCACTCTCACGAGAACCAGTGTCAGGCACTCCCACACAAACACTACAAGAGGGAGGAGAGGGAGAGAGAGAGATAGAAGAGAGGGAGAGAAGACAGAGGAGAGGTGGAGAGAGAGACAGAGAGAGAAGACAGAGAGGAGAAGGGAGAGAGAGAGAGAGTGCAGAGCGGTGTAGCACAGCACAGAGAGCCTCCCTGTCATTGTGCCAGAACCGAAAACCAAAAAGGGCTGCGATGCGATTGGATCAAGTCACATCAGAGCCCCTCGGCAGCTCGGGTGAAGAAAGGCTCCAGGAATACGCATTTTATAATTTATTTATCTCTCTTTAAAGCACTCCTTTCGTTACACGAGACGGACAGAGAGCAAAAGCTCGTGAGAAACAGAGAGCGAGAGAGAGAGTGAGCATGAAAGAGAGAGAAAGAGCAAGAGAGACTGGGAGAGAGAGACAGGGAGAGAGAGTGTGAGAGACAGAGAGAGAGACAGAGCTGCTGGAAAGTGAGTAGGCGGATCCTATCTTTGTTTCGGGGGCATGTTATCGAGATGCCAATTCGTCTTCCCATTTGCAAAAGAAAAAAAAAACTGTTTCACACTTTCGGCTTGCTCCTCACCAATTATAAATAACACACTCCTGAGCTGTCAGTCACCCAGCTGCTGTACCTGAATGACATCAGCTCCTCTTGTAGGTAGTGTGTTAATTACTTAACTCCAGCCTCCTCCCCATGCACCAATGGTGCTTTGACCTTGAATGGAGAGGTGAGTGCAGGGGGAGAGTGTGTTTGTGTGGGGGTGTGTGTGTGTGTCAGTGTGTGTGTGTGTGTGTGTGTCTGTGTCTGTGTCTGTGTCTGTGTTTGTGTGGGTGTGTGAGATGAGTGCAAAGGGAGAGAGAGAGGTGTGTGTGTGTGAGAGCGTGTGTTTGTGTGCGTGTGTGAGAGATGAGTGCAGAGGGAGAGAGAGGTGTGTGTGTGTGTGTGTGTGTGTGTGTGTGTGTGTGTGTGTGTGTGTGTGTGTGTGTGTGTGTGTGTGTGTGAGAGCGTGTGTTTGTGTGCGTGTGCGCCTGTGAGAGATGAGTGCAAAGGGAGAGAGAGAGGTGTGTGTGTGTGTGTGCGTGTGTGCACGTGTGTGGTGGACCCCAGTACTCCAACACAGGGCTGGTAACACCTTCCAGTCCAATGTGTGTGTTTGTGTGTGTGTGTGTGTGTGTTTGTGTGTGTGTGTGTGTGAGGTGGACCCCATTACTCCAAGATAGGCCTGGTAACACCTTCCAGTCCACCTTCGCACCACCACCCCTGCTGGCCTGACTGGCCTGACTCTTTCAGAGTCTTGACATTTTTGAGTGGTACAGTTTGCTCCTGAGGGTAGTTGATAGTGGGTGGGTGCCTCACTAGTGCCCCCTCCTGGTGACACTACACCATAATTAGTCCTAAAAAGCATGCCTACTCTTAAATTCTGCTAAAACCTGGTACAAAACATCTCTCTGTTAGGTTGATGTCATTGTACACTGTCCCTGTCAAAAAAAAGTCAAAGTCAAATTCTGACGATTGAAATTAACAACACGACAAACTGTTTTGCTTTTCATTGCAGAAGTTTAAGAAAATGATTTTTTTCATTACAGAGTTTAACAGAAGTTAACAGTTTTTAACATTTTCCATATCAAATGTAAACAGGGTGACAATATGGCATATGAACATGACAGTGACATGTTCTTGGAAAGTTCTCATAAAACTGTTTATGATTTCAGTGTTGTTCACACAAGGAACAATCGTTATAATTATAATGATGAGTGATTTTCTTTTTTTAATCAGTGCAACTTTAGCGTTTGGCCAGCTTTGATTACTTCATGGGAAGCTTTTAATAGTTTTGAGAATTCCAATTCTGATTCAAAAGTGGTAGACAAAAGTTGTAATACTGACTAAGCTGACTAAGGCACAGGTCGGATCTTCATAGTGATGGATTTCAGTGAGTAGTAATGTCCTCTAAATGTATACCAATTCACACCAACACCAAACGTGCTTGTACCCCACATGTAAACCCCGTTGGGATTGGTATAGTGACATACGTTGTACCAGTATGCGCCCAAGTACGTCACAGCACAGTTCTGATCCCATGCATCTTGGTCCTTGTCAAAAGTGGTAAACTTCATCCCATTGTGGACTGCAAAAGAATCTCCTAAAAAAATGTTAACTATGAACATTTTGAAATGAAATATATACAAATATAATTTTGTTTTCAATGGGTTCAATATGAAATCTGTATTTGGCTGTTTCATCACAGTTTTTTTAAGTTACATATTTGACATAAGTCAATACACTATGTATGATGCACACATAGATGTTCCATGTGAAAATGTAATCACATTACGACCCGCCCCTTTTTACGGGTAGTCCCTGACTCACCAGCACCTCCGTCGGTGAAGCCGCTGACAGTCAGCTTGTATCCGTCATATTCTGGTCCGACAGAGAAGGTGGAGTATTTGGCAAAAACCTCTTTGCCTTCAAAGTCCTCCATGTCCACTCGCAGCTCATGCTTCCTGTGGCTGGTCAGCAGGTGGAGTGTCTCCAAGCCTGTAGCCACAAAACAACAGCTTTGGTCAGGAAAGCTAGACTAGACACTTGGTAGGGTGATGCATAGTAAAATTAGTGTTTAAAGATGTTAAAAGTGCACCGTTAAGATATTTTTGCACTTCTTAGCCACTAATGATCAGTGTCTGCAAT
This sequence comes from Coilia nasus, assembly GCA_027475355.1. Classification (NCBI taxonomy): domain Eukaryota; kingdom Metazoa; phylum Chordata; class Actinopteri; order Clupeiformes; family Engraulidae; genus Coilia; species Coilia nasus. The sequence goes on from CM050207.1 coordinate 20,583,233, forward strand.
TTACAGGTAAAATCAGAAAGAGTCATCCAGTAGATCTTACCCAGCCAGTACTCTCCAGAGGCATTCCCAAACCCTTCCTTATACTGCTGCCAGGGCCTGTAGAAGTTCACTGTGCCATCCACTCTCCTCTGAAACACCTGTGGAAATAAGGAGTAATGTGTAGTAGTAATGTGTGGAGAAGGAATAATGTGTACACAGACACACACACGCGCACACACGCACACACACATACACACACACAGACACACATGCCTGCACACACACACACACACACAGTCTCGGACATAAGATGTCTGCCTATTTAAAAAAATTGTAATTATTTCCTTTCTGAAAGAATTGTTCTGGCATGTTTGTGGAAAGTGAAAAACTAAAAAAAGAAAACTCACAGTCCATCCTCCCCCTTCTGCCTTGTTGTTGTCACAGCTCATGTCACAGTAAACATTCACAGGGAAGCCAGCTCCTTGGGGGTAAATGGTGTAAACCTGACTGGTTTTCTGTCCGCGGAAGTAGAGTTGTTGACAGTCCAAAGCATAATAGACATCACTGCACTGCACTGACTGCACCAGCAAAGGCAGCAGGAGCAGTACCACACACTTCAGCTGCTCAGAGAAAGAAGGGAGGAGCGAAGGACAAATAAAATGTTTAAATAAAATTTAAAATGTTTAAATAAAAATTACAATTTTCAAATACTTGTATTAATTGTAGATGACTTTTAATTCTTTTTAATATTCTTACCATCATTCCACAAAATAGATTTTCTGATGGCACCATAAACAGAAGACCACACAGGATCTAGAAACATCACATAAAAAAGTGCTTTCAACACGAATACTTCCATTATTCTCTTTCTCTCTGTCTTACCCTCTCTTTCTTCCTTCCTTACTTACTTTCTCTCTGTCTTGTCAAAACATTAGTGTGTGTACGTGTAGTGCAGTGGTGAGACCCCTTTGGTAGATTACTGTGAATCTTGAGTAAAGATGTGATTAAGTAATTTCCTTAGTGGTGAGACACCACATGGGAAGACCATAAGAAATTGTACAAAACACAACTGCATGTAAATAGGTTTCAGAAACAGAAAATGACAAATGGTCTTATTTTATTATATACATAAAATTTCTGCTTAAGCTTATTTATGAGTTGGGAGATGTGTTAACGTATAAATGATAAAATAAAGTGTTATTTGCATCTTTAGGTTTTTAGCCATTTGGTCAACTAGAATTTTATGCGTTGTACAAAATTAGCAGCATATCTGATTTGCTACTCAGCTCAAAAATAAACAACCCTCCACTAGGCCTACAATCTAATATTTTCAATGTTAGCACATATTATATCAGTGAATAAATAAAACCCATAACCCTGTACACTCATGATCAGTGCGATAAGGCTTAGACCATAAGACCATACGACTTGCTCTCAAACCTGTCTACTGCAAACCTATGCAGTTACTGGTATTTATAACCGGTACCGGACATGGCATGCAGAATCACACAGTTTGTCTATTGTCTGCATGTTTCCTCATCAAACAAAACTCACATTTCACTTTCACTTCACATTAAAATGTTTGCACATTTCACTTTCACTTTTCTGGTCACTGTCGTGGAAAACCCCAACAAGGGGCCTCGCCCCTCAGCACTCAGGATGTAGTAGGTCGTCAGTTCATTGCTCTCCCAAGGCAATAACTCAGACAAAGCAGCTGAACTCGGTTGTTGACAAAGACTTAAACATCCTTCATCATAGAAAATAGGCCCTTATTTCCGTCAGGCACAGACTACATATATCAACATTGATAAGCCACTGAATATCCCACCATCATGGTTCTTATATTGCCAAATTCCAGACAATCCACTCTACTCACAAATGAAAAGATATCCCTACTGACGGCATCCTATGGACAGGTACTTGCAAGAATACAAGATTTTTCTATATGCAATATGATTTTTTATTGGTTTAGTATTTTTTATAAAATCAGTGCAAATAGTAGCTCACTAAATGAAACCATATCTGGATAGCCTACACTGTCCTGAAAGAAACAAGATATGGCATGTACAGACCTGCCAACATGTACGGATTTTGCGTAGCGCCCGCCTGCCCCGTCTCTCCTATCTTAGCGCCCCAGTTCAGTTCAGTGCTGCTGCAAAGAAGACAATTGCAAGCAGGTTGCAAGTTTACGGAAGCCGAGAGAGGCCATGGTCTCAATCATTTTTTTCCACCTTGTTATCCCGAGATAACTGGATAATTAATTAGAGATCTCGAGAAAACAACACAATTAATTAATGATCTCGAGAAAACAAAACAACTATTCAGTGATCTTGAGAAAACAAAACAATTATTTCATGATCTCGAGAAAGCAAAATGATGTAGAGATTGATTATGGGTCATTCAGGTAGCGGCACCAAGAAGTGAATGCTGACCTCGGGCTATTTCTCATTCTTTGTAAACGCAACTTTAGTCGAATTCTCCTGGCCCGTTCTTAAGTTTAGAGATAAAACCGACAACCTCAGCTGGATCACTGTATCTCTGTCGGTAGAGACGAAGCCGGGCCAGTCTTCTGCGGAGGTGGCGCGGACTGATTTTGACATTATCCCTTATTAAAAGACTTAATGCAATCTCTGCCTGTGTCAAACCCTGATCAAAATATTGCCTTATTAGGTGATCGATCATTCCAGACATTCTTGACTAAAGTTGCGTTTACAAAGAATGAGAAATAGCCCGAAGTCAGCATTCACGTCTTGGTGCCTGTTTTCTTGAGATCTCTAATTAATTATCCAGTTATCTCGGGATAACAAGGTTGAAAAAAATGATTGAGACCATGGCCTCTCGGCTTCCGTACAAGTTCGTGCCTTTTCACTGGTTCAAATAACATGGAGAAGTGAAAATTAACCAAACGAACCAAGGGGGTAGGAATATATCCGGAAGTTGAAGCACTCATGAGGAAATCTCAACCCGGAAAATGACCAATAGCATGTAGCATTCCGTTGACTTCCATTCATTTTAGCGTCACTTTGAAATCAAACAACTTTACATGAGAAGCCATCCGTACCTTGATATTGGCATTGTTGTAAACCGGAGAGGGCACAGCAAAACATATTTGCTTCGATCAGAAATCTGTCATGTTATTGCCTTGTAAGAAACGTTTATCTGAAATTATACTAAAAATGACGCCATAAATCATGCGACGGCTAGTGAGTTTCTGTCGCACAGGAGAAAATTTACCGTACTGGTTGGATAACAAGCTGTAGCCACAGTCATGCTCGTTTACTTTTCTATTCATGTTGGGGAAACATTTGCATCACTATTTCCCGAAAAATAAGCGTAGAACTTGGTATTTGTTTGTAAGCAGAATCGCTATCTTTATGGATTTTACTAGTCGATGCAAGTGAATTGAGAAAGACTGCTAAGCTAAGCTACACGCTATAGCTTGTAGTTTACATGCTAACTAGCTAGCTCCCTTGACATGCTGGCTTGCAAGACTGCCTGGAACCAAAGTTAGTTGACGAAGAATCAAGTCCCCACATACAATATTAGCCCCCCATTCCACTAAGTGATTGCAGCTATAACGGTAGAAGAATACTTATTAAGAAAATTATCGTACGCTGTATGATTTGCGATTGAGCATCTACCACTCAATTTATAGTATTTGGGTTCGCTGGCCGACGTGACCGTACGTCACCCCGCACTTGCGCAGTTGCCTTGTGACCAATTAAAAATCTCAAAATCGTGCTTCAACGGCTCCCATTGAAAACGACGCCATCCCTCAGTCCATTCTCTTCTACTGTCTATGAAACGAACCCACCTAGAGGGGTAGTCTTAAACAAGGGGCAATTTACAAGATACGGTTTATATAAGAGCTGTCAGAGAAATAAACTTTGCTTATGCTAAGCTTTCAGGTAACCAATAGAATCAGAACATTTTCTATGCAATTAGGTTGTAGCATGCTTACCCTCAAAACGCCACCAATGTGAATAAGTTGTAAAATTAATGTACCTTCAACTCAATTTACATACTACATATTAATACAATATTATTTTCAATTAAATAAGGTTAGGCAGTTAGCTATGTTGACCTGCTATGTCCAATGTAGCTGCCGTAGATGTACATATCTATGTGTACCTGCATGCTAATCGGAATTTAAATATTAGCACCTAAAGTTAGCCCACAATATCAAGGCGTTGCAGTTGTCTGGTTTAACTCATATATTCTGAATATAAATCCGTTATATAAACAAATTTATTTGAAACCGTTTTGCTCATTAAATGTCCTGTGAACTTCAAAGCAGCGTGAACATAAAGCCTATTGTGCATACAAACTGGCATAGCATTGTTAGCTGCCCTTGACAAGTGGATGCAAGTGAACGAAAATTAGATTTTTTTTCATGTGTCGCTTAAAGTTAAAGTGTAGAGCATATTCTAGATCTAATATAGGGAATAAATACAGAGAAATGAAAATGTGCATTTACTGTAAAAGATGGGCAGATGAATACACAGCATTCTTAACTTAAGGGGCAACAGGTAACGAACACAGCCACACACCAGCTGTGACAGGCGATTCCAGCACAGCAAATGATGCCTACAGCCTACAATAGACCTATTGGCTTGTCCAATGTGATTGCAGCTGACATTTTTCATGCCTACAAATTACACGAGTCATGGCATGTATTATAATCCCCAGCTTAAATCTTGTGCGGTGTCAGTGGTTGCTTCAGGCCTATCCATTTGTTTTTAGAATTAAGTGTGGATGTTGTGTGTCTATATTATGATGTATAATGTAATTTAGATTTAATTTAACAACATGCAAGAATATTACCTACTCATATAGTAGCCTGTTATAATCTACCCCTTCTCTACCTACATTTTGTGTTATCCGTGCTTCTGCAATCGATAAGGCTAGGTATTTCAGTGGCGGGTAGGCAATAGTGAAGCGCACATTGGTTGTTCGGTTGCACATGTGTTGGTTCGGGGGGGCGGGGTTGGGGGGTATTTGTACTCATAAAAATCCTTTAAGGTTGGCAGGTCTGCATGTATGTATGGCCCTTACAATGACCAAGATATGAACTTAAAAGTAAAGGTAGTAAATATACCCTGAAAATAGCCTTGGGCCCATAGGGTTAATTACCATTCATTAGTTCTGTCACTGCTCCAAGTGTGAATGTGCGTGCGAGCAGTGGGTTGGTGTGTGACTGGTGTGTGCGTGCGTGTGTGTGTGTGAGAGCCTTACATGTGAGCATAGCGCCTGCAAACAGGTATGTGGACCTTGCATTGTGGACACAGGTATGTGGACCTTGCATTATGCACACAGGTATGTGGACCTTGCATTTTGCACACAGGTATGTGGACTTTTGCTTCCGCCTGTGTGCCTCAGGCACCTGTCTATCGGCTGATAACCCATTCGCAGTTTCTCCTTCCCCTCTCCCTTCTCTTCATTACGGTTGACTTTGCAACAACCATTTATCTCACGCACAAGCTTACTAATTCCCACATCACATATTTTCAGCTGGAGCTTAATATACCCACATGATCCAGAGATCGATACTTCTATAACCAGAGCTGTTCATCACATCCACAGCCAAATTATGTGCACCTGGCACAACACACCTGCAGGAGGGAGTGAGTGATCCACCTGTGATACACCTGTAGCAGGGGCTAAAGATGCCCCACATCACACACCTGTAGCAGGGGCTAAAGATGCCCCACATCACACACCCGTAGCAGGGGATAAAGATGCCCCACATTACACACCTGTACCAGGGGGTAAATATGCCCCAACTTACACACCTGTAGCAGGGGGTAAAGATGCCGCACACTTGTGATACACCTGTAACAGGGCCTAAAGATTATCCAAATCGCATATATATGTGTGTGTGTGTGTGTGTGTGTGTGTGTGTGTGTGTGTGTGTGTGTGTGTGTGTGTGTGTGTGTGTGTGTGTCTGTGTGTGTGTGTGTGTGTGTGTGTGTGTGAGAGAGAGAGAGAGTGTGTGTGTGTGTGTGAGAGAGAGAGAGAGAGAGAGTGTGTGTGTGTGTGTGAGAGAGAGAGTGTGTGTGTGTGTGAGATGAATGCAGAAATAGTAGAGGATGTGTTTTAACAGGTCTGTGTGAAAGCTCATGCAAGCTTCATGAAGGAAGTGGGAAGTTAGCAAAGAGCTTCTTTCCCTGTCTCTCCAACACACACTTTCAGTCTCTCTGCCTCTTTCTCACACACACACACACTTTTCCTGTCTCTCCCTCTATCTCACACACACACACACTTTCACTCTCTCTCCCTCTATCTCACACACACACACTTTCACAAAGGCAGTTCAATGTGCTTCACAAAAATAAAAGCAAAGAACAATATGTCAAACCGTAGAAGATAAGTGTAAAAGGATAAAAGTCAAATAGGTATGTGGTAAATAAAAGACATAAAGGCATAAAAACACATAAAATGAGTATAAATGAGTCACTTGAATCATCTGAAAAGATAAAATAACCATACATGCTTAAAAGGATATATGTAACACACTCCCCCACACACACACAACACACTCTCTCTCTCTCTCTGTCTCTCACACACACACTCTCCCTCTCTCTCTCTCCCTTTGTCTCTCACACACACTCTCTCCGTTATGCACACACACAAACACTCTCTCCCTCTCCCCCTTTATCTCTCTCACACACGCACTTTCTTTCTGTCTCACATGCACACACACGTACACGCACTCTCTCTCTTTCTCTGTCTCACACACACACGAACACTCTCTCTCCCTCTCTCTCTTTATCTCTCACACACACACACGAACACTTTCTCTCCCTCTCTCTCTTTCTCTCTCACACACACACACGAACACTCTCTCTCCCTCTCTCTCTTTCTCTGTCTCACACACACACAAACACTCTCTCCCTCTCTCTCTTTCTCTGTCTCACACACACACAAACCCTCTCTTCCTCTCCCTCTCTCCCTCTATCTCCCTCACACACACACACTCTCTCTCCCTCTCTCTCTTTCTCTGTCTCTCACACACACACACACTCTCTCTCTCCCTCTCTCTCTTTCTCTCTCACACACACACACACTCTCTCTCTCCCTCTCACACACACACACTCTCTCTCTCTCCCTCTCTCTCTCCCTCTCTCTCTCTTTGTCTCTCTCATTCTCTTCTCCATCACCTGCCTTTTCCAGAAGTGTGCTTTTAGGCTGGAGATGCGCTGGCTGACTTGCTCGTTACTGACAGTAGGCACACACACACACACACACACACACACACACACACACACACACACACACGACCCGACACACAGGCTTGGCCCACAGCGCAGGCTATGTAGGGCAGCCTCCCAGCAGCCTGATGTGAATTATGGAGACAAAACGCACTTTGCCAAGAACACATTTCCCAAACTTTTGCTTCATCCCCCAGGCATGCAGTGATACATCTATAAATGCAAGGAGCATCTGTCTGTGTGTCACTGAGTGTCCGTGTGTCACTCTGTTCCACTCATAACTCTCCAAGCATTCGTGCCAAATTTGGTAGGAGTCCTGCACTCCCTAGGCAGAGGGAGAGATGCATCTAATGAAGACGCCCTGGCTGTGAAGAGTCTGGTTCATCCCCCACATCAGGCCAGAACTGAGGAAGCCTTTTGGATGAAAGGTGAAATGTCTTCAGGCTCCAAAATGAAGTCCAGTTGCTTACAGCTTAGTTCCTCTGAAGACACAAGTATTTTTACATGGGTCTTTGCTGGTACAGCCATTTCATGTTGAACCACTTCTGACCACTAATAACATTTTCTTAATTGAGTAACAACTTGTATTGAGAAGCATACAGTATTTATCTTGGTCTGTGACAATACAAACAAAAACTAATACCATAAACTATACTAAATTATAAAGTAAAATAAAATACACAAGGCCATAATAAATAATAAAAATACATGGGCAAGGGGGCATGAATGGGAATACTGAAGAATGCACCCAGCTGGAGCATCTAGCGACTTCTGGCCCTCCGTAGTGACAAAATATCTTGTGTAGCGACTAGTGACAAATTTGGCAACTTTTGTAACTTTGCCAAACTCCAAACCGACCGTTTCGTTGTTGATGAAACATCAATAATCATCTCTCTTCTCAAACCGCTCTGCCTGATGCCTCTGCCTCAGTGCTGCCCCACGATTACAGAAGTAAAGGCTGGCCTCTGTAGACTCCCCTATCGTTACACGGAAGAGGATGTTCTGTAGATCTAGATAAAGTAAAGATTGGCCTCTGTAGACTCCCCTATCGTTACACGGAAGAGGATGTTCTGTAGATCTAGATAAAGTAAAGATTGGCCTCTGTAGACTTCCCTATCGTTACACGGAAGAGGATGTTCTGTAGATCTAGATAAAGTAAAGATTGGCCTCTGTAGACTCCCCTATCGTTACACGGAAGAGGATGTTCTATAAGATCTATGAGCCAACCAAAACAAAAAGGTGCATTTTAAAAACTGCATTATTGCAATAACCAAGAGATTATGTTGAAGCAAATAGCCAAAAGACTACAGATACATGCTAGTAAGCCTTCAGCAAGCTATTTTATGGGATTTATTTTATAAAACAAAAATATCAAGAATATCATCATAATTACCTCCTAAAACTTCCTGTCATCCTGTCATCCCTCAGCACTTACTTAGGTGCGTCATGTTTATCGGGAACAGAGAGACACTTACACACACACACACACACACACACACACACACAGCTAGGTGTGTCATATTTATCGGGGACGGAGAGATACTTATTTCATTCTGTCAGGACGTTTGTTTTGGCTCTGTCTGTATAAAAACACTCCCTCTAAGCATCTCTATCTCACACAAATACACACACACACACTCTCTCGCTCTCTCTCTCTCCCTCTCCTTTCCTCCTGTCACACACAAACTTTCTCTCTCTGTTTCTCCCTCTCTCTCTCTCTCTCTCTCTCTCTCTCTCACACACTCACACACACACACAAACTCCCCCTCTCTCATTCTCAAAACGCTCCCTCTCTAAGCATACTTACAGGGCCACAAATATGTCTGTGCGGAGTACAGTGGCTTGTGTTTTATCGCCCCATTAATGTCTCGCTGAAGGTCAGTGACAGTAGGAGGCTTGGCCATGGTCTGTATCGTAATAAAGAGGCAGCTTGAAATACAGGCTCTCTTCAGGGGACGAGGGTGCTTCTCTCTCTCTTTCTCTCTCTCTCTCTTACTTTCTCTCTCTCTCCCTCTTACTTTCTCTCCCTCTCCGTCTCTCTCTCACTTTCTGTCTTTTTGTCTTTCTCTCTACCTCTCAATTTCTTTCTCCTTGTTTCTCTCTGACTCTCTCTCTCTCTCACTTTCATTCCATCTCATCTCACTTTGTGTCAGACTGTCCCATGTCGCTGCATCAGACTGTCCCATGTCACTGCATCAGAGTGTCCCATGTCACTGCATCAGAGTGTCCCATGTCACTGCATCAGAGTGTCCCATGTCACTGCATCAGTGTCCCATGTCCCAGTGTCCCATGTCACTGCATCAGTGTCCCATGTCCCAGTGTCCCATGTCACTGCATCAGTGTCCCATGTCCCCAAACTCCTGCACACAGCAGCGCCCCTGCACTACCGAGGCAAAGCCATTACATACAACACACCCAACACACACACACACACACACACACACACACACCAGCACCCCCTCACTACCACACCACAGAGGCAAAGCCATTACATACAGTATAATATCAGCCATTTGGAGTCTAGCTAAGATTAGAATTCATAACCCCCTTCAACACACACACACACACAAACACATACACACACACACACGCACACACACACACACACACACACACACACACACATACACATACACATACACACAATTGCATACACACACACACACACACTTCTCCTTGCGTCCTCTGGCTGGTGTGGTGATAATGAGGGTGGTGGTGGGGGGGGGTATAAGAGGGGTATCCTTGACAAGCAGACAGAACGCAAGGAGGAGTGTGTGTGTGTGCGTGTGTGTGTGTGTGTGTGTGTGTATGTGTGTGTGTGTGTGTGTGTGTGTATTTCATATCATGCTGGCAGATTAATGTCGTTTTGGCTTAACTGTGCGCGCGTTTTGTCCATTCCTTATCTGCATTATGTCGGGGAATATCGTCCTTTAAGAGCATTAAACGACAGGCGTGCGGTGGGGGAATATTGTCCTTTAAGAGCATTAAACGAGAGGCGTGAGAGGCGCGCTGGTCCTTTGTGGATTTCTGTCTGCAGGATCGTGCTCTGTGATGACCAAGCGGAAAGTATAGCCTGACTACCACAAGGGCGGAAATTGTGTGTGTGTGTGTGTGCGTGTGTGTGCGTGCGTGCGTGCGTGCGTGTGTGTGTGTGTGCGTGTGTTTGTGTGTGCGTATGTGTGTGTGCATGTGTGTGTGTGTGTGCCTGACTACCACAAGGGCGGGAATTGATCCAAGCGGATCTTAAGTCCATTATGCAAAGCAGTGTTGTCCACTGGTTGGCGTGTGGGTCTTTTATCGAATTTAACGAGGGCAGGAAAGCAGCTAAGCAACAGTAGTTTAGCCCCAGAGTAATGGCAGACTGTAAACTGTTGGAACATGCATTTTCTTTGCCGGTAACAGACCGGTCAATTTGGATTTATCGCTGAACTTAAATAAAACAAACTGTAGCTGATTGGTATCGATCTCTCTCTCTCTCTCTGATCTCTCTCTCTTTTTTTCGCTTGCTCACTCTCTTTTGTCCTTACTTTTTCCCCCTTTTCATCTGATTCTGTCTCTCTCTTGTTTTTTTTCTCTCTTCCACTAGCTGACTGACTCTCTTTCGTTGCAGTGCAGACAGGCTGCCGTGGCAGAGGAGTATGCTAATATGCTAAGCTAATTATGCTAAGCTAATTACACATGAAGATGAGTGGACAGTCTGACAGGCCGGCTGAATATATTGAGCACAAGCTGGAGGTGAGAGAAAAGGCTGACTGGGTTTGAAATACTAGCTCTAGCGCCACATAAGGTCATCAGAAGAGTGGTGTGCTGTGCTATTCATGCTATTTAACAGTGTTATATGAACTGCTGACTAGACCAATTGATGCTAATCATTGATGCTAATAACTGCTGCCAATCAGTGTACATCAATAACTGATACCAATCATTGCTAATTGATGCTAATCATTGTCTACCTCAATAGTTGATGCTAATCATTGATGATAATCATTGATGCTAATCATTTTCTACATCAGTAACAGATGCTAATCATTGATGCTAATCATTTCCTACATGAATAACTGATGCTAATTATTGATGCTAATCATTTCCTACATCAATAACTGATGCTAATTATTGATGCTAATCATTTCCTACATCAGTAACTGATGCTAATCGTTGATGCTTGTCACTGATGCTAATCATTGCCTGGGGTCTGAAATACAGCAGTATCACAATACCTATTGTGCATGAACCTAAATTCAAACATTGACGAAATCATAAATAAAATAAATAGTCCAGATGTTCCACAGGATCAGTCTATCAATGACATTACATCAGTCGTTTTAATTGGCTCCACTGTGTTTTTCCCCTTAAGAAGAATGTGAGCATTAAAGACTAGGCCTACTACAGTCTAAAGCACTATGTATGTCAACAGAATAAAAAGAAATGGGTATAATATTTAATTATGTAATGATGCTGCTGTGTCATTTCATACAAGTTGTTTAATCAATGATAATCAATAAACAATGATTCTGTGAAGCTAAAACACATCATGTGATGCAGTGCTTTTCCAAAGCCCCTCTTACATAACCATTCCTCATATGGCTCACCAGCCACAGCATCTGTCTGACCCAACCAGAATTTGTTATGTTTAGCTTTGAGGGGCAGCTGTGTGGACCAATGAGGGCCTGTCAAATAGCAGTTCTCCCGCCCACTGACTCTGGGCCAATCCCAGAAGGGGAGCTGTCTGCGGTTCAGAGGCTGTTTTCAGTTCAGCTAAAGAAGTGAGGGGTGGAGGTCAGGACAAGAGAGGCACACACACACACACACACACACACACACACACACACACACCAGGAAATGGACGTCCCTGGACAGGGCTGTAGGCATCCGGTGCGGTTGCAACAAGGCCACTGATGTAGGACTCCTGTCCACTGGGCTCAGGGACCAGATATCACCACAGCGCACACACACACACACACACACACACACACACTCAGACTCTCTCTCTCACACACACACTCTCATACACGCACAGTATACACACATCGTCACACACATTCATTTTTTTCTTTCTGACACACACAAACACTCACACACACACACACACACACAGACACACACAAACACAGGCACACACACACACACACACACACACACACTCTCTCTCTCTCTCTCTGCCGCAGTAGCTCCCACATGGAGAGCTGTAGCCATCTGTTGTGCGTGCAAGAGTCAATATTTCTCCTCAGGGGAGAGTCTCCTTCCTTACAGCACACACACACACACTCACACACACACACACACACACACACACTCACACACACATACACACACATTCTTCGCATGGCGCCTCCTTCGTTACAGCACTGCTGCTAAACTCCTGATGAATTTACCCTGTCAGAGCAGCAAGGAGAAACACACATGCACACACACGCACACACACCCACACAAACACACACGCACACACACACACATTCACACACACAAACACACGCACACACTCACACAAACACACACGCACACACACACACCCACACACTCACACACACAAACACACACTCACACACACACACACTCACACACACACACACTCACACACTCACACACACACAAGCACACATACCCCAACACACACATACACACACACATAAACACACACCCCGAACCACACACACATACACACACACCCCGAACCACACACCGACACCCCGAGAGAGATTTCATCGTGTTGCAGCTAAACTGGTCCCAAATTCACACAGGGTGACTCAGCGTTGATTCATCAGATTGCAAAGCATTGCACCCCTACCCCTGACACACACACACACACACACACACACACACACACACACACACACACTCCATATGGCTGCCTGCTACCGTCTGGATGCCATCTTTCCTGTGTTCTGTTCCCTCCAACACTTCACTCTCACATTGTAATACTTTAGTAGACTATAATGCTTTATACAACACAGTATATAACTATATAATGCTTTATACAACACATAGTATATGTGTATTTATACCACGGCTTCGTTCAATTTCACATTATGATGCGTCCTTTAGAACGGTTATTAACTTTCTGTATACGCACACCTATGAAGTAGTCCCTGCTTTCCGACCTTATCATGTTTATGTATCAATGCGTCAAGTTCGTGGTGAACTATAAATAAACAAATTAAGATGTGACAGCTTTAACAAATGATGACCAGATGGAAGAAAACAGAGTTTCAACATGTTATATGCCTCTGAGATCGTCTTTTAGTGCTGTCACGCTGCATTTGGGCTCTTTACTAACGTGACTTTGCTAAGCAAGGCTTAACAGAACTTTGGAATAGCTAGCTTGACAACCAAAGTCATGGAACTAACGACTGGGTCTTGGCCATAGCAACCTCCAGTTTGGAATTAGCAACGGCAGTTTGTCCAGTAAGTTATGAAAAGACACGTCTTGTGGCGGATGGAAGTAGTTCTACAAATAAGTTTGTTTTAGTGATTAAAACGTGGAAATGATTACCTGAAATTAACATCAGACAAGTGTGGTAACCGTGGTATAAGCGGAATAAATGGTGTTCAGATATCAGAAAGTTAATGTACTTCGAGGTGTAACAGCCACTCCGCTTCGCGTTGTGACCGCATTACCAACTCGAACGTACATTAACTTTCTGATATCCGAACACCGTGTCGTCCATCATCCCTTACGTAATGCTTTATACAACACATAGTATATAAGTATGTAATGATTTATACAACACATAGTATATAAGTATATAATGCTTTATACAACAAAGATTTGAAAAGATCTACAAATATTATTACAATCATTATACACAATCACAAACACACCCAGGGGACAGGTACAGGGTACAGTCCCTGGAGCAGTGTGGGGTTAGATGCCTTACAGTGAATGAGGTGCAGGGTACAGTCCCTGGAGCAGGGTGGGGTTAGATGCCTTACAGTGAATGAGGTGCAGGGTACAGTCCCTGGAGCAGGGTGGGGTTAGATGCCTTACAGTTATTTAGGTACAGGGTACAGTCCCTGGAGCAGTGTGGGGTTAGATGCCTTACAGTTATTTAGGTGCAGGATACAGTCCCTGGAGCAGTGTGGGGTTAGATGCCTTACAGTGAATGAGGTGCAGGGTACAGTCCCTGGAGCAGTGTGGGGTTAGATGCCTTGCTCAAGGGCACTTCAGTCATGGATGAGGGTGCAGGAGAGCACTAGTTATTTACTCCCCCACCCACATTCTTCCTACTTGTACGCCATTCAAACCTGCGACCCTCTGATCTCAAAACACACACACACACTCCACACACACACTCAACCCCTCTCCAGGATGCACTGGTACTCCCCAGCCCTGATACTTTTGTCTATTTCAACTATTTTTATTTATTTATTTATTTATTTTTGTGTAATTCAGACTATGGGCTCTGAGAAACGAGGGAGCTGGAATGACTAGTGGTGAACGAGAGTATTTATTTATTTATTTATTTTTACCCCGCTGCTTGTAACCAAAGACGTTCAGCTCCTGGCCCAACTACGATCCCAGTTCTTTTACTAGAAAAAAGCTAAGCAGAGAGGGCTCCTGCCTATCTAGGATACAGACTAGTTGATTTTTGCTACTATCCCGTTTTACTCAGCTATCTCCTCTGTGGAAGTAGCCTGTTTATTGTTGACTGGGAAAAGTTAACGCCCCCAGATAGGACTCTAAAACTTCACTATCTCCTTTCTAATGTTTACCACTTTTTTGACTATTCCAAACTCGTACTGCTTTTGTATTTATTTGACCTCTATAGCACTCTACCGCCCCATGCATTAAACCTCGAATTACTTAGAGAAATACAAATCCTGCAGGGTAAATCTGGAGGCAGATAACAGGCCTGGGACCTTACCTTATCTCGTAGTTGCCCTCAGCAGAAGGTAGGAATCAGTTCTTCAAAGATGAAGTTGCCAATTTAATTTTTTATTTTAAGATTTAAAATAAAATGGAGATGAGACTCCATATACAGAATTACAGGTATCTTCAGTATACAAATTAAAGAAAAGAAAAATAAATTTAAACGGAGCTTGTTTCTCTCTCAGTGTGTTGAGATGGGTGTAAGCCAACAAATACTTTATTCAGCGTGCTTTTATATCATTTTGACCACACATATTAGTCACAGTATTATTTACTTCCTGCCCTGAGTTCCGCTTGGCATAAAAAACTTGTTTAAACTGGCTGCTATTTTATGACTCTTTTGCACTAATATTAACCTTTACTGAAGTTCATCAAACCATATTTGGTCCTTCCTGCTGTGGGTTTCCTCTAGACATAAGAAACTTGTTAATACTGGCTTCTGTCTCGAATCTTCTGCTTTCTCTCGATTGTTCTTTGTCCTTTTTTAACCTTTATTTAAGTTCCTCTTTTAACCAATTTTGGTCCTTCCTGCTCTGGGTTCCGCAAGGCATGAGAGACACGTTAAAACTGATTAGGGTAAGTATATCCAACGGGTCTGACCCGTGCCACACCCCCCTATGCCGCGCGGGACCAGGCATTCTGAGACCCTTTGCCTCCCCCCTAGCTCTTCCTTGTTTATCAAGAACATGCACCCAACCAGGAATTTGTCTATGAGTAGTTTGGAATGCTCTTTTGGATGGATCAAACAGATTTCTGTTTCAGATTCTGGTCTGCCAACTCCTGCTTCATCCTTTTCGCCAGCTTCTCTTGCCTTGTACTGATTGTCCTCATCTGCTTGCAGAGCTTCTCTCTGTTAAACTGCTTCCTTGTATTTTATTATCCCATTGGTTATGGCATTTGTTAATAGTCACTATAGCCACTCGGTTAGTGGCTGGTATTTCAGCTTCTCTTTTTGCCCAGTTTGTGACACCCCATATCTGTTTTTGCAGAGCCAGCCGTTGTGCAAAGTCATTCCTAGTGTCGTTCCATCGGCCTCTGTTGTCATGCCATTCTGACTTGTCTTTCTGTTACGTCCTCCTACCCCTAGGGGTCACCGTCGCTACTTTGTTGTATACCTGTTGCTGCTTAATTGTTTTTCAGGTGCGTTGATTGGACCGTCCTATTTATGTCGGGCTGGCAGTTTGACATCTCTCTCTCCCGGGGGTTGCGTCCTCTCCGCTTGCTCCTATTTTTCTCCCTTTATGACTTTTTGATTCCCCATCTTTGCCTTGGTTACACCCTTATCCGTTTTGTCTTATTTTTGTCTTACCTTTTGTAAATAAATATCCCCTAGACCGTACGAGCCCAATGACTTGTGTCATTTATGTTACATTTTAACATTCTGTTTGTAACAATAGGGTATCGGGGCTCTACTTTCCGAAATTAAGGTGCCATTGCGTACATTCTCTATCATACACTTCTCCCACCGTTCACTGAAGTCTCGAAAATTATCTTGCTGCCATCTCTTCACCTCCTGGTTTGCAAAATTGGGTGTCTCTATAAACCACTCAAAATATTCTGATTGTTGATGATATGGCAAGGGAATGTTTACTCCCCAATCAGGCTCTAGGCCAGTTCCCAGGAGGTGTTTTCCTTCGGTGATGAATAGCGTCCATCTGAAGAATGGCCCAAATGAGTAATTCCCCGTTCCGCATCCTACACATAGTGCTATTTTTTGTTGGATCTGAGTTGCTCTCCGTGTCCGTCTGTTTTTTGCCAGTGTCACCATTATGGTTGATCTAGCATTTTTGTTATTCACTTCAACAGAATAGTCTCCAACTTTTTCTTCATCCATATTTCGGATCAGCAGGCTTCCAGACCAGATGTCTAACACAACATTCTTCTTTCCCCACCGAAAGTAAGTCACTTCCATGTCCCCTTTAAACCATTCAGCTATTTTATCTTGCCCTTGCTTCCAAATTATCATAATAATGGGGTCTGTAAAATTTCTGTCATGAGCTTCAGCTAGGGTTAGCTTTATCAATCCTCCTTGCTCTATTGGTTGAACGTGCTCCATTATTTCTTCATCTTCCTCTTCATTCTCCCATGACAAGGAGTGCTCTAGATCCACTTCTTTCATGAGATCATGGGCCTGTCTTTGGATGCCTTGGGTGCTTCCGCTGGCCCAGCGAATATAATTTATCCTCTTCTTTGGTCCGGTGTGGATTACTTTCCTGTCAGACCAATAAAAATCTCCCCACTTTTCCCAATAAAATTCTGTTGTATTTTTTTCGTTGGAACTCCCACGTTGAGTTTTCTTTACTAACTGTACAATCCCTTGTCCAGTATTTAGTTTCAGCCATGTTACCATTATATATCCTAGTCCTTTTCATTGTATAGTTATATCTTGTACAGGTAACCACTCTTTTATCATTATACCTCTTCTCATAAAATGTTAACAGTTTGTGAGGGTCTTCTCTTTCTTGTATTACATCTATAATTTTATAATTTTGGTATAATCTCCTGTACCTATTTCTGCTAACATTGAGGTCCAGGTTTTATCTCCTTCATAACATGTTTCATCTTTAGTCATTTTTCTGGTGTCTATGGATGCTTCTGAACCGGTTTCATTTGTCCTACAGATAAATCTTTCAAATATTAACTCTAAGTTTTCTTCCCATTCTTTACATCTTCTTGTGTTTCTATAATTTAGGTTTTGTGGACATACTTTTCTACTATCATTTACCAGTCCTGTCCTAGGGTCTTGGCCATTACATATGCTCAACATTGGATGCTTAGGTACTCTTACATATTTTCTTATATATTCTCTCCTATAAGCCATTCTGGTTTCTGACTCTTGAGTTGAAATTACTTCATACCATACTGCTGACATCCATGCTGTAGCTACCAACCAAATTACCCCCCCTAGGATCAGTAGAAAGGTCATTACTGAGGTCAGGCAGCAGCGTGTTATTACTTCCTTTTTCTGCCCTTGCATTGCTATCTGTTCATCTGCAAAATTAATCTTCTGTGCTTCAGCTGTTGTCCATTCCGCTTTCTTCGATTGTGTCATTCCTGCAACAAGAACATATTACTCAATGTTGCTGGCAGGCGCATAACAAGGTGATATTATCACTCCTTGCTTTGCCTGTAAGTATATTATAGAGGTTGAAAATTCTTCTAATGGCTTATCTAGTTTAATCCTTTTCCATTTATACTTTCATAGCCCTGTCTTCACTGTTTCTTGTTCGTCATCAGTCAAGACTGTCCTTTCCAGTTGACTTTCCTTAGGGAATATTCTTCTTCGGAGTATTTCCACTACCTCCACTTTTAACCTTTATTTAAGTTCCTCTTTTAACCAGTTTTGGTCCTTCCTGCTCTGGGTTCCACAAGGCATGAGAGACATGTTAAAACTGATTAGGGTAAGTATATCCAACGGGTCTTGGTGACCTGTGCCACAGGCTCTATTTTCACGATCATATGCGCATTGTCTAAAGTCTGTCGCGCAAGTTGCTTTGGGGGCGTTCCCGAGACAATATGCTATTTTGACGATGGGAAAAGTGAACATTGCGCCTGGCGCATGGTTCAAAAGGGTTGGTCCTAAGTTACCTTATTAATCATAGGTGTGTTTGGGGCGTAACATGCAATAAACCAATCAGAGTTTATACTCTCATTCCCTTTAAAAGCCAGCCGCGCTTTGTCCATGGCTTGTTGCTATTACGCTGGCGTTTCCCATCAGGAGCGTTTTTCTTTGAAGACCGATCTGCTCGTGCATGAACAGTTAATCTTTAAGACTGTTTTTTACACTTATCCCTTTGGTTATGAACAATGTGTGTTCCCTTTGGTTATGAACAATGTGTGTATGTTTATTAAAAAAAACTGATTGCTCAATAAATGTGCATTATTGCAAAATATGTATCAGTGTTTATGTCGCTGCACTTAGTAAATAATCAGATTCGTAGTCGTATGC
Organism: Coilia nasus; assembly: GCA_027475355.1. Lineage (NCBI taxonomy): Eukaryota > Metazoa > Chordata > Actinopteri > Clupeiformes > Engraulidae > Coilia > Coilia nasus. The sequence continues at coordinate 20,602,239 of CM050207.1, forward strand.
AATTGGACATCTTTTTGGAGCTTGAAGACGTTTTAAGCCCTGTTGTTGGCATGATGTATGTGTTAATAACCATGCCTTTAGTGGATAGCTATCGTCCCCTAACAGCGACTCATCAAGAGGGGGATCCCTCTCGTTATATCCCAAAGCGTTGTGCGCCCATAAAATAGCTTTTCAGCAATGCGCAACTGACGACAGACCAGGGTTTTGTTGGTCACTGGCGGATTTAATTTTTGCGTCCTTATAATAGCATCTGGCACGCTTTGCGCCAGACCACACCTCTTCTTTTCGCTGACACACCCGCGATGGCGCAGTGTCATCTGCTATCTAGACAACGTGAGTTTATACCTGAAAAAATGAACGGTGCACTGGCACAGAGTAGTAATGACACCATGCGCACGTCGCGAATGCACAGTGCGCCGCGGCATGATAGGGCCCTATGTGTGTTTGATTAAACCTCTGCAAGCAGCCACCCCCCTCACCCCACCCCATACACACACACACACACCCACCCACCCACCCAAACATACACACACCCCACCCCATACACACACACACACACCCACCCACCCACCCAAACACACACACACCCCACCCAAACACACACACACACACACACCCTCAACCCCTCTCCAGGATGCGCTGGTACTCCCTAGCCCTGATATTTTTGTCTATTTCAACTATTTTTATTTATTTATTTATTTTTGTGTAATTCAGACTATGTGTGTTTGATAAAACCTCTGCAACCCCCCCCCCCCCCTCCCCCCATACACACACACACACACACACACACACACACACACCTCTCCAAGCCCCAAGCCTCTGTAGCTATTATTTTACCCAGCTGCCAAACCCTATCCCCACGTGCGTGCACACACACACACACACACACACACACACACATCTCCTCCTACCCCAGCGCTAGCTCTGATTTTCTTCAGTAGTCTCCCTTTGTGTGAATAATAGCAGCAGACAGCAGTAATTACAGCCTTCCTACTCACTCACCTTACCCCTCCTGTGTGTGTGTGTGTTTGTGTTTGTGTATGTGTGTGTGTGTGTGTGTGTGTGTGACTGTCAATTACAGTCGGCAAACACTCACCTCATTCACCTCGTTCCTCCTGTCTCATTGTGTGTGTGTGTGTGTGTGTGTGTGAGTGTGTGTGCTTGTGTGTGTGTGTGTGTGTGTGTGTGTAACTGTCAATTACAGTTGCCAAACACTGGCTCACCTCGTTCTGCCCTGCCCCATTGTGTGTGTGTGTGTGTGTGTGCGCGCGTGCGCGCGTGTGTGTAGACGGCAGGTTTAATGACATAAAGAGATCAGATTGCCTGATGACGGTGTCTTTTATTCAAGTCCATTTAGCACACAATCAGAGCACTCACTCAATTTCATTTTTATTTCTCTCTCCCCCTGTCTTTATCTCTCTCTCTCTCTCCTGTCTTTATCTCTCTCTATCTCTCTCTCTCTCTCCCCCTGTCTTTATCTCTCTCTCTCTCCTGTCTTTCTCTCTCTCTCTCTCCTGTCTTTCTCTCTCTCTCTCTCCTGTCTTTCTCTCTCTCTCTCCTGTCTTTATCTATCTCTCTCTCTCTCTCTCTCCTGTCTTTATCTCTTTCTCTCTCTCTATCTCTCTCTCTCTCCCCCTCCCCCTGTCTTTATCTCTTTCTCTCTCTCTCTCTCTCTCTCTCTCTCTCTCTCTCTCTCTATCTCTCTCTGTCCCCCTGTCTTTATCTCTCTCTCTCCTGTCTTTCTCTCTCTCTCTCTCTCTCTCCTGTCTTTATCTCTTTCTCTCTCTCTATCTCTCTCTCTCTCTCTTCCCCTCTCTCTCTCTCCTGCCTTTCTCTCTCTCTCTCCTGTCTTTATCTCTCTCTCTCTCTTTCTCTCTCTCCCTGTCTTTCTCTCTCTCTCTCTGTCTCTCCCTGTCTTTCTCTCTCTCTCTCTCCGTCTTTCTCTCTCTGTCTTTATCTCCCTCTCTTACTCTCTCTGTCTCTCCCTCTCTTTCTCTCTGTATTTCACGCTTTTATGGACTGTGTGAGGCTAAAGCCTTTATTTGTTATTTTACAAATGTTATTTCAAAATTTGAATGAAGTGTTTTCAGTAGAGACTTTTATTTTGGGTTTTAGATATGTACAGAAGCATCGTTTTAAGTGTCAGTTAATAAACTTCCTGCTCGGACAGGCCAAGATGGCAATTTATGTCAGCCGTCGGAACAAAATTGAGCAGAACCATAATACCAATCTTGTAATGGTTTTTTCAATGCTTGTAAGATCAAGAATATTAATTGATTTTCATTTCTACAAGACAATGGAAAATCTTGAAGTATTTGAGCAAAGGTGGTGTTTTGACAATGTGTTGTGTGTAATCACTGCTGGCAGTTTGCGTTGTGCACCTTTCTTGGGGGATGATAAATCCCATGTTTAAGAACCATGCTTATTCATACACTGTGAGGGCGCTTTTGTAATTGTTCTGTGAACTGTAATAAATGCTTTTTTAAAATTCAAATTCTCTTTCTCTCTGTGTCTCTCCCCGTCTTTCTCTCCTCTCTGTCTGTTTCTCTCTATCTTTCTCTCCTGTCTCTCTCTCTCTCATCCCTCCTATTCTCTCTCGTCTGCATGCACTGGACTAGAAATGGCACAGCTGATCAGCGCAGCATCCATCCTACCTATGGTGTGTGTCTGTGTAGGTGTGTGTGTAGGTGTGTGTATGTGTGTGTAGGTGTGTGTGTGTATGTGTGTGTAGGTATGTGTGTGTATGTGTATGTGTGCGTGTGTGTGTGTGTAGGTGTGTGTATGCAGGTGTGTGTGTGTGTGTGTGTGTGTGTGTGTGTGTGTGTGTGTGTGTGTGTGTGTGTGTGAAAGATAGAAGCAAATGTAAAGGAGCCCTTCAGGCGTTTGCAGACTAAGTTAGCACTTAGAGAGAAGGAGCTGTGTGTGTGTGTGTGTGTGTGTGTGTGTGTGTGTGTGTGTGTGTGTGTGCACATGTGTGTGTGAGAGAGAGACAGAGAGTATGAGTGTGTGTGTGTGTATGTGTGTATGTGTGTGAGAGAGAAAGAGAGACCGAGAGAGGGAGAGAGAAAGAGAGAGAGAGAGAGAGAGATAGAGAGAGAGAGATAGATAGAGAGAGAGAGAGAGAGAGAGAGAGAGAGAGAGATTTGTGTGTGTTTACTCCTTCCTTCTCTGACGTGTGTGTGAGTGTGTGTGGGAAGACAATAAAAATGAGTACACTTTCATGTAGAGGTAGCACTCACAGACACGAAGCTGTGTGTGTGTGTGTGTGTGTGTGTGTGTGTGTACAAGTACACTTCATGCAGGCGTCACACTCAGTTTTTAATCTGGGGAAAAACTGCCTAAAGACCGCTGTGTATACTTTCTCACTGCATGTCTAATTGCTGTTGAAGTGTGTGTGTGTGTCTGTGTGTGTGTGTGTCCTCTGCTGTTGAATTTAAATTTTCCTAACGTGCCACATTTACAAGTGGCTGAGAGCACATCTTTTAACAAAAACACACAAAAAAAGGAAAATCATTTAGTTTGAGTGGCAAATTGTGTGCCAGATATTAATTTTCCATTTTCATTCAGAGCTGCAATTCACAAGAAAGCTCATTGGTTATTTATACCGCCCATCAGTGGCACCAGCAAGCTGATTGGTTATTCATCAGTGACATCGGCCTGTCTTCCTCATGGGCATAATGTGGACATATTTTGAGAAATGAGAGGCGCTGCAAAATAAGTGTGTGTGTGTGTGTGTGTGTGTGAGAGAGAGTGTACGTCATTGAAATGAGGGGCGCTGAGAAATATGAGTTATTTTTTGGAGGAAATAATTGGATTGTAAAGGATGGATATCACCACATTTAAAGCAACGCTAAGTAGTTTTGTTCAAACTTAAAATAATGTTTCCAAAATCGTTTCAGTGGTTCATCCACTTGAAGCAGAGTGTAAGGCGCTTCTGAATTCACTTTGCCGCCCTCTATGGGCTATAAACACAATAAGTAAGTTTGGAGGAGCGGATCGTGTCTCTGTAGTTTGAATGACAGACAATTCCGCTTCCAACCTGTAGGCCGACCGAAGACGAAAACTACTTAGTGTTGATTTACCAAGGGGGTGCTGATAGTACAAAAACTCAGTTTTATTACACAGTAATGCACATGTAATTACAGAGGACAGGAACGCTTTGATTAATTTATTACACAGTAATGCACATGTAATTACAGAGGACAGGAACGCTTTGATTAATTAGCCAGATGGCGTAAATCAGACACACACTCTCAATCTCACACCGCACGTCCGAAAGTAAGTTTATGCAGATCGGCTATTTTTTATTTCACTGTAATTATTAAGGATTATAAAGCTGTGTTTTTAAGTAAAGTGTGACTCATGTATTATTTCCAGACTGCAGCAGTGGTAAGGAGGAGGTTGCCGCGGTTATAGGGTCTAGGCTGGTGAAGGGACATCATATGGCATAACACACCCAGCCCGGCTTCAGTGTGTGTGTTCCTGCTCACCTTCTGTGTGTAGCCATAGCATCACCTGTGTGTGTGTGTGTGTGTGTGTGTGTGTGTGTGTGTGTGTGTGTGTGTGTGTGTGTGTGTGTGTGTGTGTGCAGTGCTGGATGTGTATTTGTGATACATGAGGTCAGGTCACACACACAGAAGCACACACACTCACACACGCGCGCACACACACCCGTCTCATTATCAGATCAGCATGTTATGCTTCTCCATCAGACTGCTGTGTCTCAGGGCCAGCACTGCCCTTTTCCTACGCTTCCGCTCACGCTAATGCTGCTATAACATGTGTGTGTGTGTGTGCGCGTGTGTCTTAGGGCCAACACTGGCCTTTCCCTCCCCGACACTCCGTGTGTTGCTAAGGCTGCCATAACACGTGTGTGTGTGTGTGTGCGTGTGCGTGTGTGTGTGCTACTAATGCTGATATAACACAGACTTGTGTGTGTGTGTGGGTGTGTGGTACTAATGCTGCCATGAAACAGTTGTGTGTGTGTGTGTGTGTGTGTATATACGTGCGCATGCATGCACTGGTAACTGTGCCATAACACAGAGGTGTGTGTGCGTCTGTGTGTGTGCGTGTATTTGCGCACACTGCTAATGGTGCTATAATACATAGGTGTGTGTGTGTGCGCGTGTGTGTGTGTGCACGCTCTGCTAATGGTGCTATAATCCAGAGGTGTGTGTGTGTGCGTGTGTGTGTGTGTGTGTGTGCTCTGCTAATGGTGCTATAATCCAGAGGAGAGGAGGCCAGGTCATAATTAACCACCAAAGACCCCCTTGGCACCAGGGAGGAGAGCATGGCGTCAGGCTTACAGTAAGGACAGTGTGCGTGTGTGTGTGTGTGCACGCTCTGCTAATGGTGCTATAATCCAGAGGTGTGTGTGTGTGTGCGTGCGTGTGTGTGTGTGTGTGCTCTGCTAATGGTGCTATAATACAGAGGTGTGTGTGTGTATGTGTGTGTGTGTGTGCGTGCTCTGCTAATGGTGCTATAATACAGAGGTGTGTGTGTGTGTGTGTGTGTGTGTGCATGTGTGTGTGTGTGTGTGTGTGTGTGCTGCTGATGGGAAGGAGAGGGTGGCATCAGGCTTATAGTAAGACTAGTGTGTGTGTGTGTGTGCGTGTGTGTGTGTGTGCGTGCATGTGTGTGTGCTGCTGATGGGAAGGAGAGGGTGGCATCAGGCTTATAGTAAGACTAGTGTGTGTGTGTGTGTGTGTGTGTGTGTGCATGTGTGTGTGTGTGTGTGTGTGTGTGTGCATGTGTGTGTGTATGTATGTGTGTGTGTGTGTGTGCTGCTGATGGGAAGGAGAGGGTGGTGTTAGGCTTATAGTAAGACTAGTGTGTGTGTGTGTGTGTGCTGCTGATGGGAAGGAGAGGGTGGTGTTAGACTTATAGTAAGACTAGTGTGTGTGTGTGTGTGTGTGTGTGTGTGTGTGTGCTGCTGATGGGAAGGAGAGGGTGGCATCAGGCTTATAGTAAGACTAGTGTGTGTGTGTGTGTGTGTGTGTGTGCGCGTGTGTGCTGCTGATGGGAAGGAGAGGGTTACAGTCAGGTTTGTTCACCTCTGGAGAAAGTGAATATAAGGGCGCTTTCACATCTAGCTCTTTGAAACGGAACGTGGATCGCTTGCCCCTAGGGATCGGTTCGATTGGGTATATGTGAAAGCAACAATCGTACTTTATTCCGGAACAAAACAAACCGATCCAGACCGCTTGGAGGGGGTGTTCTCTGCTCCTTTTCAATCGATCTCTAGAACGGTTCGTTTACAGTGTGAAAGCTATCGGGGCAGTGTAGTGGGATATCACGTTTTTTTCACTGTACAGTACAATGTTATATTTTCATAGGATACAAGCAGGTACAGTAAATTAACGAGAGCTCGTCTTCTCCTGCAGTATCTTCTGTTGGCAGCGCGTCTCCTCATAAGGTGCAGTGTCACATTATTTTCGAGACATTGTCTAGACTCACACTCAAATTGAATGTATTCTTGATAACATACACATTGGTATGCCATCCAAAGGACTACAACAAAAGCTAGTATTATCAGCTTATGATCCATCTTCGAGATAGTTATTTAGCTATGGTAGTAGGCTAGGCGGGAAGCGGTTAAATTTTAACGAATGAGAGTACGGCTTAGCCTATTGCGTAGGTTAGAATGGAATGGATTTGATCGCACGTGTGTTTGTTTACATCATTTGTTCCGTTCTAAAAATGTGCTGTGTGAACACGAAACGATCCCGGAACAATGTCAAGAATCTGTATCGGTTTAAGGTTTGTATCGGAACAAAAATAGGTGTGAAAGCAACCTAAGATATGTTGACATCCAGATATACATATACAGTGAATAGATTTAGATATACAGTGAATAGGTTTAGATATACAGTGAATACTGTAGATTGAGATATACAGTGAATAGATTTAGATATACAGTGAATAGATTTAGATATATAGTGAATAAGGTGTAAATGAACAAAAATTCTGTTTGGCTGTTGTTTTCTTTCTATTTGGGCTGTGTTTGTGTTGTAGAAGTAGTAGCAGTGCTTTAAAGACATGGCTTTGACAATATGCAGTGTTTGTGTTGTAAAAATGTGTAAGTGTGTTGTGATATGTGTTTGTGTTGTGAACGTGTGTTAAAGTGTGTTGTGATATGTGTTTGTGTTGTGAACGTGTGTTAAAGTGTGTTGTGATATGTGTTTGTGTTGTGAATGTGTGTAAAGGTGTGTTGTGATATGTGTTTGTGTTGTGAATGTGTGTAAAGGTGTGTTGTGATATGTGTTTGTGTTGTGAATGTGTGTAAAGGTGTGTTGTGATATGTGTTTGTGTTGTGAACGTAGTGTATTTCTGGCTTTGACGCTATGATACCCATGGTCAGTTTATCCTCTTGAGTCCAGCGGAGCCAGAATGCATTACAGTAAAATCCAGCACAGGTTCAGTGTCTGCCGTGAGGCTGGAATCGTCTCTTGTGTACAGGGCAGACATAACAACAAATAAAGAGCAGGGCCAGGATCATTTGTGTTGGGTGTTAGTCTGATCTCAGTCTGTGTTGTGTGTTAGTCTGATCTCAGTGTGTGTTGGGTGTTAGTCTGATCTCAGTGTGTGTTGGGTGTTAGTCTCATCTCAGTGTGTGTTGGGTGTTAGTCTCATCTCAGTGTGTTTTGGGTGTTATTCTGATCTCAGTCTGTGTTGGGTGTTAGTCTGATCTCAGTGTGTGTTGGGTGTTAGTCTGATCTCAGTGTGTGTTGGGTGTTAGTCTCATCTCAGTGTGTGTTGGGTGTTAGTCTCATCTCAGTGTGTTTTGGGTGTTATTCTGATCTCAGTGTGTGTTGGGTGTTAGTCTGATCTCAGTGTGTGTTGGGTGTTAGTCTGATCTCAGTGTGTGTTGGGTGTTAGTCTGATCTCAGTCTGTGTTGGGTGTTAGTCTGATCTCAGTGTGTGTTGGGTGTTAGTCTGATCTCAGTCTGGCCTGTTTAATGAGCTCTGTAGCAGCAGTGCCCCTTGCTGGCACAAGGCTCTGATGCGGCGTGGCTAATGTGTATTGGGTGTTGGTCCGATTCTCAGTCTGGCTGTTTAATCAGCTCTGATGCTGCATGCAGGACTGATGAGTTTATTTCTTCAGCTCTGATGCTGCACTGATCCAGGCTGGCACAAGGCCAGTAGACACACACACACACACTCAGCCATTAGACACACACACACACAAACACACTTGGCCAGTAGCCACACACACACACACACACACACACACACTTGGCCAGTAGACACACACACACACTCGGCCAGTAGGCGCACACACACACACACACACATACACACTTGGCCAGTAGCCACACACACACACACACACACACTTGGCCAGTAGACACACACACACACTCGGCCAGTAGGCACACACACACACACACACACACACACACACACACTCGGCCAGTAGCCACACACTCACACACACACACACACATAGTCGGTAAGCACACACACACACTCAGCCAGTAGCCCCCCCCCACACACACACACACACTTGGCCAAAAAGCATGACCGATTAGTTTATTCACAAAAGCATGACCAATGTGTTTGTTTAAAAAGCACAACCTATGAGTTTATTTAAAAAGGACCGCTGAGTTTATTTTCAAAGCACAACCCATGAGTTTATTTTCAAAGCACGATCGGCGAGTTTATTTTCAAAGCACAACCGATGAGTTTATTTTCAAAGCACGATCGGCGAGTTTATTTCTTCTCTTGGTAAACGGGCATGAGGAAATCCAGGAGGCCCAATCCATCCGTGTTCCCTGTCTGGCAATTATGACAGCTGTGTCTCCGCATGCAGGGATCAATACACTTTATCTGCAGCCATGCAGGGATCAATACACTTTATCTGCAGCCAGCCAGACGCTTTGGGTGTGTGTGAGATGCAGCGACACAGACTGCAGAATACAAACTAGCGAGCGCTGATGAGCAACCATGACTGCCACATGACTCTATCTATCTATCTATCTATCTATCTATCTATCTATCTATCTATCTATCTATCTATCTATCTATCTATCTATCTATCTATCTGTCTCTCTATCTATCTGTCTATTTGTCTATCTGTCTGTCTGTCTGTCTATCTATCTATCTATCTATCTATCTATCTATCTATCTATCTATCTATCTATCTATCTATCTATCTATCTATCTATCTGTCTGTCTGTCTGTCTGTCTGTCTGTCTGTCTGTCTATCTATCTATCTATCTGCCTATCTGCCTATCTGTCTCTCTATCTACCTGTCTATCTATCTATCTATCTGTCTGTCTGTCTGTCTGTCTGTCTGTCTGTCTATCTATCTATCTATCTATCTATCTATCTATCTATCTATCTATCTATCTATCTATCTGCCTATCTGTCTCTCTATCTACCTGTCTATCTATCTACCTGTCTATCTGTCTGTCTGTCTGTCTGTCTGTCTGTCTGTCTGTCTGTCTGTCTGTCTATCTATCTATCTATCTATCTGCCTATCTGTGCTTTGCTCAGTTCCTGTTCTTTCTGCTGTCCTTGTTTACACCCATTTGTTAACACAGAAACGAGAAAACCCTTTATGTAAATACAAGTACTGGTCTGTCAAAGGCCATAATGTCTGCCCTGGTTTAGCTTACGTAAAAGACCATTCTTTGTATGCTTTTCAAGGAAGGCTGATGAAATCGTTTTTTGCCAATCTTTGAGTCTTGCCGTGCATTTGTAAAAGGCTTTAACTGGATGAACTGCATGCAGTGCCTTTTTTAATATGATGATGGTTCATGTAAATGTCATACCTGATTAGCAAGCACCTGTAACCTGTACGCACCCCGGGGAACTTCAAAGCTGCTTCCACATATTAAGTAAAGATGTCAGACAACCTTGAAAACCTTGAAATCTTGAAAATCAAAAGATTGATTTTCCCACAGTTTTTGTCTTTTTTGTGATCTCCTAATCTAGTTCGACACCTCAGTTTGTACTTCAGTTTATTCTTACAGTAACATTACCCCTCTAACCTCCCCATTCCATATCATTACCCCTCTAACCTCCCCATTCCATATCATTACCCCTGTAACCTCCCCATTCCATATCATTACCCCTGTAACCTCCCCATTCCATATCCTACATCTGGCAAAGGGTTAACAGGCACCCCCTATTATAAGTTTGTTGTTACCAGAATGGCAGTGACCGAGTTGTAATGTGTTACTAAAGACCCAGTGTAATGTGGTAATAATGTAATGTTTAATGTGTAATATCGTAGTAATGTTGTAATGTTTAATGTGTAATGTTTTTACTCGCTGTAATGTCGTAGTAATGTTGTAGTTAAGCTAAGAGGCTACAGAAAAGGACACGTGCCATGGTTTGTCACCAGAGACATGTGACCTGTTCAGAATGACGTTTGATGTAATTACCTCACTCAGCGTGAATTCAGCAGGCGAAAGCGTCCGCGCTCCTTCGCCCAGCGGCCCAGAGGCGACGGCCGTCACTCCCGCCTTCATTAGCTCAGTGCTGACACTGTTTAACCCACGCGGCCCTGGGAAATTAGCCACCGAACGAGCCGCCGAATGAGCCGCCGGCGTCCGCAGATTGAAACACTGCTGCCCAGGTTGGGCCAAATCATTTACTCCGACTCCCCTCAGGGACAGACAGCAGCGATATATTCCTGCACACGCACACCCATTACATTACAAGAAGCATTTCAGGAGCCTGAACAAAAAGAGAGCATGAACAGATCAGCTATTGTTATATGACAAAAAAGAGTGGGCTTGTTCGTGTTTGCTCTGACTCCCTCAAGCGATATATTCTTGGACACGTTCGTCCATTACGCGTTTGGGGGCAGCTGTGTCCTTCGGGTTGGGGCTGTCGGCTGGATCCTTGACCAGAGCGTGCTGAAGCGCCACTGAGCAATATATAGTCTTGTACCTGTACATGACATCACAGCAAGAAGCATATCAGGAGCCTGAACAAAAATAAGCATGAAATGAACACTTTAGAGTAACTACTCTCTATAAAGCATTTATTATGTAATTAATTAACTCTTAGTTAACATCATCATTCGTTAACTATTCCTACATTGATACATCCATCTGTTTCTGTTGGCTGTCTTTCTGTCTGTTGGCTGTCTTTCTGCCTGTCTGTTGTCTGTCTGCCTGTCTATCTGTCTGTTTGTTGATCAGTCAGAGATGACAGACAGGAAGAAATGCTGACAGCAGGCAGAAAGACAGACAGCAGATGACATACAGACAGACAGATGGATGTGTGTACATCATATGTTTACAGATGATTCACTGATGAAACAATAATGGTTAATGAATAATGATGGTGTTAACTAAGAGTTAATTAATTGCATAATAAATGTTTTATAGGCGGTAGTTATTCTAAAGTGCTGCCGCCATTTTTATGTGAAACAAGCACAGAGTGGGCTTGAATTCATGTTACAAATGTGTCGGCTTAAGCGATTTATGTGCCAACAGTGCAGCAAGCAGTTTTTATTGGTCTATTCGCACTACAGATGCATCAAAATCCTCCTGCTGAATATTTACTTGAGTTGCAGAAGAGGAGAGAAGAGGGGAGAGGAGAGGGGGAGAGAGAAGGAGAGGAGAGAAGAGGAGGAGAGAGGAGAGGGGGAGAGAGGAGGAGAGAGGAGGAGAGGAGAGGAGAGGAGGGGGGAGAGAGGAGAGAAGAGGAGAAGGAGAGGAGGGGGGGAGGGGGAGGAGAGGAGGAGAGGAGAGGGGGAGAGAGGAGGAGAGGAGAGAAGAGGAGGAGAGGAGAGGAGAGGAGAGAAGAGGAGGAGAGAGGGAGAGAGGAGGAGAGGAGGGGGGAGAGAGGAGGAGAGGAGAGGGGGAGAGAGGAGGAGAGGAGAGGAGAAAAGAGGAGGAGAGGAGGGAGAGAGGAGAGAAGAGGAGGAGGAGAGGAGGGGGGAGAGAGGAGGAGAGAGGAGAGGGGGAGAGGACTGCAAAAGCAGCTTTAAAAAACAGATGGTGTTTACCAACATGGCTCTGAGAAATGCTTACTGCTCACACAAACACACACACACACACACACACACACTTCTCTATCTACGCGTCCAAGATGGAGGACCAAAATCTCACAGGCCAGGTATTATCACTTAGTTGCTGTGTGTGTGTGTGTGTGTGTGTGTGATTCTCTCGCTCACTCCACGCCCCCCCCCCCCCAACCCCCCCGCAGCCTGCTGACCAGGTAAGGCCCAGAGGTTCCTGGAACAGCTGCTGCCGTGAGCACTCGTGTGTGCGTGTGTGTGTGTGTGAGTGTGTGTGTGTATGTGTGAGTGTGTGTGTGTGTGTGTGTGTGTGTGTGTGTGTGTGTGTGTGTGTGTGTGTGTGTGTGTGTGTGTGTGTGTGTGTGTGTGTGTGTGTGTATGTGTGAGTGTGTGTGTGTGTGTGCGCGTGAATCATACTGCCGGAGACGTAGACGTAAGCAATCGCTGCTAAGTAACAGCTAGGAGAGCAGATGGTCTTGCCTGCCTGCCCTGTGTGTGTGTGTATGTGTGTGTGTGTGTGTGTGTGTGTGTGTGTGTGTGTGTGTGTGTGTGTGTGTGTAGAAG
>CM050207.1:20619782-20629782 GCA_027475355.1 Coilia nasus
TGGTCCCTGGGCGTGTGTCCAGAGCAGACAGGGGAGGACGGAAAGGGAAGCAGGGACAACGTGGCCTCTCTGCGTGTGTGTGTGCGTGTGTGTGTGTGTGTGTGGATGAGTGTCGGAACAGTGAGCACAGGCGGAACACTGCAGAACAGAAGGTGCAGCGCAGCAGGGGGGAGGACGCAGAGAGAGAGCACACACACACACACATACACACACACACACACACACACACCATACTACTGCAAATACACAGCCTAGGCTACAGCACGTGTGTGCATGCAGACGCACGTGTGTGTGTGTGTGTGTGTTTAAAGGAGTGTGTGCACGCGAGCACACAAGTGCAGTTCTTTGTGTACATGTTTCAGAAGCACTTGATGTCATCAGCAGCCTGTTTTAGGGCATTACATACATGTCTGCTATTTTCATCACTACAATTATTCCCTTCATCTCATGTCCTTACGCTACGTTTCCACAGGGCGAAATGGCAAGCGAATTTCGCCTGGCGAAATTTCGCCTGGGGGTGTGGTCGTCAATATTTCAAGCAGGTTATCTAGCGGGACAGCTATGGATCTTATTCGATGTCAGTGATCACGTCGTTGGCCAGTCTACCATGGCAGCCTGGCTGGCCAACAGAAGCTGCCAGCAAGATAGCCTACATATAACGGCAGTCTTGCACAGAACTGCTGCAGAATTGCGAACTGCGTGGTCTACATGGACTTATTACTAATGGTGGTTTGCCTAGATAATATTTAAGTGTTGTAATATTGTTCTACAAATGCAAGACGTGTACTAGTACAAGCTTGTGACCGTATATGTTAGCCAGCTTGCTAGTAGTTAGCTAGTCGTAAGCTAACTCTGCTAACTTAAAACGTCGAGTGATTAATTGGCAATCTAGAGCAGCCGGGTTGTCTTAAATCAGTTCGTGTTACATTTAAACACAATCCGTGATGGCACCATCACTTTTGGTCACCCAGAGAGTTTAAATCATATAAACACTTTCACATTTCACTTCCACGAGCGTCCGCCATGTTGGTCTGAGTTTTTTGTAACTCCCGCCTCTTCAGCCAGCGTCATGCACTAAACACATCACACGCCGATATAATTGGTTATCACATCATTCTCATTTAAATAAAGTTCAGGTTTCGCCAACTGTGTTTCGCCTCCCTCTGCGATTCACCCTGCCTTCGCCCTATCAGGCGAAATTTCGCCTCCATTCAAAGTCAATGAGAGCGAGGCGAAATTCGCTGTAATGGAAACGCACCGTTAATCCCTAATTTATTGTAATTTACTATTATAATCCCTATATCCCAGCCTGGGCCCGCCCTTTCGCCTGTTCCTTTGCCCGAACAATGGGCACCAATGAAAAACGAATGCTACGCAAACATCATCGGAATCAGTGGTGTGATTGGTTGTAGCTCTGTCCAATAGCATACAGATGTATTTGATAGACGCCCGTTGATCCCGCCCCTGAGAACTTCCTGCCTATGGCATCTGTGCCAGACCAAGCTTCATCTATGAGTCTGGTTCAACAGCCAGGCTACTGTACCTATATCCCTTTCATAAAATGAATTCTCTACAGTGTCTGTTTCCAGCCTAAAATCCTAAACTTAGTCATGTAGCACGTGTGCAAATATTGGCTTTACTGGTAGCTGTTAGCTGGTAATGAATGCTATTGGCTTTACTGGTAGCTGGTTAGCTGGTAATAATTGCTATTGGCTTTACTGGTAGCTGTTAGCTGGTAATGAATGCTATTGGCTTTACTGGTAGCTGTTAGCTGGTAATGAATGCTATTGGCTTTACTGGTAGCTGTTAGCTGGTAATGAATGCTATTGGCTTTACTGGTAGCTGTTAGCTGGTAATAATTGCTATTGGCTTTACTGGTAGCTGTTAGCTGGTAATGAATGCTGCTTACTGTAACTTGTGGATTTAGATGAGCGAGAGCGTCTGCCAAAGAAAACACAATGACACAAAAAGAAAGAAAGCTGCGATTTGCATGGAATAAAGGATAAATAAATGATAATATAAAATAATAAATGATAAATAAAACAAAATGACTGCAGCAGTCAGAGCTGACATGCAGTGGGGGCCATGTGGCATGCAACAGTGGGGGCCATGCGGCATGCAACAGTGGGGGCCTTTCAGCCTCACATCACAGCCAACAGGTGGAGACTTGGCCACAGTTTAGCCGGATTAGGGCCAGAGCAGAGCCACATTGTGTGTGTGTGTGTGTGTGTGTGTGTGTGTATGTATGTATGTGTGGCTTTGACAGCCTGGCACAAATCACCTAAAGGGCCCCTTGTCGCGCACAACACTTGTTGTGTGTGTGTGTGTGTGTGTGTGTGTGTGTGTGTGTGTGTGTGTGTGCGCGTGTGTGTGTATGTGTGTTTATATGTGTGTGTGTGTGTGTGTGTGTGTGTGTTTATGTGTGTGTGTGTGTGTTGTGTGTGTATGTGTGTTTATATGTGTGTGTGTGTATGTGTGTTTTATGTGTGTGTGTGTGTGTGTGTGTGTGTATGTGTGTTTATATGTATGTGTGTTTATATGTGTGTGTGTGTGTGTGTGTGTGTGTGTGTGTGTGTGTGTGTGTGTGTGTGTGTGGATGTGTGGTGTGTGTGGCTTTGTTATGAGCTGTGGCCGGCCTGTCACTGTCGTCACCGCCGCCGTCTGGACTTTTACACCAAAGGATCACACACACACACACAGATACACACACTCTCACACCCACAGGGTCACTCAGGACAGAGTAGAGTAGAATAGAGTAGAATTGAATAGAATACAATAGAGTAGAATAGAATAGATTTGAGTATAACTGAATCATGGTTCCAGAGTAGAATAAGGTGCCTTATATACAGACCCATTGAAGTAAAAATTGTGTTTGGTTCTGTGGTTCACATTACGGGGCATCCTACAATGCCCCTCAGATACCCCCCTACACCTCCCCTCAGATACCCTACACCTCCCCTCAGATACCCTTACACCTCCCCTACACCTGCCTCAAATACCCTACACCTCCATTCAGATACCCTACACCTCCCCTCAGGTACCCCTGAGATACCCAACACCTCCCCTCAGATACCCTCCACCTGCCCCTCAGGTACCCTACACCTCCCCTACACCACCTCTGTGTGTGTGTGTGTGTGTGTGTGTTTGTGTGTGTGTGTGTGTGTGTGTGTGTGTGTGTGTGTGTGGTGTGTGTGTGTGTGTGTGTGTGTGTGTCTGTGTCTGTGTGTTTGTGAGTGAGTGTGTGTGTGACTCCTGTGTGGCTCTGGTCCTCTTAGATCACAGCAGCACAGACGTAAACAAATGTAGCTTCCTGCTGCAGTTCAGGCTGAGTTCAGGGCATGTGTGTGTGTGTGTGTGTGTGCGTGTGTGTGTGTGCGTGTGTGTGTGTGTGTGTGTGTGTGTGTGTGTGTGTGTGTGTGTGTGTGTGTGTGTGTGTATGTGTGTGTGTGTTCAGGGCCTGCCATAAAACAGCAGTGCCAGATATCTGCTCATCTCAATGCAACCCGCCAGCAGTCCTCTCTGAAACTCTCTCTATCCCTCCATCCCTCTCTCTCCATCCTTCCATCCCTCTCTCTCCTCTCCATCCTCTTTCCATCTCCGTCCCTCTCTGAAACTCTCTATCCTCCATCCCTCTCTCTCTCCATCCCTCCATCCCTCTCTCTCTCCTCTCCATCCTCTTTCCATCTCCGTCCCTCTCTGAAACTCTCTCTATCCCTCCATCCCTCTCTCTCTCTATCCCTCCAGCCCTCTCTCTCTCCTCTCCATCCTCTTTCCATCTCCGTCCCTCTCTGAAACTCTCTCTATCCCTCCATCCTCTCTCTCTCCATCCCTCCATCCCTCTCTCTCTCCTCTCCATCCTCTTTCCATCTCCGTCCCTCTCTGAAACTCTCTCCATCCCTCTCTCTCTCCATCCCTCCATCCCCTCTCTCTCTCCTCTCTGATACTGTGAAAAGTAGACTTTCCAGACCCCTCTTGACTACAGATGGGAGCACCAAGGCACACTGAGTTGGTGGTAGTGTGAGTAATACGGCAAACCAGGTGAAATTCAGTGCAAAATGAGCAGATTTATTTACAGTGCGCAAAAACGTGAAAAACAAAAATACTTTGAAAAAGGACAAACAAAAATCAACCAGAGGGTAGTTCATGACCAGCTACACAAATGAATTCACAGTTAGAAAATACATACACGATACTCAGCCTCACAGCAAGCTTAAGCACAGGAGCTCTCCTTATGTCTGTCCTCTCTCTCCCTCCGACTGAGAAAGGCTACCCTTTATATAGGGACACCAATGCTGTCCCTGCTCAGCGACTGCTCCAACATAGGCAGGAGGCTCAAATCACAGACAGAGTGGTAACTATAACAAAAAGGACATAATACGACATTAAGAATTCACCTATCACCATGACACAATAATAATAATATAATTAAAACAGTAAGTACACCACAAATGTTTCCCAAATGATTTATAAACACCCTTACGAAAATAAACACCCCTCGACCCAAACAACCATTTTCCCGTGTTCCAACAATGGAATAAAAGATTGTGACACCTACAGTGCGGGTTTCTTGGGGGACAGAGTGGATGCGGGGCGAGGAATGAGGAAGTGGGTGTTTGTCAGTGTTTGTGTGTAATGGCGTGAATGAAATGCAAACAGGCAAAACTGAGTGTTGGAGCTGAAGCAGTGGGTACTCTGCACCGTTGCGCTAAGATATTCGGGACATAATGGGTAACTAACAGTAAATGTATAAATGCTATGTGACGATAGGAATGTTAAAGTATTCAAGACGCGCTAACCGGTATCACGTGTCATTGAAACAAACAGAGGGATATGCATGTGGTGTGTGTGAGTGTGTCGGGGAAAAGTTTGTCAGTTTAAATGTAGCGGGCAGGGCTGGTGTCGCGTGCAACGGTGAAAAAGGAGGTACACACATACACACAAATACACACACACACACACACACACACACACACACACAGACATACATACAGATACATGAATACACACACAAACACAGACACACATACGCATGCATACACACATACACAACACATGTACACGCCTTAAGCCAAAAGAAACTTCAAAACTTTCTGTAGATTCTCTAATTTGTGGGAGCCCACATTTTAGGCAGGATGCAGCTTTCCTGACAAATGAGCTGCTTAGTTTAGGAGGATCTGTGTGTGTGTGTGTGTGTGTGTGTGGTGTGTGTGTGTGTGTGTGTGTGTGTGTGCATATGACCGACTTAGAGTGTGTGCTGGGTGTGTGCCCGTGTGCTAATAGTGGAGCTCCTAAGGGAAGTGTGTGTGTGCTTGTGTGTGAGTGTGTGTGTGTGTGTGTGTTTGTGTGTGTGTGTGTGTGTGTGTGTGTGTGTGTGTGTGTGTGTGTTTGTGTGTGTGTGTGTGTGTGTGTGTAGAGGCACTGGCTTATGTGAGACCTTTAAAAACCTCTACAAGCTGATCACCAGAGGAGAGGAGGGGAGGAAAGGAGGGGAGAGGAGGAGAGTAGAACGGAAGACAGCAGGGGAGAGGAGAAGAGAGGAGAGATGAAGAGGGGAGAACAGAGGAAAGAGGAGAGAAGGGCAGAGGAGAGGAGAGGGGAGGAGAGGAGAGGAGAGGGGAGGGGAGGGGAGGAGAGGAGAGATGAAGAGGGTAGAACAGAGGAAAGTAGAGCAGAGGAGAGGAGCTAAGAGGAGAGGAGAGGGGAGGGGAGGGACAGAGAGGAGAGAAGAGGGGAGGAGGAGAGGAGAGGAGAGGGGATGGACAAAGGGTGATAGAGGAGGAGAGAGGGCAGCATATAGGGGAGGTGGTAGGAGAAGAGAAGAGGGAGGCAGAAGACAAGGAGAGGAGGAGGAGGAGTGGGGAGGAGCAGAGGGGGAGTGAGGAGATGGAGGAGAGAAGAAGAGACTGGGAAATGGGGATGAGGAGAGATGAGATGGGGAGACTGAGGAGTAGAGATTAGAGAGGAGGAGTAGAGAGAGAGGGAGGAGGGTAGAGAAGAAGAGAGAGTGAGAGAGGACATGAGGAGATTGAGGAGATGTAGATGAGGAGGAGTAGAGGGGAGAGAGGGAGAGAGAGAGAGGAGGGGAGAAAAGAAGAGAGAGTGAGAGAGGCGATGAGGAGATGGAGGAGAAGAGGAGGAGTAGAGGGGAGAGAGGGAGAGAGAGAGAGGAGGGGAGAGAAGAAGAGAGAGTGAGAGAGGAGATGAGGAGATGGAGGAGAAGAGGGGAGAGAGAGAAGAGGGGAGAGGAGAAGAGAGAGTGAGAAAGGAGGTGGAGGAGAAGAGGGGAGAGGAGAAGAGGGGAGAGGAGAAGAGAGAGTGAGAGAGGAGAGGAGGAGATGGAGGAGAAGAAGGGAGAGAGAGAAGAGGGGAGAGGAGAAGAGAGTGAGAGAGGAGAAGAGGGGAGAGAAGAGAGTGAGAGAGGGGAGGAGGAGATGGAGGAGAAGAAGGGAGAGGAGAAGAGGGGAGAGGAGAAGAGAGTGAGAGAGGAGAGGAGGAGATGGAGGAGAAGAAGGGAGAGAGAGAAGAGGGGAGAGGAGAAGAGAGAGTGAGAGAGGAGAGGAGGAGATAGAGGAGAAGAGGGGAGAGGAGAAGAGAGAGTGAGAGAGGAGAAGAGGGGAGAGGAGAAGAGAGAGTGTGAGGGAGTGAGTGCTGTTGCAGAGGCAGGCCCAGAGATCCCAGCAGAGGAGAGAGGGAGGAGAGAAGAGGAGAGAGGAAGGAGAGAAGGAGAGAGGGAGGAGAGAAGAGAGGAGAAGAGGGGAGAAGAGAGACTCTCCAGCGCTGCCAAAAGCAGCAAATGAGCCCCACTAATCTCCCCTCACAGGAGCAGCATTACAGCCCACACACACACACACACACTCACTAGCCCTGTAACAATACGCGGGTCGAAACCGAAATCGCGACACGCAGAGCCACGAACCTGTCTCGCGGTGTAAGAAGGCTGATATGAGCTAATAGTGCTACCAAACTTTTAAAAATACTATTATTTTTATTTGATATTAGTTGTCTATTTTAAAATACATGGGCGTAAACCACAAAACTTTGGGGTTTTTTGTCGACCTGCAAGCGTCCTCCAACTGCGTGTCATTGACGACCTTTCAGTCATGTGACTGCAAAAAGTTTAGCTCACACAACAACGTGGATGTTACAGGCAGAAAACAATGGCTAGTTCAGGTAGTCCTGATTGTCCAGGTTGTCTTGGACATTTTTTCTGTTGTTTAGTTCCAATAGCTTGGTGGCTAGCTTAGCCACCTAGCACTTCACTTAGCTTAGTTTTTCAACCATATTTTCCAAAACGTCTGTTTGTTAATTAATGTATGCAACATGCAGAGATTTTTAGTCCCAAAGACTACACTTTCAAACAAGCCGGTTGCTGCCTCTGGTAGCTAAAACGTAGGTTGTTGGCCAGTGCCTTCGCCTTCTGTAAGCAGTTCTAATGTGAATGTGCCCACTTCCCAACCTAACAAACATAGTGTTAGCAGTGTAGATCCGGCTGCTAACATAGATATGCGTCAGCTAAATAATAGTGCACCATCCCAGCCAATATTAAAAGTGCATCCTAAACGAATGTTTGGTCAGACTTTGTGTTCGTTTAACTCCCAACTGGTACCAATCCCGGCCGTGGTTGCAGTACTCTGTCAACCTCGACACATGCTTTTGTTTTCCCTGCTTTTGTTTTCCCTGTCGTCAGTTTGCAGGCATGAGTGATGGAGACGTAGTCTTCACCAAAACACCTCACTGTAATTGGAAAGGTGCGTTGGAGAAGGGTAAAGGATTTCAAAAGCATGCAAAAAAAAGCAAGTCACTCCCATAAGCGCTGCAAAAAGATGGACTGAAATGAAACGTAGTGGTGGTGGTGACAAGATCTCACAAGGTCTCACATTAGGACAAACACAGGTTGAAAACAATAGCTACTGTAAGATGTTAGTTTGTATTATGGGAATTAGGACATGGTGTTATGAATCCTTTCCTTATGTAGAGTGAACTCAGGTATATTGGGCCACTTTTTGGCAAATTTTTTAAAGACCCATAAAAACACTATTCAACACCAAATAAAACCTGCAAAAATGATCAGGTTTTCTTCAGTCAGGTGTCCTCTATTAGACTATAGAGAAAATTTATTGTTTTTAAGTCTTTTTAATATTTTAGAGGTGTTTAATTGTTAGAAGCTCCTTTCTGGGCCAAATGGGCTGTGATCAGGTAAAATGGGCCACATGTTCAGGTAAAATGGGCCGGTGAATAGATCCAATGCAGGACTCCTTAAAAGGTAAAATAAATGTATTTTTATTTGAATTGTTTTTAGACACAAAACACACTAACCATTCTATGCTTTTATATTTATGTCAGCTCTGTCTTAGCATGGTCTGGGGAGCATGATCTCTGACCAGATGCATGCTTTGCTAGGCACCTTTCCAGTTCACTCCGTTGCGTAGTTACCCTTGGTAAATTTCATGCCTTTGCTATTTCGGTGAACTGACATTCTGTCCCTGTCAATTCCTTTTTACCTTTGTATTTATTTGTATTTCTATTTAAAAGGGTTAATGTACATTAATCAACATTTCCATTTGAATCAAAAATGCAAATGTGACAGAGTTAGCAAAGTAGCTAGGCTAATTTTCATCTGTACTCCCTTCAGGTCAGCCTCCTTGTTTTTCCTTGCCTATTTCCTGTGCAATACAGCAATTAAAAACTTCAACACTTCAATAACTTCTAATTCAACAAGACTTGTGTATTTAAGTGTTACACATTGAGTGTAATTAACCTAATCTAATGCTTATGTAGTGTGCGTGCATATGGTAGCCTGCTACCAACACAATTAGGCCTATACAGTATGGCTATAGTCACCCATAAGTCACCCATAGCTTTAATATTCCAACTGTTGTCATTGTATATCTGCAGATTTGATTTTAATTTCCTGAAAATGATGGAGTAAAGTCAGTAAAAATGGTGGCCCATTTTAGCTGAGGCTAATGGCCCATTTTATCTTAACAGATTCAGGTAAAATGGGCCGGCAACTAAAATGTGTTTTTAAGTCAGAAAATCTGTTTTTTTTTTCTAACTATAACCATGATTCTCTAATAAAGGACATCAAGACAATATCAATGATATATTACTTTCATTACCTCATTCATTTCTTAACATTATAACAACCTTATTATATCAAAGTCATATTTTACCTGCCAAAACACTCACACTTAAAATTGCCCCACCCACCTTAGCAACATCAGATCAAGCAAATTATTCAAAACACATCAAGCACAGTTGTAGCAACAATTTTAAACTATTAACAGTGATTGATTATTCAAATTAAAGGAGATATGACATGTCAACCTTATTTGGCCCACTTTAGCTGATGGCCCAATTTGGCTGAGTTCACCCTAGTTGAATCCCATTTATTTTTCAGCAGTATTTTTTTACAGAAACTAGCGAAATCTTTATTTATTTATTTTGCTATACTTCATATTATTCAATTGTTAAATAAATGTTGTTTAAACGAAATGCCTTTTCAATTAAAAAAAAATTGTGGGGTGTATCGAACCGTGGGTCAAAAATCGTGATACAAACCGAATCGTGAGTTGGTGTATCGTTACAGGCCTAACACTCACACACAGACATATACCTACACATGCACACTGTTACGAATTCCAACTTAGAATAAAAATGCTTGCAGAACCTCATAACATAAAAGAGATCAGACCACACTTTAGACGGGAAACAATACAAGATTTTACTTGTTCTAGAATGGTGGTTAAACAACGCAGTAGGCAAAGAAAACCCGTCGGCCAAAACCCAGGGTGGTTACAACACAGGAAAGGAAACTCAAACAAAACCCTCAGCTTACTTACTTAGATGGTGACAACTTTCCTGCCTTCCATGCCCCACGCACAATACACAGTAGAGGCAAATAAAAGAGTGGTCTTCCGCGGTCCACTTACTTACCTATACTAACTCACTACACTAAAAACGTGTAGAACATAACCACCCAGGATACATCAAGAGAGTT
>CM050207.1:20634782-20639782 GCA_027475355.1 Coilia nasus
TAATTACACACACACACGCACACACACAAACACACACACACACACAGTATAGGAATGCATATAGCAGCTTCATTTAATTACACACACACACACACATACAGTATAGGAATGCAGATAGCAGATTCATTTAATTATACACACACACACACACACACACAGCATAGGAATGCATATAGCAGCTTCATTTAATTACACACACACACACACACACACAGTATAGGAATGCATATAGCAGCTTCATTTAATTACACACACACACACACACACACACACACACACACACACACACACACACACACACACACACACACAGTATAGGAATGCAGATAGCAGATTCATTGAACTAGTGTCACAGTGTCACATCATCAATCACTCTCTGTTCCTGAGTGTTTTCCAAATCAGTGACAATATTCCCCACCATACATATGCATAAAACTACATGCTCTCACACACACAAACACACACACACACACATACTCACACACACACACATAAACAAATACATGCCGTTGCAGACACACAAATACACTCTGATGCACACACACTTAGATACACTCACACTTGTGTACCCACACACACAAAAACACACACACACACACACAAAAAATACACACAGATGCACTCACACTTACAGCTACACTCACACATGTACACTCACACGTGTACACACACACACACACATGCACAAACGCATACATACACACACAGCAAGCAGCCCCTCCTAATGAAGACACTAGACTAGAGAGTGTGAGGTGGCAGATGCACGTTGTGGATGGTGTGGTGTGCCGTCCATCATGTTCGTCTTCATGTGTCGAAGCACACACACACACACACATACACACACACACACACACACACACACACACACACTCACACACACACACAGATGCATGTTGTGGATCGTGTGGTGTGCCGTCCATCATGTTCGTCTTCATGCGTCCTAAGCACACACACGCACACACACACATACACACACACACACACCCACACACACTCACACACACAGATGTATGGAATGAATTCCCTGCCATAACGTCTGTACTCGTAGAAATATCTTGTGCTCATGAAAAGAATTTGTGTACACGTGGAAATATTTTGTGCTTGTGAAAAGAATTTGTGTACACGTGGAAATATTTTGTGCTTGTAAAAACAATGTGTCCTTGTGTGAAAAACTGTCATGTCTCTATAACAAAGTTTTGTGCTTGTAAAAAATAAATGTGTCTCTGCGTGAAAATCTGTTTTGTCTCTGTAACAAAGTTTTGTGCTTGTAATAAAAATTTGTGCTTGTAAATAGATTTTTTGTACATGTAAAAATACTTTGTATTTGAGAAAAAACCCAAATCTCCCACAGGCACAAATCCTATTCACAAGCACAGATTCTTTTTACGAACACAAAACGAGTCTGTGAAATCTCTGCCAAAACTTATCAGCCAATCACCAAACGTCTTACTCACCGGCCAATCAAGTTGCCGCCTTTACTTAGAGCAATGAGCGGAAGCAATGGTACGTGAATTCTCTATGTAGCCATGTACAACAAAGTAGCCAGGTTAACGGCGAACTTGCTGCAGTTGTCTGGTGTTTTTAATCGGGAGTTTTAAGACAAGTTCTAAATTACATTATGAACAGGCGTGCTTGAAGTGGGCCGCGGTGTTCTGGCACCTCTTTTCATTTCAGGGGACGTGAATATGAAGGCACTACTATGCAGCGCCGAAAATGTATTTTACAATCCATTTGAGTCCCAACCCTATTGCAGGGCAAAAGTCTATCCTTATTATATACTTAATATGGTGATCTGGTGCTTACTGATTATTATATTTTGGTTAAATGGGGCTCAAAAACGAAATGTCAGTAGTCTGGTCTCGTCAGCATTTGCTAGCGTGACAGCGGGGAGTGTAGTCCTACTTGCCTTTTCCTGACGCATGTTGCGTAGGGCAATAATCAATGATAAACCGTTCGACAGGGCTGTTTTGAGAATGCAGTGCCTTCATATTCACATCCCCTGAAATGAAAAGAGGTGCCAGAACACCGCGGCCCACTTCAAGCACGCCTGTTCATAATGTAATTTAGAACTTGTCTTAAAACTCCCGATTAAAAACAGGCAGATGCTATTTGTACCCGGGTGTTCCTAGACAAAAACACTATTTACACCCGGGTGTTCATAGTCAGTAATGCTATTTACACCCAGGTTTTCCTAGACAAAAAAAAAAAGCTATTTACACCTGAGTCATTATGGTCAGTAATGCTATATACCCAAGGCTTTATAATAAATAATGCCATTTGCACCCCCATCTCAATAATGTTATTAACACCCAGTGAGTAAACAGTGTACCGTTGGCAGCCACACCAGTGTTCAAAAGTGCTATTCACAACCATACATAGACTAATGTGTAGCCCAATTGAAGTCAGCTTGAATTGAATATTGACATACATAGCAACCTTGTTAACTTATCAGTGCCTCGGTTTCACTGAAGAAGCCTTTGTAATACTACTGGTAAAGTATGGACTTTTTTGGAGTTTTATTGTTCTTAAAGATTTCTGAGGGCCCCGTTCACTCAGTACTTGCAGTGATTTCCGCAAAAGCTGAAATTGGCCAACTTCGAAATGCTGCAGTCTAGCCCAGAATCACTCCTCACCATACACACTGGCATGCCATGTACATCTACTGTTGCATCTACTGTTTTCCTTTAACCAATTCACTATGCTACAACATTTTGTATGGTACTAATGTTGTCCACAGTACATGGCATTCATAAGCAATGATGTGTAATTACCTTAAAACGGCATCTGTATAAACAGTATAAAGCATGCTCTGAAGTAAAACTTAAAGACCACAAAGTGTTTGAACAAACTTTTACTAGACAAACATACTGCAGCATGAACAGAAACACAGGTTACATGTAAGTAACCCCCCCACCCCATAGAAACACTGTCCCCTGAACGTGCACACACACGCACAGACAGGCACACACACGCAGGCATGCGCATGCATGCATGCACACACACATACACTAGCCTATCCTTTGGGCTTCAATCAGTCTCTTCCGAATATATTGACGGAGTCTTGACATGTGCTCCTGGCTGACCATTGCAGGGTCAGCGTCCTTCAGCAACGCCTCAGCATTCTGGATGGAAACATAGAAAATGATGTAAAAAAAAAGTTTAATTGAGAACCACACTGTGTATAACTACCCCAACAGAGAAGTCAGACATTTTAAAAACAATACTTACCATCAGCACAAACAAGCCACAGCTTGCACCATCATGCTGTTTTGACCCCGTCATTGGTTGCAATGTCCAGCCCTCAATGCACTCCCCTGATGGAACACCTCTTTCTTTCATTTATTTTCTAAAGAATAAAAAGTCAATCAATAGTGCAACACCTTTGCATAAGGCTATACTGATATTACAGTCAGGCTCACAATTTTCACAGCTAATATTCTGCCCTCTGCACCTTTCCATATTTCAACTTGGACAGCCTTGTTTGGCACAACCATGTTACACCTTGTTTCGAACATCAAACCATAAAAATATTCAGTGATTAAACCTCTAAAACTCTATTCAACTACCTGTAGTTAGTTATGCCAATAAATAATGACATACATGTGGTTTATCCAAACATCAAAGGATTTTGATAGGCCTCCACTTCTTACATACATCTCTTATTGAGCAATCTCAGATAAATGTGTGTAGGTTGATGGACCAAAATGGACATGACAAGAGTCAGGTTACATCCATTAGGATATATTGACAATTCAGTCTCATTTGTTTCACTTTTTTTCAGATGTGGATGGGCTGTTTACCACAGACTGTCTCTGAAGAACCACTTTCTTCATCTTTCATCTGAAACACAATGTTTAACCATTTTCAGTTCATTATACAGAGGAGACTGTACAACAGTCCAACAGTTGGACTAAGTAAAACAATGTGTTGCTTTGTAATGAGAATATAAACACATTTCACATTACATGACTGGTATCTTGTGCAGTGCACACCCTTCACCTAGGTGTTCCTCTCACTCGCTCACTCTGAGATCTTGTTCCATACATAAATTGAACGTTCTGTTTCACTTCCCTTTATCAAGACATACTCAATCAGCGCACAATCGCACTTTGTTTTGTTTCAATGCCATTTCAATGCGTCTACGACGTTATTGACGTGTGATAGTGCGGCTAAGACACGTGGAACGCCATATTGCAGCATTGACAAGTAGCAAACCACCAGAATTTAGGAGGTGCCTTAATGTTTGCGACCCACTAAAACCCCGTCCAAGATACAAAACAACAGTATAAATCCAGACCACATCAATTATAAAAGCTTTCCCTAAACAATCTGTTGTATGTTCTATTCTCCATTGACAGTAGGTCGATTAGCTAACTGATTTGCTGTTAGTGTTAGCTAACTTTGCGAGCTGTGGCCACTGGTCAGTTAAATGTTAGTTTACAGATTTAACACACCTTTTTGCAAATTTTAGTTATTGCTTACAAGGGACCAAATGCTTACATTTGGACCACAATTATAATGTTAGGCTACGATTGTTTTACCTGAGGTGAGCTGAACTATATTAACTGCTGGGACAAGCTAAACATGCCCATATTGCTGTGCTTACGTTAATTACACAAATATTCGCGGTGGGACTGGGGATGCAAATATATCTTGTAGCAACGACATTACATTACCTTTTGTGAAATTATTTCTCTTGTCCCATTTCGTTCCGTTTGATTTTGTCCCGTTCGTTGGTCCCATTAGCTACAGAACAGGCGAAGTAGTTTGTCCCGTGCCGTGGTCTGGTCTCCGGTAGAATTCTCCCATCCAGCTTCCCGCACTTTTCACATGATGTGGCCAGATACGTCATCAGATGGGTGTAAATAGAAGAAACGTGTCCATTTCGTAATTTACACCCAGGGTGCAAATAGACACTCCGCTAAAAACACCAGACAACTGCAGCAAGTTCACCGTTAACCTGGCTACTTTGTTGTACATGGCTACATAGAGAATTCACG
>CM050207.1:20644782-20654782 GCA_027475355.1 Coilia nasus
ACCAGTATCGGTATCGGCTCGGAAGTGCAAATACAATATCGGTATCGGATCGGAAGTGCAAAAAGCTGGATCGGGACATCCCTAATAGAGACAGAGAGAGAAAGAGAGCGAGAGAGACATAAAGTGCTATAAGGCAATATCTCCTTTATCAGAGACAGATAGAGAGAGAAAGGGAGGGAGAGAGAGGGAGAGAGGGGGAGGGGGAAAGAGAGACAGAGAGAGAGAAAGAGAGAGAGATAAAGCGCTATAAAGTGATATCTCCCTTATCAGATGGCCCTGCGTCTTCCCCTGACAACAAATAAATGCCACGCCACTTCATACTGCATCTCTCTCTCTCTCTCTTTCTATCCCTCTATCTCTCTACCTCTCCTGCATCTCTCTCTCTCTCTCTTTCTATCCCTCTATCTCTCTACCTCTCCTGCTACCCTCTCTCTCTCTCTTTCTATCCCTCTATCTCTCTACCTCTCCTGCTACCCTCTCTCTCTCTCTTTCTATCCCTCTATCTCTCTACCTCTCCTGCTACTAACTCCCTCTCTCTTTCTATCCCTCTACCTCTCTATCTGCCGCTCCTGCTACCCTCTCTCTCTCTCTTTCTATTCCTCTATCTCTCTACCTCTCCTGCTTCTAACTCCCTCTCTCTTTCTATCCCTCTACCTCTCTATCTCTCTGCCGCTCCTGCTACCCTCTCTCTCTCTCTCTTTCTATCCCTCTATCTCTCTACCTCTCCTGCTACTAACTCCCTCTCTCTTTCTATCCCTCTACCTCTCTATCTCTCTGCCGCTCCTGCTACTCTCTCTCTCTTTTTCTCTCCCTCTATGTCTCTGCCTCTCCCTCCACTAGCTCTCTCTTTTTCTCTCTCGCTCTCTCTATCTCTCTGCCTCTCTCACTCATAACTCTCTCTCTCTTTCTGCATCTCTCTCTCTCTCCATCTCTGTCTTTATTGCTCTGCCGCTCTCACTCTCAGCTCTCTCTCTCTTTCTGCATGTCGCTCTCTCTCTCTCTCTCTCTCTCTCTCTCTCTCTCCATCTCTCTCTTTATTGCTCTGCCTCTGTCGCTCATAGCTCTCTTTCGGCATGTCTCTATATCATTCTCTAAGTATATCTGTCTCTTTCACTCTCTCCTTCTCGCTCTCTTTCTCCATGTCTCTCTCTCTCTCTCTCTCTCTCTCTCTCTCTCTCTCTCTCTCTCTCTCTCTCTCTCTCTCCCTCTCTCTCTCTCTCTCTCTCTTTCTGCATGTCTCTCTCTCTCTCTCTCTCTCTCTCTCTCTCTTTCTGCATGTCTCTCTCTCTCTATCTCTCTCTCTCTCTCTCTCTCTCTCTCTCTCTCTCTCCTTGTCTCTTTCCTCCCCTCTGCCCCTCCTCTCTGCTGTTTTTCTCTCCTTAATTGTTTATCCCTCTCCACTCTCTCTCTCCACTACTCTTTCTTTTTCTTTTTCTTTTCTTCATCAATCACTCTTTCTGTTACTTCTAATTCCTTTTATCAATTACCTCTCTGTCAGGACATGCTTTTGCTCTCCCTCTTATACAGGCATTTTCCATAACGTTGGCTTGTGTGTGTGTGTGTGGGTGTGTGTGTGTGTGTGCGTGCGTGTGTGTGTGAAGAGTCTCTGTAAAGAGTGTGTCTGCTGATAAAGCTCTGTCACTCTGTCAAACTCTGATGCAGCACAATTGCACTCAATGCTAATGTCATGGAAGTTTGCATTTTTAACAGTAGTCTTACCGGTGGGAAGGGGGAGATGGAGAGAGGCAGAGAGAGAGAGAAAGAGAGGGAGAGAGAGAGAGAGAGGGACAGAGAGAGGAAGAGGGAGAGAGACAGAGAGGGAGAGAGAGAGTGTAGAAACCGCCTGCCTGAGAGAGTGGTGATTTTTGCCAATTCTAATATATTTTGCCCTCAATAAATAATTTCCTGTCATAACAGCACTGTATCGTACGCAAGGCTTTTAGCTTCACAGCTTTTCAAACGATTTTCATCCAAATAAATCAGAGTGTATATATCTCTTCGACTGCCTGTCTGTGAAATCCAATCCTGTTCTAATACCCTCCTATTGAATGTCTCATTTTCCGCATCATAGCGATGCTAAACTGCAATTTTGTGCCGATGCCTCGAAAATAGACATATTTAGAACATTAATTATGTAACGCATCCACACATACCCAAGAGAGACATGGAGACAGAGAGACGCAGAGAGAGAGAGAGTGCGAGAGAGAGATAGAGAGAGAGAGAGCGAGACAGAGACAGAGAGATAGAGATAGAGAGTGCGTGAGACAGACAGAGAAAGAGACAGAAACACAGAGAGTGAAAGAGAGAGATACAGAGAGCGTGAGAGAGACAGAGAGTGAGACAGAGGGAGAGATAATTAATTATCTAATGTATCCACACAAACTCAAGAGAGACATGGAGACGCAGAGAGAGAGAGAGAGCGAGCGAGAGAGAGAGACAGAGAGTGAGAGAGAGGGAGAGATAATTAATTATCTAATGTATCCACACAAACTCAAGAGAGACATGGAGACAGAGAGACGCAGAGAGAGAGAGAGAGAGCGAGAGAGAGAGAGAGACAGAGAGTGAGAGAGAGGGAGAGATAATTAATTATCTAATGTATCCACACAAACTCAAGAGAGACATGGAGACAGAGAGACGCAGAGAGAGAGAGTGCGAGAGAGAGAGAGAGAGAGAGAGAGTGCGAGAGAGAGAGAGAGAGAGAGAGAGAGAGAGAGACAGAGAGTGAGAGAGAGGGAGAGATAATTAATTATCTAATGTATCCACACAAACTCAAGCCGGCAGCAGATAAGCTTCACCGAGACGTTTTGGTTTTGGACATTAATGGACTACAATAAAGACACAATGGCTCTGTTTAGAGCTAAAGTCACCGCCATAAAGCATCCAGACTTTAGCAGTGTGTGTGTGTGTGTGTGTGTGCGTGGGGGGGTGTGTGTGGGAGGACTGATGAAATATTGGATTCCTCTCCAAGAGAGATTGCAGTGGGTATCACACACACACTTGTTCGCACACACACCCTCATTCAGCATGTGGGCCTAGCACACACACACATACACACACCCTTGTACATACACACACACACACACACACACACACACACACACACACACCCTTCTTCACACACCCCCTCACCCAGTGTGTATGCCCCCCACTGCAATTGCTGGGAAATCCTTTCATTCTGTCGACTCCTTAAGAACTATTGATTGAGGAGTACACACACATACACAAACACACACACACACACACACACACACACACACACACACACACACACACACACACACACACACACACACACACACACCCCATACAACTATTGATTTAAGCGATCCTTTAATCACTTAATCACACTGTGGGGGTGTGCGTGGAGGCGTGTGTGTGGAGGGGTTGGGGGGGGGGCAACCTGCTGGAGCATCCAGGGGTCACGAGGTCATGCCCAGGACACAGGCATCTCTCGCAGACACTTCGAACGTGACGCGTCATTACAAGCAGCTGGGCAGTGTGTGTGTGTGTGTGTGTGTGTGTGTGTGTGTGTGTGTGTGTGTTGGCAGCTGTGGCCTAATGGTTAGGAAGTTTGTGTGTGCGTGCGTGCGTGCATGTGTGTGTGTGTGTTGGCAGCTGTGGCCTAATGGTTAGGAAGTTTGTGTATGTATGTGTGTCTGTGTGCGCGTGTGTGTGTGTTGACAGCTGTGGTTTAGTAGCTAGGTAGTTGATTTTAGGATCGGAGGGTCGCAGGTTTGAATCCCGTACCAGTAGGAAGAATCACTGATGCTCTCCTGCACCCTCATCCACGGCTAAAGTGCCCTTTAGCACGTTCATTACATCACATTGCACAGTGTGGCATAACCCCACACTACTCCAGGGACTGTAAAATAATCCCACATTGCTGCAGGCATTGCACCCTGTAAAATAACCCACATTGCTCCAGGGACTGTAAAATAACCCCACATTGCTACAGGCACTGTAAAATAACTCCACATTGCTTCAGGGACTGTACCCTGTAAAATAACCCCACATTGCTCCAGGGACTGTACCCTGTAAAATAACTAAGTCGCTCTGGATAAGAGCATACCGTAACCCCATATTGCTCCAGGGATGTACCCTGTAAAATAATGGTAAGTCGCTCTGGATAAAAGCATTCTGTAATGTAATACTACAACATGGCGTCTCCAAGTAGCTCCGAGGCGATCTAGGATCGCCGCGTAATCTTTGGGACACCTCCTCTCCTATGATGACAGCTAAACGTGACGCGTCATTACGAGCCGAAAGGCCAAATCTGCCATCATTACGAGCAGCCACACACACACACACACATACACACACTTCATTCTCCACGCTGCCTGTCCAGCCAAAGGTTACAGCGGCTTTTTGTGGGCGATATAAATGTTATGAGCTTTTGAGAGCCCTTTTAGGGCAGCATGAAAGGCAGAAGGACCACACACACACACACACACACACACACAGACACACGTACACACACATACACACACTCACACACACACAAACACATACACACACACACAGACACACATATACACATAAACACACGCACATGCGCGCGCGCACAAACGCACACACACATGCGCACAAACGCATATGCACGCACACACATATACAGACCCCACATACGCGCATGCACATACGCACACACACGCACATAGACACACACGTACACACACACACCTCTTTCTGTGATGTGAGAGGGTGGCATTCAGCTGTGACGCCAGCACAAAGGCTGCGGAGAATGTGACTGCAGCCACGGGGGGTGGGGGTGTCAGATGGGGGTGGGGGTGTCAGATGGGGATGGGGGTGTCAGATGGGGGGGGGGGGTTGTCAGATGGGGGTGTCAGATGGGGTGGGGGGTGGAGGGTAGGAGGATGCCCCCCTGTTGCGTGCTGGTGAAATGTTGAAATGTCACAGGCCCCCAGAGGAGCTGTGGAGTGCACGCACGGCCAGTCAGACTCACTGTGTGTGTGTGTGTGTGTACCTGTGTGTGTGTGTGTACCTGTGTGTATGGCTATAGGGCTATGTACAGCGAAGCACTGTGTGCGTGTGTGTGTGTGTGTGTGTGTGTGTGTGTGTGTGTGTGTGTGTGTACGCACAGCCAGCCAGACTCGCCGGAGCCGTGGGCAGGAGGCACAGTTTCACTACCCATAATCCCCCTCTGTGACGGCGCCCAGAGACCACGGATCAAGGGCAATTTGTGGCAGGGTTGAATGTGTGTGTGTGTGTGTGTGTGTGTGTGTGTGTGTGTGTGTGTGTGTGTGTGTCTGTGTGTGTACTCTTGCTGGCCCAGCTACACACACACACACACACACACGTACACACACACACACACACACACCTACACACACACACACACACACACACACACACATCACAACACAGACACACCTCACTGGCATCAGTTATGAGAAAATGTGAAATAGCAGAAACAGCAGATCAATAACGCGTAATGATTTGACATTGGGAACCCACTCTCCCAATCATTGGGGGACTTGCAGGTGTGTGTGTGTGTGTGTGTGAGCATGTGTGTTTGTGTGCATTTTGTGCATTTGTTTCTGTGTGTGTGTGTGCAGTGAATAGACGGCTTTTATAAAAACGGCCTAGTGGTATGAAGCAGCACAGATAGGTAGGGACAGAGGAAGAGAACAGACACAGAGAGACTGCATGCTTTTTTATCTATGGCAATCAACATTGGATTTTTAACTTGTCTAACTAGGCCTACCATGTTGCGACTATTATTCCAGCAACAGTGTACTACTGGTTTCTAAAAAATCCATCAGTACAACATTTTCACCATAGGCAGTGTTGATTGTGATGCTGTATGACAAAAAAGTAGGCAGGCCTCTTAAGGCCTGAGGATTAGTCCCAAGTTGCCAAAAGATTTTCAGCTGAACTTCCATGTGACATTCAAAAGCAATCTGCTACATAGCACAATGTGCTGTCAAGACTTAGAAACACTAGACAGACTAAACTAAACAGTTGGTATTCACCTTATTCTGACACGCCCATTTTCAAAGTTTTCCGCGATTGTAACATTACTTCCGGTCGGTTTGCTACAGCAAGTCAGCTACATTGGAAAACCTTGCAAATAAAGATGGATAGCTTACTCAGAAAGACACCTAAAAAGATTGGATGGAGAGATTGTGCCTCATCACTCGAGGTTAATGAACTCCACTGGGTGGCTGGATAGCATGCATAGCATGCAGCGGTGGGCTGAGGCAGGGGGCAATTTGTCAAAAAATAAATAAACATGTGTGTGCAGAAAGGGATTTTTTTCTATTCACGGAAATGGCCATTGTATTTTTAACTTCCCTAACTATGCAGATGTTGCTTAGGATACTATTTTTCCAGCAGCATCTTACGTTTAGCTTCTGCAAGCCACCAATACAATAATTTCACCTTAGGCAATGCTGATTAAGATGCTAGACAACACACACGCATACAACTGCACTTGACTGAGCCGCCTGCGCTGACAGCAAGCCACTGACGACGCAGCTCTCTCCGCTTCACGTGAGCCAAGTTCCTACACGAAAATGTTACAATGTTTAATGTTGTGTTTGGTGACGTTCAGAAACATTAAATGTAGAAGCGCGGAGCAGTAGGGAGATTTGAGAAAAAAAAATGAACTAACAGAAATGGGTTGTTTCTTTATTAATAAAATGGCCATTGTAATTTTTACTTCCCTAACTGCAGACCACGTTGCTTAAGCTACTGTTTTCCTAGCAACATCTCACGTTTAGCTTCTGCAAGCCACCAATAGATTAATTTCACTTTAGGTAATGCATAATGAGCAGCCTGTCGCGCTGTTTCATAGATAGCTACACCTGCACTTGACTGACCCGTCTGCACCGACAAGTCACTGACGACCCAGCTCTCTACATTTGGCAAAGCGCACGGATTCACTGCACTCTCCCAACATCATAATTTCCTGTGCTATCATTCTCATGTGTTAATCTAGTTGTTTTGTGTGCGGATCCTGTGGAATACGATGTTATTTTGCTCTGAAGGCGTTGTATATTTAGTTCGGTCCCGGTTTGCCTATCCTCTGGCTGAGCCAAGTTCCCACACTAAAATGTTACAATGTTTTATATCGTGTTTGGTGACGGTCAGAAATATTACATTTAGAAGCATGGAGCAGTAGTCTAATTGCATAGCTTACTCCGATACTAGATGTATTGACCGGTATTTTAGATCGTTAGATTTCAAGTAACATCAGCTGAGTTGCATGCATAGACAGTAGAAGGTTGCATTAGGGCGCATAGTACCCGGAAATAGCGTTACAATACGGAAGAGCGTCACGCCGCCCATGGTCGGTTCCAGAATAAGGTGAATACAGCAGGCCACTCACTGTACTACAGACACCACACACACACACACACACACACACCACCCAGGCTGCAGGCACTAGTGTTACACCCCACTATTGGATGGCCCTACTGGGGCGAACAACAAACCTACCATTGACCCAAGTGACACACAAAACACCTTTAAAAGCAACCCAACCAGGGGGATTCATTAAATTAACACATAAGACTAAGACACAACACAAAATCCAAATCATAACACAGACAATCCCAAGCTGAAAGGCAACAGCCAGCAGTCCCACACCAAAAGCCTCCTGTTATGATTTGGTTTGTGTCTGTTGCACTCCACTTTTGTGTTGGTCACCTTTTTGTTATTGTGTTGGTGTGGGAATGTGGCAACTTGTGTCTCTTTTTGTTTGTTTACCTCATGGTCGTAGTGGGAGTGGCACCTGCTTACATGGCTACCTGCTTGGCTGCTACGTTTTCTATCCGGTAGCAGCACCTTTATTGGCCCTGTTAGGTCTTGGTTTTACCACCTTGACCCATATGAACACCTGTGTCAGCAGCAGTCCCCCAAAAAATGTTTTGTAATATTTGGAGGCCTGAATGATTTTTATGGCTGTTTGGTGTGAGTGTTTGTGTATCACTTGGGTCAATGGTAACAACTAGTCTGTGTTCTTATTGATCATTATTACTTATTGTCTGTTATGCATGCTGACAGCATGCAGAGCTGTCAATCAGCACAAGCTTTCCTGTGCTGCAACCCCCCCCCCCCCCCCCCGTCCTCCCTCCCGTATCAGGTTCGTCTCTCACAACAACATCACGATCTGTTGACCTTTGACCTTAAGCGGCGTCATGACGACGGCTTATTTTCAGATCTGGAATCGAGCAAAACGGGACACAGGGCTGCCGGACTCAGACGCCAGAGCGATAGCGAGGACAGCCAAGGGGTGTGTGTGTGTGTGTGTGTGTGTGTGTGTGTGTGTGTGTCAGCGTAGGACAGCCTAGCCAAGGTGTGTGTGTATGCGTGTGTGTGTAAACACCTGTGTGTGTCAGCGTAGGACAGCCTAGCCAAGGTGTGTGTGTGTGTGTGTGTGTAAACACCTGTGTGTGTCAGCGTAGGACAGCCTAGCCAAGGTGTGTGTGTGTGTGTGTGTGTGTGTGTGTGTGTGTGTGTGTGTGGTGTGTGTGTGTAAACACCTGTGTGTGTCAGCGTTACTGCTTTCTTTTTGTAATGTTTTTCTTTTGAAGATGTTTATTTAGTCGAGTCGACCACAGTTCACGCCAGTGTGGGTTTAGAAGAAAACTTTCAAATAACACGAAACTCGGCAGTAAACAAAATAACACGAAACTCGGCAGGGAACAGCGGCTGCCCCTGCGTCCGTGGTAACAAAGTCAAGGGGGTGAAGACAATATGCACTTCCTCCACTGGCAATCTTTCCCATTCACTGAGCTTTCTCTCTCTCTCTCTCTCACTCCCTTTCTCGCTTTCTCTCTCACACTCTCCCTCTCTCTCACTCGCTTTCTCGTTTTCTCGCACTCTCTCTCTCTCTATTTTGCTCTCTCCTCCTCAATCTTGCCAATCTCATTTCCTGTGTAATTTGAATCCTGTGCAGCCAAGGACTTATCCATTCACTAAGCTTTCTCTCTCTCACTCTCTTTTACTCTCTCTATCACTTGCTTTCTCATTTTCTCTCTTTCTGTCTCTCTCTCTCTGTCTCATTCTTTCCGTGGCGATCTGCTCAATTAACCCCAACACTGGTGAAAACTGATTTTCCACAAACCCAGGAAAGAGAGAGGGGTCAGACCATACACGCACACACGCGCACACACACACACACACACGCACACACTCCTTATCAGATATACTGAGCCAAACGATGAAGCCGTGAGGCGTGCAGCTGAGGTGAAAGTCGACTGGTTTCAATTGGGGGGGGCTGGTAGTAGGCTGCAGCACATGCTCCCATATACGGGGGGGGGTGGGGGGGGGGGGTGGTAGGCTGTAGCACATGGCACATGTTCCCATATACTGCAGGGGTGGGTGGGTGGTCTCCAGCACATAGCACATGTTCCCATATACTGGGGGGGGGGGTGGTAGGCTCCAGCATATGGCACATGTTCCCATATAGTGCGGGGCCAGGGGGCAGCACATGCTCCCATATACTGAGAGCTGAAGGACATTCAGTCTTCCGCTGCACTGTGAGCACCAAACTGGCGCTAACGCTAACTGAGAGCCTCAGCCATTAGCACACGCCAGCACTGCTACACTGTGAGCACTGAAGTGGTGCTAATGCTAACTGAGGGCCTGAGGGCACACTAGCACTGCTGCACTGCTACACTGAAGTGCTGCTAACGCTATAGTAGGTGAGAGCCTCAGCGATTAGCGCACAGCAGCAAAACTAGCTCAGTTCAGCCTGCCAAAAACACCTCTCTGCCCCAACACAGCACTTCACACCAGCAGGTGCAAAACACCGATTAACTCGAGTATGTATGAGGGAGTAAGGGTGGTGGCGGTTTAGGGTTCTCACAGGACTGTGTGAATGCACTAACGTGTGTGTGGGAGTGTTTTTATGAGAGAGTTAAGTGGCTACATTTTAAAGGCTTTGTCCATGCAATTATGGATATTTTACGAAATATCTCTGTCTCTGTTCCTCTTGCATCTATATGAGAATGCTTTGTTCAGTCAAACAGAG
>CM050207.1:20669782-20717282 GCA_027475355.1 Coilia nasus
CCTCTCTCTGTCTTTCCCTCCCTCCCTCTCTCTCCTTCCCTCTTTCTCTCTTTCCCTCCCTCCCTCCTTCCCTCTTTCTCTCCATCTCTCCTTCCCTCTTCTGCTTTCCCCTCTCTCTCTCCCTCCTTCTATCTCTGTATCCCTCTCTCTCTATCCTTCTCTCTCTCTATCCCTCTCTCCCCTCTCTCTGTCTTTCTCTCCCTCCCTCTCTCTGTCCTGCTCCTTCCCTCTCTCTGTCCTTCTCTCCCTCCCTCTCTCTGTCCTTCTCTCCCTCGCTCTCTCCCGTGTTTTCCCTGCCGGTAATTTAGCTGGGCGCCAAGCAGCGTGTGGCAGCTTGCAGCTGGTCGTGTGCTGACAGGTAATCAATCCAGCGCCGGCGCCAGCTCAGGTCAGCCGCACCTGCCCCAGTGCATCGTGGGATAGCCTGAGAGCATGTGGATCCACTAGTCAGTCTGCAGCAGCCCACATATGAACACAGTAGAGAAACACAACATGGCTGCGTTATAAAAGGAAAGTTTCCTAAAAGAAAAGTTTTCGTGGCTTTTTGAGGGGTTGCTATATGTTTGGGGCTTGTTTATATTGAGAAGACATCTTGTGCAGCAGCCACGGATGGGCCATGCCAACAGATGTAGGGCTGAAAACAATGATGTTGAACTCAAGCTTTCAATTTGAAGATTTAAAGCCAAAACAAGAAGAATGTTTTAGGAACTTTGTCGAGGGGGAAAGACGTTATTGGTCTACTTACTATGGGTTTTGGTAAAAACGTAATGTGACAAGCAGTAGCAATTGTTTAAAGTGACGGTGTAGTGAACGAATGCCAATGCAGAGGTTTCGTACGGTTGCACGAAGTGAAACGATGTGAAAGCAAATGATACATTAGGCTAGCAGTAACAGGAAGGGTTATCAAATGTAAATGTCATTTAGTCCCCTTTTAAAATGACAAAACTGTGTTTACTCAGCCTTTAATAAGCGCTAACAGACCTGAGCATTCATTTGTACAAAAGCAGAATAGGTCACATTACTGTAAAGTAAAATATATATTTTAATATTCCGGGAAAAATCTCAGAATTTCTTAGATTAAAGTCAGAGAAGGAGAAAAGTTGAAAATGCCCCCTGCGAATAAAGTCAGAATTTCGGAATGTAAAACTATATATGTCATCTCAATGTGGCCCTATAACTGTTCCGTAGACCTACCTGACAAAAACTGTTAACTCAGCCTTTTCTGAGCACTAATGGCCCTGAGCGTTCATCCTTTTACTCTCCCTCCCCTCCCCATGCACAGTTTACACTAACAATCACCAATTTCACCAATTTGCATGTCCTACTCTACCCGGTATGTCCATGCATGTGGCTATAACACATCCTTGTACTCTTGTGTGCTTGTACCCTTGTGTGCTTGTATCCTTGTACTCTTGTGTGATTGTATCCTTGTACTCTTGTGTGCTTGTACCCTTGTGTGCGTGTATCCTTGTATCCTTGTGTGCTTGTACCCTTGTGTGCTTGTACCCTTGTATCCTTGTGTGGTTGTACCCTTGTATCCTTGTGTGTTTGTACCCTTGTATCCTTGTGTGGTTGTACCCTTGTATCCTTGTGTGGTTGTACCCTTGTATCCTTGTGTGGTTGTACCCTTGTATCCTTGTGTGTTTGTACCCTTGTATCCTTGTGTGGTTGTACCCTTGTATCCTTGTGGGGTTGTACCCTTGTATCCTTGTGTGGTTGTACCCTTGTATCCTTGTGTGGTTGTACCCTTGTATCCTTGTGTGTTTGTACCCTTGTATCCTTGTGTGTTTGTACCCTTGTATCCTTGTGTGGTTGTACCCTTGTATCCTTGTGTGGTTGTACCCTTGTATCCTTGTGTGGTTGTACCCTTGTATCCTTGTGTGTTTGTACCCTTGTATCCTTGTGTGGTTGTACCCTTGTATCCTTGTGTGCTTGTACCCTTGTATCCTTGTGTGGTTGTACCCTTGTATCCTTGTGTGGTTGTACCCTTGTATCCTTGTGTGTTTGTACCCTTGTATCCTTGTGTGGTTGTACCCTTGTATCATTGTGGGGTTGTACCCTTGTATCCTTGTGTGGTTGTACCCTTGTATCCTTGTGTGTTTGTACCCTTATATCCTTGTGTGGTTGTACCCTTGTATCCTTGTGTGGTTGTACCCTTGTATCCTTGTGTGTTTGTACCCTTGTATCCTTGTGTGCTTGTACCCTTGTATCCTTGTGTGGTTGTACCCTTGTATCCTTGTGTGGTTGTACCCTTGTATCCTTGTGTGGTTGTACCCTTGTATCCTTGTGTGTTTGTACCCTTGTATCCTTGTGTGCTTGTACCCTTGTATCCTTGTGTGCTTGTACCCTTGTATCCTTGTGTGCTTGTACCCTTGTATGTGGACCTGTGATGTTGAGGGTAGGTAGGGTAAGAAAAGCACTGAGCTTTTCCTCTTAAGAACATCCTGCTTGTTATATTGTTGTGGTGAGGACATGTGGCCTTGGCAAGGCATTATGGGTACTGCCCTGGGCATTAAGCCCTGGAAGAGCACAAGCATTTGTATTCACAGCGCGTACCCAGCTCCAGCTACCGCCCTCCTCCCTCATCCCTCCGCCCCGAACCGAACCGAACCGCATATAATGAGCATCCGGCAAGTGTTCCCCCGCATCTTACTGCATCTATCCGGCGAGTGTTCCCCCGCATCGTACTGCATCTAATCGCATCTCTTTGGAGGCAAAGTGGCAGCACATACTTAACAGCAGGGCCGGGGTTAATACTGACAGGGCCAATCTATGTTACACTCTCTCTCACACACATCCAACAAACACACACACACACAAACACAGGTGGTAAATACTGACAGGTCCAATCTATGTTACGGTCTCTCTCACACACACACACAGGCGGTAAACTCTGACAGGGCCAATCTACGCTTCCCACCCTCCAGCAAATTGGTGTGAGCGGTGCTGTGTGTGTTGCACAGCTCCACGTTGCCTAACACAACAGCAGAACAGGAACAGGAAAGTGCCGGCACTCAGGAGAAGCCACGCATCCGTGACTGACACTAGGTGTGGCATTAGTGTGTTAACACAGCAACATTTGCAGAGACCAACCGTATGAGTGGCATTGCCGTCTTAACACAGAAGCATTCTCCGAGACAGACACCAAGCGTGGCATTGCCGTGTTAAGGTGACAGCGTTCGCCGAAAACGTTGCCAAGCGTGGCATTGCCATCTTAACGTGACGCCATTCAGAGACGGACGGCAGGGGTAGCGTTGCCATGTTAACGCAGCAGCCATTACCGAGACAACAACGTTTCCTCGTGTCACATCTCTCAATTTCTTCGTCTTGCCATAATCCCTGTTTTCCCTTTCTTTCTTTTTGTTTCTTTCTTTCGTTTTCGCTCTCCTCCTTAATCCCGCTCTCACCCCCCTACACTTCTTTATTTATTTACATGCCTCTTGTTTTCCCTCTCTGTGTCTTTCTCATCCTTCTCACCTCTTTCCACTCTACTTAGCTCGCTTAGCCTGCTACATTTCTTTTTGTCTTTTTACCAGGTGCCAAGACACACACACACACACACCTTAAACAGGCGTGAACAGATCGGGCCTCAGTCTGAAATGAACCAGGGCCAGATTAGGGCCAATCCTGAGCCAAATTAGGCTCACACACAGTCTCCCAGCATGTTGTATGCATACATCTGGCAGCTTTTGGAAAACTCTTCAGCTGGAAGCACAACCTTCTGAACTACTATTTTCCCCTAAGACACACACACACATGCACGCACGCATGCACACACCCTGCTGTCTTTGCCAACTGTCTCCTAAAAACACTGCAGCCCTCCACCCTGCAGAGGTCAAGAGCTCCTCTGTATCTTACACACGCACACACACACACACACACACCCTGCTGTCTCTGCCAACTGTCTCCTAAAAACACTGCATCCTTCCGCCCCACGTAGGTCAAGAGCGGCTCTGCATCTTAATGAGTGGTGAACCAATTAGAGCAGGACTCTCCCCTCTCCTGCGCTAGGCTAACTCTCCCCTCTCCTACGCTAGGCTAACTCTCCCCTCTCCTGCGCTAGGCTAACTCTGCCCTCTCCTGCGCTAGGCTAACTCTGCCCTGTGGTGTGTTCCGATATCCATGCTTCCATGGGTACACTTAACCACAGTGCACTGTCTGCACTTACTAAGTACACAGATTTCAGCAGGTAAGTGTTGTTCCATATTCCATACTCCGTGATGCACTTAACGGAATTTCCGATGGTGACTGCCGCCGCGTGTCATTACCCGCCAACTTTGAACGGAGAACGAGACATATTTAAGTCATTACAAAATGAATACACTACTGCAAGCTTCCTGGAAAATGCGCCAATGTCGTCAGCAACGTAATCTCCTCGTTTCTTCTTCAGTTTGGTCTGTTTGGATTCGTCACTTCCGCAGCTATGTAGGTAAGATGGCGGCCGTTCAGTGCGGAAAGCGTACATTGTTCCACACTCACCGTTTTGACCGTTATGAGGGCAGCATCCGGGTCCTTTCAGTACACTTATTTTCGCCACAATCGTAATTGGAACGTTCTACGTACCCAAACTATGTACAGTAAGTGCAGGAAGTATGGACATCGGAACACACGGCTGGTCCACACTGGGCTAGCTCTCCCCTCTCCTGCACTAAGCTAACTCTGCCCTCTCCTGCGCTAGGCTAACTCTCCCCTCTCCTACACTGGGCTAACTCTTCCCTATCCTGCGCTAAGCTAACTCTGCCCTCTCCTGCACTAGGCTAACTCTCCCCTCTCCTATACTGGGCTAACTCTCTCCTCTCCTGTGCTAAGCTAATTCTCCCGTGTCCTGTGCTAGGCTAACTCTCCCCTCTCCTGCGCTAAGCTAACTCTGCCCTCATCCATGCTAAGCTAATCCAATTTACCTGTGGGTAGCAGCCAACACATTTCGTTTGTTTATGGATTGCTGTTGCAGAGCCTAGGGTGTGTGTGTGCGGGCGAGTGTGTGTGTTTTATGCTGCTCTGGCCTGAAGTGTGGTGTGTGTTTGTCTAAAAACGCAATTCTGTATCGAAACGACACCCTTAGCACCCCAAAAAAAAAACAGCAGTCGTTTCTATGGAAATAAGTTTGTGCAGGCCTGATGTCTTCCTTGACCTCGGTCTCATTAAAAATGCCCTTGAGAATCGCGTGCTGGGTGGTTGTCAGGGTAACACTGTCGTTAAGATTAGCCTTGGCATGCGATAGCGAAGGGCGACGAACATGTTTATTTTAGAAAACAAAATGTGTCGGAAAGGAGTCACAAAGCTATTATTTACTCATAGAAATTTGCTGTGAACTGTTCCTCGTACCAGAGCAACCAACGCATATGCTGATGTTTGTTGGCTTTAGGGATAACCTTTGCCTGTGTGATAAGCTTTTACAGTCCGCTAGTACTCGCACTACACACATACAGTATGTGCACACACACACACACACACACACACACACTGTATGTAACACTACACCAGCACAAAGGGATGGAACTCATGGGTTGGCATTGCGCAACATTTGACCTCTGTGCATCCTGCGAAACGTGCGTGAAACCACATCGAGACTCGGACAGGCAGATTTAATAAAGAGCACAGAAGAGAGGACTCTTCAGTGGCTGAGAGTGGTGTGTGTGTGTGTGAGAGAGAGAGAGAGAGAGAGAGTGTGAGAGTGGGACTCATTTTTCTCCCCTCTCTGGCGTTTGGCCTTGCTGCCTCTCAATCCAGTGTAGCAAGATGGAGGACAGGGGAGCTGATTTAGGCCAGCGACGTCTGATGGAGCAGGTGTGATGGAGCAGGTGTGTGTGTGTGTGTGTGTTTCTGTGTGTGTGTGCGTGTGTCTCTGTTTGTATGTGTGTGTGTATGTGTGTTTGTGTGTGTCTGTGTATGTATGTGTGAATGTGTATGTGTGTGTATATGTATGTGTGTGTGTGTGTGTGTGTGTATGTGTCTGTGTGTGTGTATGTGTGTATGTGTGTGTGTGTATGTGTGTGTGTGTGTGTGTATGTGTGTGTGTGTCTGTCTGTGTGTGTGTGTGTGTCTGTATGTGTGTGTGTGTGTGTGTGTTCATCCATCATGCTGGAGCCGCTGAGTGAGTCTGGCTGCTGATAGGGAAGCTTCTAGAAACAGAGTGACAACAGTTGGCAACGTTGAGTCCAAGGAGAGCAGCCAGTGGTGCATCAGCACACACGCACACACACACACCCCTTACCTAACAACCCCCCAAACACTTCCACA
This sequence comes from Coilia nasus, assembly GCA_027475355.1. Lineage (NCBI taxonomy): Eukaryota > Metazoa > Chordata > Actinopteri > Clupeiformes > Engraulidae > Coilia > Coilia nasus. Next base: position 20,676,023 of record CM050207.1, read on the forward strand.
CACACACACACACACAACTGCTTACCTAAAAACGGGAGAGGGGAAGTCTGTGTGTGTGTGTTATGGGAGAGGGGAAGTGTGTGTGTTATGGGAGAGGGGAAGTGTGTGTGGAATGGGAGAGGGGAAGTGTGTGTGTGTTATGGGAGAGGGGGAGTGTGTGTATGTGTTATGGGAGAGGGGAAGTGTGTTTGTTATGAGAGAGGGGAAGTGTGTGTGTTATGAGAGAGGGGAACCTGAAACACACATACACACACACCACCGCTTACCTACCCCCTCCTAAACACATACACACACACACACAACACCCCTTACCTACCTACCCCCCCCAAACACACACACACAAACACACACACCACCCCTTACCCCCCTCCCAAACACATACACACACACCACTGCTTACAAAACACCCCCCCTTACACATGCACACACACACCACCCCTCACCTAACACCCCCTCAAACACACACACACCCATCAACAGGTATAAACAGACAGATGGCTTGAAGGGTAGCAGCATCCCCTCACACACACACACACACAGACACACACAAACAGTACCCCTCCTACAAATGCTCTCTCTCACACCGACCACGCATATGTACGTACACAGACGTGCACAAACACTTTCCCTCCTAACAAATGCTCTCTCTCTCTCACACACACACATGCATATACACACACGCACACACACACTTCCTTCCCTCGCTCCTCGAGTTCTGTGAGCCGGTGCCTCTTACAGCCTCATTATGTCCAGTAGCTCTGCTTTCCACACCCCGCATGCCTTCATGTGTGTGTGTGTGTGTGTGTGTGTGTGTGTATACATGTGTGTGCATGTACATGCGTGGGTGTGTGTTACATGTGCCTCATTATGTCCAGTTCCTCTGCCCTCCACACCCCGCCTGCCTCCGTGTGTGTGTGTGTGAGTGTGTGTGTGTGTGTGTGTGTGTGTGTGTGTGCATGTACATGCGTGGGTGTGTGTTACATGTGCCTCATTATGTCCAGTTCCTCTGCCCTCCACACCCCGCCTGCCTCCGTGTGTGTGTGTGTGTGAGTGTGTATGTGTGTGTGAGTGAGTGTGTGTGTGTGTGTGTGTGTGTGTGTGTGTGTGTGTGTGTGTGTGTGTGTGTGTGTGTGTGTGTGTGTGTGTGTGTGTGTGTGTGTGTGTGTGTGTGTGCATATAAATGCGTGGGTGTGTGTTACATGTGCCTCATTATGTCCAGTGCCTCTGCCCTCCACTAGCATCACACAAGTTTTGTACCAAGGTCTGCTAGAGAGACACACACACACACACACACCAGGTCCAGCAATGATGTGGGACATACTTTAGAGACTCCAGCGATAATACTCCCAGGCGACGCATGTGCGTGTGTGTGTGTGTGTGTATTTGTCTATGTCTGTATGTGTGGGTGCGGTGTCTGTGAGTGTGTGTGTAGTGTTTGTGTGTCACACTTACGGGGGACACATGAATATGCATGGCCATGTGACAGGAGACCTTGGGGGACTCAAGGTTAGTGCAGGAAGAGGCAAACACCCACACACACACACACACAAGGTTAGTGCAGCAAGAGGCAAAACAAAATGCCCTCCATGACCACAACACAACACACACAAACACACAAACACATACACACACAGACACACACACTCTATTACACACACACACACCCACACACACTCACAGACACTACACACACGCACGCACACGCACGCACACAAACACCCGCACACACACCCGCACACACACACGCACACACACGCACACACACATACACACTAAGTAAAGCTGCACCTTCATGAGACGGGAGAGCAGTTTCACAGAGTTTTAACCCTTTACTGACTAACCACTGTGCGGTTGAACAATGATTCTGGTTAAATCTGCCCTACAAAGCCAAAAGGCAGTAACTGCATAATTTGTCAAATTGAGTTTAGACTGGGAATTGACTTTAGAATGCATTCTTTCGTCTTCTGACTAAATCTCTTGCTTCTTCCTAATAAGAAAGTACATAAAAGCATCACCACTTTCATACCTACAATATGTTTGACTTGGCAGTGTGAGAACTTTACAGGCATTTTTCTCAGTTTCTATGTTCACATAGTATTTTTCCTTTTGTATGTTGTAGGTAGTATTTTGCCTTCAAGTGCAGTTTGCCTTTGTAGGGCATTAAAGCTGGACAGTTTTAAATCCCCTATTAAGACTGTTGTATGCTTGAACAGTGATTGTGGTTAAATGCTCTTTAAATTTTCCAAAAAAAGAAAGATGAAATAAAGATTAAACAGTTAATAAATTGATATTGTTTAACTAGAGGCATTATACGGCTCTTTAGAATGCTGACGATGTGTGTGTGCTACATCTGCGTCGTTAAACTTGAGACCATTGTAAGTCTCTGTAGAATGCTGGAATAGAGTTAATAAATGGACATTGTTTAACTACAGGGCGTTGAATACTCTGTAGAATGCTGGAATAGAGTTAATAAATGGACATTGTTTAACTAGAGGGCATTGAATACTCTGTAGAATGCTGGAATAGAGTTAATAAATGGACATTGTTTAACTAGAGGGGTTACACGGCTCTGTAGAATGCTGGCAAACGTTCCTTTTGTACTGCCCTCAGTCAGGCCCTGGACATGCAGGGAAAACTCCTACAGCTACTGCTATGATATGGGGGGTATGGAGGGAGAGGGGAAGTGTGTTATGGGAGAGGGGAAGTGTGTGTGTTATGGGAGAGGGGAAGTGTGCGTGTGTGTTATGGAAGAGGGGAAGTGTGTGTGTGTGTTATGGGAGAGGGGAAAGTGTGTGTGTTATGGGAGAGGGGAAGTGTGTGTGGTATGGGAGAGGGGAAGTATGTGTGTTATGGGAGAGGGGGAAGTGTGTGTGCGTGTTATGGGAGAGGGGAAGTGTGTGTGTGTGTTATGGGAGAGAGGAAGTGTGTGTGTTATGGAAGAGGGGAAGTGTGTGTGGAATGGGAGAGGGGAAGTGTGTGTGTGTTATGGGAGAGGGGGAGTGTGTGTATGTGTTATGGGAGAGGGGAAGTGTGTTTGTTATGAGAGAGGGGAAGTGTGTGTGGTATGGGAGAGGGGAAGTGTGTGTGTGTTATGGGAGAGGGGAAGTGTGTGTGTGTGTGTGTGTGTGTGTGTGTGTGTGTGTGTGTTATGGGAGAGGGGAAGTGTGTGTGTGTGTTATGGGAGAGGGGAAGTGTGTGTGTGTGGTATGGGAGACGGGAAGTGTGTGTGTTATGGGAGAGGGGATGTGTGTGTTATGGGAGAGGGGAAGTGTGTGTGGTATGGGAGAGGGGAAGTGTGTTTGTTATGGGAGAGGGGAAGTGTGTGTGGTATGGGAGAGGGGGAGTGTGTGTGTTATGGGAGAGGGGAAGTGTGTGTGTTATGGGAGAGGGGAAGTGTGTTTGTTATGGGAGAGGGGAAGTGTGTTTGTTATGGGAGAGGGGAAGTGTGTGTGTTATGGGAGAGGGGAAGTGTGTGTGGTATGGGAGAGGGGAAGTGTGTTTGTTATGGGAGAAGGGAAGTGTGTTTGTTATGGGAGACGGGAAGTGTGTGTGTTATGGGAGAGGGGAAGTGTGTGTGTGTGTTATGGGAGAGGGTGAAGTGTGTGTGTGGTATGGGAGAGGGTGAAGTGTGTGTGGTATGGGGGGAGAGGGGGAAGTGTGTGTGTGTTATGGGGAGAGAGGGGGTGGGGGAGCGTAAGTGAATTGCGCTGCCTATAAACAGCGTGGTGCTGGTGACTAATGGCCACACAGGCCTGCAGAGCGAGGCGAGGCATGTAGCCTTGATAAGAGGAAATGACACAGCAAGCCTTATAATTTCCCATGATTAAATTGTCACTTTGATAATATGCAGCAGCAGTCAAAGGTAATTTTATTTACACAGATCTATACTGGGTCATAAAAGGAGAGCGCCTCAGTTTGAGTTAAGCACACTTATCGCGCTAAGGACAGCCCCTCTCTATATAAGTCCAGCGCGTGTTAATAAATGGACACTGTTTAACTGGGGGGCGTTGCTGTTCAGGCCTCATTGGGCCCCTTGGGGACAAAAGTGTAGCACAGACCAAATTAACAACCCATGTAACAGACCTACTCTCACACAAAGCCAAAATCAATAGAATTAACATTCCTGCTCATTCTGGTAGCAGCAAAGTTATAATAGGGGTGTCTCTTAAAGGGTTAACGGCCCATGTAACAGCCCCACTCTCACACAAAACCAAAATCAATAGAATTAACATTCCTGCTCATGCCGAGAAAGACTGGGTGTGAAATTGCAATAAAACCAAAGACTGACTCTGAGTAATTATGTACATTTACATTCCAGAGATGCCCATGCAGGATACAGGGCGGAAGCAAAGCCGACACGCACGGCTAGACTGGATGCTGCTGCACATTAGTACACACGCACAGTCAGACTAGATGCATATTAGTACAACAGTAAATCGATCGTTCTGTGTGCTGATGGCTAGGAATTACCACCCAGTTGTAAATGCTGTTCGGAGTGTTGTTTGGTCTTACATACACACATACAGTACCCACACACACACATACATAAACACACATACATACAGTACACACATACACATACACACACTCTTACACACACCTGTTTAAGCACAAAGGTGAGCTGAGGATCCAGCATGAGTGTGTTGACAACTGAAGCATTGAAAGCCCATTGATCCGTGGTGAGGTGACCTTGGTGTGACCTTGCATTCCCGTAGCAGAGTTTGGAAAAAATAAGCTAATGTTGCTGGAAACTCACAATGAATACAGACGAATTTATTACAAATGAATTTATTCAGTTTTATCCACAAGAGACCGAAGACGAAAGCTACTTAGTGTTGCTTTAGGAGCCCATTGATCTGTGGTCACCTAACCCTGTGTTCCCCGACCACAGTTTGAGCACCAAGGTCACACGCAGTCTAGAAACAGTTATCGGAACAAAATACTCTCAGAAGCAAACACTCTTACAGTACTGCAAGTGTCACTGCACACACACACACCTGTGTTTCTACTGGGGTGTTCACTGCTAGGCACACTTACATTGCTGCACATACACACACACACACACACACATACACACACACACAACATATAGCCTGTGTTACTACTGGTGTATTCACTCCATTGCACACTTACATTGCTGCACACACACACACACACACACACACACACAAACACACACACACCCAACATATGTGCTGTGTTTGTACTGATGTGTTCACTCCAAGGCACACTGATGTTGCTGTTAAACTCGTTCCGCTTCACACACTCTCCCAGGCAGTGTGTTCACACACCATTCCTCAGCAGTGTGTGAGCATATGTTCCCACAAGGGGCTAAGCTAACAAATGCTACATGCAGCTTTTCTGAACCATTCTGCTGATATTTCAGTTCTTGCTTATTTCATATAAATGTAGACATGACTGCAACATTTTATGTCACGACAGTCAAAACCTCAGATGACCATTTTACTTCCTCCTTTTACGGAGTATTCAGGAGCGCTACAGATTAGTAAGAGTGTAATTACACATTAGTAAGAGTATAGTTAGACATTAGTAAGATGTTGTGTAGTTATACAGTAGTAGATGTTGTGTAGTTATACAGTAGTAGATGTGGTGTAGTTATACATCAGTACGATGTTGTGTAGTTATACATCAGTAAGATGTTGTGTAGTTATACATTAGTAAGATTTTGTGTAGTTATACATTAGTAGATGTTGTGTAGTTATACATCAGTAAGATGTTGTGTAGTTATACATTAGTAAGATTTTGTGTAGTTATACATTAGTAAGATGATGTGTAGTTGTACATCAGTACGATGTTGTGTAGTTATACATTAGTAGATGTTGTGTAGTTATACATCAGTAAGATGTTGTGTAGTTATACATTAGTAGATGTTGTGTAGTTATACATCAGTAAGATGTTGTGTAGTTATACATTAGTAGATGTTGTGTAGTTATACATCAGTAAGATGTTGTGTAGTTATACATTAGTAGATGTTGTGTAGTTATACATTAGTAGATGTTGTGTAGTTATACATCAGTAAGATGTTGTGTAGTTATACATCAGTACGATGTTGTGTAGTTATACATCAGTACGATGTTGTGTAGTTATACAGTAGTAAGATGATGTGTAGTTATACATCAGTACGATGTTGTGTAGTTATACATCAGTAGGTGTTGTGTAGTTATACATAAGTAAGACATTGTGGGTATTCAGCTGTCTCTAAGTTCATCAGCCACCCTTCCCACAGCACTGGTAACCTTAGTAACGGTGAGGTGTTAAGCAAGGCACCGTCTGCAGCACAAGAGGGTGGGTCCATGTATGTGTGCGTGTGTGTATGTGTGTGTGTGTGCGTGTGTGTATGTGTGCATGCGGATCCTCCCCTGCACAGAGACAGAGAGAGAGAGAGAGAGACAGAGACAGAGAGAGAGAGAGACAGAGGAAGAGAGAGAGAGAGAGACAGAGAGAGAGACAGAGAGAGACAGAGAGAGAGAGAGAGAGAGAGAGAGGTGGCGGATCTAATGTCTGGGGGCAAGCCGTTTCAGAGACGTGAAGGCTCAGGGACCAGGGGCAGGCCCAGGCCACATGGAACATGATTATTGACATATTTAACTCACTGCTAACATCCTACACATTTTACACAATCATGAGCTGCCCTGATACATGAGCTGGAGCTGCCCTTCAATGTTTCAGAACATTTGGGTGGTGGCTAGTGCCAATGTCCATCCCTGGTGGGAACGTGGGGCAAACATAGAGAACATAGGGCTGTGGGATGTGTGTGTGTGGGGGGGGTGGGGGTGGGGGGGCTGTGGGGACATAGGGCTGTGGGGACGTAGGACTGTGGGGACGTGGGACTGTGGGGACATAAGGCTGTGGGGACATAAGGCTGTGGGGACGTAGGACTGTGGGGACATACGGCTGTGGGGGCGTAGGGCTGTGGGGACATAGGGCTGTGGGGACATAGGGCTGTGGGGACGTAGGGCTGTGGGGACGTAGGACTGTGGGGACATACGGCTGTGGGGACATACTACTGTGGGGGCGTAGGGCTGTGGGGACATAGGGCTGTGGGGACGTAGGGCTGTGGGTTACGTAGGACTGTGGGGACATACGGCTGTGGGGACATAAGGCTGTGGGGACGTAGGACTGTGGGGACATAGGACTGTTGGGACATAGATATGTGGGAACATAGATATGTGGGAACATAGTGCTGTGGCACGTGTGTGTGTGTGTGGGGGTGGGGGGGGGCTTGGGCTGTGGGACGTGTGTGTGTGTCCTCAGTGTCACCATAGAGACGAGGAGTCCCATCCTGAGTGTCACCATAGAGACGAGGAGTTCCATCCTCAGTGTCACCATAGAGACGAGGAGTGCCATCCTCAGTCGGGATCAATGAGGCCTTAGCCATCTGGACAAGATTACAACATGACACCGTCCTGGGTCGCAGGCTTCCGCCTCTTCCTCTCTCTGTCTGTCGCTTCCCCTCTCTCTTTTCCTCTCCCTGTCTTTCTTTTCCTCTCTCTCTCTCTCTTTCTCTCCCTCTCTCTTTTCCTCCCTTTACCTACCATTACCTCCCTTTCTCTCTCATCTGATTCAGAACTTTCATTCCCTTTGTCTTTTTGTTATGATCTCTCCTTCACAAGATTCACTTGCTGTCTCTTACAGGTTCTCTCTCTTCTCTCCCTTCCTCTCTGTCCATCTCTCTATCTCTCTCTATCTCTCTCTCCCGTCCTCTCTGTCCATCTCTCTATCTCTCTCTATCTCTCTCTCCCTTCCTCTCTGTCCATCTCCCTATCTCTCTCTATCTCTCTCTCCCTTCCTCTCTGTCCATCTCCCTATCTCTCTGTATCTCTCTCCCTTCCTCTCTGTCCATCTCCCTATCTCTCTCTATCTCTCTCCCTTCCTCTCTGTCCATCTCCCTATCTCTCTGTATCTCTCGCTTTATAGATTTTCTTTCTCCTGTCCCATTGTTGCTGTCACTCAAATTCTGCCTCTTCTCACTCTGCTCTGTGTTTATATTCTTCTTTACTCTGTCTGTTCATCTCTCCCTCCCCTTCTCTATCTCTCCCTCCCCTTCTCTATCTCTCTCTCCCCTTCTCTCCCCCTGTCTCTCTCTCTCTCTTTCTATTTCTCTCTCTCTCTCTCTCTGTCTCTCCTTTGTTTTCACTGTTTTTCTTGAGAATGCAGACTACTACATCCAAAGGCAGAGGGCATCAGACCACCCCAACTGTCATCTCAAAGGCATACTAACACAAACACCCCCCAATGCTATCATCTCAAAGGCATACTAACACAAACACCCCCCAATGCTATCATCTCAAAGGCATACTAACACAAACACCCCCAATGCTATCATCTCAGGCATACTAACACAAACACCCCCCTCTGCGCTCTGCCCCTCTTCAAACTCAATATGGCCGCTCTGCACTAGACTAGATCAGCGCACCATTTATGTAAGAGCTGAGGACGGGGATGGAATTGGGTTGCTGATAGAGGGTCAGGTAGGATGATATTGGTGTGTGTGTGTATGTGTGTGTGTGTGTGTTTGGGGGGGGGGGGGGGGGGGGGTGTTGATGGGTGAGGAAGGGAAGGGGACACACATCTGCGCCCTCGACCCCCCCCCCACACACTGCACACTCGACCCCACCCCTTGTGTTTCAGTTGTGCCGCATCACTTCCTGTTTGAGATTGAAAGTGACAGACCACTCAAGTGGATGTGACTGTGAGGACATGATGGGGGGGTGTGTGTGTGGTGGTGGGGGGGGGGGGGGAGCGCTGTGTGTGTGGGGCACTGTGTGTGTGATGGGGGGGTTCAGCCTGCTCTCACAGGGATCCACATGTTCACGTACACACACACACACAAACACACACACACAGACACACGTAGCAAACACAAACAAACACACACACAAGTAGCACAAATATATATATATATATATATATATATATATATATATACACACACACACACACACATACCAAACACACACAGAAGTAGCATAAAAATATACACACACACACAGATGAAAGAATAACACACAAATACAAATACACACACACACACACACACACTTCTGTCTGGAATCTTCTATGTCTAGTGTGCCAAATAGTCTGAGCCAAAGATGTTATATATTTGTGTGTAAAATTATATTCATTACCAATGTTTTTGCCTAAAAATGTTTTAGATGCATTTGTCCTTACAATCTCTTTTCTCTGTCTTTCTTTCCCTCCTTCCCTCCTCTCTCTCTCTCTCTACCTCTCCTGCTCTCGCTACCCTTCTATCTCTCTCTCTCTCTCTACCTCTCCTGCTCTCTCTACCCATCTATCTCTCTCTCTCTCTCTACCTCTCCTGCTCTCTCTACCCATCTATCTCTCTCTCTACCTCTCCTGCTCTCTCTACCCATCTATCTCTCTCTCTCTCTCTCTAACTTTCTACCCCCCCCCCCCATGCAGATGTAAAGTTCAGTGGAACAACTCGGCAGACGAGAGAGGTGAGTAGTCTTTACCCACCACTGCAACCACACACACACACAAACAAACACACACACACTCCCGCAGTGTAACTGCTACTCAAGGCACTATAGTAATCTTTGCAACCCACCCAACTGTTCCTCAGGCTGTTACAGCTGTCAGGTTTTCAGAAACATCGGACCCAAACGCACCACACTCAAAAACCACAAGTCCAGAAAATGGGTTTATCGCCAGGAGGGGCAGGAAAACAGAAATCACCAGGGGAGACAGAACCAGGGGCAGCAGGGTGTGTGTGTGTGTGTGTGTGTGTGTGTGTGTGTGTGTGTGTGTGTGTGTGTGTGTGTGTGTGTGTGTGTGTGTGTGTGTGTGTGTCACTAAACAGGCACAGCAGACCTCCATCACCAGGGGAGACAGAACCAGGGGCAGACTATAACTACACAGGCACAGCACAACTCCACAGACACACAGGGCGAAACAGAGTACAAAAACAGCAGGTCAAAAAATCAGAACGTATCACAGGCAGCAAAATCAGCTAGCGGAAACAGGCAGCAAAATCAGCTAGCGGAAACAGGCAGCGGAAACAGGCAGCAGAAACAGGCAGCGGAAACAGGCGATCCGAAGAGATGAGGAAGCCCAAGGCCTTCGCTGCGCTCTATTGAACGACGGTAGTCCGTAAGTCCGAGTCTGTTCTCCCGACATCCATTGTAAATGCGTTCCATTGCAACAGTTCAGGAAAACATGGATACCTGTAAAGAAATCTTTGCTTTGTTAGCTCATGAACATCATGAGCAAGCCATGACATGCTGCATAAACTACTCCAGGACCATGATGGAACAGAACAGCGCATTATATGTCAGCTTGCTTTCTCAATACATACACAACTTAAAAGATCAAAATAAGCTTGCTAAGCTTATGTGCTTACTGTTTACTGTGTGCGCTGACATTTTTGCTGTGTAATTCCAACCGAATTGGTCTACACCGAACTAGCCTGAGTTTGTGATTTGGAACCCCGACTTGATTGGCCGTTCCAAAGGTGGAGGTCATTCCCTCTCTCTCCCCTTCTCTGTCTTCCTCTCTCGCTCCCTCCCTTTCTCTCTCTCTCTCTCCCTCTCTCTCTCTCTTTCTCTCTATCCCTCTCCCGCCCAAGTCGAAAGCGCAGTGGACGCGGCTTTAAATATATAAGGGGTAACAGCCGACGAGGTGACTGGTTTCTTGGAAATAATGGCAAGGTGGAGGCGAAAAACTCTGCAAGGTGAAGAGGAGTTGCCTCCCCCATGTCATTATTTCCGTGGAGCTGGTCACCTCGAAGGCCATTATCCCTTTTATTTCCTGTGTATTATGATAGAAATGTTGATGCATAAACTGCTGAAACAAATGGTTGATTTTCTACTTTGTAACACCCCATATAAAAAAGTAGAGTGTGGAATAGTTATTTACAAGCAGACGGCCAGAGGAAGAGACAGGTGAGAACCATAAGCAGACGGCCAGGGGAAGAGACAGGTGAGAACCATAAGCAGGAAGTGAAACACAGGAAGGAAGAGACAGGTGAGAACCATAAGCAGGAAGTGAAACACAGGGAGGAAGAGACAGGTGAGAACCATAAGCAGGAAGTGAAACACAGGAAGGACAGAGCAAACTGGTCCTCAGGCCGCCAGGCTGATATATCGTCTCAGCCACTTAGCGTCCAGCAGCTCTGTCTCCTGCACCCAGCACCAGGGGCAGGTGTGTGTGTGTGTGTGTGTGTGTGTGTGTGTGTGTGTGTGTGTGTTGGCGGCGGAATAGAGATAGCCAGTGCAGGTGTGTGTGTGTGTGTGTGTGTGTGTGTTGGGGGCGGAATAGAGATAGCCAGTGCAGGTGTGTGTGTGTGTGTGTGTGTGTGTGTGTGTGTGTGTGTGTGTGTTGGGGGCGGAATAGAGATAGCCAGTGCAGGTGTGTGTGTGTGTGTTGGGGGCAGAATAGAGATAGCCAGTGCAGGTGTGTGTGTGGGGGAGACAGTCGGCTAGACAGAGGCTTGTATCTCTGCTTGCATCAGACACAGGGCTGGAGGAGGGGGAGGTGAGGGGGAGGAGGGGGAAGAGATGGGGGAGGAGATATGGGGGGGGGGGGGGGGGGTTATCGGGGGGGATGGGGTGTGTGTGCAATCTTAGCTGGTATCTGCTTTACGCTTCAGTTCTTGCAGGGCAGTAGGTACTCTGGAGAGGGAAGTGGTGTACCAGTGTCTTTAAGTGTATGTGTGTGTGTGTGTGAGAGAGATAGATAGAGAGAGAGAGAGAGAGAGCAGATTGTTTAGGGAGAATGTGTAACTGACAGTGTTTGTGTGTGCAGAGGGGTAGAGAGAGGGGGTTGAGGGGTGGGGCAAGAGACACAGAGAAATTGTGGGTCTATTAGTGTAGTACAGGCAGCATGTGTATGTGTGTGAGAGAGACAGTGGAAGGGAGAGAGAGGTGTGTGTCTGAGAGAGACAGTGGAAGGGAGAGAGAGGTGTGTGTGTGAGAGAGAGAGTGGAAGGAGAGAGGTGTGGGGGGGGGCAAGGGTCTATTAGTGTAGTACAGGCAGCATGTGTATGTGTGTGAGAAAGAGAGTGGAAGGGAGAGAGAGGTGTGTGTGTGTGAGAGAGAGAGTGGAAGGAGAGAGGTGTGTGGGAGGGGGGGGGGCAAGGGTCTACTGGTGTGGTACAGACAGCATGCACATGGGGCAGGAGAGGGGGAGTTTGTGTGCGTGTGTGTGTGTGCGCATGTGTCTGGGTCAGGGAATGTCCATATGCAGCCATGCACACTGCTGTTTGCTCATGTGAGCCTGTGTGCATGTCAAGTGTGCATATGTAAGTCTGTGTGTGTGTGTGTGCGCATGTGTATGTATGAGACTCTGTGTGTGTGCGCATGTGTATGTATGAGAGTGTGTGTGTGTGTGCTGTGCGTGACCTCGCTATGCTCTGTCTTCTCTCTGATCCCCAGTAGAGATGAGAGATGCATTAAGGCAGATCTTTCATGTGTGTGTCTCGGGGGGTTTATCGACGTGTGTGTGTGTGTCTCGGGGTGTGTATCCATGTGGGCGAGGGTAGCCTCACAAGAATTACAGTGTGTGATAGAGAGAAAGTACTTTAGTTGCCGTTGTAAGCTCAGATGTGCTTGGATTTATTGGTATGCAAATGTGCATGTAGGTGTGTGACTGTGTGTGTGAGTGAGTATGTGTATTTTGTGCATTTGCATACTCGTATCTTAGTCTGTGGAGTTTGCGTACATGTGTGGTTGTGCATGTGTTTGGGGTGGGGAGTTCTGTACAAGTGTATGTGTGTGTGCATGTGCATGCATGTGTGTGTGTGTGTATATGTGTGCATGAGCGTGGGAGGTTGTGTGCAAGTGTGTGTGCATGTGTATGCTTTGTATGTGTGTGTGTGTGTGTGTGTGTGTATGTCTGTATTGAATAGTTGGCTGAAGCAGCCTATTCACAGAGTCACAGGCAGTGCAGTCAGTCTGGGAGACATGATTCCACATCTGTGTCCTCCAATTACAGCTGAAATGAGGCCTGTCCCCATAACAGGCCTAATCATTCTATTAATGCCGAAATTACCATTATATTCAATCCACTGCCTTTTATTGCCCCGCGATGATTCCTAATGAAACCTAATATGGCCGCCCACGCGTAGCCAGCAGGCCCCTGCATGTGACAGTCAGGGCGTATTAGCTGCAGTCAGATTCGGAATAAAATGTTTATAGGGCATGTGTAGCCCAATGCATTATGGTGCAGTTGGATCAGAAGGCCCAGTGGAGTTTTCCTGTACAGGAAGAGAGAACGCAGCTGAGCTCAGTCAGGAAATTGTTGTTGTTGGGGAACATTCACCGAACGGTAAAATAGCACCACCAAGCGGCCACTTTGAGAACAGCACCAGCGACTACAATAAGACAACTAAACTAAGCCTAAAAATGTCCAAACGGAACTGTTTTGTGATTTACTGCAATTACTTTAATTGTCTGTAGGCTAGGAAACACGTGTTTCTGTCCACTTTATAGCTAACAAGTGGTTTTGTTTGCTTTATATCGAACAAATATAAGTGTTTCTGTCCACCTTAAATCTATTCTATCACATTTCTGCCAAGGGCGTAATATTCTGGCAGAAAACTCATGACCTGCTGCTGAAATAATTTTAATGCCTCAGCTATGTGAACCTATGTTAAATATCCAAAGTCTAAAGCTGTTCTTCAGCTGAGGGTAACTGATCTTAAAATCAATCATAGGCCAGGCATGTACGAGGTCACAAAGTCTTCTATCTAAAATATTTCCAGTAATGCAGTAAAGCGTGTACCAGCAAACACAGCCCATCCATTGTCTACAACATAAAGGCATCAAATTAAACTTGCAAAGGGGGTTGTCATTAAATAAAGCAAACCAAAAAAACGCTCAGGTTCAACGACATATATCACACATCTGTGTGGAGGGTTAGACAACACAGACCTACAGGTGGCTAAATCTGGCATGCTACTACAGTTCCGATCGAGGTCTACTCCTGCATACCAAAGGCTCCTTAATCCCGGAATTTATTCGGACTGAAATATAGCAAATCGATATTTTGCAGGCGCTCCCAGAGGGACAGTCGAGACATCCTGGTTGGATCCGCCTTGTGCTATTTGTGCTGCCCTATCACTTGTGTCTGTGGGCGGGCGTTACAGCCGTTACGTGCCCATCTCTTCTCTCCTCTTCCTTGTTCTCCCCTTCAATTCGGTCACTGTTCTCCAGCGCAATGCTATCGGGTCCCAAAAATATATATGTTAATCTGTTCCCGCCAGACAACACTGAACTGTAGCCATGGCCGGTACAATGCTGACAGTGTTGCTCGCCGCAGTCTTTGCACCGGTGGTTTTCTCATTGCCTTCAGTAGGGAACTGCAGAAGACGTTATAAGGTAAGTTGTTGAACAGGTGTCTTTCTTTCGTTCATTATAAATACTACTCGCTAGGCGTCGGTCTATTAACGCCGCTAAAACTTATTAAAAGTCAAGGCTGTACAGTTGCAAAACTGTTGCGCTACATCCTTTGTATGAAATGTGCTATACAAGTAAAGATTATTATTATCATTATTATTACCGTTCGCCCTTACAGCCACAACGGAACTACAGCTCCTCCTAGGCGATGCGGGGTGTGGGGATATATTATTGCAAAGGGCCTCGCCCCAGTCTGTCAAATCGAAGTCTGAAATTATAGTTCTGTTGTTCTCACTAAAACTCGCTTGCCTTGCTCTACCAGAACCGTCAGATGTGCACAATTTACGCACGCGTCCTCACCAATTTTGACAACTGAAAAAAGAAAATGATATTTTCACACATAACCTGTCGGACGCAGCACGTTTGTTCTAGTGTTTACGTCTGAAATGTAGTTTTCTAATGTCAGAGACGTAACGTCATGACTTGGGTTTAAAGAAATCGAATTTACCCGAGTGGTTTATAAATAAAGGAGTTTCTAAATGTCAGTAAAAACGCAAACGTGGATAAGTGCTTCATGAAAGTGAGAGCAGTAGCCATATGCCATTCAGCCTCCCCAGGCTCGCAATTTTTTGCCCGGAGCCTCCTGTCTTAACGTCACGCCACTGCTTACAGTTGTAGCATAAAACTACTTTAATGTCCATTAAATAATATATAATGTAATGTAATATAATATAATATAATATAATATAATGTAACATAACATAACATAGCATAATATAATATAATATAATATAATATAACATAACATAACATAGCATAATATATTATAATATAATATAATATTCTCCTTGAAAAAATGTGAAATGTACCGGGAGCAGGTGAGGCATTATTCACAGTAAATTCTCTAACAACTAGTTTTATGTTACATCAATAATACATTGTCATACACCACTTCAACATGAAGTGTTTACTGGCATTTCATGAAGGCTGTAAACATATGGCAGCATTTACTGCTCATTTCTGGGGCTATGCTGTCATTCATTTACATGTCAGGGCTACCTCTTCATACTCTGATCATAAACGCTCTAGGTATTACCCCCATGCTGTTTCTGCTGGGCTGTTCTTATAATATACTTGTAATATAGTTGTATACTTGTACTATAGTTGATATACTTATAATACAGATGTATACTTATAATATAGTTGTATACTTTTAATATAGTTGATATACGTATAATATAGTTGATTGTAGTTTTTGATAGAATTGCTTTTTCTGAAAATATTGCTGCAGTCACCATACCAAGTCTTGTGGATTAACATTGTACCACTGAAGACCAGACCTATTCTCACACCATACCCTACTCAGCGTCTTCTACACGCTATCATTCTCTCTTTAAGGAGAACTTCGGTGTAAAATGAAAATTGGCATGTTAAAACATCATACCGAGTTGGTATGTGTACTGAGGAGCAAAATTGATTTAGCCTGTTGCATTCAGAGTTTAACTATTTTTTATTCACCTTATTCTGACACGCCCATTTTCAAAGGTGAAAATCTTCCGCGTTGATTTACAACTTCCGGCCGGCTTGCCACAGCCATAGACATCCTATACATATGTATAGGATGTCCATAAGGTCGGATGGAGAGATTGTACTTCGTCACCTGAGGTTAATGAATTCCACTGAGTGACTGGATGATGTAGCGGTGGGCTGAGGCAGGCGGCGATTTGTCAGAAAAAAAGACACATTCATGGAAATGGATATTGTATTTGTAACTTCCCTAACTATGCAGACCGAAAGCTACTGCTTTCCAGCAACATTTTCCATTTAGCTTCTGCAAGCCATGAATACAATAATTTCACCTTTGGCAACGCTGATTGAGATGCTAAAAAACAAAAGAGTCTGCCGTGCTATTTCATACACATACACCACTTGCTACCCGTCTGTGCTGACAGCAAGCCACTGACCACTCGTTGCACCCTCCTCTCATCGCAACATTTCTTGTGCCATCATTCTCACGTGTTAATATAATTGTTTTGTGTGCAGATCCTATGAAATAGGACGATATTCTGCTCTGAACGCTTGTACATTCGGCTCGGTCCTGGTTTGCCTACCACTCTGGCTCTGGCTCAAGCGGAGTTCCCACAGGAAAATGTTACAATGTTTAATATTGTGTTTGGCGACCTTCAGAAACATTACATGTAGAAGCGTGGAGCAGTAGTCTGATTTCATAGCTTACTTAAATACTAGATATATGTGCTGATGTTTTAGATCACTAGATTTCAAGTAACATCAGTTGAGTTGCATGAGTGGAGATAGACCCGCACCGGGGATAAAAATAACTTCCTCATCGCTGGATGGTGGACAACAGATTATAAACCGGCCAAACAACATTATGCCCTGTCCCCGTGGACAATAACAGGGTTGTTCCAAGTACAGCCATGTTTTTTATGTAGTTAATGGTAGCCCCCTCACCGAACAATTCAAGCTCGACATCTTTGTACTACTGTGCCAATGTTATCGACTGCAATAGACAGCGTTGTTTAACCTGAAATACTGAACCAACCGGAAGACTGTTTTGACGCCCGTGGTCTCTTCCAGAATAAGGTGAATAGTTTGACCCAGAAGGCTAACAATGGAAGTGGTAGGTGCCCTTAGACGAAGCATGACGACTATGCTATTTTTAAACCATTAAAACAGCTCGAAGAAACTCCACATTCCATTGGTAGTACAACAAAGGCTCTGGCATTCAAAACGAACCACTGAGAATATTGTAAATGTACACAACGTTTATTTAAAAAGCTGTTCTTACATGCAGTCGTTTGCAGTGGTTTCTCGTTGCCGCCATGATGAAAGTCCAAACAAGTTGATTGTACTACCTCTCCTTCTATTCTTCCTGCTGGTTTGTGTTCGTCAATCGACCTGTGCAGACTTTCATCATGGCGGCGACGAGAAACTACAGCGAGGTACTGCTTGTCAAAACTGTTTTATTAATAAATGTTGTGTACACTTACAAAGTTCTCAGTGCCTCGTTTTTAATGTCAGGGCCTTTGTTGTACTACCGATGGAGTGTGGAGTTTCTTCGAGCTGTTTTAATGGTTTAAAAATAGCGTAGCCGTCATGCTTCGTCTAAGGGCACCTACCACTTCCATTGTTAGTCTTCTGGGACAAACGATAAAAAATAGTTAAACTCTGAATGCAACAGGCTAAATCAATTTTGCTCCTCCGTACACATACCAACTCGGTATGATGTTTTAACATGCCAATTTTCATTTTACACCGAAGTTCTCCTTTAACTGTATTACTGTGGCTGGCCTCCCTGCATTACTGTGGCTGGCCTCCCTGCATGTACTGTATGGTCAAACATTAGCAGATGATCTAGAATACAACTGGTCTTGGATCAGGCAAAAGGACACACATGACTCACATGACGAGCATTGGCTCACTGTTGCAGCCAGTCCCTCACGCCGGTTTACGGGACCGTTACTGGACCTGCTCCTTCCCGTTTTGAAAGTGAAATGCATGAAAGGAAGTCCAGGAAGTGCTCCTTGGCAGACATTTTGTTACATGTTTTTATAATACTTTTTGTCAAATGGTTTTGTTTCTAAAGTGTTTTTAGTGTTGTGTATGTCTGCTAAATCCCATAACCCTAATTCTGTAGACCTTGGTGCCATCTCAAAAAGAGTTGTCCTGTGCTGTCCTGTCATTAAAACTGCTGTCCTGTGTCATTAAGACTGCTGTCCTGTGCTGTCCTGCATCATTAAGACTGCTGTCCTGTGTCATTAAAACTGCTGTCCTGTGTCATTAAGACTGCTGTCCTGTGCTGTCCTGCGTCATTAAGACTGCTGTCCTGTGCTGTCCTGTGTCATTAAGACTGCTGTCCTGAGTCATTAAGACTGCTGTCCTGTGTCATTAAGACTGCTGTCCTGTGTCATTGAGACTGCTGTCCTGTGCTGTCCTGTGTTGCAGGAGCTGTGTGTCCAGAGTGTGGCAGCCCTGAGGAGTGCCGTCCCCCCCATGCAGTTTCCTGCGTTTGAGCCCGTCTCCCCGGAGTCTCGCATCGCCGAGCACACGCCCGACTCCTCCTCCCCTCAGGTCACCAAACGCCACAGGAAGCTCCTGAAGACCAGCCCTGTGGTCCGACCACTGCAACGCAACTCCTTCCATTCTTCCTCCTCCTCCTCCTCCTCCTCCTCTCCCCCCCAGGGCAGCTGGGACCGGCTCTCTCAGGTGCAGGAGGCGCGGCGGCGCCTCCTAAAGGGGGTGTGTGCCAAGTACAAGAGCAAGATCTCCCGCACCATCACGCCACAGAGTGTCTCGCGCATCTTCGTAGAGGACAAGTCGAGACTCTTGTACTGCGAGGTTCCGAAGGCGGGCTGCTCCAACTGGAAACGGGTTCTGATGGTGCTGGCGGGCCTGGCGTCTTCGCCGAACGACATCCAGCACGACGCCGTCCACTACGGCGGGCACATACGGAGACTGGACAGCTTCGACCGCGAGGGTATTGCCCGGCGCCTGGCGACCTACACCAAGGTGATGTTCGTGCGCGAACCTCTCGAACGCCTGGTCTCTGCCTTCCGCGATAAGTTTGAGAGCCCGAACACCTACTACCACCCCGTGTTTGGCCGGCCCATTATCGCCCGTTACCGCAGCAATGCGTCAGACGAGGCCCTGCGCACGGGCAGCGGCGTGACGTTCCGGGAGTTCGCGCAGTACCTGCTGGACGTGCACAGGCCCGTGGGTATGGACATCCACTGGGAGCCCGCCCACCAGCTCTGCAGCCCGTGCCTCATCGACTACGACTTCGTCGGCAAGTTCGAGACGATAGAGGAGGAGGCTGACTACGTGCTCAGACACCACACGGGGGCGCCCCGAAACCTCACATTCCCCAGTTTTAAGGACAGGAACCCCGCGGCCGAGAGGACTTCGTCCAGGATCACGCAGCGCTACTTCGCACAACTCAACGCGTCGGACCTGCAGAGAGTCTACGACTTCTACTACATGGACTACCTGATGTTCAACTACTCCAAGCCCTTCAAAGACCTGTACTAATCAAAAACACACTGCTGTACATTACTGCTTTAGCACACACACACCCAGTCCAACTCCGAGTCCATCTACACACACACACACACACAGTTAATCACAGCCTCAAACACAGGCTCCTCTGAGTTCACTTACACACGCACACACACACACAGTTTTACATATCCTCTCCTATATTGTCTTTTTGTCAGATGTTTTGTCATGTTAAAGCTGCAAAGAGCAGTGTGTAGCAACACTGCCACCCTGAACTACGCAAAACTGTGTGTACCAGTCTCTCTCTCTCTCACACACACACACACACACACACACACACACACACACACACGCACAGTACTGCCCTACAAAGCCAAAAGGCAGTAACTACATATGTTGTCAGAAATCTGGAAATTGACTATCACACCTTCTCTTGCTTCTTCCTATTAAGAAAGTACATCAAAGCATCAGCACTATTATACCCACAACATGTTTGACTGGGCAGTGTGACAACAAAGGCATTTTTTTTCAGTTTCTGTGTTCCCCCATAGTTACTGCACTTTGCCTTTGTAGGGCAGTAAGACTTACTAACAGTAACTAACCAACCGCTGTCTCGCCGCCCTGATGAGATGTTGAGGAAGCTGCTCGAGGCTCGTCAGGGCTGCACCATGATCCCCCCCCCCACACACACACACCCACACACGCCCTGATGAGATGTTGAGGAAGCTGCTTGAGGCTCGTCAGGGCTGCACCATGATCTCCCCCCCCCCCCCCACACACACACCCACACACACACGCCCTGATGAGATGTTGAGGAAGCTGCTCGAGGCTCGTCAGGGCTGCACCATGATCTCCCCCCCACGGGCCCTGAGCTGGTTGGTTGTGGTATGGAGGGGAGTCACACTCGTACACCCCCACCACACACACACACACACGCTCTGATGAGATGTTGAGGAAGCTGCTCGAGGTTCGCCAGGGCTGCACCATGATCCCTTTCCACTACTGTACTTTACTTGTAGGGTGGAACCCCCATTCCACCGTTTGGATTTACACAGACAGAATGATGCATTTCAGTTGCCCCCCCCCCCCCCCCAACAAAACCCGTCACTGCTGCACAAATAGGCCATGTGCCCACTGGAGGCCAGCTGGCCCTACGCTGGTTGGTTCTGGTCCCCCCCCCCACACACACACACCCCAAAACTAGTTTATTCACCACTTCACCCTTTAGCAAACACATAAACACTGTCATAAAGCCTTTACTGACAACTATTTTAGTGACAAAGGGCATTCAGACAAAGTATATATAGATATATAAATATATTCTATTTTTATAGGTATTTGTATGAGGGGTTGAGGGGAATGATGGGTTTGAGCTCAATCAAAGCTTAGTGTGAGTATGTGTGTGTGTGTGTGTGTGTGTATTTCTTGTTTTGCTCACTGGCCGATGTTTCAGTAACTCAAATCATTCGAAGTTTGAAATGCAGCTCTACCCCTGTTTTCCTGATTCAGAGTTGCCATAGAACCATCTCGGACGTCTTCGAGATGAGCCAACAGAGCAGTCACAACATCACATTTTTCAAGTTATTCCCCCTATCGGTGGTCACACTGAAACCCTAGCTTTTTCAAAAAGTAATCCTGTGAATGAACGAGCATAGTCTCAAGCTAGAACCAATTTAGAGTAGTATTTACTTATAAAATGAAACTTCTAAAGTATAATTTCTTAGTTTCTGCATTTCGTGACCATGCCCGTGACCATTTCCCGTGGTCTCCTCAATTACTTTAGACAATCCAGCAGTGGCACAGCTTAGGGTAGCATTGATGCTGTTCTACTGTTAAAACAGCACCCTGACTTTGCCCATAGGTTAAGAGACATTCAGTGATTCTTACATGCTGTGTAAACCACTAAAGCCAGGTCAAGCAATGTTTTAACAGAAATCCATTTTCCCAACCAAGCTGCAGCTGATTCTGGAAGAGAGAAGGCCATCCTTCCTATGGTTGTAGAAATATTAACTTGTATTCTTCGATAGCAACTGGTAGCTAAAACAGTTGTGTATTTACACTAAGACTACTGACATTTTGGTTGACACCTTATCAATGCCACTTATTGTGTACTCACTACTGTCTTGCTGAGGTGGGAAGAATGTCAATGTACAGATAAACTGTCAGTGCTTTCACATTAGTAGAAACTGCTCTGTGAACCCAAAAGCTAACAACTTTGCACTAGCAGACTAGCCAGTGTACTGTATGTCTTTCACCCTCACGATCAGATCAGGTGATCAGGCTGTCCCACTGTTCTTCCTGTGATGTCACTTCCTTTTTGTGCATCTGTAAGTTCACAGGGTGTACCGGTACACTTCAGATCACCCCCCCCCCCCCCACCCTTCCATGTTCACACACCTGTTAATCATCACTAACACGTCTCTCCTAGCACACGAGTAGTACTATTTATTTTCTACATTATCAAGGACAAACAAATGCACATAACCTGCATTCTATTTTTTGTTATTTTCATATTTAAGTATATTTTTGAATGAGAGTAAATATATAAAATTAAAGTAAAGTGCATATAAATGAAGGCATATATTACAGAGATACAGTACTATATATCAGAATCTATTCATGTAGTGTGTGTTGGCTTTGCGGTTTAACCCCCTCGCCCCCCGCCCCCCTAAAGAGCGTATAAAGAGTTGAGATGCAAAACCTTCTAAGTCCATTTTCAGAAAACGTAAGTTGCTTTCATAATAATCATTTCCAAGTAATCAATCAAGCTGCAAATTAAATATTATTGTCAAGTACAAACAGATCAAGTCACAACAGTCCAATTGGCAGTGGACTGATAACGTTTATCAAAATTTTATAAATACATTTCTGTAAATTCATCACAAATGGACTTAGGGGGTTTTGCACCTGAGCTCTTCCTATTTGTTGAGGTGGTTTTTGAAAATGCTATGCCGTGCCCCCCGTCTCTGGCTTAAATGCATGGGGTGGGCGGTGTTGCATACATCTATACCCCCCCCCCGAGTTCCTGTTTATGGGGGTTGCTATGGGAATAAATGTGAGTACACTAAAGGGCCATTCACACCGAGAACGATAGCTATAAAAATAATTCTAACTATACCTTTGTAAAAATCGTTTTGACTTCAGTGAATGGTGCTGTTCACATATCAACTATAACGACAGGCTGAACGATATCGTTGGGATCACTTTCAGAGCGATTTTATTAACTATAGAAGCACTGTCAGCCAATCAGAATTCATAAGAATTCATGGGACGTCATGCTCTATCAGATGTTTAAATCATGGCTAGAATGTTGCCGTTAAAATGTCGTTCTTCAGTGTGGACGCCCATACCGTTGTATTTATAGTACTCATAGTTATAGTTCTTGGTGTGAACGGACCTTGATATAATCTAAATTATGTACGGTAACAAGTGAATGTAATTATCTATCGTAGGTGCAAACGTGTACAAGTCATGAAACCTATGCCTTATCTACACTGCCAATCAAAAAGTGTATATCAGGAAGACATCCTTCAGGTGGTTGATTTCTTTCTGCTGAGTGTCTCTGAATAAAACGTTTTGTCTGCTTTTAACAGTCTCTGTCCCTTAATGTCTACGGTTACATGTACACATCGCGTATAGCTCACACACATCGCTTACAGCTCACACACATCGCGTATAGCTCACACACATTGCCTATAGATCACACAGATCGCTTACAAATCACACAGATCACGTATAGCTCACACACATCTCTTATAGATCACACACATCGCTTACAGACCACACAGATTGCGTGTAGCTCACACACATTTCTTATAGATCACACACATCGCTTATAGATCACATGTCGCTTTTAGATCAGATTTTGACAGATAGTATCCCTTTTATTACACTTGAACAGGCATCATCATTATTAGAACGTGTGCTACCCAGGAATCAGACCATTGGCCTTGATGTAGCCAACCAGGTTCAGGTTCAAATAGTACACATTGAAAAACATTCACAGCACAACATAACAACCACCATTTCGTGACTTTTGCTCATTTCTCTGATAGTTATTTTAGTATGTTTGCTGATTTCTGCTTTCCTCTGGCTGTTATTCTTCTCTACATAAAGGTGAGCAATACATCTGTAGTAAGATTGAGGTACAAGTTTTCCACCAAGGTTTCTTAAATGGCAGCTGTCTGCTGTACAAGATCTTAAATCACATGTTTAGTCAGCTTGATAAATAATGGTAGATAGGCCAAGATCTTTCATGATGAGCTTGTTTGCTGCTATGTCAGATTATGCAACTATCCATATTTGATTTGAAAGATTGAACTTCTTCACATAAACCAGGATGGCTGAGTGGTTAAGGCGTTGGACTTAAGATCCAATGGATGAGATGTCCACGTGGGTTTGAACCCCACTCCTGGTAGTGTCTTAAGCTTAGTAACATTCTTAGTCAGCTTGATTGCCATGATGTGATTTTTTCAGCACCTCATCTATGACGACTAGAAGTGACCAGCGCTGTGAGATTCAATAAACTCCCGAACCAGGACAACCAAGTGCTGAAGGCTATAAAGGCTATATCAATAAACTCCTGAACCAGGACAGCCAAGTGGTGAAGGCCATGGGCTTCAGACCCAGTCTTGTGATACCTGTGTGGGTTTGATTCCCACCATGAAGGTTTACAGTGTCATGCCTAACTCTTGAATACTGATGTCATGTGTGTTCACTTGCAAAGACATGGCACTGTCCCTGAGGCCTGTGGGACATATGTCATGTAACTGCTCACAGGTGCTGTGGTCAAGTGGTTAAGTTAAGTGAAGATGGTGGGGGGGAGAGATGGGCTAAGGTTGGAAAATGACCAGAGGCCAGATTTGAACCCAGGTCCCCATGGCCAAATGCCCAATAAGGGTCAGGCGCTCTAACTGCTGCACCACTGCACCCCACAGCTTTACGTCTGTGGTTTACGCCTGTGGTTTTTGCCTGTGGTTTACTCATTTTTCTGCTTTTTCAACATGCTAGTAATATGCTAGTAATGTGCTAGCCTGGCAAACCAGCCTCTCGTACTTCATTTTATTTTGACATTCATGCATGCAGACCAAGCGAACAGAGGGAGTGTCTGTGAGCGATGACTTGGACTTTGTGTGCTCCAGGAAGAAATCGGTTCTCAATGCAGCACGGCCAGACCCTATGTACAAAATAAAATACAAGTGGGCGGTTTTCCAGGCTAACCTCTGGCAGGAGTGGGGCTTGAACCCATGTTCCCAGCAGCAGCAGCAGCACCACCAGCCAAGCCAAGTTATTTAACCACTTGACCACAGCACCTGTGAGCAGTTACATGACATATGTCCCACAGGCCTCAGGGACAGTGCCATGTCTTTGCAAGTGAACACACATGACATCAGTATTCAAGAGTTAGGCATGACACTGTAAACCTTCATGGAGGGATTCAAACCCACACAGGTATCACAAGACTGGGTCTGAAGCCCATAGCCTTCACCACTTGGCTGTCCTGGTTCAGGAGTTTATTGATATAGCCTTTATAGCCTTTACCACTTGGCTGTCCTGGTTCGGGAGTTTATTGATATAGCCTTTATAGCCTTTACCACTTGGCTGTCCTGGTTCGGGAGTTTATTGAATCTCACAGCGCTGGTCACTTCTATTCGTCATAGATGAGGTGTGAAAAAATCACATCATGGCAATCAAGCTGACTAAGAATGTTACTAAGCTTAAGACACTACCAGGAATAGGGTTCGAACCCACGTGGACATCTCATCCATTGGATCTTAAGTCCAACGCCTGAACCACTCAGCCATCCTGGTTTATGTGAAGAAGTTCAATCTTTCAAATCAAATATGGATAGTTGCATAATCTGACACAGCAGCAAAACAAGCTCATCATGAAAGATCTTGGCCTATCTACCATTATTTATCAAGCTGACTAAACATGTGATTGAGCTTAAGACATTAGGCGCATTTTACTTGACCTAGACGTTTGCATCCGTTTGCAGCCTGACGCTGAAAATGTTGCATTGTGGTTAGAAATTGTGTCCGACATGCCCGAAATGTGTGAGGTTGTCACGAGTTGTCACAACAATGCGACCATGACACATGACCCGAAAACTCGCGGGAGCATGATGCTTACAGACAAATCGTACAGACCTTTGCAGTTGCCTCCACACAACTGCAAGCGGCTAGCTAACGCCTCCTCGGTGACGCTACTTTGCCGTGGTTGGTTAAAAGTTCACTGACGTCTGTGCAGGTGCATTGTCCGGTGCTCCCCGACTGAACTTGTCATCTAAAGTGTACATTATTTTACTCCAATTTGAAGATATATCTCTTCTCTCTATTTTTACCTTGTTCTGATGGTTTATCTGACGCTGTCAAGCCCGGCCCATTATTTATTTAATTATTAATCCCATTTCTATTTCATTGTCCGTGTTATATACCTACTTATGGTCTTTGTTTTATGGTTTTGCTGTCTTAGTTTTCATGTTTGTGTTGTGGAGCACTTTGGGGCAACTCGTTTTGTTCCAATGTTAATCTAAACAATAAGAAAGACTGGACTTGAATTAAACTCTCAGTGCACCCCACTACAACCATAGACTGTAGAGGACTACAACCCCCGCCCTCCCTCTCCACACATGACTTGTGTGTCATCTGCTACGATGATCGGGGAGGCGCGAGCTCAGTCTCGTTAGGATTTGTGTTCGACTTTATTTTCCTCATTTAATGCCCACCCCTGCTGTGACCAGCAATTCTCGTTGACGTATGCAGCCAGGTGCAGACGGGCGGACTGGAATCTAAAACACGGCTATTAATAGGAGTGGGGCTCGAACTCACACAGACAGCTCGACCAGTGGATCTTACATCCAACGCCTTAACTACTTCACCATCTTGTTGCACTCTCACAGCATCTCAAAGAACAACACGTGTTGCAGACCAGAGTGCGCATCATTTTTCTTTGATAGTTATTTTAATATATTTGCTGATTTCTGCTTTCTTGAGAAAGGATCTCCCCTGGCTGTTATTCTTCTCTACAAAAAGGTGTTTTTTATCAAAACTGGCCTTTACCTTAAGACTGGAAATTGTGAATTTCACTCTGCAACAGTGCACGCCTTCCTGACCCAGCAGGATGCTAGAACATTTATCTGCCTGTAGCTGTGGCCTAGTGGTTAGAGAGTTGTTCTTGAGATCAGAGGGTTGCAGGTTCGAATCCTGTTCCAGTTGGGAAAATCAGGGTGGAGGAGTGAATAACTTGTGCTCTCCTGTGTGATGTTTATCTCAAGTAGATTAGACTACTCTAAAGCACTATTTTCAGGCCTCACATCAAAAAACTACAGCTTGTTCAAAATTCAGCTGTGAGACTGTTTACCAAAATAAGGTGGAGGCAGTACATTACTAGTATGTTGAATAAGCAGAAAAACAAGTAAACTACATGTGCATGAGCACCTGACTAGGACCAGCATTTACCCATGGGGACCCAGGTTTGAATCCAGCATGTAGTCGTTTCCCAATCTTCCCCACTCACCTCCTGTCATCATCCTTGGTGTCCTGTCTCAGTTAAGCCATAAAAAGGCAAAAAAAAAAAAAAACATAGGCATGTGAATGCTTGTGTCTAAGTCAGCACATGATCATGTTCACAGAAGCCCTTATAACTAGTTTACCCTAACCTAACAATGATATGTTTGTTTGGTCCAGCACACAGCAATTGCTTTATATTTACAAAAAATACCAACAAGGCTTCACATGTAAAATATGTATAACAATTCCCCACTGTCACTTACAGCCAGTAGGCAGAGCAGTGGTTACTTCACTCTGCTGAGCTCTCAAAGCTAAGCAGCTGTGGGGCTGGTCACAGCTTGGATGGGAGACCTCCTAGTTGCTGCAGGGAGGGTGGGTGGTGTGCAGCAGGTAGGGGGAGCTCTTCTCTCTAGCTCAAAAACAAACAAACAAATACACCACTTCCAGCACAGTGATGGGATCCTGTGCTGTAGGAGATGCTGCTGCCTTAAGGCAACTAATGAATGATCCCTCTGATGTGGCACTTGTTCGACACTGCCAGAAAGTTTGCTGGTGTCTTAGAACATTTATACATGCAAGAGGTTAAGTAAGCATGAGATTGAAAGGAAGTCAAGTAGTTAGAGATAGCCTGTCCAACCAAATCGCTTCTATGTGTTAGAGTCATTGTTGATACTTACTTACTTACTTACTTACTTACATTCATATTTTAAAAGACACAACTAATTGCTTATTGCATTTCTAAATGCTAAAATTTTATTTGACTAACCACCATTTGCTGGGACACCAGCAAATCTCTCAGTGTCCAATATGTGCCACATCAGAGGGATGATATTAATTGCAACAGCATCTCCTACAGCACAGGATCCCATCACTGTGCTGGGAGTGGTGTATTTTTTTAATGATTTTGGAGCTAGAGAGAAGAGTGCCCCATACCTGCTGCACACCACCCTCCCACCCTCCCTGCAGCAACCAGGAGGTCTCCCATCCAAGCTGTGACCAGCCCCACAGCTGCTTAGCTTTGAGAGCTCAGCAGAGTGGAGTAACCACTGGTCTGCCTGCTGGCTGTAAGTAGCCATTGTAGAATTGTTAGTTATAAATATTTCACATATGAAACCTTGGTGTTGGTATTTTGTGAACATGGTCATGTGGTGACAGATAGAAGCATTTCCATATGTTTGTGTTTTTTTATTTTTTTGGATCTTTGTAGGCTAGGCTAGGCTAGGCTAGGCTAGGCTAGGCTAGGCTAGGCTAGGCTAGGCTAGGCTAGGCTAGGCTAGGGACAGTGAAGATGGTGGGAGGAGAAATGGGCTAAGATTGGAAAATGACCAGAGGCCAGATTTGAACCCAGGTCCCCATGGCCAAATGCCCTTTAATGGTCAGGTGTTCTAACTACTGCGCCGCTGCACCCCACAGCTTTATGGTTTACGCCTGTGGTTTATACCTGTGTTTACTCATTTTTCTGCCTTTTCAACATGCTAGTAATGTGCTAGCCTGGCAAACCAGCCCCTCGTACTTCATTTTATTTTGACATTCATGTATTCAGACCAAGCGAACAGAGGGAGTGTCTGTGAGCAATGATGTTGACTTTGTGTGCTATATTTGAATTTGTAGCATGTAGGTAGGGTAAATGCATATGTGACGACCAGACGTTAGTAATTGGGTAAAGGCAGAGCCACTTGTTTTAAACTTTAACAGAGTCTACACCGCCAAGAAAAAGTTGTTTCTTAATACAAAGGGATGGTTTTCCAGGCTAACCTTTAACAGGAGTAGGGGGTTGAACCCATGTTCTCAGCAGCAGCACCGCCAGCCAAGCCAAGTTACTTAACCACTTGCCCACCACTCACAGAGCTTGTGAGCAGGTACATGACATATGTCCCACAGGCCTCAGGGACAGTGCCATGTCTTTGCAAGTGAACACACATGACATCATTATTCAAGAGTTAGGCATGACACTGTTAACCTTCATGGTGGGATTCAAACCCACACAAGCATCACAACATTGGGTCTGAAGCCCACAGCCTTCACCGCTTGGCTGTGCTGGTTCAGAAGCTAATTGAATCTCATAGCGCAGTCACTTCTATTCATCATAGATGAGGCGCTGTATAATCGCACCATGGCAATCCAGCTGACTAAGACACTACCAGGAGTGGGGTTCGAACCCACGCAGACATCTCATCCATTGGATCTTAAGTCCAACGCCTTAACCACTCGGCCATCCTGGTCTACATGCAGAGTTCACATCATCAAATATGGGCAGTTGCATTATCTGAAACAGCTAGTCATGAAAGCCTTGGCCAATCTACTATTATTTATCAAGCTGACTAAATATGCAATGGAGCTTAAGACGTTCAGAGTATGTTAATAGGAGTGGGGTTTGAACCCATGCACACATCCCATTCAATGGATCACAAGCCCAACAACTTCACTACTCAGCCATCCAGCTGCTCTTCCTCAGGACCTCCCAGGAAAGACCATATGTGTTGCAGACCAGAGTTCACATCAAATCAGAGCAGTTGCATAATCTGACACAGTGGCAATCAAGCTTGTCATGAAAGATCTTGGCCTATTTACCATCATTGATCAAGCTAACTAACCACTGAGCTTAAGACGTTACCAGGAGTGGGGTTTGATTTGTTGATTCTTACATGCTGTGTAAACCACTAAAACCAAGACAGGCCTGCCCAGAAAGATGTCCCGGTCCCTGATATATTGGACCCCCCTCCCCACCAAAAAACCTCTATGGGTTTTCAATTGACTGTGCATATATTACAGAGATGCAGTATATACCATAATGTATTCATGTAATGTGTGTTGGCTTTGCGGTTCACAAGTAGTCTCTATCACACTGCAATTTAAATATTATTATCAACAAAAAACAAATTAAGCCAAAACAATCCAACTGGAGCAGGACTGTTAATAAAGTTAATCAAAATTAGAAAAATATAATTCTGTAAAATTCATCGCAATGGACTTACAGGGTTTTGCATCTGAACTCCTCATATCTGTTGAGGTGGTTTCTGAAAATGCTATGGCGTGCCCCGTCTCCGGCTTAAAAATGTGTGTGTGTGTGTGGGGGGGGGGGGGGGTGGGGGGTAGACAGTAGAAGCCTATTTTCAACATTAAAAGGGAGAAAGGCTTTTGTTTTTGTAAGGGAGCCTAAAAGAAAGAATTAAGTCAGAGGGACAAAACAATTTTGTTATGAAGTGCAATAGCACTGAAGATGGCTAATGGAAACCACGTCTTGGACTCCACAGAAGATCTGTTACAGTTCAGAGCTACAATAGAGAGCACTAACTAATTAGGATGACCGTATTTAGATTACCAAAAACCAAGACACTCTGCGGCAATGAGATACTCAAATGATACTCGAAGTTCACTCATACTGTAGATGCCCTATAATTTCAATGCATTTGAAGTGTGCCTGCTCGGTATGGATAGAAAATTGTTGTATTACAAAATACTATCTATAACCAACAGGAGTGGTTCTAGCCTGTTTGGTGCACTCTCCCAACAAAGGCGCACACACACACACACACACACACACACACTGACAGTAACATACCTTTCCCAAATAATGTAGCCTAAAAGTGTAAGGGATTTATTTTGCTAAGTGAGCTGTAGACTAAATACCAATCAGTGTTGCTTTAAACTTTAGCTACTGAAGCTTGCCAGCTGTCGCACTTCCACCCACCCGTTCTTGGAGTAGATGGCGATGTAGTCGCGCTCGCTCTGGTGGGGCTTGAAGCGAACACAGGTGGACGAGGTGAAGGAGTCCAGGCCCCTCTGGATGACGGACTTCTCCTGGGCAGCTGTTGGGCATCCGCCCCTACAGGGGGAGGAACAGAGCAGGGGGGGTTAGATACAGCTTAGAGGTACTACAACAGAGAGCACCACTAACAGTAAGTTAGCGTTAGCGTTATATAAGCGTTATATAGCGTTATATAAGTGTTAGCGTTATACTTAAAAACACACTGAGCTTTCAT
The DNA here is from genome assembly GCA_027475355.1 of Coilia nasus. Classification (NCBI taxonomy): domain Eukaryota; kingdom Metazoa; phylum Chordata; class Actinopteri; order Clupeiformes; family Engraulidae; genus Coilia; species Coilia nasus. Next base: position 20,706,911 of record CM050207.1, read on the forward strand.
GACAAAATGAAACTTAAAAATCCTTCATGGTGAAAGAGAAAGACTTTGTCAACACAACCAAAGTAGTACACACTTTGTACAGGAAAACAATCCTTTGTGAGGCCTTTTTCCATGAAAGATGTTCACAGAAAAAAAAAAACCAAAGAATAACCAAAGTGATGCTGATATATATTTATAAAGAAACACACAAAACGCTTAGACAAATAAAAATGCTAATTGAAAATTGTTCACAGAGGGAAAAAAAACAACCAATGTGATGCTGATCACAAAAAAATCACAAAACGCTAAGACAAATAAAAATGCAAATGAAGTGTGCTTGCTGTCTGCACATTTCAGAGAGGAGAGCACTCGGTGACATCTAAAAGAGAGCACTTGGTGACATCTGAAGCAAACATTCCTACGTGGTGTTTCATCAGACGATTATGATCAGACCGCCAGAAGCAGCACACAGCCCCTCCCCCCCTTGCGCCCTCCCTTACCAACCACCACCCCACCCCCGCCTCCATTGCCCCCCCCCCCCCCTGCATAATTAAAGCTCAGGCATGACATGCGGCAGTGCTGAATACTTTATGCGTGTGTGTTTGTGTGTGTATCCAATCTCCTATGTGTGGGTGTGTATACGTGTGTGTGTCTCTCATCTGTGTGTGTGTGCTCTGTGGCATGACGTACAGCAGTGCTGAATACTTTATGAAGATTTTATTGCATTTCAAAAACACTTCAAAAATATCTGTGCAAGAGAGCAGGAGCCTCTTCTCCTCAGCTGGCCCCACTCACATTGGAAATCTGTGCCAGGCTGTGATGCTGTGTTATACTACACACACACACTTACAGATGTGACATTCACACACACTTACACATGTCACACACATACACACATTTACAGATGTGACAGACACACACACCTACGAAGGTGACACACACACACACCAACACACACACACACAAAGATGTGACATACAGTTACACAATGAGTTCTACAAATCTGTAACGGAAACTGATAGTCAGGGCTTTACCACTGGCACTAATACTGCCTCCAAAGCCTAAAGGCAGTAACTACACATTTGGTGACTGACTTTGGACTGTAAATTGACTTTATAACACCTCTTTTGTCTTGTGACTAAACCTCTTGCTTCTTCCTATTAAGAAATCACATAAAAGCACAACTATTACACCTACACCATGTTACATTAGGCAGTATGACTACTTTTGTGAGCTCTCCTGAGGGGTAGAGAGATGACCTTTGAACTCAGTGAAAAAAAACATACTTTATGAAAGGCCACAGACAGCACGTGATCTTGGTTTTATCTTTGAGTTCAGAAGAACCAAAGTGAAGCGTGTGTCGGCTAAAACAGTACACCACTGCCTCCTACTGGCCAATCATTGTCATATCAGGAGACTCCACCAGCCTTTGACCAGCCACTTCTCCCAGCCTCTGTGACCAGGGCTGTAGTGTAGTGGAGAGTAAATGCAAGTAATCCCAGTTTACCCACCTCACAAATTTCAGAAATAGAGTTCATCCACCTCTCAACAGAGTTTACCCATCTATCCATACAGTTTACTTTCTTTACAACAGAGTGAAAGCAAATACACCTTCCAACATTAAAAATCACACTACATCATCTTCATTTATAATATGTGCACTAGGGACCATTTGGTACTGTTCAAACATGTTTTGAATGTGTTCTATAAACATCTGATGATGCACAGATGGTCCACCACACTGTGTTTAGCGACTTCATAGCTTACCCACCTCTTATTTTACCACCACACCTCCTTCTGTGACACATATGAATAAATCCCTTGTTGTCCTCGGTGTATGTTTACCAAATCATAGCGCTGTTTACGTTTAGTAGGTATTCACGTTTTTGTGAGCACATTTATATCATTTTAGCAAGGCAGCTATGGTTATGAAAATGAACACTATCTCTAAGTATGGCCACTAGGTGGCATACTAGTTTATGATCCATTTCAAAATAAATCTCTGTGTATGGATATGACACTGATAGCCTAAATGGCTCTTTAGCACGATGACAAAATATGTTTTAGACTAATGTTTCTCATCCTCGCTCAAGGAGTCCAGACATCAGGAGAAACAGTGACACTCAGCACACCACAACACGCCATTTTTAGCATGAAAACCTTTTATCCGCATCGATAGGGCGTATCGTTTACATCAGGGTGGCTAAGTTTTACAAAGCATCCTTGAGTATGTCCAGCGCCTCCTATGAAATGTGAGAGCACTACTCTGCTTCCATAAGACACTCAATGGGTCAGTGTACAGCACACTGAACAAGGCCTCATCACACACACAAAATGTCTTCATTAAGGGCAAACACACACCTACGCGCACGCACACACATACACACACACACACACACACAAAATGTCTTCATTAAGGGTAAACACACACCTACGCGCATGCACACACATACACACACACACACACACACAAAATGTGTTCATTAAGGGCAAACACACACCTACGCGCATACACACACATACACACACACACACACACACACACACACACACACACACACACACACACACACACACAAAATGTCTTCATTAAGGGCAAACACACACATACACACACGCACACACATACACACACACACACACACAAATGAGCACACACCCAAACACACACCGACACACACACACATGCACAAACACCAACACACCTGCACACACACCTGCACACACACACAAATGCACACACACACACAGGCACACACAATGGGGTTTGTGTACAGCGCACACTGAATGAGATCTCATCACACACTAAGATGTTCTGACATGCCGCCAAAAAGCCACATTCATGAAATACATCCCACTTTAATTAAGCCATAGAGCACCACTGACATTAATTATGCAGTATCATTAATGAGCCTGAATCAATAAAAACAGGATATATAATTAGGCCCCTCACATGTGAGCCCAGCGAGGGGTGGGGGGGGTGGGTTCTACACGCTTCAGGCGGTTGTTCAGAGAGGGGAATGGAGCCTGTGTGTGTGTGTGTGTGCGTGAGTGTGTGTGTGTGTGTGCGTGAGTGTGTGTATGTACGTGTGTGTGTGTGTGTGCGTGAGTGTGTGTGTGTGTGTGCGCGCTCCGGGCGATCCTTCAATGAGGGCAGCGGAGCCAGTTTGAACGCTGGCAACATTTGGGTCATAAAAAGAAGAAATCTCCTGTGTGCTGCTAATACCTCTGGAACAGCAGCCAGACCTCTTAATGAAGACATTTGTGAGTGTGAGTGTGGGTGTGTGTGTGCACATGTTTGTATGCGTGTGTTTGTGTGTGTGTGCGTGCATGTTTGTGTGTGTGTGTGTGTGTGTGTGTGTGTGTGTGTGTGTGTGTGTGTGTGTGTGTGTGTGTGTGTGTGTGTGTGTGTTTGTGTGTGTGTGTAGGGAACAGCGGCGAGGCCCTTAATGAAGACATTTGGTTGTGTATTTTTAATACAGTGTGTGTGTGTGGGTGTGTATGTGTGTGTGTGGGTGTGCATGTTTGTTGGTGTATTTTTAATACAGTGTGTGTGTGTGTATGTGTGTGTGTGGGTGTGTATGTTTGTTGGTGTATTTTTAATACAGTGTGTGTGTGTGTGTGTGTGTACGTTTGTGTGTGTGTGTGTGTGGGTGTGTATGTCTGTTGATGTATTTTTAATAACGAAGCGATTTTTAGGCCGGACACACTAGATGGGCTGTGACAGGAGGAAGTGGAGGAAGCGCTTTATAATGATGTGTGTGTGTGTGTGTGTGTGTGTGTGTGTGTGTGTGTGTGTGTGTGTGTGTGTGTGTGTGTGTGTGTGTGTGTGTTTGTAAGTGTGTGTGTGTGTGCGCGCACGTATGTGTGTGTGTGTGTGTGTACATATGTATTTGTAAGTATGTGTGTGTGTGTGTGTGTGTGTGTGTGTGTGTGTGTGTGTGTGTGTTTGTAAGTGTGTGTGTGTGTGTGTGTGTGTGGGCTGTGACAGGAGAAAGGGGAGGACGCACTTTATGGTGATGTGTGTATGCATGTATGTGTGTGTGTGCGTGCGCACGTATGTGTGTGTGTGTGTGTGTGTACATATGTATTTGTAAGTATGTGTGTGTGTGTGTGCGTGTGTGTGTGTGTGTGTATGTGTGTGGGCTGTGACAGGAGAAAGGGGAGGAAGCACTTTATGGTGATGCAGTTTACAGGAAACCACGAGAGAAGGAGGGATGTCAGATGAGTGCTAAAGAAGGAAAGAAAGATAGAAAAGAAGAACAGAGATAAGGGAGTAGAGGAGAAGGTTGATAGAGTGAGAACAGCAAGACAGCAACAGATGACAAGAAAGAGAGATAGAGAACAGAGGAAGAGGAAAGAGAGATAGAGAACAGAAGAGGAAAGAGAGATAGAGAACAGAGGAAGAGGAAAGAGAGATAGAGAACAGAGGAGGAAAGAGAGATAGAGAACAGAGGAGGAAAGAGAGATAGAGAACAGAAGAAGAGGAAAGAGAGATAGAGAACAGAAGAGGAAAGAGAGATAGAGAACAGAGGAGGAAAGAGAGATAGAGAACAGAGGAAGAGGAAAGAGAGATAGAGAACAGGAAGAGGAAAGAGAGATAGAGAACAGAGGAAGAGGAAAGAGAGATAGAGAACAGAGGAGGAAAGAAAGATAGAGAACAGAGGAAGAGGAAAGAGAGATAGAGAACAGAAGAGGAAAGAGAGATAGAGAACAGAGGAGGAAAGAAAGATAGAGAACAGAAGAGGAAAGAAAGATAGAGAACAGAAGAGGAAAGAGAGATAGAGAACAGAGGAAGAGGAAAGAGAGATAGAGCACAGAGGAAGAGGAAAGAGAGATAGAGAACAGAAGAGGAAAGAGAGATAGAGAACAGAAGAGGAAAGAGAGATAGAGAACAGAGGAGGAAAGAGAGAGAGTACAGAAGAAGAGAAAAGGAAAAAGAAGAAGTGATATGCAGGCAGAGGGAGAATAAACACACAAGCAGTGCTGTGAATAGAAGAGGAAAGGAAGGGATGGAGAGGAAAGCGGAGGAGAGGAGAAGAGGAGGAGGAGAGGAGGAGTAAAATGAAGAGAGGAGAGAAGAGGAGGAGGAGACAAGAGGAGAGGAGGAGAGGAAGAGGAAAAGAGAGGAGAGGAGAAGAGGAGGAAGAGGAGAAGGAAGAGGTGAAGAGAAGAGAAGGACAAGGAAGAGGAGAGAAGAGGAGGAGGGGAGGAGGAAGAGAAAGAGGGCAAAAGATGAAAGAAGGAGAGGAGAGATTAGGAGGAGGAAGAGGAGGGGGAGAGGATGAGAGGAAAGGAGAGAGGAGAGGAAGAGGAAAGTAGGAGATGAGAGGACAAGAGAGGAAAGGAGGAGAAAGAGAAAGAGACAAGGGAGAGGAGGAGAGGAGGACAGGAGAAAAGAGGAGATGCACATGGGTAAATGTCCAAGTACTTGGAGACGTGCAGAGCTTCCTCATTAGTCACAGCTATATGCTATATGCTATATGCTATGTGCTACATGCTACATGCTATATGCTATATGCTACGTGGTATATGCTATGTGCTATATGCTTTATGCTACATGCTATATGCTATGTGCAATATGCTTTTTCTCTATTTTTATCTTACGAATGAGGGAATAATAAGAGACGAAGGGTGTGTGTGTAGAGTCTCTCTCTCTATCTCTCTCATTCTCTTGCTGTGTGTGTGTGTAAGGATATGTGCGCAAAAATGTGTCTGTGTGTGTATGTGTGATCACTGACAGGCCAGCTAGCAGTGGGTGTACACACAAACAGATGAGAGACACCCATGCAGAGATTGAAGACACACACACACACATACACACCCATGTACAGATGTGAGAGACACGCGCGGAGATAGGAAATACATACGCACATACACACACAGACGCACAGATGAAAGAGACACACGTGGAGATGGGAAACGCACACACATATAGTACACATCCACACACTGCTGAGACAGACACATGGAGAGATTTTAGACATACACAGATGAGAGACACACACACACACAGAAGAGAGAGAGACACAAACACACACATACGGAAGAGAGGCACACAGAGATGAAAGACATACACACACGGAAGAGACACACACACATACAGATGAGAGACACACCCAAAGATTGGACACACACACACACAGATGAGAGGGATGGGAGCGCTGCCTCATGGATAACTCCCAGGCAAGAGTCACTGTGAAAGAGTAGAGTAGAGCAGAGCAGAGTAGAGTAGAGTAGAGTAGAGTAGTGTAGAGTAGAGTAGAGTAGAGTAGAGTAGAGTAGAGTAGAGTAGAGTAGAATAGAGTAGAGTAGAGTAGAGTAGAGCAGAGTAGAGTAGAGTAGAGTAGACAAGAGCAGAGTAGACTAGAGTAGAGTAGAGTAGACTAGAGTAGAGTAGAGCAGAGTAGAGTAGAGTAGAGTAGACTAGAGCAGAGTAGAGTAGAGTAGAGTAGAGTAGAGTAGAGTAGACTAGAGTAGAGTAGAGTAGAGCAGAGTAGAGTAGAGTAGACTAGACTAGAGTAGAGTAGAGTAGAGTAGACTAGAGTAGAGTAGAGTAGAGTAGACTAGAGTAGAGTAGAGCAGAGTAGAGTAGAGTAGAGTAGACTAGAGTAGAGTAGAGTAGAGTAGACTAGGGTAGGGTAGAGTTGAGTAGAGTAGACTAGAGTAGAGTAGAGTAGTGCAGAGTAGAGTAGAGTGGTGTAGAGTAGACTAGAGTAGACTAGAGTAGAGTAGAGTAGAGTAGAGCAGAGCAGAGTAGAGTAGACTAGAGTAGAGTAGAGTAGAGTGGAGTAGACTAGAGTAGAGTAGAGTAGACTAGAGTAGAGTAGAGTAGAGTAGACTAGGGTAGGGTAGAGTTGAGTAGACTAGAGTAGAGTAGAGCAGAGTAGAGTAGAGTAGAGTAGAGTAGAGTAGAGTAGAGTAGACTAGAGTAGAGTAGAGTAGAGTAGACTAGGGTAGACTAGAGTAGAGTACACTAGGGTAGGGTAGAGTAGAGTAGAGTAGACTAGAGTAGAGTAGAGTAGACTAGGGCAGGGTAGAGTAGAGTAGAGTAGACTAGAGTAGAGTAGAGCAGAGTAGAGTAGACTAGAGTAGAGTAGAGTTGCGTTGAGTAGACTAGAGTAGAGTAGAGCAGAGTAGAGTAGACTAGAGTAGAGTAGAGTAGCGTTGAGTAGACTAGAGTAGAGTAGAGTAGAGTAGAGCAGAGTAGAGTACAGTAGGGTAGGGTAGAGTAGAGTAGAGTAGAGTAAAGAACAGTAGAGTAGAGTAGAGTAGAGTAGAGCAGAGTAGACTAGAGTAGAGTAGAGTAGAGTAGAGCAGAGTAGACTAGAGTAGAGTAGAGTAGAGTAGAGTAGAGTAGAGTAGACTAAAGTAGAGTAGAGCAGAGTAGACTAGAGTAGAGTAGAGTAGAGTAGAGCAGAGTAGAGTAGAGTAGTGTAGAGTAGACTAGGGTAGGGTAGAGTTGAGTAGATTAGAGTAGAGTAGACTAGAGCAGAGTAGAGTAGACTAGACTAGAGAAGACTAGACTAGAGTAGAGTAGACTAGTGAGCCCATCGTTTACACTGATAGGTGTGTTTGTCTGCAGCCCCTATCACACAGGCAGCTGTGGAGAGGAGAGGAGGAGAAGAGAGGAGAGGTGGGGAGAGGAGAGGAGAAGACGGAAGAGGAGGGTAGAGGACAGCAGAGGAGAGGGGAGAAGAGAAGGGGAGAGGAGAGAGAAGGAGAGGAGCAGAGGAGAGGAGAGGAGGGGAGGCTGCATGAGCCCTTTGGCATAGCAATGTGCTGGGGATGAATGTGGCTCTCCTGCATACTAAATGAATACTGGGGGGCCATCCAGCGTGGAGCCGAGCTGCACAGCAGAGAGTGAATTGCTTTTAGACCAATGTCCTCCCACAGAGCTACTCCACACAGCACAGGCTTAGTACAGCATGCCCCCCAGGGCCCCCCTGGCAGTACGGGGGCAATCTCCATGTGGGGAGGGGGGGTGGGGGGCGGTTGGCAGGTGTATGACGGCTGAATCGGGAGGGCCAGGGTGGGGGGCGGAGGGGCTGGCAGGAGAGTGGTGACATCAGGAGAGTTGCTCCACCTCCCCCCCAGCCCCCTTGGAACAAACGGGACAGGAAGGAGGAAGGAATTCTGATTGTATGCTGATGCTGTGAGGGACCAAAGATCACTGCTGAGATGGACGAAGCTGGTCGTCGGTGCGGCTGAAGGAGCTGATCAGCACTGAAGCCAACCACAAGGCCACGTTACATGACAGCATCGTGAAGAAGCCAAGTGGCACGTATGTCAGCGACCATTATTAATTAATTACATTGCATTATATTTAACTGACATAGATCAGCACTGGGGCCAATCACAAGGCCATATTTGGGTCCAAGCATGACAGCATCGTACGGGACCCAAGCAGCACGTATGTCATATGTCAGCTTTGGGTACATCGCCACTGAGGCCAACCAGAAGGCTACATCCGGGTCCACGCATGACAGCATTGTATGGGACCCAAGCACAGCGTATGTGGGTTAGCCCTTGCGTAGCGGCCCAAGCACAGCATACAGTGGCACACAATGGGTAGCTGGCGTATACACAGACTGTATGGGACTTACACACAGACTGTATGGGACTTACACACAGACTGTATGGGACTTACACACAGACTGTATGTGCACTTACACACAGACTGTATGGGACTTACACACAGAGTGTATGGGACTTACACACAGACTGTATGGGCACTTACACACAGACTGTATGGGCACTTACACACAGAGTGTTACTGAAAAAAAACTGGGCGCCTCAGGGCAGAGAGAAGGCAAGCAAGTCCACCCCCACCTCACCGCCTCCACACACACACACACACACACACTACTCTTTTGACTCAACATAAGCCAAGACAGACACAGAGAGAGAGGGAGGGAGAGAGGGGGAGGGAGGGAGAGGGTGAGAGAGAGGGAGGGAGAGGGTGAGAGAGAGAGAGGGAGAGAGGGGGAGAGAGAGAGAGGTGTTGATAAAGGAAAGAAAGAAAGAAAGAAAGAAAGAAAGAAAGAAAGAAAGAAAGAAAGAAAGAAAGAAAGAAAGAAAGAGAGAGGAGGAAAGAGCCCCAGGCCAGGCCCTGCCCTGAGTATGAGAGCACAGAGATCATTGCTATGATTCAGAGGGCTGCAGCTTACAATCACAGTCATGTACTGAATATTCGGTTCAAACCCACACACACACACCCACATACACACACACACAGACACACACATACATGTGTGTGGGCTGAGGTTGTCCCTGCCATTCTCTGCATGGTAATGCTAATATGAATAAGTGTTCTCTTACAAAGAGCTAACAAGCTCCCCTGGTTACTTGGCAAAACAGATCAGAGGAAATTCACCCAGAAAGATTCGGTGCACAACCATTCCAGTCCTCTGTTACAGCACGAAAGTATATCAGTTTTGAGAAAACACAAGATACTTGTGCACCTAGGAAGAGTACCTTTGGGAGAAGGTTTAAGCCTTCCTGACTACAATCCTTACTCTAACATGATATTGTTTGGGAAAACATTTAGCACTTCAGGTTTATTATTCTATTATTTCTGAATCCTAAATCTATCATCCTATTGTTGGGCTTGTTTGCTAAGTCGCAGGGACTAGTTGGTCTGTGAAAATTCGTCATTAGCCAGTGCTACATTCAGCTGATGAGGATGTGCTGTTTAAAACGGAGCATTAAATCTGAGCTCTCTCTGAGACACAAGCAGTGCAGTGACATTGCAGGAAGTGACTGTCTTTAAAGCAGCACTGTGCAACTTGCTTTTGCTCAACGGAGCTCCCCCTAGTGTCTCCAACTGAATGGACACTTCCCTTCCCCTCACCCTGTGCATGTGTTTTCAACTCAATCAAATCCTCATTGAGGCCTCATTTCCACTGACGTGAGCGTGTACAGCACGTAACCGTGTACAATATGTGGGTATGTGTGACAGAATATGCTCAGATCACACGTGCGGTGGAAATGGTCTAATCTGTTAACGTGCATTCTACATGAATACAGACAGAAAACAGGCACTTGCTGTCTACGCGCTGTACACGGAGAGTGTTTGGTGGAAATGAGCCCTGAGGGTGCCGGGATGGACATTGCAAGTGTATTCTGTCCACAGACCACGGGGGTGGGCGAGAAAGTCTTCATTCGCCTGGTTATGACTCATTTAAGCATCTACCAACTTAAGATGAAGATAATTAATTAACTTAAAAAAGTTACAAAGTGCTGCTTTAAACTACAGCACTAAATCCTAGCTCTCTCTAAGGCACCGAACAACACAGAGTATGTTGCAGGAACTGACTGTCTTTAATTGACCTAAACTAGGTCATGTGAAATCTTTGAGCTGTGATCACCCTCCCTCCCAAAACTAGCCCGA
>CM050207.1:20719782-20739782 GCA_027475355.1 Coilia nasus
GAACAGGAATTTACCTTTGATTACAGCATTTACAAAGCACCTCCTTCAGTGTAAGCTTGATAGTAATTAGAAAACCTTTACAGTTTTATGCCCAGTTACTAGAGAGCCCAGCACAGTTACTAGAGAGTGAAGGAGGCCCAGCATAGTTACTATAGAGCCCAGCATAGTTACTACAGAGCCCAGCATAGTTAGTAGAGAGCCCAGCATAGTTACTACAGAGCCCAGCATAGTTAGTAGAGAGCCCAGCATAGTTACTAGAGAGCCCAGCAGAGTTAGTAGAGAGCCCAGCATAGTTAGTAGAGAGTGAAACCACATTTCATATGCCTGCTTTCACTGGCAGACTGAGACTTGACTCCTTGTCATGACACAAACTACCTGAGGTGCAGGAGTGTAGTGGTAAAATCAGAGGTGGGTAATCACACACACACACACACACACACACACACACACACACACACACACACAAGGATGCACGCAGAGGTGGGTAAACTATGAATGTGGTGCTCATGGTGAGGTGGATGCATGGTGCAACACCAGATGTTTTACAGTTTTTCTCAATTGTTTAAACACAATTCCTTGTACTTCAGACACAATGACCACAACATGTAACTCATGCACCAACCCCATGAACCAATTCTGCTAAACTATAAACACAATTCCTGCTTTACACTCAAATTGCAGTTTTAAAACACACTTTTTTCAAAACACTATAGACAATTCTCTGCATTTGGCACAATTTTCATGACAAAAATCTCTTGTTTTCACAAGGAACACACAGTGATTCAAAATTCTAAAGTCAATTGCCCTACTATGCACACTGACTCATCACATTGGCAAACACCTGTCACACAGCTTTACAATTAGCTATCAGAGCTTTGGAAGAGGCCGAGCCACAGCTAGAGGAGTGAGAGTAAGAGGAGAAGGACGGGGAGGACCCGAACGAGGATGAGAAAGGACCGTAATCTCTGATGAGATCAGAGCCATTTTGGTTGACCATTTTGTCAACGAAATTATTTTACAGTAGTTGTTTAGTTGTTTACGTATCTCTCTCCATATTCTGCAATCCTCAACCCAATTGAGGATTTTTTTTTGACTGGAGATGAAAGTGTATGACCAAAATCCACAAATGCATGTACCCTTTCTCTAAGCTATGGAAGACGCATGTGAAAATATAGCAACTGATGCTTTTCATGGATGGATTCGCTGCTAGGCCAGGAAAAACATTGCATGTGATGTGAATGAGGTGCTGTGGCCACGCCAACACAGAAGAAAGGATGCAGCGTAATTTTTTTTGTAACTGTATAGGCTACAGTAAACTCTTCTGTTGTGTTTTATGTAGACCACTGTAGGTGCAGCTTTGTGTTGATTGGGATGCACAATGTACACTGTTTTTGTGGGAAAAATAAAATATATTTGTATCAATGTATATGTGCGTTCTGAGTATAAAAACAATATTCTAAAATATAACACACTTATGTATGTACTGTAAGTAGCAAGTGTAACAAAAAAGGCCTAAATCATTATGATGAATGTATAAGAAGGGTTTTCCATTTATCATAGTGTTTTACATTAAGCACAGGTCAGGGTTAATCAGGGTTCAACTGGTTGTTATAAATGTCTATTCATATGATGGTTTGTGTGTGTCATTTGACAACAAAATAGAAGAAATAGAAGAAGAAGAGAAGAAATAATACTGTTTTGAATGCAAAGTTTCATTTTGCAGGAAAAGTGAGGGGTTTTGCCCATTGTGTGTGTGTTTTTTTGACTTGTGTGTAGAGTTCTGAGAGTATGAGGCATGTTTTCAGAAAATGTGTTTAAGCAATTGAGAAAAACTGTAAAAAGACATGCAAAACATGTTTGAACAGCCCCAGTGCACTTTAATGGTCTCTAGTGCACACAACATGATTTTAGAATGTTAGAGATTGTGTTTGGTACATAGGTTCACATGTACATAAGTAGGGTGAATAAACTGTATTGATAGGTGGATAAACTCTGTTGAGAGGTGAATAAATTCTTTTTCCTGAAATCTGAAAGGCGGGTAAACTCTTTTTACTTGCGTTTATCCTCCACTACATCCCTGCCAAGTTGGATTCATATGGCTGGTTCGTATGAAGTGAAAATCGTGCCTGAGCTAAACACATGAAACAGCAGATAAGGAAGGCACAGCTAGGTGCCCCCCTCCCCCTGACGATGCACAAGCGCCGAGAACGTAATCCTACTAATGTAGAAAATAGTAGCACCCACTGGCTATTACAGGAAAAGCGTCTTATAATGAATTCCAGATCTGCAATATTACCTTAATTGCACACATAACGATGCGAGTGTCAGGAGCAAAGCTAGGAGTGCACCAGAACAAGCGCTTAAGGACCAACCTGACGCATCAACTTACTCCTGGTGAGGTTTCATTTAGATTCATCTGTGGGGAAAGCTGGCACTGCGGGTCTGTAGGCTAGGTGTTAAAAAACGTTGTCTTAAAAAGACGCCACCATTCAAAACTGTCATCTAACCTCAGCATTTTTGGTTTAAAAATTAAATAATAAAATAAAAAATAAAAAAAACTGAAAACAAGAACAAACAAAGGGGGCTTGAGAGTTTGGTGTTTTGTTGTTTCATCTCCAGAACTAGGCTGCATCAAGCAAAGCGAAGGCACCGCAACACAGGTAAGGCAGTTTGGTCCCTTCAAGTGCAGTTTTCTGAAACTTTGTCGTGAGCATGAAGTTCTTGAGGGAATAGATGTACTCGTTAAAGAGATACCTATTGCTATGCAACACATCCCCGTACAGTCTAAAAATAAACAGGCGCCCGCATGCTGTTTGTGAAATAATGAACAATAGACCTTTCCATCAGGAGGGCAATAGAGACACACACACACACACACACACACACACAACAGACAGAATGGCAGATCAACAGAGAAATAAGGCGCTTGACTCAAACAAGGAGACACACACGTACGTGTCACTGCAGGTTACTGGAGTGGAATATGTTCAGACGGACCCGATCATAATCCTTATAGCTTAAGGTAAAATCACAAGTTGCTGATAATCACCATATAAACTTATTTATAACTTATAATAACCACTTGCCATAATTTTTATCCTCCTGGTGTCAACAGTAAGTTGTGGGGATATGTGTATTTATTAAAAGCCACAGAACATAAATCTCAGCAGGCACATGTGAGTGAGTTTGCATGTGTATAGATCTCAATAAATCTGTGTGTGTGTGTGGTTCTTAATAGTGTGTGTATGTACACTATACTTTATCTGTCTTGCTCCTACTGTGTTTTAACAGTTGCGTGTATCACCAATTGTTCCCTGTGAAATGTTGTCTCATCTCACGATGTACTGTGTATATGGCTGAAACGACAATACAGTTTTTGCCCATTGCTTAAACACATTTTGTTCAACTTGGCTCGCTGTGCCAAAACTCTACACACAAGCACATAAGACACAACACTTGGAAATAAACCATTCACATCTATGTCAAATGGAAACTCTGCAATCAAAACCTAACAATCCTTTGTCAAAATGTCACTCTGATGACAAAATTGCACACACTTGCATCTTATGAAAACAGTGTCACATCAGCAGCAACACACTAATGTACTTTATATAAAAAATGTTTTTTGTATTTTGAATAGATGTGTTTTGCCAATGATACATCGGTATTTCATTTTTGAACGAAGTGTCTTATGTATGAAATAGTGTGTAGTGTGCAGGAGCAAGTGTGTTGCAAAAAGGAGCAAGTGTGTTGCAGAATTGCAACTAAAGTGTAAAGCAGTGTTTGTGTTTAAGGTATGGTTACACTGTGTTTAAGGCATGGTAACACAACTTCAAGTTATGTTACTTTGGTTTAAGCATATGTCTATTGTGTTCAAGCAATAGGCAAAAACTGTAAAAAACCTACTTGATTTGACATAGTGCAGCATTCTGAGGTGCACTCTGTAGTATAATTGTGTGTGTGGATGTCACTCCTGTAGAATAGAATAGAATAGAATAGAATAGAATGCCTTTATTGTCATTATACAAGTATAATGAGATTGCAAGCTTCCCCATAATGTGCACACATAAATAAACAAGGAGAGATATGTACAATAAAAACTACTATAAAATCTACTAAGTACAAGAATTAAGTACAAGAATTAACATAGACTGTACAATAACTAATATGATCTACTGTCTGTAAAAAGTTGCATAGACTGTGCATAGACTTGTGCAAAGCCTGTAGTATGATTGTGTGTGTGGATGTCACTCCTGTAGTATAATTGTGTGTGTGGATGTCGTATGTCTGTGAGTCTGTGTGTGTGGATGTCGTATGTCTGTGAGCCTGTGTGTGTGTATGTCCGAATTGTCCCTGCTCCAGGGAACTTAATGAAGGCACATCTATCTCCTTGTGTGCTCCCTCCACTGTGTCCCCTTACACTGGGCTTTGGTGTGTGTGTGAGTGTGTGTGTTTGGGTAGACATGGGACAGGCTGGGGTGGTCGGTGGTGAAGAGCTTTGGTGTGTGTGTGAGAGTGTGAGTGTGTGTGTGTGTGTGTGTTTGGGTAGACATGGGACAGGCTGGGGTGGTTGGTGGTGAAGAGCTTTGGTGTGTGTGTGTGTGTGTTTGGGTAGACATGGGACAGGCTGGGGTGGTTGGTGGTAAAGAAGAGCTTTGGTGTGTGTGTGAGTGTGTGTGTGTGTGTTTGGGTAGACATGGGACAGGCTGGGGTGGTCCGGTGTGAAGAAGAGCTTTGGTGTGTGTGTGACTGTGTGTGTTTGGGTAGACATGGGACCGGCTGGTGTGGTGGGTGGTGAAGAGCTTTGGTGGTGGTTACATCACGTCCAGAGCGCTGCGATCCTCTAATACAAACCGCCTGGCCGTACCCTCTCCTAAGACAAAGCGAGGTCACTCCAAACTTTTCTTGGTTGTTGTCCCTCAGTGGTGGAACAACCTACCAGTTGCTACAAGAGCAGCAATATCCCTCTCTACCTTCAAAAAGCTTGTGAAAACCCTTCTCTTCCCAGACTGCTTTCCTTCCTAACAAAACTAATTTCTACTAACCATCTCTTTACATAGGTAGCTTCGATGTTCTCTACACATCTGTTAGCTATTATGTCCTCCTTTTGTAAGTCGCTTTGGATAAAAGCATCTTCTAAGTGTAATGTAATGTAATGTAATGTAATGGTGTGTGTGAGAGTGTGTGTGTTTGGTGTGTGTGTGAGTGTGTGTGTTTAGTGTGTGTGAGTGTGTGTGTGTGTGTGTGAGTGTGTTTGTGTGTGTGAGTGTGTGTGTGTGTGTGTGTTTGGGTGTTATGGTTGTATTTTGACGACCCCCTCGAAAACGGGATGTCTCATCTCAAGGGGTTATCCTCCAATAAAGAGTTTGAATTTGAATGTATTTGTGTATGTGTATATGTGTATATGTGTGTATGTGTGTATGTGTATATGTGTATATGTGTATATGTGTGTATGTGTATATGTGTATATGTGTATGTGTATATGTGTGTATGTGTGTATGTGTGTATGTGTATATGTGTATATGTGTGTATGTGTATATGTGTATATGTGTGTATGTGTATATGTGTATGTGTATATGTGTATATGTGTGTATGTGTATGTGTATATGTGTATATGTGTATATGTGTATATGTGTGTATGTGTATATGTGTATATGTGTGTATGTGTGTATGTGTATATGTGTATATGTATATGTGTATATGTCTGTATGTGTATATGTGTATGTGTATATGTGTGTATATGTGTGTATGTGTATATGTGTATATGTGTATATGATGTGTATATGTGTATATGTGTGTATGTGTATATGTGTATATGTGTATATGTGTGTATGTGTATATAATGTGTATATGTGTATATGTGTATATGCTGCTGGACACCTTCATTTCCTTTGGGATAAATAGAGTATCTCTACTCTACTCTACTCTACTCTACCCTGCCATACCCTCAATTATTCACTTACCCCTTTAATGAGTCCTGGGTCAAATTACACAAAGCCAGTCAACAGTTTCTCCCCCAGAATACTACTGAGTGAACTCTCCTGACCTAAGTGAACGCATGAGCCTTTTGGCCATAAATATGATATCTAGAACCGCTGTCTTCTCTAGCACCTCACACAGCATCCACCAGATGGCGCTCAAGAGCAGAGTTGTGTTCATTTAGGTCACAAGAGTTCACTCAGTAATATTTTGGGGGAGAAGCTGCTGAAAAAAGGAATGGAATTGAAAGGATATAGAGACAAACGTCTGCATAACACCATGCTGTACTGCAAACTTTCATTTCCGGGGACATATGTAGAAAAAGGTGTCCCTTCACACTTATACATTTTATTCTTTATCTTGTGTTGCACTACTATTTGTTTTATTCCATATTGTAAATATTATTGTAAGTCACTTTGGATAAAAGCATCTGTCAAGTGTAATGTAATGTAAATATTTTTCATAGATGTCTGCATGCTACTATGCAACTATTTCTATCGCATTTTCCTTGTCGGGCAAGTGGACACATACACAAGTTCAAGATAAAACTGGGCCTTGCTCATCAGCTAACCCACGACAGCATCACTACCTGACCCAGGTACATATAGTCCAGCTAACCCACGACAGCATCACTACCTGACCCAGGTTACATATAGTCCAGCTAACCCATGACAGCATCACTACCTGACCCAGGTACATATAGTCCAGCTAACCCACGACAGCATCACTACCTGACCCAGGTTACATATAGTCCAGCTAACCCATGACAGCATCACTACCTGACCCAGGTACATATAGTCCTAGTCAACGACAGCATCACTACCTGACCCAGGTACATATAGTCCTAGTCACAGTGACCTACTCCAAAGATGGGCGAGGGGGTGTGACAGTGCAGTGAGAGTGCAGGAGTGTGAGAGTGTGAGAGTGATAGGAGTGTGAGAGTGCAGGAGTGTGAGAGTGAAAGGGTGCAGGAATGTGAGTGTGTGAGGGTGAGAGTGTGAGGATGTGAGAGTGCAGGAGTGTGAGAGTGAGAGAGTGAGAGAGTGCAGGAGTGTGAGAGTGTGAGAGTGAGAGAATGCAGAAGTGTGAGAGTGTGAGAGGGCAGGAGTGTGAGAGTGAGAGTGAGGGTGAAAGGGTGCAGGAGTGTGAGAGTGTGAGAGTGTGTGAGAGTGCAGGAGTGTGAGAGTGTGTGAGAGTGCAGGAGTGTGAGAGTTAAGTGTGAGAGTGAGAGTGTGAGAGTGATAGCAGTGTGAGAGTGAGAGTGTGTGAGCGTGCGAGAGTGCAGGAGTGTGAGAGCGCAGGAGTGTGAGAGTGCGAGAGTGTAGCAGTGTGAGAGTGAGAGTGTGTGAGCGTGCGAGAGTGCAGGAGTGTGAGAGCGCAGGAGTGTGAGAGTGCGAGAGTGTAGGAGTGTGAGAGTGAGAGGAGTGTGAGAGGAGTGTGAGAGTGCAGGAGAGTGAAAGTGAGAGTGAAACTAATTCATAAAGGCAGATCATCTAAGTCAGACTCACGAGGAGGATCAAAGGGACACTCGTGTCTGGCGGCCCCGCAGGTGAACCGCTGACAAAATGACAATAAAAAAAATGACAAAAGGAGTGTGTCTTCCCCGTCTTTGAGATTACTCAAGTAGCACCACAGAAGGACAGTAATAGCCGGTGGTCCTATTCCCTGTCTGAGAGACCACGCAAGCAGCACTGGAGAAATACAGTAAGATAGTAAAGATATTAATATCTCCTACTTGGTCCTATGCTGCACAAAAGCATCACAGTTCTGTGGCGTTCCATGCCGTGAAGGATCATTTTCGCATGACTTGTTTATATGTCATCCAGACTGAATGTGCCTTGCGTTTGGGAGGAGACAAAAGGAGTTTGGGAAGTCCGTCCTCATGTACAGAGATGGATGTGATGAGAGTCAGAAAAGAGTTGGAGCATTATCAGCCATCTCTGCCTAACAAATAGGACTAAAAAATACAGCAGGGGGCACTCTTCTCAGAGGGGAGGGCATACCTGCCTGACAAACAGGACTAAAACATACAGGGGGCGCTCTTCTCACAGGGGAGGAGGGAGGGAGGGAAGGCCTGCCTAACAAACAGGACTAAAACATACTGCAGGGGGCGTTCTTCTCAGAGGGGAGGACATACCTGCCTGACAAACAGGACTAAAACATACAGCAGGGGGCGCTCTTCTTGGAGGGAAGGCCTGCCTGCCTGACAAACAGGACTAAAACATACTGCAGGGGGCGCTCTTCTCGGAGTGGAGGAGGGAGGGAGGGAAGGCCTGCCTGACAAACAGCACTAAAACATACAGCAGGGGGCGCTCTTCTCGGAGGGGAGGAGAGAGAGAGGGAAGACCTGCCTACCTGATAAATAGGACTAAAACATATTGCAGGGGACGCTCTTCTCGGAGGTGAGGAGGGAAGGCCCGCCTGCCTGCTGCAAAGCCCTTCTGCTCCACTGGCACGCTGTGTGGCTGAACACATGCAAATGGTTGTGTGTGGCTGAAACAGGATATGATGCGATTACCATGGGCCAAACATGTCACCAAGGCATCAAATGCACACACAGAATAAACACCATGGTCCAGTTCCATGCTTTGGAGAGCTGGCACAGCCAGTGGTTATATGTAGGATCCTCAGTTTCCTGCACTGAGGTATACAAAGACACACATTTTTTACTAACATTTCAGAGGAACTAAAGGCCTTCGTGTACTCAGTCTGCTGCGAGCAGCTGAATGGTATTCATTCAAACACATCCCCAGGAAACACAGAGTAATGACTGACAAATCAGACTTTCATTGCCACTCTAGTAAGATAGAATGGTTTTTAGTAGACTAGAAAACATACGGACAGACCAGCATTGTAATACACTACAATAGTCAATGAGAGCAATCTCACACGCTGTGCAAAATACGACATTAAGTAAGTACTATGGTAAATAAAGACACTTGGCCCCATTTATTACAGTATACAAAACAATAATAACAACACAGAGAGAAACACAAAACGATAATAACAACACTAAGAAACACAATCCTGAAGAGATTAGCGCCATGCGGCGAGAGTCTGACGCGACGGTCTCGGTATAACTACTAATGACACCTGCCTCCTTTCACTGCTCCAGGCCAAGTTATTACTCGTATAAGGGTCATGAATTAATGCATAGCCTACTCCTTATTAACATACGCTCGCTCGCTCGCTCTCTCTCTCTCTCTCTCTCTCTCTCAAAAGGCCTTGCAAATCCTGACAGATTTTCTCTTCCGTTGCTGTATTTTTTTTTACCAGGTAGCCTATTCAAACCTCGGGAACTACTGTAGAGCACTCGTAGAATGTCTTTAATTGAAAACGCCTTAATGCCTGAGCACATTCAGATTAAAGCAGGCCAACCTTCGCTATGTTAGCTATGGCTATCGCATATATTATTTGTATATAGGTTACACATACACCAGATTATATATCATAGACTACATGATACACCAGTATGAGAGGGCTAAGATCTGTGATGTAGATTTCTCACCAGTGTATGAAATCAATTTGTCAAGCACAGTATGACATTCAAGACAAGAAATAAATTGGACCTCATAATGTCAAAACGAGTGGACTTCATTCACTGCACAGTGCACACCCCAACTACCGACACATAGTGTATTGATGTCAAAAAACATGTATTACTGAATTATAGCCCCTGGTGTTGCTGGATGTTAAAATCTGCCACTGTCATATCACTGCGTGCGTCTTCTACTGGTGTGCCAACACTCTCAGACAAAAAAAGATAAACCTAACAGGTAGCCTAAATCAGAGAAAAGCGCTTATGTTACACGAAGTGACCTGCAGACAGACTCTTGAAAACACCTTGCCACCAAATCATGCGACAGGCCGACCCGTCGTGACGCCTTGGTGGCATTCGGCTCCAGAGCTGACCTACTTCTCCGTCTCCTTCTCTCTTCAGACACTGCGCTCGAATCCATAAATTAAGGAAATTAACTGATGTGGCCCAGGGCAACTTTGTAAGCTATTTAAATCTTTAAATTTACAACATCTTCTGCATAGTTCATGTAATTGAACTAACTCCAGGCTAGCTTGTTACTTTACTTTAATGAGAAAAAAATATATCCAGCCTTCCCCTCCGGTTTGTGTCCTGCTGCCGAAGAGGCAACACTCCTCGGCCGAGGGGCAAGCTTCATGCCCCCCTTAGCCCCGCTAATCTCCAGGAGCAGGGGCGCTACAAACTGTGGGTCCCCCGCCTCCACCCCAACCCCATATCATAGTCCTCTGTGGGCCCCTGTAAAGCTCCGGCCCCCTGAATCATCCTGACCTACCCCCCCTTAGCCACACCCCTGCTCCGAGCAACTCTGAGAAATCTTTTTTCTAAAATTAAGTGCAGTTACTTACAATTTAGCTGCTTTGACTACCATGACCTGGATGAATGACAATCTTTACAAACAACATACATGAACAAACAGTGCACTCTGGCTGCAGGACTCCACGTACCCTAATATTTTATTTATATATATATATATATATATATAGCCTATTTTTTTTTTGTAACCTATATTTTCCACCTTGTTTAACAGCAACCTAGGGTGTGTTTAAGTATGTGCCAGGATGCCCACGGTCCCAACAAAGACGAGAGCCAACATCTGCTGGCTACATATGTGGCTGTCAGACTGACTATTCATCCGTTCGCACACTGGTTGGCGCCAGACATCAAGAAACAGCAAAGCCAAGGAGCCGCTGCCTACATTTGAGAATATAGTAGTAATTACGGGGCTCAATGCAACATCAATTATTCACAGTTATTTACACGCAAATAAACAAACAAGCAAATAAATAAATAATCAGCGCTCTATTCGAGTACCTGCATGAGAGGGAAAGAAGAAGAGGGGACTGGGATAAGGCTTCTCTTTTGGAAGATACGAAATACATTTTATGTTTCAGCTTTTGTTGTGTTTAATACAGAGCAAATTAAATTTCTATTTCGATTTAATAAAATGTATATTTGAGGTAAAAACAGATGCACTCGCTGAGCTAGCAGCCAGCTTCCCTGTTTGCAAGGGAAATCTTCACGGCAGACGTCTCCATCTAGCCGCGTGCTATAATTGAAATGGCGCGTTTAGCTCGAGGCGGGTTGTGAGGGCGCTTTTTGCCAGAGCAGAATCCATGTCGATAGACGTCATTTGATTTTAATGGCCTACAGGAAATTTGGCGTTACAATTCGGGACATTAGCAAAGGGGCAGGGAGGACAGGAAATTCTCCGCATAAAAACTACTGCTGAGGAATATCTATATGGGCAACATATTTTCTTCCTTTCTTTTATAGACACTTTATCAACAAGTTATACTGCGCCTGTGTAATCGCGTTAGAAGTAGAGAGCAAAGGAGGAGAGAGGGAGAGAGAGAGGGAGAGAGAGAGGGGAGGAAGCGTGCCCCTGTTTTACTTATTTAGAGAATGAAAATGTATGTCTTGCTGGGGCCGCCCGAGGAAATATTACATCAGACGAAATGACAATGATTAAAATCTGATTTTTTTTCTGCTCTAAGTCTACTGAGCGACGTGACACTTGCCTGATACAGCGTCAAACCGTTATCCCCTGCAAACCACAACTTTAAACCGTTACCAGCCAACGCTGCTCTATTTTTACTTTGGCGGAAAATACAAAAAAAAAATTACATTAATGACTCTGTGTTATCGTTGTCAGCGTCCTGGGAACAGTGGAAGAATATCACGTTTTCATCTGGAAAAATTACCCGGGCGCAGACCAGGGTTGAACTAATTGTACCCTAATCCTTGCCCACAGGCGTTTTGGGCTGCCGGGAGCAAGAATTCTTTTTTAGCTCGCCTCTCTTATTTAGCGACGGGATTATTGGCTTTCTTCTCCTTCTTCTCATAACAGAGCCGGCAGATTCATTTTAGCAAAAAGAAGACGCTCAAAATAGGCTACGCAGCAAGGATCCCACCAGCCGAACGTATCAGTATTTAGAAAAATAAGAACTGCAAAAAGGGGGAAGGAGAGATCTCTTCTATGTTCAAGGTAAGAATGCTGCTTTGCTTCCTGTGGGTCGCTTTTGTGGAAGTGCTTGGTCTGAACAAGTCAAACCAACACACGCTATAGACCTTTAAAGCCACAGCGACCCTTTTCAATCAGTGTATCACTACCAGATTCACATGTTTTAACACAGTTTGAGGACATTTTCTGGTCTTCGCAGGACGAGAATAGATAGGCTGGTCTCAAGGAATGCGTGTGTATTGGACCGCACTAGTTTAGGGAAACTTGGGGCATTTGAAAGGGAGAAGGCAACCTTCAACTGGCACCGATTGAATCTGGCTGGGATTTCTTCTTCGGACTCCTACAATGTTTGAAACGGTACGGTTAATTTCATATCAACATAACATATTTGGCATAAATATCTAGATTACTCCTGGTAGGCTATATATATATATATTTTTTTTTTCCCCTGAGAAATGATTTTCTCACGAGACATTGCAGATTATTACTACGTTCGCCCGCAAGGTTGGTGTGCGTGAAGTCTATTGAATTGTATAGATAAACCGAAGGTTACACTCGACAGACACGGTCGCGGTATATCATGGGTATATTTGTCTGTAAAATACATTGCCAAAAATCATGTAGTGGTGTATTTTGCTTACAGTAGCCTATTTCATGTCGGCGTCTGAGTGAGACGCCATGTTGTGCAATTATGTGAATTTAGGCTACCCGTGGGCATGAGCGCAAAGTATGCTGAGGAGGGCAAAGTGAGGAAATTACATATTTGTACTGTTTAGCACGGTTATGATTTTAAACAGCGTTTAGGGTAGAATAGATAGATTTTATTTAACATGTCGCATGGGCATCATTGTAAGAGTGCACGTCGTTTCCGAAATGTAGCCTACGTTTCTATCGGAATGTTCTGTTGATAGGCTACAGTAGGGGCTGCACACTTGACTGAAACAGTCGTTTGTTGTTGGTGTTGTTTTATTGTTAATCGCCCTAACGCGGCGATGAAGAGGTTACCCAGGGTTTCCGTGAAACTTGAATGGTAGTCTAGTCTGGAGCTCACCGGTTGGGCTACAATACAGTGTGCGATGTGATGTTAACATACGTCAAAAATCCGGTCAGTGGGAGACCCACTGTGTAGACAGCGAGAGAACAGATGTCAGCACTGATCTCATTAAAGCGAGCCAATGGGCCTGCGCTTCACACACTGTTTGTGTGTGTGTGTGTGTGTGTGTGTGTTTTTTTTTTTTTTAACGGACGACTCGGGAGCGACATGTTCATTCAGCGGGGTGCTTTCTCACTTTGAAACGAAAGACATCTTAAAGCAGAGTGGCTGATTGTATTGTCGCCCATTATGTCACTGTTGTGTGACATGTTACTCACTCATCTTGGGTTATAGTGAGTCGACTTAGGAGTCATACAGGTCATCTGTGCGTAAAATGATTGAAAACGTGTATGGATTAGTATGGTATTTTCTTTTTATATTCATTTGACTTTGTGCGTGTGCGCCTTTGCATTGGGCCTCTCTCTCCCTCCCTGTCTTATGCATTCCTGGTAACATTCATATCAGAGGGCTATTGGTTACTATGGCCCGTGGCTATATGAAGAGGCGGGAGAGCTTCATACGCCTAAAACTTCTTGAGTCTTTTGAAGTCGTTCTTTCACTGGGATCTGAGACGCCTCACCCTGTGTGTGTGTGTGTGTGTGTGTGTGTGTGTGTGTGTGTGTGTGTGTATTAAATGAGCATTATTCCTGAAGGCTTCGTGCGCAGAGGCAACACCCTGGAAAATTCTGTAGTCTTTCAGCGAGCTGTCTTCGCCGCGAGCACCTTGCCTCGAGCGAAAGAGCTGAATGGAGCCCTAACAGCCGCCTTCTGTTTACCTTTTATGGTTAAAATAACCGCTTCGCAAATGAGAGAGAGCGAGGGAGGGAGTATGGAGACACTGGTAGATGAAATTCCTTTTCAACCTTTTGTAAATCCCTTTTTTTCTTAGTGACTATACAAATAAACATTATTTCTTTCTCTCTGAAATCACGGTTGGGCTTCTGAGCACAAAATAGACTTTTAGTGTAGTAGCCTATAATACTGCCAACCTTAAAAACTAGATGTAGGCCATAATAATCCCACTTACAGTAGTTGCTTCATTTATAAATCGACCGAAAGAATAACATGACAGACATGCTATATGTGCCTCCAAGAGGCCCCGTTCAACTTGTGTAAAAATGTATATATAAAAAAGTATACATATATACTGTAGCCTACATGCGTGTAAATCGGCGAGGTGAAGGTCTAGATAGTAAAAAAATGCCCTCACTCGACTGTTGGCAGCTACTGGGAGAAAGAAAATTAAAAACCGATACATTTGATGCCAAACTTTGTATTTAGACACACCAAAATGAAACTTGCTTGTAAACGGCAGTGAGGTAAACCACAATTTTAATTAACACCTCAGAGTTTTACAGAAGTTATACAGACCTTTCCTGATGTTGGTTAGCCTCATATGTCAGGTAACGGTGACAGGGACTACACTCAGTTGGTCTTCTGATATTCAGACTTATCCCGTGTAGGCTACAACGACCAATTAATACAGTCAGTGACAACGACACTCAGATGTTAACTTTTACAGAATAATTACACAGGATTATACCTGAGTTAACAGCCATACCGTCAAAGTGTGCTGAAGCGGGTGCGTTTTCAAGAAGTTAATTCGGATAGTGTTTGCTTCATTAGAAACATAATGTGCGCGTGCGGCTTGTAGGGGGCTCGAGGTCACAGAATGAATGCACCTGAATTCCTAATTCTAAGATTACGGTTAATTCACGTCACGTGTGTGGGAATATCATGTCTAACACACAACACGACCTTTTAATTAGAGTACTGCAGTTTGTTTTCGTGCCTCCAGAGGATGGCACCTAGCATTCCTGTCTCCCTCTCTCTGTATCGCTAATAAGCACCCTCCTCCCCTCGCCTCAGGTGATGTAGGGGTGAAGAGATGCAAACACACTTAATTAGAAGCTAAGCTAAATATTGTAAGCTAAATATGCGAACGGGCAGATGTGGAAGCGATACGATTTGAGTCAGGACCGACTAGCAGTCATAACTTGAGGTACTGTAGGAGATAAGTGGCATTGCGTGGAGCTCATCAGTTACTTCCATACCAGGGATGGAAACTGCCACCAGCCAAATGCTGGTAAAATATGAAAGTGGCTACTGACGGACACATAATGGTGATTTTCTTTTGAGTGGCTGGTGAATTTTACAATTTATATGTCACTGGCTGGTAAAGGGTCACATTTTTGTAAAGCTAATTTCCAACCCCTGTTCCATATATACACACCCATGGCTTTAACACCTACCTGCTTCCAGGAAAGAAAGGAGCATGTCACGCCCGCCCCTGACCCGGCTCATCTCTCTTTCTGAATCGCTAATAAGATCATCACGGTAGCCTCCTATCTTCGCCTAAAGTGCTAGGGATGGAGAGATGCAAATGCTTAATTAGAGCTGTGTCGAGGATTTACAAGCTAAATATGTGGAAGAGATATTATTTGAGTCAGGACTGACTAGCAGTTACAACTTCAGGTGGGAGATAAGTGGTATTGTGTGTGGACTGGAGTCGTATCACGTACTTCCATACACCCATGGCTTTCGCGTTTACTTGTATCCAGGAAGGAAGAAGCATGTCCCGCCTGTCGTTGACCCGGTCCCCGGTATCTCCGCTGGCCGCGCAAGGCATCCCTCTCCCGGCACAGCTCACCAAGGCGAATGCCCCAGTGCACATTGACGTGGGAGGACACATGTACACGAGTAGCCTGGCTACTCTCACCAAGTACCCGGACTCCAGGTAAGACTCTTATCTATGCATATACACTGCCATTCAGGATTAACAATTTAGAAGCCAAAACCATTAATACTTCAGAGAAAATACTATTAATGGAAGTTTACATCCATTTCATCCTACATTTCAGATAATGGAGTCGATGATGTAACCTATATTTCTAAAATGTTTCTCCAGAGCAACTATGGTCGTTAAAGGAAAAACACAAATAACTTACATGTACTTAATAGGTAAGACTCTATAGCATATGCGCTGTAATGACTGCTTAAGTGAATGTGAATGTGAACTTGGTCTGATGTTTTGGAGAACAGTGCTCTGACTTTTTGAATTATAGAATAGAATAGAATGCATTTTGTTATCATTACAATGCACAATGAGATTGAACATGAGGACGGACTTCCCAAATGCAAGAGCACATTCAGTAGAATAGAATAGAATAGAATAGAATAGAATAGAATAGAATAGAATAGAATGCCTTTTACTGTCACTATACACATGTACAATGTACACTATACACATGCACAATGAGACTGAAAGTAACTCCTTCTCCAGTGCAGATATATATGTAAGATATTTACAACACAACATAAAAATAGACCTAAATAAGTATTAGTGCAGGACAAGATAAAGAATAGAAGAGGGGGTGAGGTGAGGTGCACAGTTCTGAGGTACAAGAGATAAGAGGTGCTATATACAGGTTTACATACAGGGTGATATTACACATTTATTATATATGTTATTGCACATTGATTAATATTGCACAGTAATGATAGTCTTATGCTATGTGTGTTGGGTAGACATGCAAATACATTGATTAATATTGCACAGTAATGTAATCTTATGCTATGTGCGGTAAAAGACCTTGGGATTTATTTAGTCTGTCATGTTGTCGGCTTGATAAAACAATTTGAATTTCTTCATTTTCATTTTAACAAATTTGTCTTGTATCATTAGCATGGAAAGTAATAAGACAAACTAGGGCTGCACAATATACCGAAAATATTGGGTTATCGCAATATACAATACCGTGATATAGGCCTACATATCGCAAAACATAGCTTTACTGCAATAAATGGGACATTACTGTAACATGTTTCACGCTCCATATATGAAGATATTTGGGAAATCAAATGGAGTCCTACTGCCCTTGATATCCTCCCCCATAGGCTGCGCACTGGCTACGACCTAGCGGTGAAGATTAAGCTGAAACATGTTAAAACTGTATTTAAATATTTAAATGTTTAAACTATATTTGAAAATGTAAATCTTTATTTATTTATGTTAACATTCAGCAATGTTACCGCATATTGCACGGGAGGGATTTGTTTTAAAAAAAGCACCATGGGCAGATAGCCCACCAGGACTGTGTGAGGTGACCGAGAGGGATTTATTTAAGGTTTTTTTTTTTTTTTTTTTTTGTCAATCATACATCTAGTGTTATTTGCAAGGGATGTTAAGACTTTCATTTAGCAGGTTCTTTTGAACGAGTAGCCCTCAGTACAGATTGCCATCCTTCGGGTAGCCCCCCAGTCCCCAGTTGCAATGTTTTATACACACTATGTAAAGTTTTGTTTAGATGCATTTTTAAATTATGATTTATTTTTGTGCTACCGTCTGCCTCAGTCTACAGTACATTTCAGAAATGCAAATGTCTGGGATATGAGATGTTTTAAGTGTCTGAACCAGTGTGAGGTAACCATCAGGTCCCAAACCCAAAGATTCATGAGAAACTTATAACTTCACCTGTCCAGACCAGCAGAATGGGCTGGTATCCTTAACTCAGCATAGTGAGTTTTGCAGCTGGGGCCTAATGGTTAGGGAGTTGGTCTTGAGATCGGAGGGTCGCGGGTTCAAATCCCATACCATAGGAATAATGTGGGTGGGGGAGTAAATAACTAGTGCTCTCCTGCACCCTCATCCATGGCTGAAGTGCTCTTGAACAAGGCATCTAACCCCACACTGCTCCAGGCAGTGTACCCCGTACCTAAAATAACTGAACATCGGATAAGAGTGTCGGCTAAGTGTAATGTAATTTTAATAATAATAACCTTCACCTGCCCAGACCAGCCATGAGAAATAGGCTGGTATCCTCACGTCAGAGGGGTAATTGGGTGAATTCTTGTTTGCAATATTTAACTTTCTGGTCACCTAGTAGTCCAGATTTTTGAGGGGTTTTGAGGGATTTATCGCAAGAGAGGACACACATATCTGCCCCATGAGCTGCCCCATGTTCTCCACAATATAATGCTGTCCTACAAAGCCAAAAGGCAGTAACTGGAAGACTGGAAATTGACATTATAACATGTCCTTTGTCATTATAACATGTCCTTTGTCTTGTGGCTAAATCTTTTGCTTCTACCTGTTAAGAAACTACATAAAAGCATCCCACTATTATACCTACAACATGTTTGACAGGGCAGTGTGACAACTTTAAAGACGTTTTTCTCATTTCTTTGTTCATGTAGTTACTGCACTTTGCCTTTGTAGGGCAGAATACTTACCAGTCCAAGGATCAAGCTATATATGGCTGATGGTGTAAATTATAAATGCTGGCTTTCAGCTGGAGTTCTACATGATATAAAGCCAGTCAGATTCTGCAGCAGCAGAGAGAATATGCATGTAATTGTCAGAAGTGTGTGTGTGACAGTAGTTTGGCCACACAGACACACACACGGAATGTTTAACCTTAAGAATGCAGGTGAGGGCCCACTGGTTGGCCATTTTAAGTGCAAGTGTGTGTGTGTGTGTGTGTGTGTGTGTGTGTTTGTGTGTGTGTGTCATGTCAGTGTGTGTGTGTGTGTGTTTTTGTGTGTGTGTGTGTTTGTGTCATCTCAGTGTGTGTGTGTGTGTGTGTGTGAGCGTGCGTGTGTTTGTATGTGTGTGTGTGTGTGTGTGTGTGTGTGTGTGTGAGCGTGCGTGTGTTTGTATGTGTGTGTGTGAGCGTGCGTGTGTGTGTGTGTGTGAGCGTGCGTGTGTTTGTATGTGTGTGTGTGAGCGTGCGTGCGTGTGTGTGTGTGAGCGTGCGTGTGTGTGTGTGTGTGAGTGTGCGTGTCTTTGTATGTGTGTGTGTGCGTGCGTGTGTGTGTTTTTGTGTGTGTGTGTCATCTCAGTGTGTGTGTGTGTGTGTGTGAGCGTGCGTGTGTTTGTATGTGTGTGTGTGTGTGTGTGTGTGTGTGAGCGTGCGTGTGTTTGTATGTGTGTGTGTGAGCATGCGTGTGTGTGTGTGAGCGTGCGTGTGTTTGTATGTGTGTGTGTGAGCGTGCGTGCGTGTGTGTGTGTGAGCGTGTGTGTGTGTGTGTGTGTGTGTGTGTGAGCGTGCGTGTCTTTGTATGTGTGTGTGTGCATGCATGTGTGTGTGTGTGAGTGTGCGTGTGTGTGTGTGTGAGCGTGCTTGTGTGTGTGTGTGTGAGCTCTGAGAGTAGCCCGAGGGCATCTGCAGCCAGCAGAGGCGGAGCCATTCCTGTGAATTAGGATAATGGCTGACAGGAAGCTAAACAATTATGGAGTCATAGCCACACTGTGCACACACACACACACACACACACACACACACACACACACAGGCTAGACAAGCTACGCAACAGAGAAAAACACAAGCACATACACACACACGCTAGACACGCTACACAAGAGAGAAAAACACAAACACACACACACATAAAAGCTAGACAGGCTACAGTACAAAAGAGAGAAAAACACACACACACACACTACTACACAACTCCAGCTTTTACCCAGCGCGGCGCGGAATGTCACAGATGTGACGAGCTCGAAGGGGAAGTTAGAGAATTTTAAGTCGATGATTTCCTTTAATAGATTGCCTGCTGAATTATGCAGTGCGGGAAGAGAAACTTAGTGTGTGTGTGTGTGTGTGTTAGTCTAGTAACTAATGGCGGGGCATTCGTCTTCTGTGCTTCTCTCTTCGGATTAAAGGACAGCGGACATGAAACATTGATGCGCTCTCCTCTCTTGTCCTCCTCCCCTCCTCTCCTCTCATCCTCCCCTCCTCTTCTCTCCTCTCCTCTCCCCTCCTCTCATCTCTCCCCTCCTCCCCTCTCTTCATCTCCTCTTCTCTTCTCTTCTCCTCCATCCTCCTCTCCTCTTCCCTCTCTCCTCTCCTTTCCCCTCCCCTCTTCTTCTCCTCTCCCCTCCTCTCTCCTATTCATCGTTGTCGCTCCTTTTCTCTGCGGCATCGCCT
>CM050207.1:20759782-20767282 GCA_027475355.1 Coilia nasus
TAGAGAGAGAAAGGGAGAAGGATAGAGAGAGAGAGAGAGAGAGAGACAGAAGAGGAAAATATGCCTACTGACTCCGAGCACCAGAAAATAATGTTTAATGTTTGGAACACTGCTGCTGCCTTTCAGACCTGAAAGATTTGCCTGATGATTGCTTTCAAGAGGGAGAGAGAGGGGGGGTGCAATAAATAGACCTGAAAACGTTGCCTGATGAAGCGCAAATTGAACAGTATTACTAACAGTATCAGTGGTGTCATAAGCCCTCATGTAAACTGGACACTGACTGGCCCTGTGATCTGCATGTAAACTTCACACTGACTGGCCCTGTGAGTCGTCATGTAAACTGGACACTGACTGGCCCTGTGATCTGCATGTAAACTTCACACTGACTGGCCCTGTGATCTGCATGTAAACTTCACACTGACTGGCCCTGTGATCTGCATGTAAACTTCACACTGACTGGCCCTGTGATCTGCATGTAAACTGGACACTGACTGGCCCT
The DNA here is from genome assembly GCA_027475355.1 of Coilia nasus. Lineage (NCBI taxonomy): Eukaryota > Metazoa > Chordata > Actinopteri > Clupeiformes > Engraulidae > Coilia > Coilia nasus. Next base: position 20,760,282 of record CM050207.1, read on the forward strand.
GTGATCTGCATGTAAACTGGACTCTGACTGGCCCTGTGAGTCCTCATGTAAACTGGACACTGACTGGCCCTGTGATCTGCATGTAAACTTCACACTGACTGGCCCTGTGATCTGCATGTAAACTGGAAACTGACTGGCCCTGTGATCTGCATGTAAACTGGACACTGACTGGCCCTGTGATCTGCATGTAAAGTTCACACTGACTGGCCCTGTGATCTGCATGTAAACTGGACACTGACTGGCCCTGTGATCTGCATGTAAACTGGACACTGACTGGCCCTGTGATCTGCATGTAAACCAAGCAGCAGACAAACGCACATCTTGGAGTCATGATGCAAATGTGTGCAATGTAGGATGTAATGTGTGGAGTACAGACACACACTCAGCTTCTCCAGTACACACACACACTCAGCTTCTCCAGTGTGGAGTACACACACACACTCAGCTTCTCCAGTGTGGCAGATACACACTCAGCTTCTCCAGTACACACACACACTCAGCTTCTCCAGTACAGATACACACTCAGCTTCTCCAGTACAGATACACACTCAGCTTCTCCAGTGTGGAGTACACACACACTCAGCTTCTCCAGTGTGGAGTACACACACACACAGCTTCTCCAGTACACACACACACACTCAGCTTCTCCAGTGTGGCAGATACACACTCAGCTTCTCCAGTACAGATACACACTCAGCTTCTCCAGTGTGGAGTACACACACACTCAGCTTCTCCAGTACACACACACACTCAGCTTCTCCAGTGTGGCAGATACACACTCAGCTTCTCCAGTGTGGCAGATACACACTCAGCTTCTCCAGTGTGGCAGATACACACTCAGCTTCTCCAGTGTGGAGTACAGGGGTGCATGGATACTTACATACTGCATGCGTGCAATATTGGCTGGGGCCAGCTTCCATCCCTGATGCATACACTAAATACCATGTGCACAACAGATGACATGAGTTTTTACCAGAAATGCAGGTTAGCCCTGAGGTAAATGACATGACATAATGTGTGTGTGTGTGTGTGCTGCCCAAGGGCGGTACAGTGACAGGAGCCGCTGCTGTAGAGGAGGCCTAGGGTCCTGCTTGTCGAGGAGTGCAGAGTTGTGTGTTGATGATGTTTTCTTCCTTTTCAGGGGAAGTTAATGCTTTTTTCTTTTCCTGTTGCTGTACTAAGAGCTTTTTTGACGTGGATCTTAGATCTCTTTGCTGTCTTTCAGACCATAGTCTGGTCCTAGTTCCCAAAGACACACACACACACACACACACACACACACACACACACACACACACACACACACACACACACACACACACACACACACACACACACACACACATTATGTCATGTCATGTCAGATTGGCAACTTTGCAACTATGCAGTGTGGCACATACACACTGATATTCACATATTACGTACATATAACATATATTTACACACTCATACAGACTCCCTCTCCCTCTCTCTCTCGTTGTCTCCACCTATGCTTATTTTCTTTTCTTTTTCAATCTGTGCCTTGTTCTTTGGCTTTTATCTCTCTCCTTCTGAACGAGTCGTTATATATTTTCCATCTCCTCTCTGTTTATCTTTTCTCTTTTTCTTTTTCTCCACCTCTGCTTCCCCATCCCTCTCCCCTCCTCTCCTCCCCTCTCCTCTCCCCTCCTCTCCCCTCCTCTCCTTTCCTCTCCTCTCCTCTCCCCTCCTCTCCTCTCCTCTCCTCTACCCTCCTCTCCTCTCCCCTCCTCTCTTCTCCTCTCCTCTCCCTCTCCTCTCCTCTCCCCTCCTCTCCTTTCCTCTCCTCTCCCCTCCTTTCCTCTCCACCTCCGTCATCAGATTCCCTGCTTGTTGTGGCTGTGCTCCTGCTGAACACATGATCTGTGCTGAAGTCTGATGCCGCTGAGGGCCCTGGGCGTGTGGGGCAGTGGGGGAGACAGTGGGCCCCGGGGCAAGAGCATTCTGAAGGGGGGTGGTCAAGGCATTTGGGGGGGGGGGGGGGGACGTCAGGGCATTACGGGAGGGAGACAGTGGGGCCCAGGGCAACAGCATTGTGGGGGGGGACAATGGCTGCAACCGGACCCCTGTGTCTGTACCCGCTCATGCTACACATGGATACCACAGCACCCACGGCTCCTGTCTGAGGCCGCACAATGCCAGACGTGATCGCTTCTTCTCGGATGGACTCCACACAACAGCAAGGGCGCAGATTAAGATGACGCAATCCCTCCTACAAACATACGTTGAGCCTTTAGCGTGGCGGTACAGTAACAGGAGCCGCTGCTGTAGAGGAAGCCTAGGGGCCTGCTGTGTGTTTGTGTGTGTGTGTGTGAGTGAGTGTGTGTGTGCTGCCCAAGGGCGGTACAGTAACAGGAGCCGCTGCTGTAGAGGAGGCCTAGGGTCCTGCTTGTCGAGGAGTGCAGAGTTATGCGGGTTATGACCTTGCAATGAGATACACACACCACAGTATATCAGTTTATGTGTCAACAAACATGCCAAGGTGCACAATCTGACTCAGTACAATCTGTGTACGAGTGTGTGTGTGTCTGTGTGTGTTTGTGTGCTTGTGTGTGTGTGTGTGTGTTTGTGTGTAGGACTTCTACCTGCTGTACGAGGAGGTACGCTACTGCCAGCTGTGTACAATCTGACTCTGTGTGTGTGTGCGTGTGAATGTCTGTGTGTGTGTGGGTGTGTGTGTGTGTGTGTGCAGGACTTCCACCTGCTGTACGAGGAGCTACTACCAGCTGTGTACAATCTGACTGTGTGTGTGTGTGCGTGTGTGTGTGTGTGTGTGCGTGTGTGTGCAGGACTTCCACCTGCTGTACGAGGAGGTGTGCTACTACCAGCTGTGTACAATCTGACTGTGTGTGTGTGTGTGCGTGTAGGACTTCCAACTGCTGTACGAGGAGGCGCGCTACTACCAGCTGTGTACAAACTGACTCTGTGTGTGTCTGTGTGTGTGTGTGTGTGTGTGTGTGTGTGCGCGTGCGTGCAGGACTTCCACCTGCTGTACGAGGAGGCGCGCTACTACCAGCTGTGTACAAACTGACTCTGTGTGTGTGTGTGTGTGTGTGTGTGTGTGTGCATGTAGGACTTCCACCTGCTGTACGAGGAGGCGCGCTACTACCAGCTATCCCCGATGATTAAGGAGCTGGAGCGCTGGAAGGCGGAGAGGGAGCATCGGCGGGCGGCGGGGCCCTGCGACTGCCTGGTGGTGCGTGTGACCCCCGACCTCGGCGAGCGCATCGCCCTCAGCGGGGAGAAGGTGCTTATCGAGGAGATCTTCCCCGAGACCGGCGACGTCATGTGCAACTCCGTCAACGCCGGCTGGAACCAGGACCCCACACACGTCATTCGCTTCCCGCTCAACGGCTACTGCAGGCTCAACTCCGTGCAGGTGAGACACACACACACACACACACACACGTCATACGCTTCCCGCTCAACGGCTACTGCAGGCTCAACTCCGTGCAGGTGAGACACACACACACACACACACACACACACAAACACACACACACACACACACACACACACACACACACACACACACACACACACACACACACACACACGTCTTTCGCTTTCCTCTGAATAGCAACTTCTATATACAGGGGTAGATCATGGCTTTTTCTTTTGTTGAGGAACGTAAATCCTCTGGAGCAGTCAGCAGAGAGCTGACCGGAAAGGGGAAGTGCTCCCTACATCATTCGCTTTCCTCAGAATATATGCAGGGCTAGATCACGGCTTTTTCTTGTGTGAATCCTCTGTATCCGTCAGCAGGGCTAGATCACGGCTTTTTCTTGTGTGAATCCTCTGTATCCGTCAGCAGGGCTAGATCACGGCTTTTTCTTGTGTGAATCCTCTGTATCCGTCAGCAGACAAAGAGAGAGCTGATCTGAAAGGGGAAGTGCTCCCTACATCATTTGCTTACCTCACCATTCACCGCTGGCATATTAGTCTCTTAGTATGCTGATTGTACTGTACTGACTGTACATATCAATGCAGTTAGTATGTTGAGGACTACACTGCCCTACAAACCCAAAAGGCAGTAACTACATATTTTGCCAAAATTGAGTATAGACTGTAAATTTACTTTCTAACACCTCTTTGCCTTGTGACTAAATCTCTTGCTGCTTCCTATTACAGTAAGAAAGTACATAAAAGCATCACCACTATTACAACGTACTACTACATGTTTGACTGGGCAGTGTGACAACTTTAAAGACATTTTTCTCAGTTTTAATTTTGACGCAATTACTGCACTTTACTTTTGTAGGGCAGCATACAGATTAGTATACAGCTTAGTATACTGACGACTATACACAGATACTAGTGCAGTTAGTATACTGCGTGTGTGTGGGTGTGTGTGTGGGTGTGTTTGGTCTTTTCTTTGTCAGTCAGTTAGTATCAGCTGCCCCCCCACGCCACACCACCTCCCCTCAGCTCCCCACCTCCCCACACCACCTCCTCTCAGCTCCTCCCCACGCCACATCACCTCCCCTCAGCTCCCCACCTCCCCACACCACCTCCTCTCAGCTCCTCCCCACGCCACACCACCTCCTCTCAGCTCCACACCCCCCCCCCCCCGGGCTGGCATACTTGGAACAAAGCTCCTCTCCTCTCCTCTCCTCTGGTCTGATCTGGTCTTGGCTGCGGCGGCCATGTTTCTTTGCAGCAGTGCCAAGCGAGAAGTGCGAAGGGAAGGCAAGAAAGAGATGACATGCATAATTCACGCGCTCCTTCTCTTTAAAGACACTACTGCTGCTGCTGCCTTTGAAACAGACTCCACTCTAGCACCGCCTCGAGCCATCCAAACACACGTATTGCATTTTTTAATATCATACTTACACGTTCTCAAACAGCCTAAACCGCTTTATGCTTCTTTTATAGATGGTTAAACGAGCTTGCAGTATAATTAATTGGCCGCATCAACTAACACAACATTTCTGTGCCGCTCTGTTTACCGGCGCGTCTGGTCGTAGGCAGCTTCATCCCGCTTCCTGCTTCAAGCGGTGCAGAACACTGGTTCCACCAATCAGAGCCCAGTACTGGTCACCGAGGTGACACATTCACAGTCTTCATTCTTTCACTCTCTGTAGAAATGTAGTCTCTCCTTGTCTCTCTCTCTCTCTCTCTATATATATATATATATATATATATATATATATATATATCCCATAGTCAGTCAGCCCCCCACAGGCCAGCTCTGCCACCCTATAGACTAGTCAGTCTGAGTCAGCCCTCCAGAGGCCAGCTCTCCCTCTAACAGTGCACCCTCCTCCATCGGTCCCATTCAGCCATCCCACAGGCCAGCTAACCCTCTTCCCATAGGCCAGCTTAGGCACGCCATAGGCTAGTCAGGGACCCCATAGGCCACCTTAGATACCCCATAGGTTAGTCAGCCATGTCATAAGCCAGCTTAGATACCCCATAGGCTAGTCAGCCCCCCCCATAGGCCAGCTTAGAGACCCCATAGGCTAGTCAGCCCCCCCATAGGCCAGCTTAGGCACGCCATAGGCTAGTCAGCCCCCCCATAGGCCAGCTTAGAGACCCCATAGGCTAGTCAGCCCCCCCATAGGCCAGCTTAGAGACCCCATAGGCTAGTCAGGGACCCCATAGGCCACCTTAGATACCCCATAGGCTAGTCAGCCATGTCATAGGCCAGCTTAGATACCCCATAGGCTAGTCAGCCATGTCATACGCCAGCTTAGATACCCCATAGGCTAGTCAGGCACCCCATAGCCCAGCTTAGAGACCCCATAGGCTAGTCAGCCATGTCATAGGCCACCTTAGATACCCCATAGGCTAGTCAGCCATCCCATAGGCCAGCTTAGATACCCCATAGGCTAGTCAGGCACCCCATAGCCCAGCTTAGAGACCCCATAGATTAGAGACCCGATAGGCTAGTCATACATCCCATAGGCCAGCTTACAGACCCTTAATAGGTGCGTATAGCGTATAGCACATAGATGCTCCATAGGTGCTTATAACATATAGTATATACAGAAGATGCTTCGTAGGTGTCTATAGCATATGTCACATACTGGATGCTCTGTAGGTGTTTTGTAGTGTAAGGGCCCGTCCACACGACAACGTTTTCGGGTGAAAACGGTAAAGTTTGTTTGCGTTTTGGCCTTCTGTCCACACGGCGCCGGCGTTTTGGGTGACCGAAAACGATAACTTTTGAGAACGGGTTCCAAAGTGAGAAAGTCTGACAACGCCGCCGTTTCGTTTTCGTGTAGACAGGCAAAACGCGACCTTTTGAAAACGATGACGTCGTCGCCCATTCACCTTGCGCTGCACATATAACAACAACTTCAAACTTTTCCAAACTCATGGTTGCTGTCGAATAAATTGTGATTTGATTAGCTTGTACTGTAGGCTGGCTGTTGTGCAATTGTTTCTATCCCCATTAAACTGTCTGTATGGCTAGTAGGCTATAACAAATACTTCTTGTAGACTTTCATTATTCTTAATTAATTAAAGAGCAACTGTCGCTGCTTTCAGCTCCCCTCAGTAACAACACGCATTGCTAAAATCAACATATGGCATTAAGCGAATAATTGCGCAGTTGTCTCAAGTTTATTTGCAGCTCCTTCTATATATTTTTCATGTTCTGCTCCGTATCACTTAAATGGGTCAATTTAACGACGTGACATCTCACAACAGCGTCAAACTTTTACAAACAGGTTGTTGTGGGATACTTTGGGGTAAAAATCGTCTGCAGTGTAGGCTATGTGTAATGCAATTGTTTCTACCTTCTGACATTGAACAGGATGTTTTTGTATACATCGCTAGTTCAGCCCAACAAACGCTTTTCACATTATTCTTTTTAAATAGGGCAACTGTCGCTGCATCCGACCCATCTAAGCTAGAACCCACATTGCTAAAATCAACATACATAACATGTTTAAAGTGAATCATTGGCTTCTGATCATGTCCCCTCAAGATGGGACAGCGCACCTTCTGCAATGAAAACGCAATGAAAACGTTCCCGT
>CM050207.1:20772282-20792282 GCA_027475355.1 Coilia nasus
ACTAGGGCATTCTGGGAAAACAAGACTAAACCATGCAGGGAGCAAGACATGCCAACAACACCACAACCCCCCCAAGTACCCCGAGCCTCCCCCCACACAAGCTACCCAGCTGCCCCCCACCCTCTCCTCCGACTGGAACCCCCCTCCCACCACCACCCACCGCCCATGCCCCACTCCTCCTACTCCATGAGCTCATCAGGATAAAACAGGAGCTGCTGGACTAGTGCATTCTGGGAAAACAAGACTAACCATGCAGGGAGCAAGACACGGCAAAAACACCCCAACCCCCCCCACAATTACCCCCCTTCCCAACCACCCCCACCCCGCTAGAAATTGTGGGCCCCCTGGAAAAACATAATTTTTGCCCCCACCCCAACCATATCATAGTCCTCTGTGAAGCTCTGGGCCCCCTGAATCATCCTGATCTACCCCCACCCCCCCAACAATCCCTGCTGCCCCCACACACACCACCCAGGTGCCCCCCCCCCTCGACTGAACCCAGCCAACCCCCCACCCCTCACCACCTAAAACCTGCCCTTCAGTCCTGGGGGGAACCAACATCCCCCCCCGCCCCCCACACACACACACACACACCACACCGGAGGACTCCCTGACCCCACAGGCTCTATGGAGCGCCCTGCTCAGCTCAACATGGAATGTAACCTTAACACGTCAACAACACAACAAGCAAAGAAAATCAGAAAAACACGATTTCTCACGAAATCAGAAAGTCTCCAATTTTTTGACCAATTTTACAACCCAAAGAACGACTACACACACACACACACACACACACACACACACACACACACACACACACATAAACGAGGCGCAGCACTTGTAAACAGAGGAAGAGACAGAATGACTCTGGAAAATGTTGTGGCTCAGTGACTAATCCGTGTTTTTCTTTGGACTTTTGACTGCCCAAAAGGTGCCAGTCTTGTTAGACCACACTGTTTTCATACACACACACACACACACACGCTGTTCTGAACAACTGGGGACCATAGTGCCAGTCTTATTACACCACACTGTTTTCATACACACGCACGCACACACACACACACTCTTCTGAACAAGTGGGGACCATAGTGCCCAAAAGGTGCCAGTGTTGGATGGAGTGGCATCGTAGCGCCCTGTTGTTTCACACACAATGTGTCTACTGGTCATCTTCCCATGCTACAGTATTGTGAGAGCCCTGTGTGTGTGTGTATGTGTGTGTGTGTGTGTGTGTACACTGGGGGACTCCCTGCCCTCTCCCTGGAACACTGCACACGTGGCACGGCTGGCAGAAAGGGGCCGTGGTGTATGCCAAGAGGCGGGCACAGAAGTGTGTGTGTGTGTCACAGGGGTGGAACTGTGTGTGTGTGTGTGTGTGTGGTGTGTGTGTGGCAGAGGGGTGCCGGCATGCCTCATTCCCACAAGACCGACTGGGCAGCGAGCGCAGCCAAAGGGAGCTCACACACTCAGCACATCTCTCTTTTCCTCTCTCTCTCTTTTCCTCTCTGTCTCTCCCTCTCTCTTTTCCTCTATCTCTCTCTCTCTTTTCCTCTGTGTCTCTCCCTCTCTCTTTTCCTCTCTCTCTCTCTCTTTTCATCTCTCTGTCTCTCCCTCTCTCTGTCTGTCTCTCTCTCTCTTTGTCTCTCCCTCTCTCACTGCCAACGCAGCACTGCTGACATCGCCCCCATTTGTCCCTTTCGTTTATAGTGTCCTTTATATGTAAACACACACACACACACTCCCTTTTGTCCTCTCTATATCATGGCCAACAAACAGTGGACTTACTGGGTATTAACCATCGGATTCCTGGATGCCTGGTTCGGATTCCCGGGGCTTTTTTTGTTTTCTCCCTCTTCCAGCAGCATACTTATTGTTATATTCTTATTGTTATATTCTTATTGTTATATTCTCATTGTTATTGCTTCACATATGAGGACTGGCTGAGTGCTTGTCTCAGAAGTGGTTTGGGTTTGGGAGCTGGGGGGGGGGGCTGGCATGATTGGCACACATACACAAGAACACACACACACACACAGGCTAGCACACACAGGGAGCTGACTGACTGGCACACACACACACACATACTGGCTGGCACACACAGGGAACTGGCTGGCTGGCTGGCTGGCTGGCACGCACACACACACACACACACACACGCTGGCTGGCATGGCGGCAGCAGTAGTGCTGTTATATCTGGAGGCTACAAGCAGCATCGGTCTGGATGTTAATACCCACAACTCCCTGAGAGAGCCCCTTTGTCCCTCATGAAGCTCTGCTGCAAAGGAGCATGGGTAGTTGGGCCCCTTTGTCCCTCATGAAGCGCTGCTGCAAAGGAGCATGGGTAGTAGTACTTATTCTTTCAGAGAGAGAGAGAGAGCAAGGATGAGAAGGAGAGAGATAGGAAGAGAAGGAGAGAGAGAGGACAAGAGAGAGGTGAAAAGAGCATTGTGTCACAGTCATTATAATTAGCCTTAAAACTTATCTTTAATAACTCGAGATTTTATATCTGCTGTGTTACTGACGGATCTGTTTGATAGTTTCAAGTCAACAAAAGGAGAATTTAAACGGATAGAGGAAAAAATATTGTATACAACGGCCCTTACAACAGCTGAGCATCAGAATGTGTACACGCTAGTTCACAACTTTTAGAACCAGCACTGAAAGCTGTAACTGATGATATCTGCGAACAGGATTGTTTTTAAATGTTAATATTTATGCTCATGTATCTAGTTTTGCACTTACAAACACACACACACTTCAATCTATGTAGATGTCATCTTCAATGGTTAACTGCCAATGCCAAATTAAGGGAGAGGAAGCCAAGAAACTCCACTACAGGGTGAATGGTGTCTGACTATGCTTCAGATCAGTAGCTGACCAAACCTGCGACCTTCCGATCCCAAGACCAGCTCTCTAACCATTAGGTCACAGCTGCCCACACGTCTCTGTTTGCGTTTCTGTGCTGTTTTTATTTGTGTTTTGTTGTGTGTTGTTTCTTGTAGCTGTCCACAGTCATTTCAAAGAGGGGCTTGTTACAGTAGTGTGCCAAGCCTGCAGCAGAACAGCCTGAAAGGGATTTGCAAGTGCTGTATCAGATCTCACATGGGCACACACACACACACACACACACACACACACACACACACAAACACACACACACACAATGAGGTCCTCTCTGAATCCAATCATGTCAGATATCAGATATCACATGGAGACCCCCCTCCACACACACACACACACACACAAACACACACCGAGGTCCTTCTCTCTGAATCCAATCATGTTATTCTCAACATGGCAGGATCAAAGATGCTCTTGTCTAGTTCAAGCAGAGAGGCAGAAAGTTCTGGGTTCTTTGTTGCTGTAACTTAAACATTCTGTTTGTTCCACTGCAAACTGACCAGATCAAACAAGCTTCAGCGCACCACTCCGTGTGTGGACAGAGGCACTTCGTGTGTGTGTGTGTTTGTTTGCTGGGCTGGGTGATTAAATGCTTCTGGTCAGCTCTTGGAGGGGTGCTTACACAAGGCTAACCGTCCCGTAGACGTTGGCTAAATCTGACGGCCTCCTGTGTTGGCGTGGCTTTACACACACAGACACAGAGGTGTTTGTGAGTCGGACTAACACTGCTCCTGGGGGGAAGCTGGCCCTGGGGGGGTGCAAACAGGGGTTAGGATGCTGGACACACACACAACGTGGACTTTCTCTCCGAATCCGTTATTCTCAACATGGCTGGTGTTTGGGAGTGGGGCTAATAGCTAATACTGCTCCCGGGTGGATGCTGTTCCTGGGGGGTGGGGGTGCGGGGGGGCAACTGTGCAACAGGGGTGGGGGTGCTGGGGGAACATGAGTTGGGGGGGTGGGGGTGCTGGTGGTTGGTGGTATTAGCATCTGCTGCTGTCCCCTAATCAACACGTGCTTTGTTGTGGGCAGCTTTCTCCACTGGCCTCTGTGCTTGCAGCCCTACACAAAGAGAATGGCCAACCACCCCTTTCATGTTCCGTGTGTGTGTGTTTGACATTCTGTGTGTGTGTATGACAGAGAGAGAAAGCTTCAGAGCGAGGGGCATGTGTGTTTGAAATTGTGTGTGTGTGTGAGGGGGGAGGCTTCAGAACAAGCCCCTCGGGGCCCAAACACAACGGTGCCAGTGGAGACGTAGCCTGTGCCCCCTCCTGCTGTGGCATGGCATCACACATACACACACACACAAGCTTTGGAGCCCAGCTGGGTGTAGTACCATGGGCTGGCCTGTGTTCATGATGTAGAGTTGTGAAGCACCATCTTATCCTCCCGTGTAATGTAACCCCCCCCCCCCCCACACACACATACACCACACACTCTGCTATGTAATCACACGCCCTCACCCCAGCAATTACCCCACCCGCCCAATGGATGGCCTCGCTTTTTACCTGCTGTGACATCATAGCCCGTCCACATCACAGGTGACCCACAGACAATCCCACAGTGCACCTGTGTGACACCTGACGTCTGCCCGCCACTGTACAGTGTTTGTGCGCTGGATAGCAGAGCAGAAGGGAACGGGACTGCGGTTTGCCATGGGGACAAGACTGTAAAGCGCTTTGCTATGGCAACGGGACAGCGATTTGCCATGGGAACAAGACTGTAAGGTGCTTTGCCATGGCAAAGGGACAGCGGTTCACCATGGCCCAGGACTGTAAAGAGGAGGATTATTCAGCACTCTACTTATTTTCTATGATTTGTATGTCTGTATGGTTCTTGTGTAGGTCAGGCCATCCACGGCCACCCGCTGGCCGGCCAGCATCTCCTGCGTCAGACAGGTCGCTCTGGTGCCGGTCATGGCCATGTACAGGTGTTTGTATAGTAACGTAAAGGGGATCAGGACTCGGGGGTGAGGGAGGGCTCTCACTACTCTGGGCTCACCACAGAGAGGAACAAGTAAATGAAAAATAAAATAAGTGAAATGGAGAGTGCCCTGTGCCGCCCCGAGATGTCCTCATCTTTAAAATAATAAAAAGGAAATTTCACATTTTCAAGCAATATGTTGTGTACATATGATTAAAAAAAAAACATTTCAGAAAGGTATACCGAGGTGCAAAATGTTAATTATTTAATATGTTTTATTGATTAGACTGTGGTAATAACGGGCATGTGTTTTTTTGCAGTGTCTCATAATTCTTTGGTTTAAAAACGTACATATTTGCCATAATAATAAACGGATGTACTGTTTATCTCAATCTGTTTATGTTTATTTGTTCTGTGTGAATGACGTCAAGACACATTTATCTGTGAAATATTCATATTATTTCGCAGGAAATGTTAATAATAAAACACTTTTAGCCTAATATAAGAAGGTAGTTAGTTTAGGTGTAGTATACTCACTGAAGTAAATATTGTGTCAGGGTGTGTGTATGTGTTTTGTAATGTTACTTACTTTTTGGACTTACTGGATTGGACGGATCCCATCGGCTAGCATTGAAGGCGACGTGCACATAGCGACACCATTTTGAAGAGTGCTACTACACGTAAACAAACAGCTATCAATGGTGTAGGCTGCAGATAAGCCTGTATTTTACTTCGTTCGTGACAAGTAAATAGTCAAAATGATTCAATTTTGCATTACTGAAGCACTGGGTGGTATAATATGTACATATCATCAAATATGATTTTGTTTTCTTATTTGTGAAAGGAGATGCCCTGCTGTCTGTAGTATTTATTGGCATAGTTGTAGCAGCCAAAGGCAAAACATTGGATGCCTATAAAGCGATAATTTCCTTGGTTTGTGCTGCTCTGTCATGTTTGCAGACGAAAGTAGTACTGTTCAAAATGGCGGCAATGTTGGCACACCAAAAGTCAGGTGATGTCCAATCCAGTAATAGAGATCAAGAGTTTGAACATTTCAGCTAACACTAATAAAATGCAAAAGGGTCATTCCGTGTCAAATCGAACGATGGCCGACAGTCACCCTCTCCAAAAAATCTGAAAAAAATCACAGCTGTTTGTACATCCAACCTATGTATAAATCTTAAATATTAAGTCTGTATCACTAATAGCTCCAAAACTACAGCCCTTTGAAATTTCAGGTCATTTTGGGAATTCTGGTGAACAAGCCTTTTGCTCAACTTCCGACATTGCTGGCTCTTTTAATATTCCACACACATTAGTGTAACTATGTGAAAAGAAATGCATTTTCCTGTAGAATTCAAAAATCAAATCAGATCAGATGTAACTTGTGTAATTCTTCCTCTCCAAAGCTGTGAAAATGGCTATAGATTCAATATGTGAAATGACACCACCACTTTGAGGGCTTCTCGTTCAAAAAGTATGGCACACAAATGTATCAGATTATTTTTCCCAGTCACATACGGATTATAATGTCATGCCTATGCATCAACCTTTGTTGATATTGTTTTCATATGGTCAGTGTATTTTCTTGAAGTTAGGCTTGATTTTCAAAAAGGCTGTTTTCATCTTGTCATTTCACCATGTGGACAGTTCACAGGATTTTTTAAACATTTTTCCACAATCATCCTGTAGGTGAGGATCATTTGTCCAAAATTTGGATTTGTTGCTGAGCCTCTTTATTGAGATATGATGTTTGAGAAAAAAATGTCAGTAATTCCATGGAGTTGGATTGATCAGCAGTACCTCTTTCCACCACATGTTGTGCTCTTTTAATACAATGGAAGTCAATGATAGGGTAGCATGTCATTTACAGGAAAAGCTGCCAAACAAACTTTGTGTTACAATTAAACCAATTGCACTTTCAAGGTAATTTTTGAGCAGGGTTTTGTTGTACAGCACACAAAAAGCAAGGCAAAACTGAAAAAATGGCATTATAATACAAACACAAAAGGACCATAAACAGGAATGCTATCAATTTAAAGATCATAAACAGTAACAATATGCTATGCAAACATCAAGAATGTGAAAACTAAGATCTCATATTTTTCAATGTTTAAATTTAAGATGTGCATAATATTTTGTGATCATGAGTGTGAATGTCTGTCTTGCGTTTCACTACTTTAAAAATATGAGATCTTAGTTTTCACATTCTTGATGTTTGCATAGCATATTGTTACTGTTTATGATCTTTAAATTGACAGCATTCCTTTTTATGGTCCTTTTGTGTTTGTATTATAATGCCATTTTTTCAGTTTTGCCTTGCTTTTTGTGTGCTGTACAACAAAACCCTGCTCAAAAATGACCTTGACAGTGCAATTGGTTTAATTGTAACACAAAGTTTGTTTGGCAGCTTTTCCTGTAAATGACATGCTACCCTATCATTGACTTCCATTGTATTAAAAGAGCACAACATGTGGTGGAAAGAGGTACTGCTGATCAATCCAACTCCATGGAATTACTGACATTTTTTTCTCAAACATCATATCTCAATAAAGAGGCTCAGCAACAAATCCAAATTTTGGACAAATGATCCTCACCTACAGGATGATTGTGGAAAAATGTTTAAAAAATCCTGTGAACTGTCCACATGGTGAAATGACAAGATGAAAACAGCCTTTTTGAAAATCAAGCCTAACTTCAAGAAAATACACTGACCATATGAAAACAATATCAACAAAGGTTAATGCATAGGCATGACATTATAATCCGTATGTGACTGGGAAAAATAATCTGATAAATTTGTGTGCCATACTTTTTGAACGAGAAGCCCTCAAAAGTGGTGGTGTCATTTCACATATTGAATCTTTAGACATTTTCACAGCTTTGGAGAGGAAGAATTACACAAGGTACATCTGATCTGATTTGATTTTTGAATTCTACAGGAAAATGCATTTCTTTTCACATAGTTACACTAATGTGTGTGGAATACTAAAAGAGCCAGCAATGTCGGAAGTTGGGCAAGAGGCTTGTTCACCAGAATTCCCAAAATGACCTGAAATTTCAAAGGGCTGTAGTTTTGGAGCTATTAGTGATACAGACTTAATATTTAAGATTTATACATAGGTTGGATGTACAAACAGCTGTGATTTTTTTCAGATTTTTTGGAGAGGGTGACTGTCG
This sequence comes from Coilia nasus, assembly GCA_027475355.1. Taxonomy (NCBI): domain Eukaryota; kingdom Metazoa; phylum Chordata; class Actinopteri; order Clupeiformes; family Engraulidae; genus Coilia; species Coilia nasus. Next base: position 20,780,287 of record CM050207.1, read on the forward strand.
GCCATCGTTCGATTTGACACGGAATGACCCAAGAGATATGTTTTATGTAAGGCTTGTCTTTCTGTCAGAGGACTATAAACTAAACAAAGTGGAGATTTCACACATTTTTCACTTGACCAGCAGAAGCATCAGTACTTCTACCCAGTCTAGAACATAGATATATATAGTTACCTAGATACCACATAGGGTTTCAGAACATATACCAATGATGCCATCATCTTGGTAGGGACAGAGAATACGGTTAACGAGTGTCACAAAAAAAAAGACAGAAAATGCTTTTTACCATAAACCATAAACTGGTCTGAAAGGTGCTATGCTGTCAGGTTACAGTTATGCTGGTATGCTAGTTCTTCACCAGTGACAACATAACAACCTCTTACATACCTATCAACTTCATAGATAGCAGAGACATTCATATTTATCATCAATCATTTATTGTCCTTTTTATTAGGTTGTGAAACAATGTTTGTCTTTCTCCTTACACAATATTTTAACTGAAACTATTGGCAATAATGTTCGCGTTATCGGTTACCTATGATAGCTTGCGCTAGTTATGATAACGGCAACCAGGCAACTAACATTAGCCGATCTGCTGGGTCTTTTTGGTCAACCAAGTCTTGGAGTCATGGTTAAGGAGGCTGCTTTGCAGAATTTTCCCAGAAGTGTTATCTTACTTAAAATGCAAAACAAAAACACTCTCATAACGTTACACGGTTGGAATGTCATCAGTTAGTATGGGGTGTTTAGCTGAACCTAGAGCCCTAGCAGTAGTGGATAGCGAACAGTAAAAGCTTACAAAGAACAAGAGGACTTACCTTTAATAAATTGTAGGGTCTGGAGTGTGTATATACACATTTGATGCAGTATTTAAAAAAAAAAGGAAATTGATTACAAAATAAAAACCATGTGCCTCTCCATTCAGCCTCCAACTTTTAATGGCGAGGGTTGTCCCTACCAATATGGCGGCCGCATTGGTACATTCCATCTAATACAACTCAGCGGACAATGCGGTATCTAGGTATATATATCTATGGTCTAGAACTTGTGTTCGTTTGATGGTTTGTAGTAGGGCTGGGTATCATCTACGACATGGCGATTCAATACGATTTTCGATACAGGGCTTACGATATGATACGATTTTCGATACAGTGCAATTCAATTCGATTCAATATCGATACATATTACTTTATAAGTATTACTCAATGTCATTAACTCAACAAAACCAGACAAATATTATTTTATGTTCAATTTATTGAACAGGAAAATAAAGTGCATTTTTTTCAATGCTTTTTACTGAACATGTTACAGAAAAGGTGCCCAGTCTCACTAGGTACCTGTAGTCAACTTATAAAAACTATTTGTGCTGGGGGGTGTATCGATATTAATAGCCAGAATATCGATATTATATTGTTTTTAAAAATATCGATATATATCGCTGTATTGATTTTTTTAGCACAGCAGTAGTTTGTAGCAGGCTAACCCCCAAAACGCCACCTATGTAGGCTATTGGTTACATAAAAATTTCCCCAATGGACAACTTTCACACTCTAACATGTCCATGTGCTCTTAATTTTGACACATAATGTCAGTCAGTTAGCTGTGTTACATTGATAAAACACAGAAAATGCTATCTTATTGTGCTGCTTGGGGTTGCTCAAACCGTCGGTCGGTAGAAACCTGAAGTATAGGAATTCCTTTCCACAGGTAAAACCACACTCCGTAAACAGAACATTTTACCATAAACCATCAACTGGTATAACATGTCCATGATATACCCAATTTGCCTGTTAGAAAGCTAACCGGAGTTAACATGCTGTATGTTAGCATACGTGAGTTAGCCATCAGGATATTGCAGGCGAATTTAGCTGCTAATGTAGATATTCTGAGCATCAATCAGTTATGTGAAAACAAGTATTTAAAGCTGTTATGATTGTGTGAGGGCAAACTGTTTAATGCCCTGTGAATTTAACTGAATGTGTTCACGCTACCCCTCATCTGTATTAAAATGAGCGGCATGGCTTCGCTGGTGCTTATTTGAGCCCTAGAAACATTGGGTTACCCTTACAAAGCTGGAAAACATTGGCTGTGCTGTTTCTTACCTTGCTCTACACTGGCTGTGCTGTTGCTCTATGTTGAGTTTAATAGTCCCACCTTCTCTGTCAGCACTCTTTTTGAAATACTTCAGAGTTCAGAGGCCTCTATTTTCTTCCTCTCACTGTTTTACTTTCCTTTTCTGCACACTGGACTTGTGCTGACCAGACATTTTAGCATACTGAAGTTCAAATGACATCAAATTTTGATCAGTGGCCAAACCATTTTTGTGTTGGAGTGTGGGGGAGTTCTTGACCACTATTTCAAGGACAATAAGGGGGAAAAAAGCTTTTACGTGACTCAAATCGTACATATATTTCTTTAAATAAGTCTATTTCCATAATTTAATGAGGGTGGAGTGTGGGGGGGGGGGGGGGGGGGGGGGGTAGCGTGTTTATGTGTTTGCTTGTGTATAAGGTGGAGTTGTGGGGGGTGTGGTGTGTGTATATGTGTGTATGTGTATGAGGTCGTGCTGGGGGTGGGGGGTGAGTATGTGTTTGTATGTGTATGGGGTGGAGTGTTGGGGGTGGGGTGTGTGTATGTGTGTATGGGAGTGGTGGGGGGGTGAGTATGTGGGGGGTAGCGTGTTTATGTGTTTGTATGTGTATGGGGTGTAGTGTTGGGGGTGGGGTGTGTATGTGTATAAGGGTGTAGTGTTGGGGGTGGGGGGCGAGTATATGTATGTGTATGGTGGTGGTGATGGTGGGGGGGTGAGTATGTGTTTGTATGTGTATGTGGTGGAGTGTTGGGGGTGGGGTGTGTGTATATGGGTCATTCCATGCCAAACCACTCAACTTTTTTCCGGCCCCCCTCCGATTTTGATGAAATTTGGCATACTCATTGGTATCCTTGAGAAAAGACAACATACCAAATTTCAGCTCATTCAGACCATTTTTCTAGCCTGGGTGTGCCTATACTGCCTATGACGCTGCATTTTCATTTCGCGAGCAAGTCAGTCTGGCCAAGCTGCCTGTCTACACCGTTTCTGCTCCGGCAAGAATATGGGGCCGATGAAAATCGAGCAATTCAAAATGGCAATGACACGGTAGTTTGGCGACCGGAAATCTATCTCAGTCACTGTCAACATGGCGAACGTGGAGCAAATGCAAGATTTCAATGCAGCTGTAGCTGCTGTTTTGGACGAATTCAAAGGGAAGTTCTCTCTGAAAATACAGCAAAGGGTAGCCCTTGAAGCATTTGGTGCGGAAAAGGACGAGCACCAAGTTGTCTAGCAGCCAAGTACTATATGTAGAATACCACAGGTCTTAATCTCAGTCTATAGTCTATAGTCACTTTACCCAAACTGGTCAACATTGCCACAAATGGCTGGATGCAAAATAATGTCTGAATGGCTGTTTAATGGAAATGAATGAATCTTTCTTCATGGAAGTTCACCAACAGAAATCCCGACAGTACTTACTACTCAGTACAGTACTAATTCACAGTCTGAAAAGAAGAAAATTGCAAATTCTGATGTATCTGATATGACGTTACAGAAACTGCTGAGAAAGTAGCAATTTGTAGTTTGTTGATTTTATGGTCAGAAGGTGAAAGTCCACAAGCCTAATTAAACAAAAATGTGTAAAACACAAAATTGGCCCAGCATGACCTCTGGAACTATTTTGGGCCGTATCTCAGAACCACCAAATTTGTGTAGCCTAAATGTAAATATAAATGTTACTACTCGACATTGTCTATTTGCCAGCATTTATTTCTGGAACACCCTGTATATCAAAACGTCTTCCTTGAATATCTCCCAAACCATTTAATTCTCCAAACTGAAACTTTGCAGGCATAATTGATACTTCTTTGCCTAACAGATAATAAAATTTCATCGATACTCATTGTCTGAAAAATGAGGTCAAAGGTCAAGCACAAATCAAATGACCTTGAAAATGCAATGACCTTGAAAGGTCATCGTGTTATATATCATTTGAAAGGGGAATGTCTCCCCTTTGTAATGATACCAAATTTATGGAAATCGAGTGATGGGTTTGCAAAATGTAGCCACTTTTCTGTTTCATGGTCACTAATCGATGCAAAAATGGTGAAATTTTCAAAACTCTAGATTCTTGAGAAATGGTCCAAATGAGCTGAAATTGGGTGTGTTGCCATTTGTCAAGGATCAAAATTGAGTGGTTTGGCATGGAATGACCCATATGTGTGTATGGGAGTGGGGGGGGGGGGGGGGGCGGAGAGAGTATGTGTTTGTGTATAGGGGAGGTGATGGTGGGGGGTAGTGTGTGTATATGTGTTTGTATGTGTATGAGGTGGAGTGGCGGGGGGTGAGTATGTGTTTGTGTATACTGTAAGGTGGTGGTGGTAGGGGGTAATGTGTGTTTATGTGTGTATGTGTATGGGGCAAAGTGGTGGGGGGGGTGAGTCTGTGTTTGTGTATGGGGATGGTGGTGGTGGTGGGGTGTATCTAGGTCTGTACTAGCTGGGAGAAGTGAGTGTAAGACGTGTGTGTGTGGCATGAGGTGGATCTTAGACGGGTGTGTGTGTTTGTGTGTTGCATGAGGCAGATCTGAGGAGAGGAGGGATGCTGTGGGGTTAAACTGCTGGAACAGTCGCTGCTAACAGTAGTACAGTATGTGTGTATGTGTGTGCTCTCTGACCACACTCCAGGGGAACTAAGGCATTAATAATCTACTCCCCTCTCCCCTCCCCATCCTCCAGGAGGAATAAAATAAGAGGGGCCTTTCCTGGTTGTGCTTTCGCTCCCCGATGGCAGCATTTCACACCCCAGTTAAATGTTTTGGTCTTTTGAAAATGCTGGTGCTTCATTAGCAGAGGCCATCGTGAGTGCCTGTTCCCTGCACTGGCTCTTCTGTTAGCAGGGCCACTTTGCCACGCTGCTATACATCATTTGTAGGGCGAGGGAGACCATTTTATGATTACCAAAAACCAGGACATTCTCCCCACCAACACCCCCCCCCCCCCCCCCCCAGGTTTACCATCATAGCATAGCCTAGCCTATAGAGTAAGCAGCTAACAAACTTAAATAGAAGTTATAACTTTCCCTTAAAAATTATGTTATCTTGTGTCACGATACACGTACAATACTAATTAAACCAAAAACAATGAAAACCAGGGCGTTTTTGTAACATTATAAAAAAAAACCTGACATGAAAATGAGAATATGTCAGAATATGTCCTTGGAAAAACAGGATGTTTGGTCACCCTACGTAGGGCTGTTCTCTGCGGTAGCATGCTTTAGCAGGGCCGCTTAGCTGCTGTTCCCTACACTAGCTGTGCTGTAGCAGGGCTACTTAGCCCTATGCTAGCTCTTCAGTAGCGCGGTCACTTAGCTGCTGTTCCCTACGCTAGCTGTGCTGTAGCATGGTCACTTAGCTGCTGTATCCTATCCTAGCTGGGCTTTAGCAGAGTCACTTAGCTGCTGTTGCCTATGCTAGCTCTGCTACAGTAGGGCTACTTAGCTGCTGTATCCTATGCTAGCTGTGCAATAACAGGGCTACTTAGCTGCTGTATCCTATGCTAGCTGTACTATAGCAGGGCTACTTAGCTGCTACCTATGATACTTCTCGTGGGTTGTAGTGCTGGAGAATGAGGAGAGGCATAGCCACCACTGCTCTATGGTGACACTGCTTACTTTAAATTTTAGAGTAAGTGACAGAAACAAATAAGCTCTCTTCTCTCAAATATTGCAAGAAGCAGGATTGCATTAAATTCTGAAGAAATGTTGACTTTACTTACCTTGGTGGACATGACTACTTTAGTATTCGCCGGTTACTCTGATCAGTTCAGTTGAAAACACATGCACAGGATGAGGGGGGTGGAAAAGTCCATTTTCACAAGTGTCCATTTACTTGGAGACACTAGGGGGAGCTCCGTTGAGAAAAAGCCATAGAGTTAAAACCAAGGGGGTAGGAACATATCCGGAAGTTGAAGCACCCATGGGGAAATCTCAACCCGGAAAGGGACCAATAGCCTTTAGCATTCCGTTGACTTCAATTCATTTTAGCGTCACTTTGAAATGAAATAACTTTACATGAGAAGCCACCCATACCTTGATATTGGCATTGTTGTAAACCGGAGAGGACACAGCAAAACATATTTGCTTCGATCGTAAATCTGTCATGTTATTGCCTTGTAAGAAACGTTTGTCTGAAATTATGCTAAAAATGACGCCATAAATCATGCGACGGCTAGTGAGTTTCTGTCGCACAGTAGAAAATTTACCGTACTGTTTGGATAACAAGCTGTAGCCACAGCCATGCCCGTTTACTTTTCTATTCATGTTGGGAAAACATTTACATCAGTAATCTCGAAAAATAAGCTTAGAAATTGGAATTTGTTTGTAAATGGAATCGCTAACTTTATAGATTTTACTATTCGATGCAAGTGAATTGAGAAAGATGGCTAAGCTAAGCTACACGCTATAGCTTGGTATGTACATGCTAACTAGCTAGCTCCCTTGACATGCTGGCTTGCAAGACTGCCTGGAACCAAAGTTTGTTGACGAAGAATGAAGTCCTTGTGTACAATATTAGCCTCCCCCTCCAGTTAATGATTACAGCTATGATGGTAGAAAAATACTTAATAAGAAAATTATTGTACGTTGTATGGTTTGTGATTGAGCATCTACCACTCAATTTATAGTATTTGGGTTTGTTGGCCGATGTGACCGTACGTCACCCTGCGCTTGCCCAGTTGCCTGGTGACCAATTAAAAATCTCAAAATCGTGCTTCAACGGCAACCATTGAAAACGACGCCATCCCTCAGTCCATTCTCTTCTACTGTCTATGGTTAAAACTAGAGAGGGAAGACTCTGTGTCATTGTCTAAGCAGGCTTTGTGACTTAGTGGGTGATCCAAAATGGCCGCCTAAATGGGAGCAATGTCAACAAACACAATGTACGTCAATTAGAAGACATGCTGTCTGTAAAATGATTTATGTCGTCAGCTATGGACTAGACTACCCTGAAATTCATCACAGTGGTGTAAAATCATGTCAGCTACACGCAATTAACAAAATAAAAGTTTAAAAAGCCAGTGAAGAGCCAGACGACATACACGGGACTGTAAGTCGTGATTGCATCATTTAATGTTAGAAAATATATTAATACGAGCTTATTTTAAACAAATAAGGTCAGCCACGTAGCCGTGTTACACTGATACACCCAATTTGCTTGTTAGGAAGCTAACCGGAGCCAACGCTATACGTTAGAAAATACGTTAGTTAGTTTGGCTGCTAATGTACATATCCTGAGCATCAATCAGTTACTTGAAAGGAAGGCTTCAAAACTGTTATGCTTATCAAATGGTTTAATGCCCTGTGAATTTAAACAATGTTCAGTAACTGAAACTGTAATCTATTTCGTTGATGAACAGCAGCCGCCAAAACAAACATTTACATGCCATTGGCACTTGGCAGATGCTGATTTTGAGCCCTGTAGCTACTATGCATTTTGAGGCCATTTTAATATTTTATTAGCTTTTTACATTACAACAGTGCACCTTATTACTTTGACATGCATCTTCAGACAGCCATATATTATACATTTCTTGTAAAGAAACCGAGGGCAAACAGTCTCTCGACCGTGGACGTGTCAGTACAGTTTCAAGATCGTTTTTCTTCATAAATTGACTCAATTCTTGAAAAATGGAGTACTGTAGGGTTACCTACCTACCTGGAAGGATATTCCAGATGCTTTTTGCAATTACTGGTGCAGTTGTAACAGGCATGCTGTATTTGAGGAAGGCGACACCATTGATTTCTATGAGATCAATGGATGACACATTCCCGTTTTGATCATGGTGGCGGGTCTCCATGGAATCACAGGATTACGTCACCAGTGCTTTCTCTCTAGTTTTAACTCTATGGAAAAAGCACTCAAAGTTGCATAGCATCTCTTCAACAGCATGTGTGAGCCATTTTACTGCAATGTGAGGAATGAGTTGAGCTGAACCAGCTGTATGGGAATGACGAATTACAAGGGGTGCAGTACCCCCCCAAAGACACATTATTACCGACATATTAATGCAATTAATGTAAAACATAAAAGGTAGTCCCCCTATATGAAAGGTTGTCCACCTATATAAAAGGTAGTCGCCCTATATGTAAGGTTGCCCCCCTATATAAAAGGTAGTCCCCCTATATAAAAGGTTGTACCCCCAATTATGGTGGTATTTCACACTATGCTCTACAGGAACCATATGGACTACAGAGACGAAATAAGGAGACTACTGCCGTGACTGTTTACTGGCTTTCGTTTAGTAAACAGCTTATTTATTCCTTTACAAAATAGGTACAAATACAGAAGTATGTTTTTTTTCTTCACACAAACAGGAAATTTTTCAGGATATGTACAGAGTTTTACCAAAAATAACACCGTTCTAATAAACACATGGTCTTGTAAACAATATTTACAAATAATCCACACAGGGAAAAGGTGAATGCTTCTCAGCTGTGTACATCAGTAATACCATCATCCTAATCGTCATGTTTTGGCTAAAAAGCTGTAGTAGGAGTAGTAGAAATGTTGTCTTGCTGACTCAGACACCATAAAAATAACTATTATTAAAACTGTATTTTTATTTCAACTGGACAAATAGTTCTATTTGTGCTTCATTTTAACTTATTTATTTTTTTCTGCTTGTTACTATGGTTGCGGTAGGTAAAAATGCTTTGCCTGAAAGGCGGCACGCACTTCATGCTGATGGGGAAAGAAAGGGAAGAGAGAAAGACATGACTCACAAAAACAAAATGAAAACCAAAATGAGAAATATAAAATAAGTTACAAAAGCATTTTTTTCCCTTTGACTGCTGATGACAGGGCCAATGCTGACGAGGGCCAGAATGCTCCAACCCAACCACATCAGCCTCTACAACTTCCTCTTTCCTTAACGCAGTTTAGTTTTAGAGTGCTGTTTTATTTTTTTTAAATCAAAGCACAATAAATTTAATTAATCACTTAAAAAACGTATAAATTAGAGACCAACACAATTCAAAACAGACTAGGTGCATAGAAGCCAGAGAATCCAGTTTGTTAGAGAGCGGACCCCCCCAGGTCTAAGAGAGCAGACCCCCCCGTCCCCCCACCTAACAGAGCGAAGGCTGTAAGAAAGATGAGCTGGTCACATGGCCACAGCTCTCCCACATCACATGACCTGTGACCTTTGATGACATCATATCACAGCAGGGGTGGTACCCCATGCCAAAGATGGGACCTTGAGACACCCTCACCGCCCAAACCCCATCCCCAGAGGTTTGTCTGACCTCTGACCCCAGCTGACCTCTGCGATGAGGGAGGGGTCAAAGGGTCAGGAGGGGAGAAGTGGGGGGTGTGCATGCTCAGCAGGAGGCTCCAGGCAGGTGTGTGTGCCGGGAGATGAAATGGTGATGGACATGAACACTGTGGGAAAAGAATAACAGGAAGAGTCCCCCCGCCCCCCCCCAATTCCAAGCACACAGGTGCAGTATACCCAAAAAACTTGATGTTGCAAAGATAAACTATTCAGATTCCTTGGTGTTGCAAAGATAAACTATTCAGATTCCTTGGATCGCTTTCCTCATTGAAGCTTCCTTGGTTGGACAATGTGTGGTAAGGATTAATGAAAAGCTCAAACCATGTGAGAATTCTGTTAGTTGTGTTAGACACAGCCTGCCATAGCTCAAAGCTAAACACTCTCAGAGGGTGGATACCCTGAACTTCAGAAATGGAGAGTCGTAGCGCAGAGTTTTATGTTTGTAGATGTTCACTTCAAACAGGAGATGTAGCTAATTAGTCCCTCCAGCTCAGCTAATTACTGTCAGATGGTTTAGTGAACGCTTGGACCAACTACACGGTAGGACTTGCTGCCCAGCCAAAGATGGTCGATATCCCAAGATTCCTCAGGACGAGCAACGTAGCTTCCTTTCAGAAGTCACCACAGGGTACCAATGACAGTGTAGGGCAGGGCAGTCTCATTGGGCCAGAAATGACCTTAGCGACCGGGGACTGGGACACAGAGTCTGTTGACAAGTCATTGAAGACACAACCAGACCTGTTCTGCCCTACAAAGGCAAAGTACAGTAACTACATGAACACAGAAACTGAGAAAAATGCCTTTAACGCATCTTAGTGGATTTGCTGCTTAATTTCGTTGTATGGGCAACTGTTCAATGACAATAAAAGTCTTGAAATCTTGATATCCTACTGGCCAGTCAAACATGTTTTAGGTATAACAGTGGTGATGCTTTATCTACTTTCTCAATAGGAAGAATCAAGATATTTAGTCACAAGACAAGGGAGGTGTTATGACGGACATGTCGGATTCAGAATTCTATCGTATCGTAACCTTGTGTATCGGAATCATATCAGTTCAGGAAATCCGTATCGATACTTAGCCTAGTTGGTGCATCTCCGGCCCCAAGAAGACTAGCGCCTGTCGTGGTCATATCTGTCCCCAGCAGATTAGCCCTGAGCCCTGCCAAATTTTAATATCGGTCTTTATTTTTTTGAATCTGTATCGATATCGATAATATCGATAATCTGTATCGATAAATCAATATTTTTAACTCAGCCCTAGTCATATGTGACCCCAGCACACAAGCCCTGCCACCCAAGCTTGTATCAAATCATGTCGGATCGAGAATCGTATTGTATGGTGACTTTGTGTATTGGAATCGTATCGATTAGGGAAATCAGAATCGATACCCAACCCAGTTACTGTATGTCCGGCCCCAGGAGACTAGCAATGCTGTGTTCACCTCTCTGGCCCTGAGCCATGCCGAATTTTAATATTGATCTTTCATGTTTTTAATCCACATCGATACGTATGCGTTAACCCAGCCCTGGTCACATCTCTGGGCCCAGGAGAGCAGCCCTGCCGCGGGTTGTTTGTTTGTGTTTTGTAATGTACTGACCAGTGCCTGAGGTAGAGACGAAGATTCTTCTGCATCGTGATACAGACTTTTAAAAAATATACTTAACTAAAAACAGAAGTCTCAAACAACTCTGACATTTTTCAAATTTCAAATGCACATGATTACACAACCATTCACATGATTCGTCAATATTAACAAGTGATTTTTTAGACATTATTTTTGCATCTTAAAAAAACTGAGGGAAAAAAACAACAAAAAAGAAAAAAAAAAAGAAAAATATATATTTTTACATGCCATTGAAAATTACTTTAAAACAACACTTATTTACATTTAGGTGTACTTATAACATATAATGCATTTAGGTGTACTTATAACATATGATGCACGGGTTCCATCACTGCTCCGCCCACACTAACGCCCCCGCTGATCTTTCAGTGCAGACCAATGCCGACTCAGCCTGTTTGTGGGGTACAGGGGGGGTTTGTGGGGTACAGGGGGTTTGTGGGGTACAGGGGGGTTTGTGGGGTACAGGGGGTTTGTGGAGTACAGGGGGATTTATGGGGTACAGGGGGGTGTATGGGGTACAGGGGGGGTTTGTGGGGTACAGGGGGGTTTGTGGGGTACAGGGGGGTTTATGGGGTACAGGAGGGTTTGTGGGGTACAGGGGGGTTTATGGGGTACAGTGGGACTGTTTTTGTGTGGGGGTGACTGGTTTTGTGTGTGTGTGGGTGGGTGTGTGTGTGGGGGGGGGGGGGTCTGAAAGCACTGTGGGCTGCATGGTGTTGGAAGTCTGTATTGGTACGTAGAAACACACACACACACACACACACACACACACACACACAGAGAAGGGTGGCCAACCCTGCGGAGAAGGCCAATCACTAAAGGACAGTTCGCTAAAAGCGCTACAGTTTAAATATGCAAGAAAGAACGCGTTTAAAAAGGAGACCTGGCTCACGAGTCAACACACACACACACACACACACACACTCGACTTCCACACAGCCCGTCCAGAATAAAAAAATCAAGACTTGCATGGCCTTAATCAATTATCAATATCCTAAATAAGCAA
>CM050207.1:20797282-20802282 GCA_027475355.1 Coilia nasus
GTGTGTGTGTGTGTGTGTGCGCGCGCTGCTGTCCACACACACTCCTCACAGGCTGAAGTGGCCTACGCTGATGGTGTGTGTGTGTGTGTGTGTGTGTGTGTGTGTGCGTGTCTGTGCGCGCGTGCGTGTGTGGTCAATCAGTGCTGACCCCGTGTGAGAGATGAGCCTGCCCGCCCTCCTGACAATTACTGCCAATCACGCGCCTCCTGCTCTGCTTCCGCCCCCGGACAACCAATCAAACGCATCCATCCATCCACCTGGACCGCCTGTCCGCACAGAGGGCCTGCAGGCCTGCAGCATGACAGAGTGTGTGTGTGTGTGCGCGTGTATATGTGTGTGTGTGTGTGCGCGACGGAGTATATGCTTGTGTGTGTATGTATGTGTGTATGTGTGTTTGTGCGTGTATATGTGTGTGTGACGGAGTATATGCTTGTGTGTGTATGTGTGTGTGTGTAACAGAGTATATGCCTGCGTGTGTGTTTGTGTGCAACAGTGTGCCTGTGTTTTTTGACTAAAGCCGTCTGTAAGTGTGTGGGTGTGTAACCATAAGGTTGCTTCCCTGCACGCACACAAATACTCTCTTCTGCCCATGTACACACACACACACACACACACACACACACACATGTGGTCATTATCTGAACACCTGCAGAAAGTCTGTACAGAACTATCCAACTACAGTCACCAGGTCAACTGATGGGAGGGGGAGGAGATCACTCCTGTGTGAGAGGAGGAGAGGAGAGGAGGAGAGGAGAGGAGAGGAGGAGAGGAGGGGGGAGAGAGGAGAAGAGAGGAGAACAGAGGAGGAGAGGGGAGAGAGAGGAGAGGAGGAGAGGAGGAGAGGAGAGGAGAGGAGAGGAGGGAGAGGAGGAGAAGAGGAGGAGAGAGGAGAAGAGAGGAGCAGAGAGGAGGAGAGGAGAGGAGAGGAGGAGAGGAGAGGAGAGCAGGAGAGGAGGGGGGAAAGAGGAGAAGAGAGGAGAAGAGAGGAGGAGAGGAGAGGAGGGGGGAGAGAGGAGAAGAGAGGAGAAGAGAGGAGGAGAGGAGAGAAGGGGAGAGAGAGGAGAGGAGAGGAGAGGAGGAGAAAGGACTTTAGTGGCACTCTCTGCCAGCAACCCAAACATGCTTGTGTTGACGTCTGTGTCCATGGCGACCGTATGCTGACAGTTAGCAGGTAGAGGTGACGGCGTGGGAGTGTGTGTATGTGTGTGTGTGTGTGTGTGTGGGGGGGGGGTTGTTTGTGTCGTCTTCTGCTGTCTGGGACTTGTGTGTAGCCTACATTTGCCTATGCAACACACACACACACACACACACACTTTCAGAAACAAGTAGACAGCAAGAGGGAAAGAAGGGGGCGTCTGTGAGGTACTGGGCGCTGGGGGATCCAGGAGGCCCAAACAGCATCTGTCATGTCAGCACACACACACACACCACATATCCATCCCCCCCACACACACACACATATCCATCCCAAACAGCATCTGTCATGTCAGCAGTGACGAGCGCTCCCAGTCAGCACGGCACACCACATATCCATCCCCCACACACACACACACACACCACATATCCATCCCCACACACACACACACACACACACACACACCACATATCCATCCCCACACACACACACACCACATATCCATCCCCACACACACACACCACATATCCATCCCCCCACACACACACACGCACATGTCCATCCCCACACACACACCACATATCCATCCCCACACACACACACACCACATATCAATCCCCCCCCCCCCCACACACACACCACATATCCATCCCCCCCCACACAAACCACATATCCATCCCCCACACACACACACACCACATATCCATCCCCACACACACACACACACACCACATATCCATCCCCACACACACACACACACACCACATATCCATCCCCACACACACACACACACACACACACCACATATCCACCCCCCCCCACACACACCACATATCCATCCCCACACACACACACACCACATATCCATCCCCACACACACACCCCATATCCACCCCCCCACACACACCACATATCCATCCCCACACACACACACACCACATATCCATCCCCCCACACACACACCACATATCCATCCCCACACACACACACCACACCACATATCCATCCACACACACACACACCACATATCCATCCCCACACACACCACATATCCATCCCCACACACACACACACCACACATCCATCCCCACACACACACACATACACACACACCACACCACATATCCATCCACACACACACACACACACACCACATATCCATCCCCACACACACACCACATATTCATCCCAACACACACACACACATCACATATCCATCCCCACACACACACCACATATTCATCCCAACACATACACACACACACCACACCACATATCCATCCCCACACACACACACACCACATATCCATCCCCCCCCCCCACACACACACCACACCACATATCCAACCCCCCCCCCCCACACACACACCACATATCCATCCACACACACACACACACCACATATCCATCTCCACACACACACACACCACATATCCATCCCCCCCCCCCACACACACACCCCATATCCACCCTCACACACCACATATCCATCCCTATACACCAGGGATTAAAATTAACTTTTTTCACCACCGTCCCGGAAGTGTCCCGAAAATCATTTTGAACCGTCCCGAATCGTCCCCGATTTTTTTTTTTTTACATTTTAAGTTGTTACCTACTGATAATATAATAAAAACACAATACACATTACATTATGTTGATAGCAATAAATAAATTTATTCAAAACTAGATTTGTTTAGGTAAAACAATCAACACCCTCAGTCACAGAACTGTGGCCTACATGACCTTCTGCCACACCACATATCCATCCACACACACACACACACACCACATATCCATCCCCACACACACACCACATATTCATCCCAACACGCACACACACACACACACACACCACATATCCATCCCCACACACACACCACATATTCATCCCAACACACACACACACACACACATCACATATCCATCCCCACACACACACCACATATTCATCCCAACACATACACACACACCACATATCCATCCCCCACACACACACACCACATATCCACCCCCCCCCACACACACACACCACATATCCACCCCCCCCCCCCCCCCCCCACACACACACACCACATATCCATCCACACACACACACCCACCACATATCCATCTCCACACACACACACACCACATATCCATCCCCCCCCACACACACACACCCCATATCCACCCTCACACACCACATATCCATCCCTATACACCAGGGATTAAAATTAACTTTTTTCACCACCGTCCCGGAAGTGTCCCGAAAATCATTTTGAACCGTCCCGAATCGTCCCGATTTTTTTTTTTTTACATTTTAAGTTGTTACCTACTGATAATATAATAAAAACACAATACACATTACATTATGTTGATAGCAATAAATACATTTATTCAAAACTAGATTTGTTTAGGTACAACAATCAACACCCTCAGTCACAGAACTGTGGCCTACATGACCTTCTGCCACAACTCCACCATATATTCTAATATTTAATTGTCACACTTTACTTGAAGTACATGCACTGATAGAATATCTGTATTTTCATAACAATAAATGGAAATACAGTAGTCTATAGCCATGACAATAATAACATATTGAATACCATATTGAAAAATAATGTGTAGTCATTGACTATCTTGTTAAAGTGTCTCTGATATTGTCAAAAATGACCCTTTGAAAAAGGTTGGCGACTCCTGCACAAAACCAGGGCAGAAACAATGGTCTTAATTAGGGGTGTACCGAATTATTTTCCACTCTGTCACTCAAACCATTTCCAAAGTGGAACCATTTCTCCTCCGGTTACATACAAGCTTCTTGGCGCCGCGTTTGTTCCCTGTTTTCCGCGGTGTTGGGGATTTTAAAAAGTGAGGTGAGTGGAAAGGGCGGCGCCGGCGCAATGTATGTGTGTGTGCACGAGTGTGCGGGAGTGTGTGTGTGAGAAAGAGAGGGAGAGAGAGCGGGGGAGCGGCTGAAGGACATGAGCGGAGTTAGGAAATTGCTGGCGGTGCTGGTGTTTACATTATTAGCCTATCTACTGTGGCTAAGTACTTGTTCCAAAAGGACAGTAATTCATTTGTTGTGGGTTTATCCACTATTCGGTTTCGGCATTCGGCCAAGCGTTTAATTTTTTATTTAGCTTCGGCCACAAATTTTCATTTCGGCGCATCTCTAGTCAATAGTCTCTAGTAGAGTCATAGCTGCTTTCACACTGCAGAATTACCGGTAATTTCAGCCGAAATTAGTGGGTCGTCTGTGTGCGTTCCCACTGCCGACATGGGGTGCCGTGTCAAACGACACACCAATTCGACCCACCTCGGACCCTACACTTTTTTGCGACCTGGGGCGTGTGGGAACACGAGCCGAGGCGAGACAGGGCGCAGGGTGTGGTATGGTGACGTTTCACAACTGCCGCCACCCACCGTCGGGGCTTTTAAAACAGCTGAGCAGAACTACAAAAACACCAACAAGGAGTTCAGAGGCAAACTGCAAACTGTCGTAACATCGTTAGCGCAACATCGTATTGAGTAGTTGAAGTGACAGTCAGCTTCGTGTCGTCCGAGCTCTAGCAGTAAGCAGTGCGAGCTCAACAGGCTGCAACATTGTTGCCAATTGACTCACAGAACAATATAAACGCGAGCGCGGCAGCCAGTCCTGTTCCATTTACGTTTTCACATAAATTGTTTCCCACCGACCACCGTTCTGGTTTGCAAATGTGATGAACATTTTTAAATAGAAAAATGTAGTTGGCCAAATTTCCCGTCGTCCCGAGGTCGGCCCGAGTTACAATATTGATCCTCCCGATGACAATTTATTACGTCCCCGGGACGATGGGACGTCGTTAGTTTTAATCCCTCCTACACACACACACCACATATCCAT
>CM050207.1:20807282-20812282 GCA_027475355.1 Coilia nasus
TCCTCTCCCCTGTGCCCTGTGCCAGCCTGACAGAGATGGTCCCCCCCCCCCGTGCCAGCCTGACGGAGGTGGTTCCTCTCCCCTGTGCCCTGTGCCAGCCTGACAGAGATGGTTTCCTCTCCCCTGTGCCCTGTGCCAGCCTGACGGAGGTGGTTCCTCCCCCCTGAGCCCTGTGCCAGCCTGACGGGAGATGGTTCCTCTCCCCTGTGCCAGCCTGACAGAGATGGTCCCCCCCCCCCGTGCCAGCCTGACAGAGATGGTTCCTCTCTCCCTGTGCCAGCCTGTCTGACTGCCTGACTGACGGAGTGCCAGCTCCCAAAGCTTTCCCACATGTGAAGCCTCTACGGTACATTTCAGAGACCAAACAAGAAGAAAGGCTCTCCTCCCCTCTCTTGCTCTCCTCTTTTCTCCTCTCTTCCCCTCTCCTCTTTTCTCTTCTCTATCCTGTCCTCTCTCTTTCTCTTCTCTCTCCTCTCTCTCCTCAACTATTCTCTTCTCTCCTGTCCTCTCCTCTCCTCCCCCTCACTGCTCTTCTTTCCTCTCCTCTCTTCTCTGCTCCTTCTTTTTCTCCAAGGTCATCAGCACTAACACAGCCTCTTCAGCGCCTGCAACACCAGTTAACACTAGTGAACAACACCAGTTAACACTAGTGAACACCACACAATACTAGTGAACAACACCAGTTAACACTAGTTAACAGCACACAACACTAGTTAATACCAGACGACACTAGTTAATAGCACACACCAAAATACACACACCTTCACACACACACACACACAACCCTAGTTAATAGCAGACGACGCTAGTTAATAGCAGACGACGCTAGTTATTAGCAGACAACGCTAGTTAATAGCAGACGACGCTAGTTAATAGCAGACGATGCTAGTTAATAGAAGACGACGCTAGTTAATAGCAGACGACGCTAGTTAATAGCAGACGACGCTAGTTAATAGCAGACGACGCTAGCTAATAGCAGACGGCTTACTGAAGGCATGAAAACGGGCCTCATGCAAAAACAAACACAAGCAGGAGGAATTGCATACGGAAAGCTCATTTCAGAGTGCGAGAGGCCCAAGAGAGAGAGAGAGAGAGAGACGAGTATGGAAGAATTAATGGGGAATGATAGAATGACTTAAGCCCCTTGGCCAGAAAACATAAAAACATTGGACAAAGGCAAGATACTGTGAGAGGGGGAAAATAGATTAAGAGAGGGAGAGACAGAGAGAGGGAGAGAAAGAGGGATGAAGCCAAAGAAAGAGAGAGGAGAGAGGGAAGGAAAGATGTAAGCGCTGAGGACATTTCGAAAGAGTTAACAGATGTGAGGCTGATTGGCTCTGGGCTGCTTCCCGTCGGCACAGTGATGTATTTGATGTGGAGTTTATTCGGCTCTAATAAACGTATAAAGAATTAGCTATACATAGTGATGTTAGAGGGGGAGAGATTGTGGGGGAGGAGAGAGAGAGAGGGAGATAAGAAAAAGAGAGATAAGAAAAAGAGAGAAAGAAAGAGAGAGGAGAGGGGGAGGGGAAGGAGCTCCACAGTGGCCACAGTGTTCCAGCGGGCACTACCCTCCACAGCAGGCCACTACCCTCCACAGAGCGGCTCATTTAGACATGACGAGAGACACACTCACTCCTCTTTTCTCAGCATAGACACACACACACACACACACTCACACACACACATACACACACACACACACCTGTTATTACACAGTGTGGTCATCAAATACTCATCTCCCCCAAAACCACACACACACAGGGGCAGGGGAAGGCTGAGGGGGTGGGTGGGGGGGCATCTGTACGTACCAGTGGAGCCTGGTGGGAACCTTGGGGCTCTCCGCCCACCTCACAACACAACACACACCCACACCCACACCCACACACACCCACACACACACACACACACACAGGGGCAGGGGAAGGCTGAGGGGGTGGGTGGGGGGCATCTGTACGTACCAGTGCAGGCTGGTGGGCAGCAGCGGGCAGTGGGCTGTTGGGCTGGCGCGCGCGGACAGCTGGCACCACGGCGCCCGTGCCAGGGAGAGGACTGGCGACGGCCACGGGCTTGGCGCCCCCTTGAGGCTGCGTCAGGGACTGCTGACTGTTCAGCAACGCCAACCGCAATGCTGGCAGACTTTTCTGTAGAGAGAGAGAGAGAGAGGGGGGTAAGAAAGGGAGAGAAAAGAAAGAGTGAACAAGTGAACAAAAGAAAAGATGGATGACAGGAAATAAAGAGACAGATTTGATCAAATAAAAATAATAATTTTAAAAGCCAAAAGGCAGTAACTACATATTTTGTCAAACTGAGTTTAGACTGGAAATTGACTTTATAACACCTCCTTTGTCTTGTGACTAAAACTCTTGCTGCTTGCTTTTAAGAAAGTCCATAAAAGCATCACCACTATTATACCTACAGCATGTTTGACTGGGCAGTATGACGATGTTTAAGGCATTTTTCTCAGTTTCTAAGTTCACATAGTTTCTGCACTTTGCCTTTGTCGAGCAGCACTGACAAGTTTACTTTGCGTGGAAGCCAGATCTGTGCACATATAGCCCTACATATACCTCTGAGCATATAGCCCTACATATACCTCTGTGAATTATATAGCCCTACATATACCTCTGTGTACATATAGCCCTACATATACCTCTGTGTACATATAGCCCTACATATACTTCTGTGTACATATAGCCATACATATACCTCTGTGTACATATAGCCCTACATATACCTCTGTGTACATATAGCCCTACATATACCTCTGTGTACATATATCCCTGTTTGTGAAAGATGTGCACCTTCACACAGCGTCACTTATGCTGTAAAGCATGTGGGTGTAGAAATGTGCATGTGACTGTTTGGAAGTATCAATATGAGTATGTGAATGTGTGTGTGTGTGTGTGTGTGTGTGTGTGTGTGTGTGTGTGTGTGTGTGTGTGTGTGTGTGTGTGTGTGTGTGTGTGTGTGTGTGTGTGTGTGTAAATGTAAGGGTGTGTATTGAGACTGTGTATTTGAGACTGTGTGTGTGTGTATTTGCGTGTGTGTGTGTGTATTAGTGTTTGTACGTGTGTGCGTGTATCAGCGTTTGTATGTGTGTGTGTGTGTGTTTGTATGTGTGTGTGTGTGTGTCTGACATGACTCTCCTGGCTGGATAAGCCCTGCAGGGAAAGTCAAGCTCTGCCTCAGGCCTCTGTCACACACACACTTTGGAGTCAGGCCTGGGGCACAGCAAACATGGCACTCGCACGCACGCACGCACGCACACACACACACACACACACACACACACACACACACACACACACACACACACACACACACACACACACACACACACACACACACACGCCTTGTTCGCTTCACCACAGACACACACACATCCCTTGTTCGCTTCACCACAAACACACACACACACCCATGCCATGGCTTCACCACAATAACACACACACACACACACACATCACCGACCTTGAGAAAAGGGACAAGATAGGGCTGGGGTGACGACTTGAGTTCTGTCTGTAGCCGATTGGTGAACTCCTCCGGTTCAATCTTGGCATCCTGAGGGCCAGCACAAACAACACAGCAGACATCAGGGCACAAATACAACAGACATTACGGTAAAAATACGACACATATTAGGGTAAAAATACAGCAGGCGTTGTGCTAAAAATGCAACAGATATTAGGCTATCAACTCTGCCCTACAAAGCCAAAAGGCAGTAACTACACATAGACTAGAAATTGACTTTATAACACATTTTTAGTCTTGTGACTAAATATCTTACTCCTAATAAGAAAGTACACAAAGACATCACCACTATTATACCTACAACATAGGAAGTATGACAACTTTGAGGCTTTTTTCTCAGTTTCAGTGTTGGCACCACTGTGTGCTACAACCACTTTAGAACTGGATAATGTGCGTGGTTAAAAACATAACACACACAACTGACTAGTAGAGAATTACACTAGTAGAGAATTACACTAGTAGAGAATTAAAATCCTACAAGTGAGGGACATGGACAACTACATCGTTTATGTGTTTTATGTCGCCACCTACAGCTGACACACTGGTACTACACTAATAGGCTACTTGAGGCCTCTCACCGTAAACATACATCTCTCTCTCTTTCTCTCACTCTTTCTCTCACTCTCTGTCTCTCACTCTCTGTCTCTCACTCTCTGTCTCTCACTCTCTGTCTCTCACTCTCTGTCTCTCACTCTCTGTCTCTCACTCTCTGTCTCTCACTCTAATTCAAAAGAGCTTTATTGGCTGACATATGACAATACAAACAGACAATATCTGTTTTAGAAACAAACAAAAAAGAATTCAAATCAAATACACACACACACACACGGCTGTCAGTCTGACGGCGGCCCTGAGGACTCACCAGCAGGTCCTGGACCAGCGCCTTGACGTTGCGAGACGTCTCCGGGGAGGGGGAATTATGGGATGCCAGCTTGATGAGCGTTGCCAGGAAGTTCTTGCACTTCTTCACGTTCTCCTGCATCTCCTGGGACAGGAGGGATGAGAGGGCAGTAGTGAGCTCTCACATTTAGTATATGTTTTTATATTTCTATTTATAGCACATGCTTTTATTTACATTTAGAGTATATAGTATATAGTATAGTATATGTTTTTATATTTATATTTATAGCACATGCTTTTATTTACATTTAGAGTATATGTTTTATTTATATTTATAGTATATGTTTTGGGCTTCTGTGCCTTCAACAGGACAGTGAAGAGATGACAGGAAGTGAGTGGAAGAGACAGACGAGGCAGGATTGGGAAATGACCCAGGCCGCACTCAAACCTGGGTCCCCTTGGCATGGGTGCTCTACCTACTGCGCCACATTACAGAGATTTTGGGTTCTTGGGCCTGAAAGGAACCTTTAGGGGTCACAAGAGGAACTGAGTGCCCAAAAGGAACCTTTAGGGGTCACAAGAGGAATTGAGTGCCCAAAAGGAACCTTTAGGGGTCAGAAGAGAAT
>CM050207.1:20819782-20884782 GCA_027475355.1 Coilia nasus
TGTGTGGGAAGGGCATAACACAAGGAGCAAGGCTGCACTGTGTGTGTGTGTGTGTGTGTGTGTGTGTGTTTGTGAGGGGTGGGGGGGGGGGGTGGGGGTTGGCTGTGTGTCCTTTGCATGTATTGGGGGGGCATATGCTGCGTGATGTGGGGGGGGCTGTATGTGTGAGGGTCTGTGTGCTGTGGGTGTGTGGGAAGAGCAAGGAGCAAGGCTATGCTGCACTGTGTGTGTGTGTATCTTTTGGGGGGTTCTGGGTCCTGATCAGAGGTACCCCCTAGCACCCTCTGTAAGTCGAACTGTGCACAGAAGTGTGCTGTGAACAGACATGCACAAGATCCAGATAGCATACTTGTTATCATTACCCAAATGTGTCCCCTAGGTGTCAGATACACAAAGCCTGTTATGTTCATCTCACACAATACCCACAGACACTGCATGCAATGTCTAAGCCTCTGTCTCCCCCTAGAGGTGAACTAGGGCAGGTACAACTACAACTCCACGTGCATTTGAGTCTGTTGTGAAATGCATAGCAAAAGATTACACTGACACAAAAAGGGCACACTCTAATTTAGATTGTAATTAAAATATCTTTTTAACTTGAAATTATGAAGTCAAGTGTCATGGACTGTCATGGGCAGATTTAATATCAACATTTACCTGAAATGGCCTGTTTCACTAGTCATGAGCAGTGCTAACTAGCAGAGCAGCACTGAGTAGTTTTCGTCTTCGGTTGCCCTACAGGTTGGAAGCGGAACTGTCTCTGACTTGACCTGCCTGACTTGAAGTGACAGCCTGTTCCTCCAAACGTACTTAGTGAGGCTATAGCCCATGGAGGACAGCAAAGCGAATTCAGAAGTGCCCTTCACCCAGTTACAAGTTGATCAATCACTGAAACAATTTTGGAAACATTATTTTAAGTTGAAAGGTGTTGCCTTAACTGCATGATCATGAAGACAGCCATGCTCACTGAATAGACAGTGAGCAGGGATACCTTTAAAGACATCTAAGAGTGTTGAACGTTAAACTCAGCAATTAGCCTGAGCATTTAAAAAAACAGGGATGGTGAGGATGAGCAGGGCGCTTAGAATGATTCATCCCTGAAGAGGAGCAGACACACACACACACACACACACACATATATACACACATACACACACACACACACACACACACACACACACACACACACACAGGTGTATGATGTGATTTATGTCTGAGGAGCAGACACACACACACACACACACACACACACACACACAGGTGTATGATGTGATTTATGTCTCAGGAGCACACACACACACACACACACACACACGTGTATGATGTGATTTATGTCTGAGGAGCAGACACACACACACGCACACACAGGTGGATGATCCCTAAACCAACATGATGAATATTTATCTGGCAGGTGACAGTGAGAAAGTAAGGTGTGTAACAGGTAGGCTAGCGTGTGTGTGTGTCTTACGAGCGTGTAACAGGTAGGCTAGTCGTCATCAGTGCTTCTCACTGCAATATTAATGCGCTCATTAGCCAAGCCAAACCCCAGCACACGTTAGGCCTCCATTAGGGACATGGGAACATCAATCACACGTGTACAACTGGCTGTGGGTGAAGGTGTGAGTTTAAAATAACACTGCATTAACATGGCTTAGCATTAGCATGACCAGGGCAGCTAAAGGGCTCTAAATGGAGTCTGCGGACCTCAGAGTCATGCTGAGGGTTTAACGTCAGGTCAAGTCATTTCAGCCATATACAGTACAAAGTGAGACTAGACAACGCATAATGCATAATATGAAGGGAATGATTATAACACAGAGAGTGCATTGAACTCATTTTGTCAACACCAGCTTGCAAAACCTCGAGCTTTATTTGAAAGTGAAACAAGTGAAAGGGCCATTTGTCATTGTGATCACACACCACACAGTGCACACAGTGCACACAATGAAATTTAACCTCTGCATTTAACCCATCACATGTGTGAGCAGGGGGCAGCCATTGCATTTAACCCATCACATGTGTGAGCAGGGGGCAGCCATTGCATTTAACCCATCACATGTGTGAGCAGGGGGCAGCCATTGCATTTAACCCATCACATGTGAGCAGGGGGCAGCCATTGCATTTAACCCATCACATGTCTGAGCAGGGGGCAGCCACTGCATTTAACCCATCACATGTGTGAGCAGGAGGCAGCCATTGCATTTAACCCATCACATGGGCGCAGGGGGCAGCCATTGCATTTAACCCATCACACACATGAGCAGGGGGCAGCCATTGCATTTAACCCATCACATGTGTGAGCAGGGGGCAGCCATTGCATTTAACCCATCACATGTGAGCAGGGGGCAGCCATTGCATTTAACCCATCACACACGTGAGCAGGGGGCAGCCATTGCATTTAACCCATCACATGTGTGAGAAGGGGGCAGCCATTGCATTTAACCCATCACATGTGAGAAGGGGGCAGCCATTGCATTTAACCCATTACATGTGAGCAGAGGGCAGCCATTGCATTTAACCCATCACATGTGTGAGCAGGGGGCAGCCATGACAACGGCACCCAGGGAGTAGTGTGTGAGGACGGTACCATGCTCAGGGCACCACAGCCCTTAGCCACTAGCTCATGACTGCCCCAGAGACACACACAGACGCTCTCACACTCTCTCTCTATCACACACACACACACACACACACACACACACACACACACACACACACACACACACACACACACCTGCACACATCCCTGTGTATCTTACCTGAGGGGTGGTGACTCTGACGGTGGCCCCAGTGGTGTGGGTGGCGGGTCGGGGGGAGAGGAGTGTGTGTGTGTGTGTGTCTTACCTGAGGGGTGGTGACTCTGAAGGTGGCCCCAGTGATGGTGGTGGTGGGTCGGGGGGAGAGGAGTGTGTGTGTGTGTGTGTGTGTGTGTGTGTGTGTGTGTGTATCTTACCTGACGGGTGGTGACTCTGAAGGTGGCCCCAGTGGTGGGGGTGGCGGGTCGGGGGGAGAGGAGTGTGTGTGTGTGTGTGTGTGTGTGTGTGTGTGTGTGTGTGTGTGTGTGTGTGTGTGTGTCTTACCTGAGGGGTGGTGACTCTGAAGGTGGCCCCAGTGGTGGGGGTGGCGGGTCGGGGGGAGAGGAGAGTGTGTGTGTGTGTGTGTGTGTGTGTGTGTCTTACCTGAGGGGTGGTGACTCTGAAGGTGGCCCCAGTGGTGGGGGTGGCGGGTCGGGGGGAGAGGCCCTGAGCCTGGGCCTGAGCTTGGGCTTGGGCTTGGGCTTGGGCCTGGGCCTGGGCCTGGGCCTGGGCCTGGGCCAATGCCTGCTGGGGAACCATCGCCAGCTGTCCCAACTCCGTCCGAACCAGTACCATCCCTGCAACACACACACACACACAGTTAGTAAAATCAGTCGTGTCATATATTCCACTTGACTCACAAACCACAAAGGTATATGTTTATTTTTCCCAAAGCCCGGCCAAGCCTAACGGGTAGACTAGACCATGAGACATGACACCATTGGACAGTTTTATTGTCATTGGCCTAAGCTTAAGCCTCCCAGGGGAACACCTGCACGTGGAGCATAACGGGCATAAGAGAAACCATACGAGTGCCACACTTCACTGCAGATCAGTTATGAAGCACAATACCACACAAGGTATAAAGCTACAAAAAAACAACAATCATCAAATTCACTCAAGTCATACACAACAAACTGGCCACACAAAAAGTCAGAGGTGAGGAAAAAATACAGCAGTCACTATTACCATATGAGGCTATCAACAGGCGTAACACAAGCACAGGGACTTTGTCCAGCACCATGTGAGGAATAAGACAGCTGTGCAGTTAGGAGGCTTGGACACTAGATGGCACCACTGTCGAGTGAATCGAGTGAGGTTGAGAGTGAGCGCGTGCAACACTGACAGCACACCACACTGAGACAGAGGATCAACAGGATGAGGGCTCCCTTTAGCAACTTGCACAAGGCAAAGAACTCACAGCGATACTACAGACAAGAACTTACGGTGACACTACAGACAAGAACTCACAGCAATACTACACACATGAATTCACTGTGATACCGTACTACAGTGATACTACACCTGTCTTCATTCAACACTTCAACAGCAGTGAAACATTTATGCTCAATGTGTTTTGGGGTAACACTTTAGAATAACTACTGCCTATAAATCATGTATAAATCTATACGTTAACTCTTTTGAACACTCCATTATCATTTGTTAACCATTATTATTGTTATTTCTCATCAATAAATAATTTAAAGACATATCTATATTCTGTCTGCTTGTCTGTTGGCTGTTTGTCTGTATAGAAGAAGAGAAGAGGTGCACACATCCACAAATATATAATCACAGGTGCTAGAGAGGTGTAGCAGGTATTTCACAAGAGGTGGTCTGCACACTTTTTTGCTCCAGAAAAGGATTTTATTTCAGAAAACAAGACAAGGCAACATTCCGAAACAGACAGCACAGGAGCAGAGAGAATATAAGTATGTTTATAAATTATTTATTTATCAGAAATAATGTGAAAATTAAGGTTAACAAATGACGAACAAACCGTTACTTAACAGTTAACAAATGCATTTATATATAGATTTATATGGAGTAGTTATTCTGAAGTGTTACCTGTTTTGGTACAACCAACATGCTAAAAACAATATCTATAGTATTACATTGAAATGAGTTCCACATACACACTTCAAGATTTGGGGGGGTCGATTGGTCCTCAGTCTGAACACCTTTGGGAAACACTGTGCTGTACAGTATAAAGCAGTAACGTCACACACAGCCCCTCCACAAGTGAAGCCATTCACCTATTTAACCATCTCCTGTTTGCCCATTCAAAACATGGGGCACCAAAGATTATCTGTGGTCTGTACACGCTCTTTCTCTGATGATTATCTGTAGGTAGTGTATGCTCTTTCTCTGATGTGCTTCTCTTGTGTTATGTCCGTTGGTTGTGATATCGTCACGCTGGACGTTGGTTATATTGTCATGCCGTTGAAGGTTGACTCTGATATCGTTGTGTTGGGCATTAGTTGTAATATTGTGGCGTTACATGTTGGATATGATATCGTTGTGTTGGGCATTGGGGTCATTCCGTGTCAAATCAACAAATGGCCGACAGTCACCCTCTCTATGTGAAAAGAAATGCATTTTCCTGTAGAATTCAAAAATCAAATCAGATCAGATGTACCTTGTGTAATTCTTCCTCTCCAAAGCTGTGAAAATGGCTATAGATTCCAATATGTGAAATGACACCACCACTTTTGAGGGCTTCTCGTTCAAAAAGTATGGCACACAAATTTATCAGATTATTTTTCCCAGTCATATACGGATTATAATGTCATGCCTATGCATTAACCTTTGTTAATATTGTTTTCATATGGTCAGTGTATTTTCTTGAAGTTAGGCTTGATTTTCAAAAAGGCTGTTTTCATCTTGTCATTTCACCATGTGGACAGTTCACAGGATTTTTAAAACATTTTTCCATAATCATCCTGTATGTGAGGATCATTTGTCCAAAATTTGGATTTGTTGCTGAGTCTCTTTATTGAGATATGATGTTTGGGAAAAAATGTCAGTAATTCCATGGAGTTGGATTAATCGGCAGTACCTCTTTCCACCACATGTTGTGCTCTTTTAATACAATGGAAGTCAATGATAGGGTAGCATGACATTTACAGGAAAGCTGCCAAACAAACTTTGTGTTACAATTAAACCAATTGCACTGTCAAGGTCATTTTTGAGCAGGGTTATATTGTACAGCACACAAAAAGCAAGGCAAAACTGTAAAAATGGAATTATAATACAAACACAAAAGGACCATAAACAGGAATGCTATCAATTTAAACAGTAACAATATGCTATGCAAACATCAAGAATGTGAAAACTAAGACCTCATATTTTTAAAGTAATGAAACGCAAGACACAGACATTCACACTCATGATCACAAAATATAATGCATATCTTAAATTTAAACATTTAAAACTGAGATCTTAGTTTTCACATTCTTGATGTTTGCATAGCATATTGTTACTGTTTATGATCTTTAAATTGATAGCATTCCTGTTTATGGTCCTTTTGTGTTTGTATTATAATGCAATTTTTTCAGTTTTGCCTTGCTTTTTGTGTGCTGTACAATAAAACCCTACTCAATAACAGATAACAGATAATAGAAAATGCGTTCGATAGAATGTTTTGATAGAATTTTTTTTTTTTTTTAAGAAAACGGCGTAAGTTTAGTTAGAGCCCTCTCTGATTTAGCGCCGCTTTAAATCTTTGTTGCGAAGCAAGCTAGGTTGCATGAGCAAAGGCACTCGTCCTCTGTAGCCTAGCAACGTATGGGGAGTGACACGCTAATAGCCAATCATGTCACAGTATCGTGTTTGGTTGCGCCATCTCTTGTCTCGTAGTCGTGTTTTTTTTTCCAGAAACAGCATGGTCAAGAAAGGAAGATGAGTGCCACTGCGACAAGCAAGGAAAATGTGGATATAGGCTCATTCACACCAACTTGAGCGTGTACAGTGCGTATCAGTATAAAATATGTTTGTATAGGGACAGAATATGCTCAGATCACGCGTGCAGTGTGAAGAGTCTAATTTGTTAACATGCATTCTAAACAAATACGGACAGAAAACGGCCACGCACTGAATACGCAGAGTGTTTGGTGTGAATGAGCCCTAAGAACAGAAAAGTCGGCTCACCAGTATGGGAGCTTTTTTGGAGTTTACAAATCTCATCATAGTCAGACAAATGTCTGCAAATTATGCAGTAAAACTATATACATATATGATAGTTCTTCTCAGGTATCAGGTTTCGCTATGTTTACATTTCACTCTTTGCACATGTCTTTATAACACTTCAGCTTTGTTAAGCACTTTATTAGCTTATTGATAATTGTTCAGTTTTCATTGTGATCGTAACATTGAACGTGTGTTGACAGTCATTTTGCCTGAATGCTTATTGCCTGTCAGAGGAAGGTTAAGTTAAAAAAAAAGTTTAAATTTAGATTTTTTCCCTCCTGTTACTTATTTTAAATAGGTCACACAATGTTTCAATAATTATCGATATCGACCGATATGAAACACTTATATCGTGATACAGATTTCAGCCATATCGCCCAGCCCTAATGCAGACTATTCACTTTCATACACCTTTATCTGATATTTCACCACAGCAGAAATAAAAACCTTTACTTAAACCTAGATTGTAGATTGTGCAGCATCACACATTACATAAAAACACAAACATATACCACTGGAGACGCGGCAATGTGCCCCTGACAATGCCGTAGCAAGACTTAAGTATTTTTGTCATTTCAAAACAACAATGCCTATTGGACGTCTTCCTTATAGGCTTTACTTTACCAGTTCAGTATGCATTATTCATGCAGCCCCTGTTTCATGCAGCCCATTTCATGCAGCCCATTTCATGCAGCACCTGTTGCCCAAAATGTTGGGGTCCCTTTTACAAGACCTTCAGTGTAACTTCATCAGGGGTTAGGCCAACTGTAGAGGGGGGTTGCTTTGTGTATCAGTTAGGGTTAGGTGTTAGGCTAACCCTAGAGGTAGGGATGCTTTGCCTATCAGTTAGGGTTAGGTTTGGGGAATGATGTTGATTTGGGTGCTCTGAAGGCTTTAGGTGGTACGGGCCGAAAGGCTTTCCCCATTTCTTTAACTCTCCTAGCTATATAAAGGATGATAAAATGCCCCATGTCCCGTCTTAAAACGTTTTTCACAAGTGTGTATGTACATGGTGGCAATGTAAAAGTTAAGTAAATAAATAAATAAATACTTAAACAAATAATCAATTGGGTAGACAGTAGATTACTCAATGAGTGACTGCTTTGAGTGGGTCTAACTCTTAGTTCCTGCCAGGTGAGTCCTATAAAGTATTTACAATGCCAAGTTAAGATAAGAGTAAAATAAGTGCTGAATACAAGTGCTAAAATAAAGAGGGTAGGGTTTAGGCTAACCATAGAGGGGGGTTGCCTTGCCTATCAGCTGAGTGCAGCGTTTGATCAGAAAGTATGCTAATTTAAGTCCTTATTCTGACAGATGTCAGGAACATGTGTCACAGTTCATAGGCCACTTACCAAACTGACTACCACAAATGGGTCAGTGCATGAATGGACAGGAGAGCAAAAATAAATGATCACAGTGTTACTTAATTACTATTCCAAACTTAAAGCTATCGCCTGGTCTACGCCATCAGAATCAGATGGCTAATTAGATTAAATTAGATTAGATTCAACTTTATTATTTAACATGTATAAATACAGGGTAACGAAATGACTAAGCATCTACGTCTGAGTGAAATAGCAAAGTCCCAATGCTTGATCCAGTGCTTAAAGGTGTACTTCCATCGTGTTTTCATTAATTTTGCGGTGTTCTCTAGTATTAATAATTGCCCGGTGCGCTGGTTTTAATGGAAAAAATGTTCTAGTGCTTCTGTTTCAAGCTGTTTTAGTTTGGTAGAGGGGGCGGGGCGGGTAGAACGACACGATTTCACCAGAGGCACGCTCCCTGCAGCTTCCTTTGCCCCACAGTCAACTTGATAGCAGAGTGGTAAAGGGGAAAAGTCAACTTGACAGTGCTAAAACTGCACACAGAATGTCTACGGAGATACAGCCGTATGTGTTTGATCCTGATTCCGAAGAGGAAGGAGAGATGGCACAAGCACAGTCGCTTCCTGACCGTTTGTCAATAAACGTTTCAGAATGGTAATATTTGCATGACAAAACGGTGCAAGTGCCCAGCTAAATGCAGTTCAGCCATTCAACTAGCCTGCTAATCTTATGCGAGTCAGTCAAACAGGCTAACATTATTTAATTAAAGCCCATTCGGTCAGTTTCTCTTATATGTATTTCCACGTCTACGTCACGCCGGAGGCACTTTTAGCATTGGGTCGTTTTTCCGCCTATTGTCTTCTTTTGACTGATATAGAAAACGGGGATAGAAAAACATTTTGATATGCAGCATGCATATGCAACTCGGGGTGACCTATCATATTTCAAAAGAGCAAGTACTAAACGGTTTCTCGTGGAAGTACACCTTTAAGTTACCAAGAAACAAGCCTCTGATTGAGGATCCGCCATACTTGGGGGAGAAGAGAAGGTGGTTTTCTCCTGACAACCCTCTTACTCAAAAACAAAGAACACCTCAGAAGTGTCTCTGAAATGTAGGACTTGCTGGTGACATTTAGGAATAACTCCTCCCTATAAATCATGTATAAATGCATTTGTTAACTCTTTGTTCATCATTTGCTAATCTTTACTTCTCACCAAAAAATCATTTCAAACATATTTTCATTCGATGTGCTTATCTGTTGGCTGTTTAAAACACTGACTTGTTTTTTTTTTTTTTAAATAAAATCTTTTTTCTAGAGCAAATCACTGTGTGCACACCACCTCTTGTGAAATACCCGCTACACCTCTCTAACACCTGTGACTATATATTGTGGATGTGCGCACCTCTTTTATTCTTTTATACAGACAGCCAACAGTCAATAACCAACAGAAAACTTAACAAATGATGAATGAAGTGTTAATTAAGAGTTAACAAATACATGTATACATGATTCATATGGAGTAGTTATTCTAAAGTGCTACCCAAAGAACACCTCAGAAGTCTCTCTGAAATCTAAAGGCCCTTTCACACTGCCAAAATTACCGGGAATTTCAGCCGAAATTAGTGGGTCGTCTGTTGCGTTCACACTGCCGACACGGGGTGGCGTGTCCAAACGACACGCCAATTCGACCCACCTCGGACCCTACACTTTTTTGCAACCCGGGACGCATGTGAACACGAGCCGAGGCGAGACGGGGCGCGGGGTGTGGTATGGTGACGTTTCACAACTGCCACCACCCACAGTCGGGGCTTTTAAAACAGCTGAGCAGAACTACAAAAACACCAACAAGGAGTTCAGAGGCAAACTGCAAACTGTCTTTCGAAATATGCTGTTTATTTGGCCTAAATCATATAACTCACCCAACGTGATACCAACGTACCAACCAACGTAATTTGTTTTTAATTTAGATGCTGTACATGTCTGTTGGCCAACAACTTTATCATGTAGCCTAAATGTGCAAGGAATAATATCCCCCATTTCGGTGTTGTTTAAAAGTACATGATTTTGAGTAAAAAAAAAATTGAGAGTTCACTTCCTGTTACCCCGGTAGTCATAGCGTCATTTTAAACTCCGTGGTCGCGGGAAACTTTTTTTTTTTAGAAACACAAAACAATGACATGACAATGGAAATGGTAGGGTAAATGCTATGCCCAACATTTTATGTTAAATAAACAGCATATTTTGAGAGACAAATCATTGTGTTGTGTGCCTTTTAACCAGGAGAGTAAATGTTTAATAACTGTAGAGTAATGTTGATGTTTGATGATAGCGCTACTGTTTTGTTAAGGAAACATATGTCCAGAGCGCATCCATCAATATATCTCCATATATTGTGAATATCCCGAATGTGACTGCAAATATCCCCACAAAGACCACTATCGCCCAGTGCATCTTCACCCTAAGTGTTGTGGGCTTTTTCGATGTGGGCGAAAATGTGTGGATAGAGTAAATTATTTAATGATAGCGCTATAGTTCACCTGATGGTGCCATGTACAAATAGCTACAGTAAATCGGCATCAAATGTATTCTTTGCATATATTTGCAATCCCATGTAAGCATCCAGGTGCAGTACAGTACCATGTCATTTGCCCTTGAATGGTTGTGCAAAGAGCCAGCAACAACTCTGTGCGTCTCGCCATGATTGTTTTAAAAAACTGAATGAAAACTTTGCAGACAGGTGTATTTACTACGATGCAAGGGTCATTCGCATCATTGTACACGCCCAGCAATATGCGTGGCGTAATGTTACAGTGCCACTGGGCTACGCCTCCTCAACCCACCTTTTCAGAAGAGGGTTCAAATACACGCCGTGCGTTCACGTTGCCATCCCCGGTTAAATTAGCGTGTCGTACCGTGTCGCCACCCCGTGTCGTGCAGTGTGAAAGCGCCTTGTCTTTCGAAATATGCTGTTTATTTATATATAATTTAGGCTAACTCACCCAACTTGAGTTCATAATTTGCTTTTAATTTAAATTCTGTACATGTTTGTTGGCCAACAGCTTTATCATGTAAATGTGCAAGGAATAATATTCCCCATTTTGGTGTTGTTTGGAAAGTCCAAGTGCATAATTTTGAATAAAAAAAAAATGCGAGTTCACTTCCTGTTACCCCGGTAGTCGTAGCGTCATTTTAAACCCCGTAGTCGCGGGAAACTTTTTTTTTAGAAACACATAACAATGACATGACAATGGACACGGTAGGGTAAACGCTATGCCGAACATTGCATGTTAAATAAACAGCATATTTTGAGAGACAAATCATTGTGTTGTGTGCCTTTTAACCATGAGAGTAAAATGTTTGAAAACTGTAATGTTGATGTTTGATGATAGCGCTACTGTTTTGTTAAAAAGACATATATGGATGGATGCGCTCTGGATCTCCATATATTGTGAATATCCCGAAATGTGTGACTGCAAATATCCCCACAAAGACCCCTTTCGCCTAGTGCATCTTCACCCTAAGTGTTGTGGGCTTTTTCACCATGGGCGAAAATGTGTGGATAGAGTTAATTATGGGTCATTCCGTGTCAAATCAACAAATGGCCGACAGTCACCCTCTCCAAAAAATCTGAAAAAAATCACAGCTGTTTGTACATCTAACCTATGTATAAATCTTAAATATTAATTCTGTATCACTAATAGCTCCAAAACTACAGCCCTTTTAATTTATCAGATTATTTTTCCCAGTCATATACGGATTATAATGTCATGCCTATGCATTAACCTTTGTTGATATTGTTTTCATATGGTCAGTGTATTTTCTTGAAGTTAGGCTTGATTTTCAAAAAGGCTGTTTTCATCTTGTCATTTCACCATGTGGACAGTTCACAGGATTTTTAAAACATTTTTCCATAATCATCCTGTATGTGAGGATCATTTGTCCAAAATTTGGATTTGTTGCTGAGTCTCTTTATTGAGATATGATGTTTGGGAAAAAATGTCAGTAATTCCATGGAGTTGGATCGGCAGTACCTCTTTCCACCACATGTTGTGCTCTTTTAATACAATGGGAGTCAATGATAGGGTAGCATGTCATTTACAGGAAAAGCTGCCAAACAAACTTTGTGTTACAATTAAACCAATTGCACTGTCAAGGTCATTTTTGAGCAGGGTTTTATTGTACAGCACACAAAAAGCAAGGCAAAACTGAAAAAATGGAATTATAATACAAACACAAAAGGACCATAAACAGGAATGCTATCAATTTAAAGATCATAAACAGTAACAATATGCTATGCAAACATCAAGAATGTGAAAACTAAAATCTCATATTTTTAAATGTTTAAATTTAAGATATGCATAATATTTTGTGATCATGAGTGTGAATGTCTGTGTCTTGCATTTCATTACTTTAAAAATATGAGATCTTAGTTTTCACATTCTTGATGTTTGCATAGCATATTGTTACTGTTTATGATCTTTAAATTGATAGCATTCCTGTTTATGGTCCTTTTGTGTTTGCATTATAATGCCATTTTTTCAGTTTTGCCTTGCTTTTTGTGTAAATAAAACCCTGCTCAAAAATGACCTTGACAGTGCATTTGGTTTAATTGTAACACAAAGTTTGTTTGGCAGCTTTTCCTGTAAATGACATGCTACCCTATCATTGACTTCCATTGTATTAAAAGAGCACAACATGTGGTGGAAAGAGGTACTGCCGATCAATCCAACTCCATGGAATTACTGACATTTTTTCCCAAACATCATATCTCAATAAAGAGACTCAGCAACAAATCCAAATTTTGGACAAATGATCCTCACATACAGGATGATTATGGAAAAATGTTTTAAAAATCCTGTGAACTGTCCACATGGTGAAATGACAAGATGAAAACAGCCTTTTTGAAAATCAAGCCTAACTTCAAGAAAATACACTGACCATATGAAAACAATATCAACAAAGGTTAATGCATAAGCATGACATTATAATCTGTATATGACTGGGAAAAATAATCTGATAAATTTGTGTGCCATACTTTTTGAACGAGAAGCCCTCAAAAGTGGTGGTGTCATTTCACATATTGGAATCTATAGCCATTTTCACAGCTTTGGAGAGGAAGAATTACACAAGGTACATCTGATCTGATTTGATTTTTGAATTCTACAGGAAAATGCATTTCTTTTCACATACTTACACTAATGTGTGTGGAATACTAAAAGAGCCAGCAATGTCAGAAGTTGAGCAAAAGGCTTGTTCACCAGAATTCCCAAAATGACCTGAAATTTCAAAGGGCTGTAGTTTTGGAGCTATTAGTGATACAGACTTAATATTTCAGATTTATACATAGGTTGGATGTGCAAACAGCTGTGATTTTTTTCAGATTTTTTAGAGAGGGTGACTGTCGGCCATTTGTTGATTTGACATGGAATGAGCCTTATTTAATGATAGCGCTATAGTTTACCATATGTTGATGGTACTGTGTACAAATAGCTACAGTAATTCGGCATCAGATGTATTCTTTGCATATATTTGCAGTCCCATGTAA
The DNA here is from genome assembly GCA_027475355.1 of Coilia nasus. Classification (NCBI taxonomy): domain Eukaryota; kingdom Metazoa; phylum Chordata; class Actinopteri; order Clupeiformes; family Engraulidae; genus Coilia; species Coilia nasus. Next base: position 20,833,419 of record CM050207.1, read on the forward strand.
GCATCCAGGTGCAGTACAGTACCATGTCATTTGCCCTTGAATGGTTGTGCAAAGAGCCAGCAACAACTCTGTGTGTCTCGCCATGATTGTTTTGAAAAACTGAATGAAAACTTTGCAGACAGGTGTATTTACCACCGATGCACGGGTCTTTCACGTCATTGTACACGCCCAGCAATATCCTTGGCATAATGTTACAGTGCCACTGGGCTACGCCTCCTCAACCCACCTTTTCAGAAGAGGGGTCAAAAACACGCCGTGCTTTCACACTGCGGTCCCGGGTTAAATTAGCGTGTTGTACTGTGTCGCCACCCCGTGTCGTGCAGTGTGAAAGGGGCTTAAGACGTGCTTACTACTGAAGAGCAAAAGCCAGCAGCTTAATGACTATAAAATGGTGTCCTTTGCACTTGACCCTTGGCCTTCTCACCAACTATTGGGGTCACACCTCCCTACGTCCGTGCAAAAACACCAGGACATTAGGAGACCACTGCAAATTTCCCTTAAATCAGCATCTCTACATGTATGACAGCCATTCCTTTCCAGTGTGATTTTGGAATTTGGGAGAAATGTTGTCAGTAGTTTACAGAATCACACAAAAATGTTCACTTTACTCACACATATACTTATAAATAGTTAAATCAGAGAAACTAATCATTTTACAGTGGTCTTTTACTTTCCTCCAGCTGTATGCATTGCCAATTTTATTTCTGACAAAAAAAGTCTTTCTCTGTTAAAAAGAATGAGTCAAGCATACTTGAAAAAATTAGTAGAAACTCGTTGCCTAAATTACTTAAGCTAATGTAACTACTGTGTTTCAAATTATGTACACGTAAGTAATCATTAGTTACATCATTAATTACACATTAGTTACATGCAACGCAACTCAGTCATAAAAACGAATTTCCACCATTTCTTTCAGGTTAACTGGACTTATTTTCTTCTTTACAATGTTAGAGCCTTTCTTTTCTTGATCAATGACTTTCGTAAGAACTGCCTTCCAGTCCTACTTGGACGGGATTAGTTTTATGTGGTGACCTGGGGTAAAGTCATTATTTCTAGGGAATTTAGTCCCATCTGAACGCACCATGTCAGTAAACATCACGGCATATATCTGTAAAATGTACGGCAACTTTTACCTTCTGCAAAACAGTCTGGAGAAATTACCGAAGGTAATATTAATTCTGTGTGAATGCAACCCTTTGTAACGTATGTAATATTCAGTCACATTCTGTTTTTAAAATAGTTTTCCACAGATTTTTGAGTCCAGAGGCACTTTGCTGAGCACTAGCTTTTGCCAGCCAGGCGATTTCAAACAAGCCCAGTGGCTTCCCACTTAGGCCTGTTATATGTCATCACATGCAGTGGCTTCCCACTTCGGTCTGACACACATCATCACATGCAGTGGCACAGGTGGACTGCATCACCTTCTCAACCCAAGAGTCTGAGAATGCTGTACACAGGGACAGATAATGCACACACAGCAATGCAATTACAGATGTGTACACATCCTCAGCAATGTTAACCAAACAGTGTACAACCGTGTACAATTGTGTACCCTGTTGCTGCCGTGCGTATTGTGCACCTTATTTATTTATCCACATCTTGATATTGTACAGTTCTCCTTAGGCTTGTACATATTGTTTTATATTATTTCTACTATATTTGTATATGTTGCTGTACATTCAAACCCTATATTCTAATTGTGCCTAGCTATTCTTATCTATTTCTATTCTTATTCTGATCTACTGCTCCTTCTTGTGCATCTGTTGGCTGCTCCGAACGACACGTGACTACACTTTGTATAGTGACAATAAAGACTTCTAGTCTACTCTCTACTCCCCCTACAATATCCTAAACATCCTATAAGGTGTTTTGCCACACCTTTCCTTCCCTGTTCAAATTAAGCTTCAGCTCTCTCTCAACTGCAGGAAGAGGGCTCTGCCATAGAGCAGAGTTCGGGACTTTCAGCACTCCAGCAACCACGAGTGCAGTTTGTGCTCTGAGACCAAGTGCTTCAGTATACTCTTGGAAAAAAAGTTATAGTTAAATGCAACTAATCCCATAGCTCTGTGGTTCCATAAAAGATTCATTTGACATGTGACACAAGGAAAACAAATTTACCTCGGATCTACATTAATTTGTCATTAGACAGATTCGAGTTCACACACATGAGCCTGCAAAACATTTTTTTTTCATTGGCAAAGACGCATAACTCAATTATTCCCTCAGCTAACTGAATTATGGAGAAGCCATTTACGTTTACACATAACTCACAGACTTGTCAGAGCAGCCACTGTTTACACACACTCCTCAGAATCAGTCGGTCATACCTTGAGGGATGGTGAAGCCTGGTGGTAGCTGGATGGTAGTTTGTTGCTGAGGCGGTCTGACAATCAGCTGAGGTCCCACTATCCTCTGCGGTGCCGCCAGTCCTGGCCGAAGTTGTGGCTGAGTAGCAGAAGTTGCGACTACTGGCGCAGCGGAAACAGCTGCAGGCCGTATCATTCCAACAGTTGTGGCTGTCGGTTGCTGTTGTTGCCCAACTACATTGACAGCAGGTTTTGCCACGGCGGTGAGAGTAACGGGACTACTGCTAGCAGCAGGTAAAGTTACAGCGTTTGTGGTCTGCTGCTGCTGGCTGGTCACCGTGGGGGGTGGCACAGCACTTATTACAGAATTTACAGTGCCAGGAGTACTTTGAATTACATTCTTTGCCTGGACAGGTAAATCCGACTTCGCCGAAACGACATCAGTGCTTTTGCTGTGGTTAACTTGTGGAGTTCCTGCAGCACTGACGGGTCCTATTCGCGCGCCTTGCTGGACCAACGCCGACACAGTCGTGCCATTTCCATTTTGCGCGATGCTGGCGACTATGTGACTCGGAAGTCTGTGCAGAGCAATTGTTGGGGTCCCGCGATCCAAAGGGACAGCAGCCTGCGACGTAGAGACACTGGACTGAGACTGGGGAGACGTTGAAGTCGTGTTGTTCGCGGCACTTGTATTGCTAGCCATGGTGTTGGCATTACTAGCTGTCGTCGAGACAGAGACAGAACCAGGGGCAACGGTAGTAGGGGACTTCATTGACGTTACGGCTCCCCCGTTGCCGTTAAGACTCTGTGCCGCTGCACTCCTTCGGGTGGAAATTGTGTATTTTTTAATAGTAGGTGTTCCAGCTGATGCTTCAGTCGGCGTCGGAGCAGAACCTCTATTAGCTGGGTTGATAGTGACCAGCGGAGACGGCAAAGTTATCCCATCAGATGCAGACAGTGTTGTGATGTTAGATGATCCATGTGATTGCAAACCGCTCGTGCTAGCACTCACCACAGTCCCTGAAGTGGCGGAGGTTTCCTCGAAGGTCGCAGTGGAGCTCACTGAAGACGATATTACAGTTTTATCTGAGCTAATTTCTTTAGAGTTGTTCTCACGATTCATCTCAGCTTTATGTTGTCCTTGTTGTTGCTGCTCTGATGGAGTGCCCACTTGGGCAGGTAGCGTTCTGCCCAAGTGGTGATTTGCATTAGTTGTTGATCCACCACTTCTGTTTTCCGAATGTAGAGCTGCAGGGTTGCTTTGCCCGACAAGCTGAGACTCCAAAGAACCCACTAGGTCGCTAACTGCTTTCTCGTCCACCTCGGAGAACAGCATATCTTCCAGAGGGTCGGAGGCGCCCGCCATCTTTGATCTGAAATCGCAATTGTAAAGCAAAGCAATGCGCAGTCGTGTTACTAGGCATTGTGGGAATGACTCTTACGTCAGACCGCCAAAATTGCGTTTTGAATCCATTTTATTTCCCCCTGAAGTGATGCCTTATTGTTATCTAGGAACTGTTTATCTCTCGTATAGGAACACATTTCCACAATCCAAGATTTGCATAGTGTTCATACTTATCATTCAATCGATTAGGCGTATAATGTATGGCATAAAACGAACCCTTTGCAGTTGGTAATGGTACACTTTTTCATTACTGTTAACACATAGAACATGTAATGGCTGTCATGTACATATATACATAATTTCATGTAAACAAGATAATTGTGTTAATTTAGTCTATGCTTATGTTTTGTATCAAAGAAAACAACGGAGTACAGTATGCAAACCAAAGTAACTGGACCTTACACGGTTGTACCCAGCAGGGGGCAGCACAGTCCGTTTTATTTGCATCTCAGTAGGCCCAACTGAAATTCATGACGGGTCAAGTCTAGCTTGCGGGTCAAGTCCGTATTTGTTTAGAATGCATGTTAACAGATTAGACCATTTCCACCGCATGCGTGATCTGAGCGTATTCTGCCCCTATACAAACCTATTGTACACGGATACGCCCTGTACACACTCAAGTCGGTGGAAATGAGGACTTAGCTCTCCTAAAGCCAACATCTCTGCCATCTCCCCATTTATAACCAAGACCATTAATCACTGCCTCCTGACCGGCCATGCTGTCATCAGACCTCTGCTGAAAAAACCCACCCTGGATCCTGACGTGCTTTCCAACTACAGGCATATTTCAAATCTTCTGTTGCTATCAAAGGTTCTGGAAAAAAACTGTAGCAGCACAACTCCATGACCACTTTAAACACAATAACCTGTTTGAAAAGTTTCAGTCTGGTTTTCGCCCTGGCCATAGCACAGAAACAGCCTTGGTTGGGGTCATGAACTAGATGTACCGCGGTACATGGTATGACCGCCGCAGTATATTGAAATGTGGGAATTGTTGGTATGATGAGTGTGTGGTAGAGCAGTGTTGTAAGGTGAGAATTTCTGTGGAAATGATTTCCTGGAAGTGGGCATGGATGTGGGTTTTGAATGAATGACAGTGTGTTTGTGTAGTGTGTAGGAGTGATTTGTCAAGGCAAGGAATAGGCAAAATGAGATTTTGTACAATTACAGCTCCCCCTATGGACCCCCTATAGAAGGTTTTTGTGCTGATCGTGCATGATGTATTTTGTGCAGTTCCCACTTTCTCGGTCCAAGATATTGGCAGTTCAAAATCCCAATTTTTGCATTTACCCTTATCACTAGGTGGCGCTATGCTTCAAGTGAGTGTTTATGGGCTGGGTCGATACGCCTCTGTAACACCAGCGTACTAACAGAAAATCATTGTCTTGGGCAAAATTTAACGAAAACTGTTTTTCAACACCTAACTTCGGCGATAAACATCGCCCCCTATGACAAAATGTCACAAAATTTTGTACACATGAAAAGAAAGCTGTTTAGAGATGGCATGTCAACTTTGACCAAATTTGAGCAATTAAAAGCCAAGATATGGACTTTTGAAGAATTTAAGCTACATGTTAAATGTTCATTGACGTGTAACTTCGAAGCGGTTTATCTCAAGATAAATCCTTTGATAACTTTTTGTCAGCATTGTCTGTAGATGACATATACCAAATTTGGTGAGATTCACATGAACGGCCTATGACGAGTTCGTTCAGATTCGTTTTCGCAATATTAAAATTTCACGGAAATTGTTCTCGTTGGAAGTGGGCGTTGACCAGTGTTTTCAATGCGTGAGGGTCAATAGATTTCACGATAATAAAAAAAATTGTTGTAAACGTAAGCATTCTCTAGATAATAGGCAAAATGACATTTTCTACAATTACAGCGCCCCCTATGGACCAAATTTTATGGCATGTTCTGTGGTGTTAGAGGTCTTTGTGGTGATCGTGCATGACATATTTTGCGCAGTTCCCACCTTTTTGGTCCAAGATATTGGCAACTCAAAATCCAAATTTTTGCATTTACCCATATCACTAGGTGGCGCTATGCTTCAAGTGAGTGTTTATGGGCTGGGTCGATACAGCTCTGTAACACCGACTTACTAACACAAAATCGTTGTCTTGGGCAAAATTGTTGACGAGTTTTTTAACAAAAACTGTTTTTTGACACCTAGCTTTGCCAATAAACATCGCCCCCTATGACGAAATGTCACAAAATTTAGTACACATGAAAAGAAAGCTGTTTAGAGATGGCATGTCAACTTTGACCAAATTTGAGCAATTAAAAGCCAAGATACGGCCATTTGAAGAATCTTAAACTACGTGTTAAATGTTCATTGACGTGTAACTTCGGAACAGTTTATCTCAAGATAAATCTTTTGATAACTTTTTGTCAGCATTGTCTGTAGATGACATATACCAAATTTGGTGAGATTCACATGAACGGCCTATGACGAGTTCGTTCAGATTCGTTTTCACAGTATTAAAATTTCACGGAAATTGTTCTCGTTGGAAGTGGGCGTTGACCAGTGTTTTCAATGCGTGAGGGTCAATAGATTTCACGATAAAAAAAAAAATGTTGTAAACGTAAGCATTCTCTAGATAATAGGCAAAATGACATTTTCTACAATTACAGCGCCCCCTATGGACCAAATTTTATGGCATGTTCTGTGGTGTTAGAGGTCTTTGTGGTGATCATGCATGACGTATTTTGCGCAGTTCCCACCTTCTCGGTCCAAGATATTGGCAAGTCAAAATCCCAATTTTTGCATTTACCCATATCACTAGGTGGCGCTATGCTTCAAGTGAGCGTTTATGGGCTGGGTCGATACATCTCTGTAACACCGACATACTAACACAAAATCGTTGACTTGGGCAAAATTGTTGACGAGTTATTTAACAAAAACTTTTTTGACACCTAGCTTCGCCAATAAACATCGCCCCCTATGACGAAATGTCACAAAATTTAGTTCACATGAAAAGAAAGCTGTTTAGAGATGGCATGTCAACTTTGACCAAATTTGAGCAATTAAAAGCCAAGATACGGCCATTTGAAGAATTTTAAGCTACGTGTTAAATGTTCATTGACGTGTAACTTCGGAACGGTTTATCTCAAGATAAATCCTTTGATAACTTTTTGTCAGCATTGTCTGTAGATGACATATACCAAATTTGGTGAGATTCACATGAACGGCCTATGACAAGTTCGTTCAGATTTGTTTTCGCAATGTTAAAATTTCACGGAAATTGTTCTCATTGGAAGTGGGCGTCGACCAGTGTTTTCAATGAGTGAAGGTCAAAAGATTTCACGATAAAAAAAAATTGATGTAAACGTAAGCATTCTCTAGATAATAGGCAAAATGACATTTTGTACAATTACAGCGCCCCCTATTGACCAAATTGTATGGCACGTGTTGTGGTTATAGAGGTCTTTGTGCTGATCGTGCATGACGTATTTTGCGCAGTTCCCACCTTCTCGGTCCACGATATTGGCAACTCAATATCCCAATTTTTGCATTTACCCATATCACTAGGTGGCGCTATGCTTCAAGTGAGTGTTTATTGGCTGGGTTGATACATCTCTGTAACACTGACATATCGCAAAAATTTTATGTTGTTGGGTGAAACGTTCACTGAGCTATCCAGCAAAAACTTTTGCCGGTCTCTCCCTCTTTGACGTACGCTGGCACAGCGGGGGGTGGCCCTGGGGGACCAAAAGCTTCTAGTCGCTCGAAAAGTTCTAGGGCTACATGCCTACAAAGATTCATGTCCCCCCGAGTTTCAGTGTCCCGGGAATCGTTGACGGACATTCACTGAAAAAAAAGAAAAGAAAAAAAAGGGAAAAAAGTCGCGGCAACTCTATAATGACCGCTTTCGCTAGCTTCGCTAGCGGCGGTCATAATAAGCTCCTGATGGCAGCAGATACTGATTCCCATCCCTACTCATCCTCCTGGCCCTAACAGATGCCTTTGATACAGTATGTCACAACATTCTTATCCACCACCTGCAATACACTATTGGGCTCACAGAAAACGTTCACAACTGGTTCACTTCATGCCTGACCATCAGAACTGAGTACATTGCCATGGACAAATCAAAATCTCACACCCACAACGTCACCTGCGGTGTCCCCCAGGGCTCTGTGATAGGCCCCACCCTCGTTACTATCTATATGCTCCCCCTTGCTAATGTCATCAGCAGACATGGACTATCTTTCCGTTGTTATGCTGATGACACGCAGCTCTACCTCAGGACAATCCACACTTCCTCTGCTCCCCTGCCACTGTTCACTCTGACCACCTACCTGGAGGAGAGAGAGGTATGGATGAAGCTCAACTTCCTCCAGCTCAACAGCTCCAAAAGGGAAGCCATCCTTGTTGGCACACATCAGCTCCTCTCTGCCTCCACCACCAGAATCTTTCTCTAGCCAAAACATCTCCCTTTCCACATCTGTCACCAACTTGGGTGTTAGAATCGACCCCCAACTCTCCTTTGACACCCACATCAAGCACCTCTGTAAGACATCCTTCTACCACCTTAAGAAAATCGCTAAACGCCTTTGTCTGCTCCAGGTTGGATTACTGCAACACACTCCTTATTGGGATCTCTGGCAAGAGCATCCAGAGGCTACAGCTCATCCACAACTGCGCTGGCAGGATCCTGATGAGGGTGTGCAAGCACGAGCACATCACCCTCATCCTGAAAGATCTTCACTGGCTCCCTGTCCCACTCAGAGTTCAATACCTGGACTCCCTTCTTACCCACTAGTGCAATCATGGACATGCCCCCTTACCTACAGGAACTGCTCACCCCCCAGGCCTCCTCACGTACCCTCCATTCTGCAGCCACAAACACCCTTCACGTCCCCAGGACCAAGTTCAACTGCATGGGTGATCAGGTCTTTTCAGCGGCTGCACCAAGACTGTGGAATGCCCTCCCTGACTACCTGTGCCCAACAGACCACAGATGTCTTTAAAAGGAATTTCAAAACCTACCTCTTTAAAGAAGCTTTTTTAATAGACTGTCCTTTTTAACTTTTTTAACTTTTAATTTCTATTGACCTCTTTTTTTAATTGCCGTCTTAATTGTTTTTAATTATTATTATTATTATTATTATTATTATTATTATTATTATTATTACCTGTTTTCCAAAGGGAGATTAATGCATCTGAGTAACATCTTCAGAGCAGAGGCGTTTCTGTAGTTAGAGTGGTTTGCATCGTGGTCCCGTCATTTTCCACATAAGATTTGCCCAGTCGAAATCTCGATATTTAGCGCGATACCTAAAAACCATTGGCTCACCATCCCAGAATTCATAGCAGTTTATGCGGAGGAAAATGAAATCGGCCATGTCGTGGTAGCAACTCGAGGGGGAGAACGAACGAGTAAGGTTGTTAACACCAAGCGAGTTCTAGAGAGGAAATAAGTGGAATATTTTTCACAGCTTTGAAGGAGGAGAAATTTTTCTGCCGAAGAACCCTGTCTTTGCCAACTTAGGAGTCCCACAGCATTTAAAACACCATGAGCGGAGGGACGCCTTATATCGGCAGCAAAATTAGCCTGATCTCGAAGGCCGAGATCCGATATGAGGGGATTTTGTACACAATTGACACCGAAAATTCGACTGTTGCACTTGCAAAAGGTATTTTAAAATATTAATTACAGTTGTATCGTATAACAAATCAACATACCGTTTTATTGACCAATTTGCAAATGCACTGTTATGTTGCTAGGTAGCTAGTTAGCAGGAGAGCTAGCAGGTAACGAATTTCAACGGTAGTCACAGGCTAGCAAGGCAGCTGCGTAGCAAATCAACTGGTTTTAAACTAGCTTAATTGATATCGGGATTTTTTATTAGCCATTCATAGATCTGAGGGTATTTGTAATCTCTAGGAGAGAATCCCCTTTACAGACGTACACTTTAGTGGAACCATTTCTTGCTAGCTAAACAACTGACGTAAGCTCAGTTTCTTAGATACTATTTAATGCTGACGTGATAGATGCTAACATTAGCTGTGAGGTTCTGTACCCTTAGCCTCAAAGCAGCTAATATGTCCGTGCTATCTATCAGGGCAAGAAGTGATGGCGCGTACAACAAAAGCTTCGAGAAAGAAGCCTCGGGGCTAGCAAAGGATCAGACGGTATTCTTCTGGCCAGTTGACTTCAAATTTCCAAGCAGCGTGTAGAACTGATTTTAAAAAACAACAGGGTTGTCGGTGCGTAATCTCGCAATTGCGTGATAGTTTCTTGATGCCTTTGTTTACTTTGGGTTCCACTGTTAGGCCCTCGTTCAGTTAGCGAGTAACCGTATGGTAATCACCCTTGTTATCTTTGTGTGTGATTTAGCAAACCGGAATGACTAACAACCATCTAAACACTATCCTATAACAGCATTAAATGTTAATAGCACGTTGATGCTACGCCTTGTAAGTCAGATTCAATGTGAATTTTAACTCCACATCCACGAAATTACACCAGATAAAGTTATACAGTGAGGTCAACATTAATGGTAAAGATGGTATTGGGCTGTGATTTTAGTGATATTGGACCGAATGATTACTGCCAAAAAGCAATGATGCAGCAAGTATTGCTTGTCTCTAAAATGATGCATGCTTGATGTATTTTTGATGTGTGGCGTACCGTTAGTCTAGGTCAATAACTATCATCAACCTTTGTTTAATCAGGGAGAATTGACTGAGCAAGGAACTCTTTTACAGCAGTGCCCTGAGCTTACAGTCCATACAATGAAAATAAACAAATATACAGCCTATATATCTGGCATAGGCAAGCCTATCATCTGTGTCGTTTCTATTATCGGCCATTTCTGTTGCTGTTCAACTTAAACAGGTTTTACCCGGTGAAAAACTTACCCCCAGGTTACATTAAGGGAGCTGAATTTGTCTATTTTCACAGGGGTAACTTCTTTTCACTGAGTAAAACCTAAGTTTAAGTGGAATGGCCGATAATAGGAACTATGCCAATAATAGGCTTGCTTAAGCTAATCAGAATCAGCTTTATTGGCCAAGTATACTTACGTATACAAGGAATTTGACTCCGGCAGATGTTAGCTCTCTATACACATAACACAGAACGTAATACAATACAATAAATACAATAGACTAAACAAGTATGTGTACTTGTATTGCACAGTAGGGACAACAATATACAATATACATACAGGCACCCAGTATGGGCAATAATGTACAAGTATTTATATAATGAAAAATATTCTTTTTGTTTTGTCCTCCACCAGTTCGTTCTTTTGGCACTGAGGACCGGCCCACTGAGAGGCCCATTCCACCTCGCGATGAAGTCTTTGAGTACATCATCTTCAGGGGTAGCGACATCAAAGACCTCACTGTCTGTGAGCCTCCAAAACCACCTGGATCTCTTCCTCAAGACCCCGCCATTGTGCAGGTGAAGAAATTCATGCCAAGCGCCTTTACGAATCTCCTGACTTTTATGGCCTTTGTTGTCGTTTGGTTTTAAATCTTGGGCTTGTGTGAAATTATCTGGTGGCGTTTTTGGACAGTGTCGTCCGAACGTAAAACATGGGTGGGTACAGTGATGTTCCGTCCAAAAACTTCACCATTTCAAGTCCAGAATGCATTGCTTTAAGCCAGCCACTAGCCAGCCAGACGATTTCAGACAAGCCCATTGATTGTAAAATACTGCCCTTCTTTTATGAAATTTAAGGTACACATGCAGGTTAGTGCCACAAATGTGAGTTTGGATGCGAGCAAATAAAGTCTTTAATGCTGATGCAACTGTTCTAATCCCAGCGATGCTTTGCTGAGTTCCAGCGGCAAACAGTAGGCCTGGGCATCTTTGCCTAACTAAATCTACCAAGCATAGACACTGTGACAATACCACCCACTATCCTCAGACTATATTGTCAGCAATAAAGGTTGATCAATGAGTTTGTGATTTAGTTATCCAAAAGAAACTTTCAGAATGTGGGTAACTGAGTTAAAAAAAAAAAAAAAAAAAAAGGAATTGAAACTGTATGTGTACCAAAACTTAAAATGAACTGAGCATGCAACATGCAGGTTGTCTCTACATGCTGTGGTGAAATTCATTTTTGGTTTGCTTTGTGCGTTTGTGTGTGTGCGCGTATGTGTGTGTGTGTAGTCTTCCCTAGGAACTGCCAGTGCAGCGGCGCCATCATTCCAGTCCTATGCCCCCTTCAGCCGCCCGCAGGTGCCCGCCTACAGCCAGTTCAGTGCCAGCCCTCTGGCCTCCCAGCCCTTCGGGGCCAGCGCTGCAGGTGGGTGCTCTCCACAACATAACACTTCACTCCACTCCGCAACACTACACAACACTCCACTTTGCTCCACTACACTCTACAACACTCCCAGGGCTGGTAATAGTGCCCTCCACAACACTCCGCAACACAACACTCAATAAACACCCAATGAACCAGGGCTCATTTCTCGGGCTGGGTTAAAAAATCGACACGGATTCAAAGGATCGATATTAAAATTCGCGGATCGATACTTTAATAATAGGTCTTTGCCGGTATATGCTGGTGTCATTATATATATAAACATTGGCGGGCTAAACAATGGTGACCAGAGGTTGTTTTGCACTCTATCAATTCATACATAAGAAATCCAAAAAGTAAGTTATGAAGTAAAAAGATAAAAAATATATGTGTACTAGAAAGGTGGTTAAGTGGAAAGTCTGGTTTCTTTAACCCAGAGTTGGTCGTAAACCTTACAGAACAAAAAATTGCTTTGACATCTGTTTAGTTAAGAGAATGAAGTACCTGTGCTCTTCAAATTAAAAGGTCTATAACTACCTCTGGGTCATCTAAACCAGGTTTATAACTTAGCCACCAGGCCAGGAGAGGCTGGCGTGTGTGTGCCGTGCCTAGCCGTGCCCACACAGTAAACTGCTGCTGTGCTGTGCCTAGCCATGCCCACACAGTAACCTGCTGCTGTGCTGTGCCTAGCCATGCCCACACAGTAACCTGCTGCTGTGCTGTGCTGTGCCAATCCATGCCCACACAGTAACCTGCTGCTGTGCTGTGCCTAGCCATGCCCACACAGTAACCTGCTGCTGTGCTGTGCTGTGCCAATCCATGCCCACACAGTAACCTGCTGCTGTGCTGTGCTGTGCCAATCCATGCCCACACAGTAACCTGCTGCTGTGCTGTGCTGTGCCTAGCCATGCCCACACAGTAATCTGCTGCTGTGCCTAGCCATGCCCACACAGTAACCTGCTGCTGTGCTGTGCCTAGCCATGCCCACACAGTAACCTGCTGCTGTGCTGTGCTGTGCCTAGCCATGCCCACACGATAAACTGCTGCTGTTCGTTCCTCCATTCACACAGGGCCCTCCTTCGGTAGCGACGTGGGCACAGCCCCCCCTTTGTCATGCAGCAGTGCTAAGGGTAGCAGTGCCCCCTCTGTCACACAGTCAAGGCAGGCGAACGCCAGTGGCCCTCTGTCAGGGCGGCCGATTGCGAGTGTGCGCGGTTATGAAGTTAACCCAAAGCCCACGGGACAAATTTGGAAATGAAAAGTTAGAACAACCTCTGGCGTTAGGTGGTCCTCTTGCATGTTATCTGTTTAAGGACCATGCTTAAAAATCTAGTTTGTATTTATGTCTCGTTCTAATGCCTCATGTTAATGGCCCGATAAAGGTTCTGCACTCCTAAAATACAATAAGCCCGTTCACAGTCTGCTGTTCCTGCCTTCTTTTAAGAAAGCTTATACACTAGTGCCCAATGCGTTACAGTGTACAGCAATGCATTGTGAATGTTAGTCCTAGTATCCTTATTATTAAAGCAACACTAAGTCGTTTTTTCAACCTTAAAATAATGTTTCAATGTAACATTTCAATGGTTCATCAACTTGTAACTGGGTGAGAGTCACTTCAGAATTTGCTTTGCTGCCCTCCATGGGCTATAACCAACGAGTTTGAAGGAGCGGATTGTCTCTCTGTAGTTCGAATGACAGACAGTTCCGCTTCCAACCTGTAGGGCGAACGAAGACGAAAACTACTTAGTGTTGCTTTAAGGTATATTTCTTTGTATGTTAATGGAATAGTGTATGTTATGTATGTATGTTAATGGAATGGTGTAGTGTCGTGTTTTTTGCGCTTGTGTGTAATCTTGAACAAAAGAGGCCTCTTGTTTTGAAACTCTTGATCCTGTCACTGTAACTATATTGATCCTGCCACTGTAACTGTATTGGTCCTGCCACTGTCACTTGGAATTTAACTCCTTTGGAATCCTGCCTGTCCTTACTGGGGATCTTGCGTCACCGCATTAACCCCGCACACGCCACAGAGTACAAAGTTAATGCAGCCTGTGGTCCCTTCACGTCATTTTACAGTGCTGCACACGCACAGTTCTCACACGCACGCACACTCACTCACTCACAAGCACACTCACGCGCGCTCACTCACACACACACACACACACAGCAGACAAGCTCTTTAGGTTCTGGCTTCTGACTCTGGCTCTGTGTGCCCCCCCTCCCCAGGCCGCAGTAGCCCGTCCCTGGACCCCCTGAGGAAGAGCCCCTCCTTGGACCAGGGCGTCCAGACGGCCCCCCTGGCAGCACCCGCCCCCCCGGTGCCCGTTGGCCAGAGGAGCCCCGCCCGGCCCAGCGCCACGGCAACTGGCAGCCAGAAGCCCGGAGAGGCTCTGGACCAGCGCAGAGGTGAGTTGCCGAGCAACCAACATGCCGCAGACAGGCAGGCAGGCAGGCAGACAGACAGGCAGGCAGGCAGGCAGACAGACAGGCAGACAGATCGCTTCCCAGTGTTTACAAGAGTACCACAGCCAATCTTCCAACCCAACCCTAACTGCACTTTGTACACTTCATCCCACCCCCCATATCACCTTTTCTGCCCCTGCCCTTCATCAGGTAGCCATCCCCCCACCTGCATTTTACGCACTTTACTCCCCCCCATGCACAGTTTAGACTAACAATCAGTGATTTCACTGCATGTTCTACTCTACCCAGTATGTCTATGTGTGTGACAAATAAATATCCATGTATGTTCTACTCTACCCAGTATGTCTATGTGTGTGATAAATAAATATCCATGTATGTTTTGCTGTATCCGGTATGTGTATGCATGTGATGACAAAATATCCTTGTATGTTCTACTCTACCCAGTATGTCTATGCGTGTGATGACAAAATGCCCTTGTAATTATGTGCCCACAGCGGCTGCTGCTGCTGATGCCCAGAAAGTGGCTCGCCCAGGCCCTGACCAAGGCAGAAGTGACAACCAGGACCCCAACAAACGTCAGTCTGCTGCACACGTTTTACTTTACTTTTGGCCAGCACTCTAAAACTAACACAGTTTCAAACAGACAGAAAAATAAGGCCGCACTACGCACATACAACATTTATCTAACAAATTTAACAAATATTCAGTCAATAAATCAGGGTTCCCACGGGGTCTTAAAAAGTCTTAAATTCAGAAAGTTAAATTTAAGGCCTTAAAATGTCTTAACACCCAGATTTTCATCCTAGGTCTTAAATTTCATTTACCCAAGTTTTAAATTTCTTACCTCCGTTTACTCCCGATACGTGTTGTCCACAGAAAATAAAATAGTAAAATGCTGTGGTGTTTTACTATTACGTGAAGATACTACAAATCCCATTGCGTGGTCTAACCACCATAGTGTTCGCTGCAGCTAGGCAATGGTCCAGTTTGTCCACTACCTTCCCACCGAATTTTTGCAGTGTAAAGTCGGAGTTTAAGTCTATGTTTAAACTTCCCTGTAAACATTCACGATTGGTGTTTTACACAGCGGAACTATCCATATTTG
This sequence comes from Coilia nasus, assembly GCA_027475355.1. Classification (NCBI taxonomy): domain Eukaryota; kingdom Metazoa; phylum Chordata; class Actinopteri; order Clupeiformes; family Engraulidae; genus Coilia; species Coilia nasus. Next base: position 20,848,921 of record CM050207.1, read on the forward strand.
GATTAGACGGCCTTATGCAGCAGACCTAGAGCTTTACAACGATACCATGGATGGCATATGAGAGAGACCGGTAGCTAAATGACGTCTTGTGCAAGAAAGCTAACTTTTGGTGAATATTCGGTAAAAAATCACAGGCGCGACTCGACAAAGTGTAATAAAATAAGCCCCTAAAAGTGTAATTTGGACATTTTCTTTATAGCAGTTTGAAAGATTATATATTAAGGATGCAACCTAGCCCAAAATCTCAAATTTGACCAGGACATGAAAAATTTATGTTTTCACCTGCCGTGTCTCGCCTTAACAAAGCTGAAGTGTTATAAACAGGGTTCCCGCGGGATCTTAAAAAGTCTTAAAGGCATTGAATTTATGGATTTAAAAATAATGCCTTAAAAAGACTTAAAAAGTCTTGAATTTTTATATCTAGGTCTTAAATTTTGCGCAGTTTGTAATTTCTCCGTGTCGCTTTGCTCCTCAAAATTTTCATTCGTCAACCACCAGTGTTTGGTTAAATAACGTAGCCAGAGAACGTTGCGGCACTGTTTAAAAGAAGGCTCTGACGTAGCCTGAACAAAGATGGTCGAATCTGGACTGTCTTCAGGAGCTAAAGGTGAAGAGGAGACAGGTACAAGCAGGGGCGGAGCTAGGGGGTGGCTTTTGGGGCTGAAGCCCCGAATCTTTTTTAAGCTTAAAAACTCATGACAACCCTGAGAATATGCTCCCTGTAAATTACATTAAAACTGATTAATGGACAAATAGCCTACAACAAAACCCACATACTGTTGGAAAGCTTAGATCGTCAGGATTCATTTAAGCCCATTCTCGAAGAACAAAGGTTATTTACAGTGCTAAAAGTGATCTGATCTTCTCGGTATGCCACCGAACTGCAGTATAGGCTGACAAAATGCCTGCGTACCTTCAGAGCCTTCTCTTTATCCACAGCGACTATATTACTGCACAAGATTTTTATACAAAGCCATGAAGTGTCCATGGATATGAAATATTCAAGCCATTTTTCGAAAACAATGTATTTCTGTTATAATCGGCATGTCTCGTGACTTCCGAGTAACTAGCCTAACGCGAAAACCTTAACGTCTCCTTTGTACAGTCTACGCTCGTCTCTCAGAACTCGTCTATCTTCCTTCAACCATGGACATAAGACATTTCTTTAAAAAAAAAATACGGGTACCTTGTCATCAGCAGCAGCCAGTAAGTTCACACGTTTCAGGTCAGTGATTAAAACGTTATTTTGGGTTAGCACGGCAGTCTTGACGTTTGGTAGGCTACTAGCCACAGCTTGGCTGTTTACAGTACATCGGCTAGCTAGGTTAGGCTGCTATAATAATTGTAGCCTGGTAAACCAGCCCCTCGTACTTAGTTTATTTTGTACAGAATTCTGAAATGAAGTACGAGGAAAAAGTTAATGAGTTAATGAAATTGGGACGTGAAGAATAACTAGGTGTTATGATACATTAACTAGTAATTTTATCCATTCCTGAGCTTTGATTGCCATCTAGTGGAAAATATATGCAACAGCATACTTAGCTACAAAAGCATGGGCCTATTGTTCACTAAGCACAGTGAGGATAGTTTAATGTCACATGCATAGGTCTATAGTGACAGAGTGTAGAAAATGCAGTCAGTCTTTTTATACCACTTCTAACATACAAAAAAAGCAAACAAGTAATCCATCTCTGCATCCCAGTTTGAATCTACTGAAAGTTAGTGTAACATGAGTCTCAATTTTGCTATTGTTTACATAAGAATCTCTAGAAGTCAGTAATGAAGTGGTTATTGTTTCTTTCCATATTGTCTTGTGCGGGCCATGCAACTGAGAATATAGGCTATGAATTAGAAAGGATTTAGGATTTGACATGTCTAACAGATCCCTCTAAAATGGACTAGAATGCAGGAAATTGCATCTAAGAAATCCAAAAATTTCTGGGGGAGGAATAAAAGAATTCACAAATTCAAGAATTAGTTTTTTCTTTGACGATGGCCGTGAAATGGGTATTACGTTTTATATAAATGGCCTTAAATAGGTCTTAAAAAGACTTAAATTTTACTTGAAGAAATCTGTAGGAACCCTGTATAAAGACATGTGCAAAGTGTAAACATAGCGAAACCTGATACCTGAGAAGAACTATCATATATGTATATAGTTTTACTGCATATTGTGCAGACAACATTTGTCTGACTACGATGAGATTTGTAAACTCCAAAAAAGCTCCCATACTGGTGAGCAGACCTTTCTGTTCTTAGGGCTCATTCACACCAAACACTCTGCGTATTCAGCGCGTGGCTGACTAAACTTACGCCGTTTTCTTAAAAAAAAAAAAAAAAAAATTCTATCGAACGCATTTTCTATTGTTATCGAGTAGGTGTCTATCGAGATACATATCGTTATCGTTTTATTGCCCAGCCCTACCAGAAACTACACTTTTCTGTGAATAACTCATAATACCGGTGACTGGTTTTGCCACGGTCGGTTTCTAGGAATGCGTCGTGTAGGTCTTAATTTTTTTCTATAAAGGTCTTAAAAAGTCTTAAAAAGGTTTTAAATTTAACTTACTGCAACCTGCAAGAACCCTGATAAATGTTGTATGTGCATAATGCGGCCTTTTTTCTGTTTTTCAGTTTAGTTACTGAGTATCGTACCTTTGTATGGTGATTTGCCGCAAACTTTCTCAAAACTAGTCATCCTAGTAATGGAAATGAACTGCATCTTGGAAATTCCCTTAGTGACAGCTGTTTGAAGCTCCTTGCTCTCTCGTGCGATGTGGCGTTGATGCTTTCTCTCATTCTGATTGGCTCCTAACTGCCTTTCTGTAATTGTGATTGGTTCCTGTAGCTGGCGCGGCAGCATCCCGCAGGGGTCGTGGCGGAGGTCACCGTGGGCGGGGCCGCTTCTCTGTGCGTCGGGACGGCCCAATGAAGTTCGAGAAGGACTTTGACTTCGAGAGCGCCAACGCTCAGTTCAACAAGGAGGAGATCGACAGAGAGTTTCAGAGCAAGCTCAAGCTGAAAGGTACTTTCCCCTAATGCCAACGTGTCATTTCCTGACACGCCCCTGGCCCCATCCGTCAGTCAGCATTGCTCAGTCAGATGTTTTTAACATTTTCAACATATGTGCTGTAAAGTTGCTAAAGTAAAAATGTTTAAGGCCCCACGGCCATTCAGAGATAAATTGACTCATACTGGATAGATTTTTAAAGTTAAACAAAATGTTTAATTTTTTTTAATTACAAAAATGTTAGTACATTTGTGGTATTAGTTTGACGTGTTTGTTCTGAAGTTGTTCAGTCATACCAGCAGGGCCAGTGGCTGGGTAGCACTGGGCAGTGGGTGAAGTAAAGTGTGTGTTGTGGCATGTGCGCGCACTCATGGTCCACTGTCCTGTGTGCGTGTGTGTGCGTGTGTGTGTGTGCACTCATGGTCCACTGTCGTGTGTGTGTGTGTGTGTGTGTGTATGTGTGTGTGTGTGTGTGCAGACGAGAAGGCTGAGAAGCCGGAGAAGGCCTTGAACGGGGAGGATAGTAAGGGCGAGTCGAGCGCGGAGACCCAGCCCAGCGAGGGGAATGCAGAGGAGGACCCCCTCGGCCCCAACTGCTACTATGACAAGTCCAAGTCCTTCTTCGACAACATCTCCTGCGACGACAGCAGGTACGTCGCCTGTGTGCAAACCACAAAAAGGCCGCTTCAGACAGATTTTTAACCCAAATATTTTTTTTTATTTACTGTTATGTACCTGTCCACATCTGAGTAAGGATTGAAAGGCCTGAAACGTATAAATAAAATAATATAAATAAAATCATAAAAATTAAAAAATATCAGGCTAAAATGTTCTTTTACACATGTATCTATTGTTCTATAGTCCTACTAAGATCCTGTTTAAAATCCTGGGTGTGTGTGCTTTGGTAGCACGCCTTGGTTGCATCCCATCACTTACAGTACAGCTAGCACTTGATGGTCATTGAGTGTTTGATGGGGCAGCTGTGGCCTAGTGGTGAGGGGTGGGGGAGTAAATAACCAATGCCCTCATTCATGGCCAACGTGCCCTTGAGCAAGGCGTCAAACTCCACATTGCTGTACCCTGTAAAGGGACTAAGTCAGCTAAGTGTAGTGTAGTGTTATATTGTAGTGTAAGTGTTTTCTTTCCTAACGGTGGTATATAAAAGTATTACGTTTCATAGCAGTATTTGTTCACTCGATCCCCACCTAACGCTTGCGTTCTGCTTCGCTCTCATTTCAGGAAAGCTGCCGACAAGTCCTTCCCACGGTGAGGCCTGTCTCTCTCTCTCTCCCTCCCTCCCTCTTTTTCTCTCACTCTCTCTCTATCTGACTCTTCTCTCTGTCCCCCTCTCTGCCCCCCTTTCTCTTTCTCCCTCTCCCTGTCTCTCTTTTGTCTCGCTCTTCTATCTCTCTCTTTCCTCTCTCCTACACTCTTTTGTTTAGAAACCCAATACCTCTCGGTTCAGTGTGCGCAATAGTGTTTGTGTGAGCACAGCACAGCGATTGGGTGCTTCCTGTCTCCACACACACACACACACACACACACACACACACACACACACACACGTGTACGGTGGAAAAGCATGAGGCTAAACCTCTAAAGGTGTCTTGTTGTGTTTGTTAATGTTATCTTTGGAGAAAGCAGCAGTGAGTATGTGAGGCTCTCTGCATCTCCTCAGGTGTGGGAAGTGTAGATGAAAGCGTTTGCAGAAGAGATAGAATGTGTGGCTAAGATGAGATAAGAGTCTTCAAGTTAGAAATAAGTAAAAGCATAAAAAGACAGCATAAAAGTATAAAATTAGCAATGTAAAATGTAGAAAAGTATGAAAATCTGCACTGTAAAGAGTGTGTACAAGTATGAAAAGAGCAATTAAGAGTGTATAAAAGTATAAAATCAGCAGTGTGAAAAATGTAGACAAGTATAAAACATGCAATAAGGAGAGTGTATAAAAACAGCCATGTAAAGAGTGTGTGACATGTGACTGTGTTTTCTGTTAGCAAGTGCATACCGTGTAAATGTGTGTTTCCTGTGTTTGCGAGCACAGTGTAAAGAGTGTGTGACATGTGACTGTGTTTTCTGTTAGCGAGTGTTTAACGTGTAAATGTTGTTTTTTGTGTTAGCGAGTGTGTGACGTGTAAATGTTGTGTGTTTCCTGTGTTTGCGAGCGCAGTGTAAAGTGTGTGTAACATGAGTGTGTGTTTCCTGTGTTAGCGAGTGTGTAACGTGTGTGTGTGTTTCCTGTGTTAGCGAGTGTGTAACGTGTGTGTGTGTGTTTCCTGTGTAAGTGAGCGCAGTGTAAAGTGTGTGTGTGTGTGTTTCCTGTGTTAGCGAGTGTGTAACATGAGTGTGTGTGTTTCCTGTGTAAGTGAGCGCAGTGTAAAGTGTGTGTGGGTTTCCTGTGTTAGCGAGTGTGTACCGTGTGTGTGTGTGTTTCCTGTGTTAGCGAGTGTAACATGAGTGTGTTTCCTGTGTTAGTGAGCGCAGTATAAAGTGTGTGTAACGTGACTCTTGTGTGTGTCCTGTGCAGCGAGCGCCGGCAGACCTGGGCGGAGGAGCGGCGGATGAACGCGGAGACGTTCGGCATCCCGCTGCGTCACGGGAGGGGCCGCGGGGGCTTCCGGGGCCGGGGGGGCATGGGCGGCTTCCGCGGAGGGCGGGGCCGTGCGGCCAGCCGCGGCTCTTTCGGACCCCCCCGCGGGGCCGGCGCCGGGGGCGGATTCCGGGGAGGGTTCCGCGGCGGACGAGGAGGACGGGAGTTCTCCGACTTCGAGTACAGGGTAATGCAACCCACTCTAGTTATACACTCACACAGCACACTCACACAGTACACTCACCCTACACACTCACCCTACACACTCACCCAGCACACTCACCCTACACACTCACCCAGCACACTCACCCTACACACTCACCCAGCACACTCACCCTACACACTCACCCAGCACACTCACCCTACACGCTCACCCTACACACTCTCACAGCACAGTATAGGGTAACGCAGCCCACTCTAGTTGCACACTCACACAGCACACTCACCCTACACGCTCAACCTACACGCACACCCTACACACTCACCTAGCACACTCACTCTACACACTCACCTAAACTCTCATCTAATAATACACGCTCATTTTTTTTAATAGGGGGGGGAGTCATGGGTTCGAATCTCGTACCAGTAAAAAGTTTGTGGGTGGGGGAGTAAATGACTAGTGCTCTCCTGCACCCTCATTTATGGCTGAAGAGCCCTTGAGCAACATTGAGCAACACACCCCACATTGCTCCAGGGACAGTACCCTGTAACTGTAATAACTGTAAGGCATCTAACCCCACACTGCTCCAGGGACTGTACCCTGTAACTGTAATAACTGTAAGGCATCTACCCCACATTGCTCCAGGCACTGTACCCTGTAACTGTAATAACTGTAAGGCATCTAACCCCACATTGCTCAGGGACTGTACCCTGTAACTGTAATAACTGTAAGGCATCTAACCCCACATTGCTCCAGGGACTGTACCCTGTAACTGTAATAACTGTAAGGCATCTAACCCCACATTGCTCCAGGGACTGTACCCTGTAACTGTAATAACTGTAAGGCATCTAACCCCACACTGCTCCAGGGACTGTACCCTGTAACTGTAATAACTGTAAGGCATCTAACCCCACATTGCTCAGGGACTGTACCCTGTAACTGTAATAACTGTAAGGCATCTAACCCCACATTGCTCCAGGGACTGTACCCTGTAACTGTAATAACTGTAAGGCATCTAACCCCACATTGCTTCAGGGACTGTACCCTGTAACTGTAATAACTGTAAGGCATCTAACCCCACATTGCTCATGGACTGTACCCTGTAACTGTAATAACTGTAAGGCATCTAACCCCACATTGCTCCAGGGACTGTACCCTGTAACTGTAATAACTGTAAGGCATCTAACCCCACACTGCTCCAGGGACTGTACCCTGTAACTGTAATAACTGTAAGGCATCTAACCCCACATTGCTCCAGGGACTGTACCCTGTAACTGTAATAACTGTAAGGCATCTAACCCCACATTGCTCAGGGACTGTACCCTGTAACTGTAATAACTGTAAGGCATCTAACCCCACATTGCTCAGGGACTGTACCCTGTAACTGTAATAACTGTAAGTCGCTCTGGATAAGAGCATCAGCTAATCACTATTGTCTTTGCTGTTGAGCCTTCAGTTTTGCCCGTTCTGTGACTAATGCTGTATGGTGTTTGTGTTTCTTCTCTCCCTCGCTCTGTGCTGTTTGTGCCCCCCCCCTTCCTCTCTTCCCCTCTCTTTCTGTCTCTTCCCCTCTTCCCCCCTCTCTCCCACTCTTCCCCTCTCCCTCTCTCCCTCTCTTCCCCTCTTCCCCTCTCCCACTCTTCCCCTCTCTCCCACTCTTCCCCTCTCTCCCTCTCTTCCCCTCTCTCCCTCTCTTCCCCTCTCTCTCTGTCTCTTTCCCTCACTCCCTCTCTTTCCCTCACTACCTCTCTTCCCCCCTATCCCTCTCTCCCATGCTATGTGCTGTTTATTTCCCTCTCTCCCTCCATCCCATGCTATGTGCTGTGCTTCTCTCCCTCTCTCCCTCCATCCCTCTCTCTGTGCTGTGCTTCTCTCCCTCTCTCCCTCCATCCCTCTCTCTGTGCTGTGCTTCTCTCCCTCTCTCCCTCCATCCCTCTCTCTGTGCTGTGCTTCTCTCCCTCTCTCCCTCCATCCCTCTCTCTGTGCTGTGCTTCTCTCCAGAAGGATAACAAGGTGGCGGCGTAGTGGAGCGGAGGAGGCCGAGGGGGAGGGGGGGGGTAGGGGGGTCTGCAGGAGATGAGATGCGACGCTCTTACTGGTCCAGCAGCGTGCTTAGTTCCCCGTCTCCGTCTCCACCCCAACATTGAATGATGAAGATGATGATGATGATGTACTCTTGTGTGTGTTTGACACCAGCACAGCTCCCTTATCAGCCGGTGTTAACGCAACCTCTTTATTCAGTTTCCCCTTTTTTAAAACAAACCAACAAAACAATACACAACACAGTGAATCTGATGATCCCATCATCTTTCTTTGATACAGCACACACACACACACACTGAGAGCATAACAGCAAAACGACACACAACGAATCTGATGATCTTTCTTTGTTGATCCTAAGGACACACACACACAGACGGACAGCAAAACGACACACAACGAATCCGATGATCTTTCTTTGTTGATTCACAGGACACACACACACAGAGTATTCTTTGTTGATCCACAGGACACACACACTGAGGCATGAGAGCTAGGTCTGTAAATAGCCCTACCCAACCCAAAACGTGGAATTCTTCAGTATTTTTGCATCAATATCTGAGTTCCTTTCTTACTATAAAGGTATTTGATAACATTTCTGTTTAGTTGTATAGACGTGTGTATGCAGACGCCCGCAGATACTGTGATGAGTGCTGATGGTCACTGAAATACTCGAATAGCTTTATTTTTTTGGGATAGATGTCCTCTAACGTACCTTTTAGAAGCACCAAAACTCTGTACATATAGCCCATGGTCGGGTCACTCTTCTCTTCACAGCTCCCCCTTCTGCTTCCTTCCCTCTACTACTGGACACCCTTATGGAGGTGTCGGACAGGGCCTTCGACCGTGGGGTTTGTTTGTGTGTGTGTGTGTGTGTGTGTGAGGGCTTACAGAGGCTTGAACCATGGAGAGTGTGTGTGTGTGTATGTATGTTTGTGTGTGTGAGGGCTGGCAAAGGGGCTTGAGCCGTGGAGTGTGTGTGCGTGTGTGTGTGTGTGATGGCTGGCAAAGGGGCTTGAACCGTTGAGTGAGTGTGTGAGTGTGTGAGGGGCTGGCAAAGGGGCTTGAATCGTGGAGTGTGTGAGGGGCTGGCAAAGGGGCTTGAATCGTGGAGTGGAGTGTGAGGGCTGACGTTTGTTTTCCAGAAGGCTTCTCTGGGGTGGCAGTGGGCCCTGGGAGTGGTGTTGACAGAACTACGACCTCCTGTTGTTTGAGGCAGACCCTTCCCCAACGCCAGTAAAGCATTTTCACCTCCCCTCCCCACACCAAACACTGCCTGCTCCACACACACATACACATTGGGTTTCAAATGTGTGTATACCCCCCCCCACACACACATACACACACACACACACACCAAACACTGCCTGCTCCACACACACATACACATTGGGTTTCAAATGTGTGTATACCCCCCCCCGCCCCACACACACACCAAACACTGCCTGCTCCACACACACATACACATTGGGTTTCAAATGTGTGTATACCCCCCCCCCCCCCCCCCCCCACACACACACACACATCAAACACTGCCTGTTCTAAACACACATACACATTGGGTTTCAAATGTGTGTATACCACCCCCCCACACACACACATACAACAAACACTGTCCGCTCCAAACACACACACACAATTGGCTTAAGTCAGATTGGCGATCAATCTCCACATACAAACATCCCCCTTTAAAATACTTCTAATAATAAACTGAATGTATAGACGCCAGAGGACTTTATGTGCTGTTCTGCAAAGTTTGTGATTAATGCCTTTTTGGGAAAGTGTTTTAAAAAAAGAAGAAAATCTCCAAATTTAATTAGAATGGCCAGTGTTGCTGTCTTTCTTGCCCGGTAGATTATGCAGGGCGTGTAGCTTACTGCTGCAACAGACTTTCTTCTTTTCTCTTTTCTTTTTTTCTTCACAAAAAATCCTTTTTTTTTGTTTCTAAATCTCCAAGTTGAGTGCCAGTGACTGTTTGCCTTTTGCTATGGATCATGTGTAGGCGCCAGGTCTGTTTCAATCTCCAGAGGGCTTTGTGATCACTCAGTCTAGAGCAGGATAGTTCTATAGCAGAGTGGTGATACCCTGGCTTCTAGAGCAGGATGGTTCTAGAACAGAGTGGGGATACCCCGACTTCTAGAGCAGGATGGTTCTAGAACAGAGTGGGGATACCCCGACTTCTAGAGCAGGATGGTTCTAGAGCAGAGAGATTCACCCAGTTCTAGAGCGGAATATTTCTTCAGCTCAGCTTCAGCCACTGCAGACACTGCTCTTGCATGTTGTACCGCTAGCCTCCTCACCTCCACATAGGAATCCAGCAGATCAGCGCCTCCCTGGGGAGCTTTCAGCTAATCAATCCACTTTTCCAGGAGAGACTCCTAGAATTAGCCACCCCTTTAAGAACAAGATTGGACTCTGAGCATAAAATAAAAAATGTAACCAGTTTGCACTTTAAGGAAGAATATCGTGTAGGATTTCCGAGTCATATTTTAACCAGTTCATGACAAAAAAACCTTAATGTTTGTGTACATACCAGTTGTTTCTGTAGATTATTTTGATACCAGATTGACCCTGTGAGTTGGCTCGTGGTTTAAACCGTACAGGAGGGATACAGTTGGTAGCGTTTAGATGTTCTTTTGAGACATAAGCTCTGTGACATAATTGGGTGCAAGTGTTCAGGACGGCATATTTCAAATTGACTTGACGAAAAAAAGGTTCGGAGAGTTGGCCTGCTCGCTCTCTGTGCATTGGTGTGTCCACTCTGGGGGAACGTTTGGGCGTCGTTGATGCCTGACGGAGGAGGAGGAGAAAACCACAATGTTTGTCCCATTTGGGGCAGAACATGAAACTAAACACGTTTAGGTAGCTGCTGAGTGATTTGACTTTGGGCGTGAATTCAGTCTTGACTCATCTCCTACCAACTCGGCATTCAGTGGATGCTCATTATTGTACGAGTTGATTTTGGTAACTGGCTTGTTGAAGTACAATTGTTCTTGCCTAACTGAGGATTTGGACACATTTGATACCAAGAATGTTGGTGAAACCTGGAGACTACTAGGCCCGATGAATTGAGGCCTTTTTGTCAAGTCCTCTGTGTTGGCAAAGTGAGTAGTTTCTCCTAGTGTATTATTTTGATCTGTAGCGTTTCTAGAGTTTAGTTTGTGTCCCATACCCTCACCTGCAGTCCCAGCAAACGGCAACAGCACTGTCCATCATTCAGCACCAGGTGTGTGACGGTGTGGGTGTGTGTGAGTGGAGACAAGCTGCTGCTAGTACAGTTAGTCACATTGGTGTCACTACCATGTGAAACAGATGAACTTTATGGGATCCAAAGACTGGACAAAGTGCAGGGAGGGAGGGAGGCAGGAGCGCAGTGGGTGCGTAGGGGGGTGGGGTAAGGGGTGGTCGTGGGATGGGGGGGTTAGAGACTCTACATGTGTTCCAGTTCTTGTTCTCAGTACGCTTATGGAGGGAGGGGGGTATTTTGGTTACTGTTGTGGCTGTTTCAGTATATAAGACGTACCTATAAATATTTACAATATACTCTCTTTTTTGGGGAACTTTATTATTTTTGTTTGTTTCTTTAAACAAAGCACTACAAATTGCGTGCAGCATGGCAACAGAATGCTCGGGCAGCTAGTGACCTTGCACACAGCCCCCACGTGCTGGTTTGATGTGGTTGCCATGGCGACCTCTCGGAAGACGCTGCATGGGCACAATTACTTCTGATAATGCCACAAAGAAAAACAGGAAATACAAACGTAAGATAAAATCATGACACTGAACAACTTGGACAAACACACCAGGGCCAACAAATGTGGAGATTTGGGAGAAGGGACTCCCCCTGGATGTTTTTTTTGCAATAATAAGACACATTGTACCATCCCCAGCGCATTTTTTTTTTTTTTGTTAAATTTTAAGTGTACATATTTCTAAAGTGTTTTGCTGTGAGGGTTAAACTGTATGAAGCCCCTCAGACTTCTGAAATTTGGCAGATATTTTGTTAACTGAAGAAAGCGAATCAACAGCATGGTGTACCGCTGTCCTCGGCTGCCCGGAGGTTCCATTCGAAGATGAGAATAAACAGTTGTTCAATATTCTTGCTTTTGTGATTTTTTTTTATTTTTATTTTATTTCAGAAATTCGTTTAATCTGATTAGTGTTAATGTATAAAGAATACCATGTCTGTTTAAACCAGATTATTTTTTCCTCCCTGAACTAAACTCTTGACACTGTAATTCAGTTAACACAAGTGTCAAACTCACGAACTGGGCCACTGGGTTTTTGACACATGTAGACTAATGGTGACATGACTGATTTGGGGGCGGGGGGTTGTGTCACGAGTAATTGAAAGTGTTTGGGATCTCATTCATGTTTTGATGTATTTTTCTGTTTACAATTTGTTTACAATTGTTTGAAATTTCATGTAATTTTCAAGACTGGTCGAATGGTGGACAGCCCTCAACGTCATGTACGCATATAACTAGTTGGAAAACAAGCATGGGGTGATGTACCTGCAGGAATTGCGTTACACCTGACATTTACCTACACCTCCTATACTATTAATCAGAAATAACACAGAACCAGACTCGACTTCAGAAAACCACCGTAAAGCTTCTGCGCATATAACCTTCTGTGTATATTTGTTAGACAAGCAATTTGATGTCACAATTTTAAATAATTTACAAAAAGTTTAATAAAGCAGTTGTTCTTTCAGTTCGTCTTCATTGCTTTTATCATAAACCTGCATTTTCCCTGCTTCTGGTGGCGTTGTAGTGCGATTTTGTTTTGCGTATGCCATTTATTTTGAATTCCTAGGTTGGATAGGGATGGTGTCCACTGAGCATGCGCAATGGTAAAGGATCCGGCCAAGCAGGGCTTAGCGACGGAAGTAAAGACTTCATGTAGCATGAGTGCTCTGCTGCGGGACAGCCTTCACCGCATTCTCACAACAAGATTACTCTTCTCGCTTTTGGGGTATTTTTGGCATATTTGAAGGGTGTTGTATCAATGTCCAAACTATTGTGCAAAAAAGCACGAGCAAAATGTTGGTAATAGTTAGCGCTAGTGCTTAGCCCGCAAACTAACCTTAGTTCGCGTCGGGCAGTGTCATATTAGCTAGTTAACAAGCTCCAGTTGGTGGATTATAAATGTTAACCTTTCAAGTTAAGTCAAAAGTATTCAGTTAGAGACAAATTACCAACTGTTGACCTACGCCTGTGAGAAAATGTCCGTTGTTTTTGTACCGAAGAGGCAACGTGGAAAGGCAGAAATCAAGCAGGAAACTATACAAAGGGTAAGCATGCCAACTGTAGGGTTACATCAACAATACGGACACAGTCGTTAATTGATGTCCATTGTGACATTTAGAAAAAGTGAACGTTTGAGATAACGTTCTACCTTTTAATGCATGTGCTATGTGTTTATTTTATGTGTCATAATATGTATGGTATACCACAGCGGATAACCTACTTACATCCATACGAGGGCGCTATAACGTTGCGTCGACATTCATACACCAATGTATTGCGGCTGTAGTGTGACTGTTACCTCAAGATGTGACTGGTTACCCCGGCTTGAGATTAAAGGGGTTGTTTGTGTATTTGTGTTTGTACAAGTTGCTGGACGAAAACGATCAGCTGGTTAAATGCATTGCGGAATACATGCAGAGGGGACGTGCAACAGAGTGTGTACAGTAAGTTATGCAGTGGTTCTGGGACAGAATTAGTATTATTAATTATTATTACTAAGTCAGGAGTTTGCATAATATTCTGCAACAACATCTTCTGTGTTCATGCGGCCAACACTACCCAACAGTTACAAGTTCTGTGTCTTTTGCAGGTATCAGCAGATTCTGCACCGCAATATAGTGTATCTGGGCACCATAGCTGACGCGAGTCCTGATCTGGCCGCTAATACACAGGTAAAAATCCCCGCTATCGATCTATCCAATCAGTGTGATCTAGACTGTGATGGTTGGCTTAGTAGTGTTGAAAAGACACAAGATACTTGTGCACCTAGGAAGAGTACCTTTGGGAGAAGAGATTTAAGCCTTCCTGACTACAAACCTTATTCTAACACACTGTTGTTTGGGAGAACACTTTGTACTTTAGATGTATTATTATTCTATTATTTCCTGGGCCCAAGTCCACTGTCCCATTGTTTGGTTTGTTTGCTAAGTCGCAGGGTCTAGTTGGTCTAATCATTTTCGGACACTTCATCAGTAGTGCACCTCAGGATCATTGGGCGTTTCAGGCCATTAATCACTATCCACCCTCCTCTGAGACAGAGCAATCCTTAGTGTGTGTTCAGTATCCAATTAGTCCATATTGTCCTCTCAGAACTCCTAATTTGGTAACTTGGGTAATACTATGCTAAAGCTAATGCTACTGAGTGGCCACACAGCTAATGCTACCTGGTGGCTAATGCTACCTAGTGGCTTAATACAGTAGAATTAGTAGAAGAATATATTTACACATTTCTGCTTCTCTGTTTCCCAGATTTCGCAAGAAAATGGAGACTGACTGAAATACAATGATGGGTGCTTTTTTTATTCCAATCATACATTTGTGTGGTTTAATGTTTTGTGCAATTAATTGCACATGAAATACATCTATTGCATTGTCTGCAATAAATATATTTTTTATGGTAATATTTATTTCTCCCTCCTTTCATAAGGTGACCTGCATTTTCAGGAGCCAACATTAAATACCAGTTTCTAGTGAGTAAATCACTTACTTCTGGACTAAACCCTAGTCCTACACTTCCTTCACTGGAGGTTTTCGGTGAGGTTTCCTTAAAGTCCAGGCTGGGCCTAATACTTGTACGTAAAACCAACCTGTCGTGACGTAATTCAGCATTATTATAATCCGCTGGAAGACTAATCCTGCGAACTGGACACTTTAAGGGCCTCAGGTGTCCAGGAGACTTAAAGCAACTCTAGGTAGTTTTTTCAACCTTAAAATAATGATTCCAAAATCATTTCAGTGGTTCATCAACTTGTAACTGGGTGAGAGGCCCTTCTGAATTCGCCTAGCTGCCCTGCGTGTGCTATTGCCACACAAGTTTGGAGCGTCTCTCTGTAGTCTGAATGAAAGACAATTCCGCTTCCAATCGGTAGGGCGATCAGGCAAAAACTACTTAGTGTTGCTTTAAGTGCCTCTTTTTACATTGGTCTTAATTACAATCACTTAACACAGACTTGAAACTCAGCAGAATGGATGAGTCAACATGTACTTTAAAAACATGCTTTCTAAATCATGTTAAGCTAAACTGCAAGTTTAGTCTTTTATTGTATGCTGCAAGCCCCCAATTTTCCTTCAACAAACAAACAAACAGGGTTGTCAATTCCACTTCTTTATTGTTTTTTGCATTGCTGGTACACTTGGGAAAAGTCAGTTGCCAGCTCGCAACAGAAAGCAACGAAAGCCAAGCAGCCTCCCCACTTCCACTCGCGCTCCCAGTCAGCGTCACAGGCCCCGTTTCTGCTGAAGTCGCCAGTAAACCATTTGACACAACTGAGAAATGCTAACAGTTACAGTCCAAAGGTCTTTTAAGATGTTTATGTAAAAAAAAAAAAAGCCTGCAACAGTTTTGGGAGAACACAGACAAAAAAGCAACAAACCCTATATTTTTGATTGTGCAAAGCACAGAACTATAAAAAGATATATATTTATATTTATATACAGCAAACGATTCTTTGTAAACATGGTAAGTATGTTAGTTTTTTTCTCAGAAAAACCATGGTGTCATATCATAAATACAGGCAACATTGGCATCCGCAAACATCACAAAGAGTTAAACATTCTGGGCGCCTTCTACGCAGCCGCAGTTTACCGCCACAGAACCTGGAGAAACACGAGCCTCAGAACTTGCCCAGCTCCCCGCACGTTCTACGCAGCTGCTGCCATAGAAACGGGAGAAACGCGGGCTTCAGAACCATAGACCTCCTATACATGTACTGGATGTCTATGTTCAGAACTAGCCTAGCCCCCCACACGTCTAGTGTCGGTAGTGGCATATGTTAGAATGGCATATTTGGTAACCTTTTTGAGATAGATGACTTTAGTTCAAACTCTGGAGAAAGGTAATCATGTGCTTTTTTTCACATCTGAGGGGAGGGAGGGGGAATCCAATCTGGGGTGCGTTTCCCCAACACACGAGTTGCTGACCAGTTAGCAACTTAATTGGTTGGCAATAGGCAATTGCACTGCAACCAACAAAGTAGCTAACTTAGTTAGCAACTCTGGTTTTGAGAAACGGATCCCTGGTGTAATATGCCTATATTATACTAACATATACAGTAATGGTATAACATGTAAGAAAATACAAAAATAAGATTAATACTGTCAATATTTGTACAAGAAAAATATTGTATATATTTTTAAAGGAACAAATGTTACGTTTTTTTCAGTTTTAAGAGTTAGTGTTTATTCTGAAGCAAACTGCCAATCAAAACGCGCATGAGGAGATATGAAAAGAGCCTTTTGTTTTTTTCCTTTTTGAAATCTCACACAGACCAGATGTTTCCAGAGTTTCTTAGACAGAAAGGGGGAGGAACTTTACTGTATCATTCACTATGATTTCAACATCATCCCCCAACAACTCTCCTATCTCTAGTCAGCACCATTCATCTTCTGAACAACGCTTTGGTTGGAAAATAATATGCTAGTCATATCGCAAGTGCTAGTCATATCGCCATGGCACATAGTTACTCATATTATTTATTTTTATTTATTTTTCCTCTTAGAACTCTTGTCAGCTGTTTGAAAAAAGTAGTGTAATCTCTTTCAAATGACACCTCTGCAATGATGATTATGATAGTTATATTTCTGCCGAGCCTGCTCGAAGCCTCTTCATAAAAAGACGTTAGGTATTTATTTATTCATTTATTTATCTTTATATATCATTTGGAGTCATTTACACGCTATGGAAACAATTATGTGGAGCTGTAAGTCTGTCTGGGTCATCTGACGGCAGATTTGGCAGTTACAGCTTTGAGACACAGTATAGTTATGGTTTCAAACTGGGGGCCTACACACACACACACACACACACACACACACACACACCCTGGACAATGCCAGCTAGGAGATACGGTGGCCAAAGCAAGAGAGAGGAACGAATAGAATCGCTCCAGCCATGCATATCACCTGCCCACTGTGTGTGTGTATCCAGGGGAAGGGTGAGGTGTAAACTAAGGTAGTCTGGCAGGTAACAATGTTGAGAACCACCACAGCCATGCTTGTCACCTCTCCTCAGTGGCCTCAGGAACGCCTGTGTGTGTGTGTGTGTCCAGGGGAGGGGGAAGGTGTAAACTAGGTGGCAGGAGACACCACAGTATGAGCTGGAACTGCAGTTAGTCCGGCAGGTAAAGGTGTGTGTGTAAACTGCGGTTAGTCCGGTAGGTAACGATGTGGAGGATGGAGGATCGTGCGCACGCGTGTGTGTGTTTACTGCGGCTAGTCCGGTAGGCAACGATGTGGAGGATGGAGGTTCATGCGCTCGTGTTGACGAGCAAGCTGCCTCTCCACCCCCACACGGATAGCTCCTCTGCCAGGGAAGGGTGAATACGAAACCTGCGTATACTTAACCAAAACAACAAAACAAACAAACAAAAGAAGAGAAGAAAAGCCCTATGCAGAGACGATCTCCCTGCCCCGTGGATGCCGTGCTACAGGTGCCAAAACAGGAGCCCTAGAGCACAGACAGAAGACCAGACCCCTTCTCTACCGGAGGTGTAAGGGGCCTACACCCAGGGGCCAGAGAGAGGGGGCCAGAGAGAGGGGCCCAGGTGTGGGGGCCTATCCCAAGGGGCCCAGACCGCACTCCTGGCTGCCCAGAGACAAGGGCCAAGGCTGGGGGGCTCTACCACTAAGGCCCAGCCCCCCTGCTGGGTGAGCAGAGAGGAGGGCCAAGGTTGGGGGGCTCTACTCCGAGGGCCCAGCCCCCCTGCTGGGTGAGCAGAGAGAAGGGCCGAGGCTGGGGGACTCTACTCCGAGGGCCCATCCCCCCTGCTGGGTGAGCAGAGAGGAGGGCCGAGGCTGGGGGACTCTACTCCGAAGGCCCAGGCCACCCCTCCCCCAGCCCGGGACTCAGTACTGGTGCAGGTAGGAGGGCCGGTGCTCCGGCTTGTGGGGAAAGGTCTTAAAGCCCTTGCTGATGGGCTGCTTGTGCTGCTGGGGGGGCTGCTGCTGCTGGCCCGGCGGTGGGGGGCCCTGTGGGGGCTGGGGCGGGGGACCCTGCTGCTGCGGGGAGAAGGGGAAGCCGCTGGAGAGCCCGCCCCCGCCGGAGGAGGAGCAGTCGCTGGCAGCCGACCACACAGCCGACTGGAGCATCTGCATGGAGTCGTTCCATTGGCTGGAGGGGATGTTCATCTGGTAGAGGGAGGAGCCAAGGCTGGGCATGGTACTGCTGTGGGAGGAGCCTAGGTTGGGCATGGTGGAGGTGGAGTGGGGGGTGCCCAGGTTGGGCATGGTGTTGGTGTGGGGGTGGGAGGAGGACGAGTGCTGCCAGGGAGCTTTGGGGGGCCACGTTTTGGTTTTGCTGTCCTGTAGGGGGGGGCACAAGCACAAACATGGACACATGGTCAGCTTAGGCAACACTGGAGTCAAGAGATCAAGGATCATGGACTCCTCTACACATCATCAGCTTAGGCATCACTGGACTAACTACACAGAAGCAGCGTAGGTGTCACTGGACTCCTCTACACATCATCAGCTTAGGTGTCACTGGACTAACTACACAGAAGCAGCACTGACAGAAAAACCCAAATAAAGAATGCTAGAAAAAATAATGTGTGTGGGCTCTGGTGCCAGACACGACTAACATTAAGTAGAAATGAAAAACTATGAATCGGAGAAACAAGTGTGTGTAGTGTGTATGTATGTGTGTGTGTGATGTGTGTATGTATGTGTGTGTGTGATGTGTGTATGTATGTGTGTGTGTTTAGTGGAGGTGGAGGGTGGCACAGGCATGGGGCTCTTACCTGGCAGCTGTCGTCGGCAGAGGTGTGGTGCAGAGGTGGAGAGGGCAGCGTGCACACCTCCTGCTCCCCACAGCTGTGTTTCCTGCACACACACACACAAACGCACGGGGAAAACACAGTTAACACACCTGCAAACTTACACAATACTTACACACTGCACAACTCCGCTAGTTGCCATCAGCCGGTGTAGATACCCTGTGTTGCTGGCACAGTGTGTGTGTGTGTGTGTGTGTACAGGTGTGCAGACACATGCCATGTGCATAGGCAGACAAGGGGCGAACACAGGTGTAAAAGCACAAACAGCAGCAATGCAAAAACTGCAACAGTTGGGAACTGCTCCTGTCTGGGAGGTACGTCTGAGTGGGTGAGTGGGCACTGTATTGGGGTGCTCACATGTGGCACAATGGCATCAAGAGATCACAGTAGCTGAACACACACACACGCACACACACACACACACTGGAGCGCAAATGAACTGATAGTTCATCCACATCAGCTCTTCATTGGCATGAGAGGAGCACACTCCTCGTCCTCTCAGAGAACCTACCGGACTACTAACCGTACCTACCAGACTACCTACCCATAACTATCAGACTACCTACCGGACTACTAACCGTACCTACCAGACTACTACCCATACCTACCAGACTACCTACCCATACCTACCAGACTACCTACCCATACCTACCGGACTACTAACCGTACCTACCAGACTACCTACCCATAACTATCAGACTACCTACCGGACTACTAACCGTACCTACCGGACTACTACCCATACCTACCAGACTACCTACCCATACCTACCAGACTACCTACCGGACTACTAACCGTACCTACCAGACTACTACCCATACCTACCAGACTACCTACCCATACCTACCAGACTACCTACCCATACCTACCGGACTACTAACCGTACCTACCAGACTACCTACCCATAACTATCAGACTACCTACCGGACTACTAACCGTACCTACCGGACTACTACCCATACCTACCAGACTACCTACCCATACCTACCAGACTACCTACCGGACTACTAACCGTACCTACCGGACTACCTACCCATAACTATCAGACTACCAACCGGACTACTAACCGTACCTACCGGACTACTACCCATACCTACCAGACTACCTACCCATACCTACCAGACTACCTACCCATACCTACCGCACTACTAACCGTACCTACCGGACTACTAACTGCACCTACCGCACTACTAACCGTACCTACCGCACTACTAACCGTACCTACCGGACTACTAACCGCACCTACCGGACTACTAACCGTACCTACCAGACTAGCTACCCATACGTACTGGACTACCTACCCATACCTACCACACTACTAACTGTACCTACCGGACTACCTACCCATACCTACCGGACTACTAACCGTACCTACCGGACTACTAACCGCACCTACCGGACTACCTTAGTTTCCATATTTTCTGCACTGCCTGTATTGTTTTCGGCTTAATAATCATTCAGCCTCTGTGTGCGTTCTCTACCCTCTATGCAATGTTACTGCCTGTTTTGGAGTTGCACACTGGGCCAAACACGGAACTTACACACCACTTCTGCTTCCCTGTGTTACACCACACACACAACATGGCAGACTGCAGCCATCTCCTCTGGCCATCTTACACAACACACACAACATGGCAGACTGCAGCCATCTCCTCTGGCCATCTTACACAACACACACAACATGGCAGAATGCAGCCATCTCCTCTGGCTGCATAGCCTCTTTCAGTTTGCAGGGCATATTTCTAAATGATCTGTTCAAATCTGTACAACACTATTAATTATTAATGCTGTGTTTTTGTCAGAATATTTATTCACACATATATAACTTGTGTTCTACTTGAACTTGTGTTGTCCTGCTCCTCTCCTGTCCTCTGTTCTGTTGGGAAAGCCAACCCCCTGTGTATGAGTGTGTGTGTGCACGCACACGCATGTGTGTGTATGAGAGAAAAAGAGTGCATGTGTGTGTGTGCCTGTGTATGTGCATGAGTGTGTGTGGTTATGAGAGACACAGAGTGTGTGTGTGTAAAAGGGGATGTGTGTGTGTGTGTGTGTGTGTGTGTACGAGCGTACCTCCTCTGCTTGACGGCGGCCACCAGGTCTGGGCCGGAGAACATGGAGAAGAGGCTGTCCCCATTGGCCGAGGAGGCCTCATCACTCGAGCTGGCCGAGTCGCCCTGATTGGTTGACCAGCTGCTGTTCACCACCTCCCTGGAACCCACACAGGACACATCAGCAACATCATTAACACAGGAAACATCAGCAACACAGGAACCAGCAACATAGACAACATCAGCAACACAGGAATCGTTAACACATGAAACATCAGCAACACAGGACACATCAGCAGCACATGAAACATCAGCAACACAGACAACATCCATCTCACTATCTCAACGCTTTTAAAAATATGTATAAATGATTGTGTGTGTGATTGTATGTGTGATTGTATTTTTGTGTAATGTGATTGTGTTTGTATGTGTATTTGTGTGATTGTGTATACGCATGAGTGTTTGCGTGTGTGTGTGTGTTGTCACCCCTCGCTGTAGAACTCTCGGTGTGACCAGGTGCTGTGTGTGTGTGTGTGTGTGTGTGTGTGCGCGTGTGTGTTCTCACCCCTCGCTGTAGTACTCTTGGTGTGGCCAGGTGCTGTGTGTGTGTGTGTGTGTGTGTTTTCTCACCCCTCGCTGTAGTACTCTTGGTGTGGCCAGGTGCTGTGTGTGTGTGTGTGTGTTTTCTCACCCCTCGCTGTAGTACTCTGGGTGTGGCCAGGTGCGGTGTGTGTCGTCGGGGAGAGGCCAGTTGCCGCGGGCGTTGCCAGGGCGACGGATGTGCTGTGCCTGGCGTTTCTGCTGCATGGCCTGATTGACACCTGCCACGTAGCGCGCAAACTCTGGGTCCGAGCCCACTGGGGGGGGAACAAGACCGGCGTTTACATTCTGACACACTCAGCTGTTCTCCCACTGCGCTCAGGCCACACACACACACACACACACACACAGACTGTCTAGCACAGCAGAAAGGCACAATGGAGGCTCAGGCGGGCAGGCACAATGGCCTCTGTTGGAATAAAGACTTTGCTACCCTGGACAAACACACACACTGACCCATTCTGTGGTCAGCAGAAAAGGCTAAACCAATTTACACCATCCACACACACACTCTCAGAAACAGCTGTTTACCAACAGCACTTTCTGGGTCATGCTGCCTGTGACCTACAAACACACCCATGGTAAATTCAGTTATGGAGCCAATGCGGATGCAATCAGAGAAATGTTGCTTTGCACAGCGCGGCTTTTACTGACATCCCAAGCCAGATTCACCAGCGCTTAAACACCTACACTTCTTCATTCGGAGAATGACTGAGGATGGAGAGTGGATCTAAGGACTAAGAACTAACATTCAGGGAGATTTTGTATTGATTTTGGAAGCGCGTTAAAGGTTCTAGGAGTATAGGATGTGAAGGCAACCATTCTGCTTTAACATCTGACCCACACTGGTCCTCATGGCCCCATCCACTGGTTGGTTGTGAGGCGATTTAAAGAAGAACTAAAACTGCGGGGGCTTGCTTCATTTTTCTAAGTCTCTGCTTTAATTTGTCAGAAAGTTTAAGCAGCCAGTCGTCGTAACACAGGGTGTCAAGCACGCTTCTTTGTCTGGTGTTCTCTCATCCACTGCTCGAACAGATGACTTTCACACAGTGCCTCTCGCACCAGGAAGAGGAACACAGAGTTTCTTAACTCAACAGATCTCACACATCCACTATTGATCTGCAGACTGAATAAATCACTGGGAAGCTGAGGCTAGCACATGCCTCTGTGCTCTAACTGTGGTGAGGCTAACAGCACAGGTCTCTCTGCTATGTGGTGAGGCTAACAACACAGGCCTCTCTGTGTGGTAACTGTGGTGAGGCTAATGATACAGGTTTCTGTGCTAACTGTGGTGGGGCTAACAACACAGGTCTATCTCTGTGCTAACTGTGGTGAGGCTAACACAGGTCTCTGTGCTCTAACTGTGGTGAGGCTAACACAGGTCTCTGTGCTAACTGTGGTGAGACTAACACAGGTCTCTGTGTGCTAACTGTGGTGAGGCTAACACAGGTCTCTATGCTCTAACTGTCGTGAGGCTAACACAGGTCTCTCTGTGTGCTAACTGTGGTGAGGCTAACACATGTCTCTGTACTAACTGTGGTGAGGCTAACACAGGTCTCTGTGCTCTAACTGTGGTGAGGCTAACACAGGTCTCCCTGTGTGCTAACTGTCGTGAGGCTAACACAGGTCTCTGTGCTAACTGTGGTGAGGCTAACACAGGTCTCTGTGTGCTAACTGTGGTGAGGCTAACACAGGTCTCTCTGTGCGCTAACTGTGGTGAGGCTAACACAGGTCTCTGTGCTTTAACTGTGGTGAGGCTAACACACGTTTCTGTGCTAACTGTGATGAGGCTAACAGGTTTCTGTGCTCTAACTGTGGTGAGGCTAACACACGTTTCTGTGCTAACTGTGATGAGGCTAACAGGTTTCTGTGCTCTAACTGTGGTGAGGCTAACACAGGCCTCATTCTCTCTTTCTTTTATTATTTCTCTCTCTCCATTTCCTTTTCCTCTCTCTCTCTCTCTTTCTGTCTCTCTCTCTGCTGACTGCAATCTTTTGCCTCGGAGAGACTCAGGACAGCTGCAGATTCAGGTCCTTACTTGTGCCCATGGCCCCACGAGACACACAAACACACACACATCCAGGTATACAAATGAATACTTATGCATGTGTGCACACACAAAACACACACACACGCACACAACATGAACATGTATATATACACAATAGCAGACCTACAACAGTAATTTATTAAAGAGGTAACTTGGAGTGCAACTGCAGCGATAGTCATCTGTGGTGACGTTCACAACGCAATCCAGCCCCTTAACTTGTGTGACGTGTGTGTGTGTGTGTGTGTGTGACGATGGTCCTGTAACTAACCCTTAATGTGTGTGGCGTGTGTGTGAGTAACGATGGGCCTGTAACTAACCCTTAACTTCTGTGGCGTGTGTGTGAGTGAGAACGGGCGTGTAACTAACCCTTAACTTGTGTGGCGTGTGTGTTTGTGTGTGTGACGACGGGCCTGTAACTAGCCTTTAACTTGTGTGTGTGTGTGTGTAACTAACCCTTAACGTCTGTGGCCTGTGTGTGTGACGACGGGCCTGTAACTAACCCTTAACTTGTGTGGCATGTGTGTGAGTGTGTGTGTAGCTAACCCTTAACTTCTGTGGCCTGTGTGTGTGAGGACGGGCCTGTAACTAACCTGCGGGGTCAAAGGGCAGTGTGTCCCCCAGCACGCCGAATACGGCGGAGTCACTCTGCTCGCGGTTGGGCCAGGTGTTGTTGCGGGGGCCCTGGGGGGCCCCCTGGGCCTTGCTGCCCAGCATCTCCGACATCACGCTGTCCATGTAGCTGCTCACCAGCCCCAGGCTGTACAGGTCCGAGCTCAGGTCCGGCAGCCCGGGGGCCCCCCACTGCCCCAGGGGGCCTAGCGGGGACAGGCCCCCGGGGGGCGGCCCCTGCTGTGGAGGCGGTGGGGGAGGCTGAGGACTGGAGGCCCCCAGCCACTTGCTGGACACTCTCTGCTGGGGCAGGGCCTGGCTGGGGAGCTGAGGAGAGGCCTGCTGCTGCTGCTGCTGCTGGGCCTGCTGCTGTTGCTGCTGCTGGCTGCTGATTGGCTGCAGGAGATGCTGGTAGTACTGCAAGGCCTGCTGGGAAGGCTGGAGTTGGGGCGGGGCCTGGGGCTGCTGAGGCTGAGGTTTGGGCACAGAGAGCTGGTGCTGTGAAGCCTGCTGCTGCTGCTGTTGGGGGGGCGGCTGCTGCTGCTGCTGCTGTTGGGGGGGCAGGGACTGCGACTGCAATGCATGCTGGGAGCTGGTGGGCGGGGGCTTGATGTCGGCGACCGCGGCAGCGGCGGAGGAGGAGGAGGGCACGGAGTTGCGGCGCTTGACGAGTGGCGAAGCTTGCTGCGACTTGCCCATGTTGAACCCCGACAGGAAGTCGATGACGTCCTGCATCTCCTGGTCGGTCGGCAGGTTCATGCTCTGGTCGTCGGGGGGCCCCGCGCCGTTGGCCAGCAGCAGCGGCCCCTGGGAGGGGTCCAAGGGGGGCCCACAGGACACCCCCACACCCCCGCCCACCCCCAGCTGCAGGAGGCTGTGCAGCCGGCCGTCCGCGTGCCCGGGGGGCGCTTTGGGGGGCTTGCTGTCGTCGTGGCTGCGGGAGGGGGTGCTGGGGATGGAGGAGGCCTTGCGGGTGAACCTGGAGGTCAGCCTGGAGATAGTCTTGGGGAGCCCCCCACTGGAGGCCTTGTTGCCGGGCGCCGTGGGCAGGTCGGCATGGGAACCGTAGTCGGGGGACTCCCGCTGCAGCTGGATCTGGATGATGGGAAGAGCCTGCTCCCTGTGGGGGGGCGCACACACACGCACAAAGTTACAGTACAGTAATAAAATACCTTAACTACACAGTGAGTGCTGGGACTCAAGGCCATGCGTCTATGTGCATCTGTGTGTGTGCGTGTACGTGTGTGTGTGTGTGTGTGTGTGTGTGTGTATGTGTGTGTGTGCACTAACTTGTGTTCTTTCCAGCGGTTGAGGTCGCAGATGTAGGTGTATAGTACCTCCAACTGTGTGTATGTGTGTGTGTGTGTGTGTGTACTAACTTGTCTCCTTTCCAGTGGTTGAGGTCGTAGATGTAGGTGTAGAGTACATTTAACTGTGTGTGTATGTGTGTGTGTGTGTGTGTGTGTGTGTATGTGTGTGCGTACTAACTTGTGTTTTTTCCAGCGGTTGAGGACATAGATGTAGGTGTATAATACGTCTAACTGTGTGTGTGTGTGTGTGTGTATGTGCGTGCGTGTGTACTAACTTGTGTCTTTCCAGCGGTTGAGGTTGTAGATGTAGTGGTAGAGTACGTCTAACTGCGTGAGTGTGTGTGTGTGTGTACTAACTTGTGTTCTTTCCAGCGGTTGAGGTCGTAGATGTAGGTGTAGAGTACGTGTAACTGTGTGTGTGTGTGTGAGTGTGTGTGTGTATGTTTGTGCGTACTAACTTGTGTTCTTTCCAGCGGTTGAGGTCGTAGATGTAGGTGTAGAGTACGTCTAACTGTGTGTGTGTGTGTGTGTGTGTGTGTACTAACTTGTGTTCTTTCCAGCGGTTGAGGTCGTAGATGTAGGTGTAGAGTACGTGTAACTGTGTGTGTGTGTGTGTGTGTGTGTGTGTGTGTGTGTGTGTACTAACTTGTGTTCTTTCCAGCGGTTGAGGTCGTAGATGTAGGTGTAGAGTACGTCTACGAGGCCCAGGGTCTTCTCGGGGTCCAGGCTGCGCTGCAGCAGCGACATGGTGGCCGGATCCTCCTTCAGACACCTGAGCGGTGCAGCAACACACACACACACACACACACACACACACACACACACACACACACACACACACACACACACACACAAACAGCTCAATTACAGCACCATCAAAACATCTCATCACACCTGCGCACGCTGGCTAACATATGTACCACTTCACACACAGACTACTCTTCACACCTGTACACACCCGCTAAGACATGTACTGCTCCACACACACACACACACACACACACACACACACACACACACACACACACACACACGACTCTTCACAAGTCTGCCTAGGATCTCAGCTTACTTCCCCTCACTCAACATAAATCTACAACGTTTACATTTATTTATAAAAAATACATTTCAGTTCCAGCTCCTGATGTGACAGCCCATAAAGACCAAATGTTTTAATACATTCCCTGTATGTATTATTGACTTATTAGTGAATTTTATGTTAATTATAATATTGTTCTGATGAACGTTTCTTTAGCATGCATGGTTACATAGCATGCATATAATAATGAAAGCAAAATCGGTGATATAGTGGGGCTGCGAAAGGTGAGCCTAAATACAGTGGAGATCACTGTAATATTAGAGCTTTCATTCCTGAGGACAGAGGATGGGGATCACTGTAATATTAGAGCTTTCATTCCTGAGGACAGAGGATGGAGATAACTGTAATATTAGAGCTGTCATTCCTGAGGACAGAGGATTGTCCACACTGTCTTGTGAGCTGTAGCACATTTCAAAGCCAAGATACAGTGGAGATCACTGTAATATTAGAGCTGTCATTCCTGAGGACAGAGGATTGTCCACACTGTCTTGTGAGCTGTAGCACATTTCAAAGCCAAGATACAGTGGAGATCACTGTAATATTAGAGCTGTCATTCCTGAGGACAGAGGATTGTCCACACTGTCTTGTGAGCTGTAGCACATTTCAAAGCGCTGTTGCAGGACAACACTGTGGGTCCAAAAGGCAGTAACTGCATAAGCTGTCAAACTGAGTTAAAACTGAAATTGACTTTATAACATCTCTTTTGTCTTATGACTAAATCTCTTGCTTCTTCCTATTAAGAAAGTACATAAAAGCATCCCCGCTATTATATGTACAGCATGTTTGACATGGGCCTTATGACAACGTTAAAGGCATTTTCCTCAGTTTCTATGTTCACATAGGCCTTTGCCTTTGCAGGGCAGAACAGGTCTGTGTGTGTGTGTGTGTGTGTATGTGTGTGTGGGTCTGGGTGTGTGTGGGTATGTGTGTGTGTGGGTCTGCCTTACCAGGTGGAGGGCACCTGTACCACCACTTTGGATCCCTCCAGCATTATCTGGGGCGCATAGGCCTCTCTGCTCTC
Source organism: Coilia nasus (assembly GCA_027475355.1). Classification (NCBI taxonomy): domain Eukaryota; kingdom Metazoa; phylum Chordata; class Actinopteri; order Clupeiformes; family Engraulidae; genus Coilia; species Coilia nasus. The sequence continues at coordinate 20,876,478 of CM050207.1, forward strand.
CATCTGAGCCGTGTCCACCACCACCTACATGTACAGAGAGAGAGAGAGAGAGGGAGAGAGAGGAAGAGAGAGAGAGAGAGAGAGAGAGAACAGGGAAACAGAAATAAACCCAGGGGGAAGAAAGACAGGGAGCTGCATCAGCACACACACACACACTATCTGAATGCGACATGTTAGCATTTTGCGGAAACACATTTACTCTCCAGTGACCCTGTGGCCACTCTGTGTGTGTCATCTGAGGTGAACTACACAAACACCACACCTACGCCTCCTCCACACACAACACACACCACACCTACACCTCCCCCAAACACAACTCACACACCACATCGATGCCTAACCACAACAGCCATCCACACAAACACCACACCTATGCCTCCCCCCTAAACACCACTCCAATGCCTACTCACAACAGCCATGCACATATAGCACATCCCAAAGGCCTGTCGAGGGAAGCATCTGCCCTCCTCGTTTAAATAATTTACATTATTTACATTGATGGTTTAGCTGTTGCTAGGAGAGCTGTTGCCCTCCATGGCAACCGTCTCTAGGTCTGGTGTAATAACACAGGAAGTAGTGAAGTTCTGTGACAGAGGCAAGGCATGGCAGACCCGCTGCACTCACAGAAGCACTGCTGCTGCAGGGGCAACTTCCTGTCCAACAGGAAGTGAACTATTGTTATTGTTAGAGCAGCTGTATCCTCACGACCCTGCCACTACACGCAGTTGCAAACGGCACAAAAACAAACTACAAAAATACACACACTTTCTCTCTTATAGGCATACACAAACACACACACACACTCTTAGACACACACACCTTGCCACTACACGCGGTTGCAAATGGCACAAAAACAAACGACAAACATATACACTTTCTCTCTTATAGGCATATCCATCTACTTGAGCTACCACAAAGCACCTTATCACGACACTTGTTTACCTCGTGGAATTCTTATTACCTTGCTTATTATCATTACAATGTTTTTTTTTCCCTCCCCTCAGTTCAGTGAATGTTGTATTATGCAGATGTGTGCAATAGGTTTGATCTGTTTTTGCAATGTGTATTATGTGTATGCTACTGGACACCTTAATTTCCTTCGGGATCAATAAAGTTACTCTACTCTACTCTACTACTATACACAAACACACACACACACACACACACTCTTACAGACACACACACCCTGGCACTACACGGGCTGCAAATGGCACAAAAACAAACCACAAACACACACAAACAATACACACTCTTTCTCTGTCATACTGCCCTACAAAGCCAAAAGGCAGTAACTACATATGTTGTCAGAAATCTGGAAATTGACTTTATCACACCTCCTTTGTCTTGTGACTAAATCTCTTGCTTCTTCCTATTAAGAAAGTATATAAAAGCATCACCACTATTATACCTGGGCCTTATAACTGGGCATTATGACAACTTTAAAGAATTTTTTTCTCAGTTTCTTTGTTCACGTAGTTACTGCACTTTGCCTTTGCAGGGCAGCATAGACATTCACAAACACACTGTATGTCTGTTATGGGCACACACGCACGCCACTGGGGGAGTACACTCTCTCTGTGAGTCACGAGCTAGCCAAGGCCACAGGAGCAGGCGGGGAGCACTGATTCATAGACGGACATATTCCAGCACTTTCCATTTCCTGTTTTATACAGAGCAGAGGAAATGAGCACAAGGGAAAAGCACCAAAGTCTATTTATAAATTTACTGTTAACAACGAACATGATGCTACCACCACTAAAAGTGATTATTCAGTAAAGCACACCGATTATTGGCATGATGAGCATGCTTACACTGGACCTGTACATGTGCATGTGTGTGTGTGTGTGTGTGTGTGTGTGTGTGTGTGTGTGTAACCAGTGGTGATTGGTGGTGGTGATTGATTGTTACATGTGTTTGTGTGTACGTACGTGTGTGTATGTGCGGAGAGGATGTGTGGGGTGTGTGAGGATAAGGGGAACTCCCCGACATCTGTGTGTATATGTACAGAATGCATGTAGAGAGTGCGTGAGTGTGTGTGTGTGTGTGTGTGTGTGTGTGTGTGGATAAGGGGAGGTTAGACTCCCCTACATCTGTGTGTATGTCTGTGTGTGTATGTAGAGAATGCGTGTGTGTGTGCGTGTGTGGATAAGGGGAGGTTAGACTCCCACACGTCTTCCTGTGGCCATGGGCAGCCCTATCTGTGTCTCCCTTCGCTTCCCCACCTATCACACACACACACACACACACCGCTCCCCCACCTATCACACATACACACACACACACCGCTCTCCCACCTATCTCACACACACACACACCACTCCCCCACCTATCACACACACACACACACCGCTCCCCCACCTATCACACACACACACACACACACACACACCGCTCTCCCACCTATCATACACACACACACCGCTCTCCCGCCTATTACACACACACGCGCACTCCGCTCCCCCACCTCTTACACACACACACTCCGCTCCCCCACCTATTACACACACAGCACTCCCCCACCTAGCTATTACACACAGTCACACACACCCCGCTCCCCCACCTATTACACACAAACACACACACACACTCTGCTCCACCACCTCTTACACACACACAAGCACTAAATGTATAGCAATCACCATAAATACATGCACACACAGAAATAAAGGGAATGCAAACAGACAAACACAAGCCATAAAGTCAGCCACATTAGGTACAAACACACACACACACCACTCAGCTGGTCTCCTCCTCCACCCCCTCACTCTCACAAAGGAGCCTCATCCCAACTAAACATGCATTTACGTCAGAACCCCCACGATCCCTGTCCACACACACACACAGACACACACACACACACACACACAGACACACACAAACACACACACACACACACACAGACACACGACCCTGCGCCCTGCCCAGCTGTTGTCGGAATGTTCCTCGCCAAAGGTCGCTGATGCCCCTCTCCTCCCTCTCCCCAGCTGTGCAAAGAGCCGGCACAATGCCTTGTCTCACATAGACACACACATGCCCACACGCCCACACACACACAGCTATCACTGCCCCTGAGCTTTATGGGCTTACAGTGAGAGGAGCAAAAGAGCCCAAACACAGCTAAGCGAGCTACAGGAGTGTGTTAGCCTCAATAACACACACATGAGCACAACACAGCTAAGCGAGCTACAGGAGTGTTTTAGCCTCAATAACACACACATGAGCACAACACAGCTAAGCGAGCTACAGGAGTGTGTTAGCCTCAATAACACACACATGAGCACAACACAGCTAAGCGAGCTACAGGAGTGTGTTAGCCTCAATAACACACACACACGAGCACAACACAGCTAAGCGAGCTACAGGAGTGTGTTAGCCTCAATAACACACACACGAGCACAACACAGCTAAGCGAGCTACAGGAGTGTGTTAGCCTCGATAACACACACACATGAGCACAACACAGCTAAGCGAGCTACAGGAGTGTGTTAGCCTCGATAACACACACACACGAGCACAACACAGCTAAGCGAGCTACAGGAGTGTGTTAGCCTCGATAACACACACACATGAGCACAACACAGCTAAGCGAGGTAAGGGAGTGTGTTAGCCTCAATAACACACACATGAGCACAACACAGCTAAGCGAGGTAAGGGAGTGTGTTAGCCTCAATAACACACACACACAAGCACAACACAGCTAAGCGAGGTAAGGGAGTGTGTTGGCCTCAATAAGACACACGTGTGTATTCACCAGGCCGGCCTGTCCGAAAAGCAGCTGTACGGCGGTCTAGTGTGTGTGTGTGTGTGTGTGTGTACTCACTAGGCCGGCCTGTCCGAAGAGCAGCTGTACGGCAGTCTAGTGTGTGTGTGTGTGTATACTCACAAGGCCAGCCTGTCCGAAGAGCAGCTGTACTGCGGTCTAGTGTGTGTGTGTGTGTGTGTGTGTGTACTCACCAGGCCGGCCTGTCCGAAGAGCAGCTGTACGGCAGTCTAGTGTGTGTGTGAGTGTGTGTGTGTGTGTGTGTGTGTATACTCACAAGGCCAGCCTGTCCGAAGAGCAGCTGTACTGCGGTCTTGCAGGCTCCTCTCCAGCTGGAGGGACACACCTGGTTCAGCACGTCCGTCACCGGCGACTCCTCCAGCACGCTCACCCCATTCTGCCCCACCGCCTCCTTGATCAGCTGCAGCACTGTGTGCTGGGACACACACACACACACACATTAATACATACACACACACACACATTAATACATACACTCCCACATTAATACACACACACACACATTAATACATACACACACACACGCACACACATTAATACACACACACATTAATACAAACGGCCATGCCATTCTGCCCCACAGCCTCCTTGATCAGCTGCAGCACTGTGTGCTGGGACACACACACACACACACACACATTAATACATACACACACACGCACACACATTAATACATACACACACACACACACACACACACACACATATTAATACACACAGACACACACATTAATACATACACTCCCACATTAATACACACACACACATTAATACACACACACACACACACATTAATACACACACACATTAATACACACACACACATTAATACATACACTCACACATTAATACACACACACATTAATACAAACGGCCATGCCATTCTGCCCCACAGCCTCCTTGATCAGCTGCAGCACTGTGTGCTGGGACACACACACACACACACACACATTAATACATACACAGACACGCACACACATTAATACACACACACACACACACATGCACACACATTAATACACACACACATTAATACACACACACACACACACACACACATTAATACACACACACATTAATACACACACACACACACACACATTAATACACACACACACATTAATACATACACACACACACGCACACACATTAATACACACACACATTAATACAAACGGCCATGCCATTCTGCCCCACAGACACACACACACACATTTATGCACACACACAAACACACACACACGCTCACGCCATTCTGCCCCACCGCCTCCTTAATCAGCTGCAGCACTGTGTGCTGGGACACACACACACACACGCACACATTAATACATACACACACACACGCACACAGCAGTGCTTAAGCACCACATAAATCACCTGTGCACAAATGAATGCAACACATAGATGTGAACAGGGGCTACAAAACCCACACTGACAAATAATAATACCCTTTTAACATGTCCCATAGATGTGCACACACACACCCATGCACACACACACCCATGCACACACCGACTCACACACACACGCACACACAGGCTCTGAACCCACACTGACAAACAACAATAACATCCTCTTTTAACGTGTCCCATAGATCAGGGCAAAACAGATCAGATCTCACACACGCACACACAAAACAGATCACATTACATCGAAACTCTGTCAGGTGACTTAAGAATCACACTGGAAAAACATGCCCTGATACTTATTGTTACTTCGTCAGCCTGAGGAGAAACAGGCAAAAGATTATTTCCTGAAATCACAGCAGCTAATTCCCCTCCTGGGAGCGCAGAGCGGGAGTGTCAAACACAAAGGCGTCACCTGTCCGCCACCCTGAGGTAGGGCGTCACCTACACGCCACCCTGAGGTAGGGCGTCACCTGTCCGCCACCCTGAGGTAGGGCGTCACTTGTACACCACCCTGAGGTACACTGAAAAAAGACGGATTGAAGACGTTTTAAAGAACAGTCGCCCCGCCTTGCATAAGACACGCCACTGGTGTTGTGTGTGTGTGTATGCGTGTGTGTGTGTGTGTGTGTGTGTGTGTGTGTGTGTGTGTGTGTGTGTGTGTGTGTGTGGGTGTGAGACACACCACTGGTGTTGTGTGTGTGTGTGTGCGTGTGTGAGACACGCCACCAGTTGTGTGTGTGTGTGGTCTTGCCTTGCACAAGACACGCCACTGGTGTTGTGTGTGTGCAAACCGTTGCTACAATCTTTGATTTTATGATGAACGCAGAGCGAGAGTGTCGAACACAAAGGGTGTCACCTGTAAGCCACCCTGAGGTACACCGAGTGTCGAACATAAAGGGTGTCACCTGTAAGCCACCCACCTGTAAGGACAACACCTGTCAGCCACCCTGAGGTAAACTGAAAGAAGACGGAGGAAAGTCCCACACCTGGGACTAAAGCGTTTGCACTTTGCACTTTATTTTGCTCTTTTTGCCCTCTTCTGGAGCGCTCCTTTGTTGCATGTGGCCTTCAAACCGTTGTTAAAATCTTTCATCTTAGGATGTCATTTCTGCACTACAAAGCCAAAAGGCAGTAACTGCATATTTTGTCACAACTGAGTTTAGACTGGCAATTAACTTCATAACACCCGCTTTGTCGTGTGACTAAATCTCTTGCTTCTTCCCATTAAGAAGATACATAAAAGTATTATCACTATTATACACACAACATGTCTGACTGGGCAGTGTGACAACGTTAAAGTGACAAAGTTCCAATAAAGTGAGTTCTTCAGTTACGAGTGTGACATGAAGTAAACAGCTGAACAGTGTTACACACCTCTTCTGTAGCATGCTTCTGTAGGCCTTTAAACTGCTATTATAATCTTTGAATTCATGATGTCATTTATACTGTAACACAGTGACAAAGTTCCAATAACGCGCGACTTTAGCCTACAAGTGTCACAGGAAGTAAACAAAGTAGCACCAAGTAGCTTCGTCTTCGGTCGCCCTACCGGCTGGAAGCGGAATTGTCTTTTACAGAGAACTAGAGAGGGACTCTCCACTCCTCCAAAAGTGTGGTTATAGAAAATGGAGGATGGCAAAGCGAATTCAGAAGTGCCTTTCACCCAGTTACAAGTCAATGAAGCACTGAAATGATTTTGGAAACAAACTTCCAAAGGTAGCAAGAGGGTAAACAGTATTGTATAAACAAAGCCATCGGGATGCTGCTACTCAACCACAGGGTCCCTTTCTCCCATCAGTGACTAAGCATCAAACCCAGCGCTGCTACTCCACCACAGGGTCCCTTTCTCCCATCAGTGACTAAGCATCAAACCCAGCGTTCAGCACTTCTGCACTCTCGTGACTGCTTTGAGCAATGGCTAGCGTAGCGATGCCTGTTCCCAGAGAGTGACTGCATGGGGGAAGAATGCGCTCTGAAGCCCACGTCCAGATCCACATCATCATCCAGCCTGTGGGGGTCCAGCTCCCTGCTGATCACACACACACTGCTGCTGCCACTGGACACTCTCACACACACACTGCAGAACTCTTCTCCACTCCTCACACACACACCAGTGAACACTTCTCCACTCCTCACACACACACTGCAGAACTCTTCTCTACTCCTCACACACACACACCAGTGAACACTTCACTCCTCACACACACACTAGCAGTCTCTTCTCTACTCCTCACACACACTTACTGGAGTCTCTGTGGTTGTTTCTGGAGGAGGTAAGAACAAGGATAAGGGGGGGGGGTAAGAAGTGAGGGATGGTAGAGAGAGAGAGAGACGGGGGGGAGTGAAAGAAAGAGAGCAGAGACAGAGACAGAAAGAGAGAAAAAGCAACACTGTAAACAGACTGCAGGGGCATGCTCTCTCTCACACTCCACTCTAAACAAGCCCTTATTGGTGGAGACAGAGCAGCACCAGTGTGTGTGTGTGTGTGTGTCTGTATGTGTCCATGTGTGCATGCGTGTGTGTGTGCGTGTGTGTATCTGTGCGTGTGTCTGTGTGTGTGTCTGTGTGTGTGTGTGTGTCTGTGTGCGTGTGTGTGCGCATGTGTGTGTGTGCGATGATTGTGTCCTGCTGGCTGGATGGGGCGGCCATATTGATCTGTTTAAATGTGGTCTGGCGTGGAGGCAACAGCAAACAGGGGGCTCTCAGCTCCCGCTCACCGCTGACAGTGACTGCTGACGGAGGGAAACACGAGACGCGCTCCCCTGATCTCCACCGTCCTGCTCAGGTGCTCAACACAGCACACGGCTTTGTGGTGAAGCTCTTTCGACCCAACAAACGTAGCCACACAGACAAGAGCAGCCATCTCCCCCCTCTTCTCCCCCATCATACAGATAACAAGCTGAAATCCGCTCAACACACAGAGCTACCACAGCTACAGCACTGCTACAGACAGACAGACAGACAGACAGACAGAGAGACAGAAAGAGAGACAGACAGAGAGACAGAGAGACAGACAGAGAGACAGAGAGACAGCTAGAGAGAAAGTGGGTGTTTACCATCTTGAGCTTGAGGTTGTCAGCGGCAGACTCGTTGAAGGACACGCCCTTCAGGAAGT
>CM050207.1:20889782-20894782 GCA_027475355.1 Coilia nasus
GTTTGGTAAATCTCTCTCTCCCCCTCAGTCTAACTAATGCTAACCATTTCTCTCACACACATCTGTCTCTGTCTCTCTGCGTCTATGTGAGTGTATAAGCATCTGTCGGTCTGTCTGCCTGTCTGAGCTCACACACAGCCCTCTAATAAAGCCTGACATTCTCAGGCATATTTGGCAGCCAGCACACTCAAAGCAGCCAGAGAGGCAGCCTGGGATAAAACACACACACACACACACACACACACACACACACACACACACACACACACACACACACGGCTCATGCTTAGACGCTTAGACACACACACACGGGGCTCATGCTCACACACAACACAGGGCTCATGCTCAGACTCAGACTTACACACACACACACACACACACACTCACTCACACAGGACTCATGCACACACACACACTTTGTTTTCCTGTCAGTGTGCCTCTTGGGTTTCTCCATGATGGGGGGGGGGGGGGGTGAGATGGGGAGAAAGGAAAAATCTAGGAATAGGAAGCATGTGAGGAAAAGGGAGAGAAAGTAGAAGGGTAAAGACATCTTTTTCCCTCATAATATCTCACCTCAAGTCCCACTACACACAACCCCCCTACACACACACACCAACCCCAAACTAACCCAACTACCCCCCAATCTCACTTCCTGTACCACAAGTCCCACAAGCCCAAACTAAAACTACCCCCCACCCCCCCTGTTTTATCGGTGGGATTAAATACCAGTCAATGGTGAAAGACAAGAGGGGGGAGGGGAATCTGTTCTGAACCAGAGCAACAGATCTGTGTGGCCAGAAACGCTGTGGTCTTTGGGAACGGGAAGGGGATAGAGACGCTAAAGCAACACCAAGTAGGGTTTCCAGCCTTAATATAATGTTTCCAACATCGTTTCAGTGGTTCAACTTGTCAACAGCACTAAGTAAGTTTGGAGGAGCGGGTCGTCTCTCTGTAGTTCTCTATGAGAGACAACTCCGCTTCCAACCTGTAGGGCGACCAAAGATGAGAACTACTTAGTGTTGCTTTAAGAAACACAACCCCCCACACAAGCCCTGCCCACAGCACTGGCATCTGTCTGTCCCTAATGCTCCCCCCACACAAGCCCTGCCCACAGCACTGGCATCTGTCTGTCCCTAATGCTCCCCCCACACAAGCCCTGCCCACAGCACTGGCATCTGTCTCTCTGTCCTGCCCACAGCACTGGCATCTGTCTCTCTGTCCTTCCCGCAGCACTGGCATCTGTCTCTCTGTCCTGCCCGCAGCACTGGCATCTGTCTCTCTGTCCTGCCCGCAGCACTGGCATCTGTCTGTCCCTCCTGCTCCCCCCACACAAGCCCTGCCCACAGCACTGGCATCTGCCTGTCTGTCCTGCCCACAGCACTGGCATCTGCCTGTCTGTCCTGGCCCAGGTATCGCCACCAGGCCGTGCCAAGCCATTGCATGCTTACATGACGGGGCACCAGAGAGCGAATGCACGAGGGCACGAGGGCACGTGGGCACGGGCCTGGGACCCAGCCGCTGTGTGTCCAGCAGGACTGTGGCTTGGCAGCGTCGGGGCACAGGCGGAAGGCAAGGGAAGCCCTGGCGCAGGAGTGGGACTCTCTGGGTCGCTTCAAATCGGACCCTCGTGTGTGTGTGTGTGTGTGTGTGTGTGTGTGTGTCCCAAGCCCAGCTGTTTGTACGAGTGCATCACTGGGGTCCCTTTACTACACGGCTGGGCTTGCTCCACGCCACATACCACACAGCCACAGCGCCACACAAAATTAGGGACTGTGGCTGCATGACTCTTTCCTGTTACACACACACACACAAACACACACACACACACACACACACACACACACACACACACACACACAAAGCCACAGAGGCCTCTCCCTGCTTCCCTCAGCCCAACACGTCTGGGGGTTCTAGTTACTGCTGCCTAACACATATCACGCACGTTGTTGGTGTTCATTTAAGCCTGCTCTGTGACGGAGCTGTAATTTTATGCCCAAGCTTGAAAAACTGTTGGAGGGTTTTTACATTACATTACACTTAGCTGACACTCTTTTCCAGAGCGACTTACAGATATTTGCAGGGTTTCAGTTACAGCCCCTGGAGCAGCGTGGGGTTAGATGCCTTACTCAAGGGCATCTCCACTATGGGAAGGTTGGGATTCGAACCGGCAACCTTCCGATTGCAAGACCAACTCCCTAACCACTAGGCCACAGCTGCCCCCCCAGCACCACAAAACCAGGTCCACGACACAGAGTGTTTCTCACACACATCTTGAAGCCTTCAGCAAGTCTGGTGACACGCATTCCTTTGGGCGCCAATCTGAATGACGACATTGCCTATTTTAACCATGCAAGACTGCCCTACAAAGCCAAAAGCCAGTAACCACATATTCTCTCAAATTGAGAATAGACTGGAAATTCATTTCACAACACCCCCTTTGTCTTGTGACTAAATCTCTTGCTTCTTCCTATTAAGAAAGTAGATAAAAGCGTCACCACTATTATAGCTACAACATGTTTGACTGGGTAGTATGACAACGTTAAAGTGACAAAGTTCCAATAAAGTGAGTTCTTCAGCTACGAGCGTGACATGAAGTAAACAGCTGAACACTGTACACCGAAGACATTTTTCTCAGTTTCACGAAGTTACTGCACTTTGCATTTGTAGAGCAGAATACACTGGGTCATGTCAGGTCTTCAGTTACATTGCATTACTCTTAGATGCCTTACAGTTATTTTACTTACAGGGTACAGCCCCTGGAGCAATATGGGGTTAGATGCCTTGTTCAAGAACACTTCAGCCATGGATGAGGGTGCAGGAGAGCACTAGTTATTTACTCTCCCACCCACATTCTTCCTACTGGTACGGGATTCGAACCTGCGCCCTCACTAACTATAAGACGACAGCTGCCCCAGTTCTTCTTCTGGGTCATGTAAGGTCTTCAGTTCTGCTAGGCCCAGGCACCAGGATGTCCCCAGACGAGTCCCCAGGATGTCCCCAGACGAGTCCCCAGGATGTCCCCATGGACCCATCTCAGTCTGTCCCAGCGTCCCGCCACAGTGGCTTCAAGGCAGACCATGACATGACATGGGTGTAAAAACACTTTATTATTTATTTTTAGGTTTCTCCCTGAGGAGTGCCAGAGTCAGCTAACTGTGCCTCTGTGTCTAGTGGTCTGCCCTATATACAGTGAGACCAAACAATGCCACAAGCACATCAGGACTCTTAAACAAAAACAAAGGCCTCTACTAAAAGGCAGAGAGGTGCTCATCATGTCACAGGGCCTACAGCTGCAGATGAGACAGCAACACGTGAAGGAATCTGAACAATAATAATCTTGTATATGACATTTTTAATGTTAACGCATTTCTTTATTATGTGGCATTCTTCAGTTGTTCTGTGTTCTTAGAACTCTTAGTGCTCTGCCCATACGCGTGTGTGTGCATCAAGAGACGAGGCATCCACACATCTATTCGATGTGTCTGAGGGAACACTACTAGTGTTTTGATTAACATGGAGATTGGGAAGCATGGACAGAGAGTGTCGTGGGAGAATGTAAGATCTTTGGCATGGATGAGCGTGGATAGCTTCGTGATCACTGGAAGGGCGAGGCCTTCTGCCAGTAACACTGGGTGGACTTTTCTCAAACTATGTCTCTCTCTCCACTGATGCATCATGTTTAATAAGACCTTGTCCTTAAAAAAACTGAGCCCTCTACCAAACAGCAGAGAAGTCCTTGACATGTCACAGAGGACACAGCTGCAGATGAGACAGCAGCACAGGCTTCAGTCTTCAGTCTTCAGTCGCAGACAGAAGGTGGCATTCCAGAGTGTCACACACAGCCACAATTACAGGACTACACACACACACACAGGCCTACACGGTGGCTCCACCCCCCACGGCCGTCAATTACAGGACTACACACACACAGGCCTCCACCAGACATTCTATGTATAGTATGCCTCCACGGTCGCTCCATCACCCCATCCCCCCACCCCTCCCCTGCCATAATCCCCCCCCCCTCCGTGTGTGTGTGTGTGTGTGTGTCCCCCTCACCTCCACGTCCTGCAGGCTGAAGTCGTTCTGGTCCTTGAAGCAGGCGGCGCCAGCGCTGAGCTCCATGAGCATCTTGGCGATCTCGGGCTTGATGGCGGCCGTGAGGCGGCTGGCGGCGTCCATGACGTGCTCCTGCACGTCGCGCAGGTGCGTGGCGGTCTTGGCGTAGGGCGAGTTGCGGAAGACGGAGCTGAAGAGCTCGGTGAGGAAGGCGCTGGCGCGGCAGAAGACGTTGAGCGCGTCCAGGTACTTGGAGATGCCCTGCTGGATGTCGGCCACGGCGGCCGCGCTGGGGGGCGCGGGGTGGGGGGCCGCCTGGTGGGGGTGGGGGGGGCACGGCCCTGCCAGCTGCGGGGGAGGGTGGGCACCGCTGCCCGCGGCCACGCACCCCGTGGATCCCAGGGGGGCGCTTAAAGTCCGGCCCAGTTCTGGCATCTGGTACTGGTGCTGGTGCTGGTGCTGCTGCTGCTGCTGGACTTTCTGCTTGGAGCCGCCAAGCAAGAAGCGCCGCTTGTAGTCCATTTTAGTCTCCTGAGCACTGCAGCAATACATGCGTCAGCGTCAGCGGACCCTCTCTCTCACACACACACACACACACTCGGCCACCTGCCTGCGGCCTTCTACGCTCACACACACACCTTACTCTCCTGAGTGCTGCAGCAATACATAGGGTGTCAGCAGACCCTCTCTCACACACACACACACACACTTGGCCCCCCACCTACCTACGGCCTTCTCCACTCACACACACACCCTACACCCACACACACCCCTGCTGCTCAGAACGCCAGCTGCCCCTGCACCCCAGTGTCCAGTGCTGCTTAGGTGCACACACTCTGTAGCAGCTCCATCAGGAGAAGGCTCATCTCACACAGAGACGGAGGAGGGAGAAAGAAGGAACAAGTGTGCAGAAGAGAGAGAGAGAGAGAGAGAGAGAGAGAAAA
>CM050207.1:20899782-20927282 GCA_027475355.1 Coilia nasus
CCCGTCCCTCCCTCCACCTATGTCCTCCTCCTCCTTCCTCTCTAACCAATGGGGTTAACACACTCTTCCTCTCTAACCAATAGGAGGTTAAAGCAACACCAAGTAGTTTTTTTTTTCAACCTTAAAATAATGTTTCCAAAATCGTTCATCAACTTGTAACAGAGTGAAAGGCACTTCTGAGTTCGCTTTGCCGCCTTCTGTGGGCTTTAACCACACTAAGTAATAGGGCTGTGTATTATCTAGGACATGGCGATTCGATACGATTCTCGATACAGGGCTCACGATATGATACGATTTTCGATACAGTGCAATTCAATTTGATTCGATTCCAATATCGATACATATTACTTTATAATTATTACTCAAGGTCATTAACTCAACAAAACCAGATAAATATTATTTTTATGTTCAATTTATTAAACAGGAAAATAAAGTGCATTTTTTCAATGCTTTTTACTGAACATGTCACAGAAAAGGTGCCCAGTCTCACTAGGTACCTGTAGTCAACTTATAAAAACAATTTGTGCAAAAGAATACAATATGGCTAATGTACATTTGTACTGAACAAAGTACATTCACTACATTTTGGTTTAAAATCAATAGTACATTTCTCTGTGCAGTAGCTACTGGGGGTGTATCAATATTAATAGCCAGAATATCAATTTTATATCGTTTTTAAAAATATCGATATATATCGCTGTATCGATTTTTTTAGGTAGGTTTGGAGGAGCGGATCATCTCTTCTAGTTTCTCCATGAGACACAATTCCACTTCTTACCTGTAAGGCCGAAGCGTTGCTTTAACACCTTTTACCTCAGCAATGCTGTCACCAGCACATCCCTCACAGCAGTGTGTGTGTGTGTGTGTGTGTGTGTGTGTGTGTGTGTGTGTGTGTGTGTGTGTGTGTGTGTGTGTGTGTGTGTGTGTGTGTGTGTGTTTGTGCTGATCAGCCTGTGGGGGTGTCCCAAACCTTTGCTACACCGAGTCAAGGGTTCTGATCTATACCACTGGGCCCTTAGGGCTGACGTGACACCACTGGGCCCTTAGGCCTGACAAAGACTAATGAGGAAGAAGATTCAGACCAAGTGTTCGGGTCCAAACGCGGATCCTGGACGAGACAGCTGCTCCGTACGCTGACAGCTCTGTGTCCTTGTTGTTAGCCCACCTACCCCCATTGTAAGGCGTTTTGACCCTGTACCACCCCCTTTTCACGCACACACACACACACACGACCACTGCCGCCTCACCTACCCCACTGTAAGACACAAAGACCCGCCCCCCCTCCACACACAAACCTCTAGTGGCGTCAACACACCCGTCCGCTGGAGCCCATGATCCAACAGCTGACCCCCCCCCCCCCCCCCCCCCCCCCCCCCCCTCGCTCCTGCTTTTACCACTCCGCTTTTAGCCGGGCAGAAATGGGCCCTACATCTGTTCCCCATGAGGTGCAGGAATGCACCTCCTCACAAAGCTGCCGTGTGTGTGTGTGTGTGTGTGTGTGTGTGTGTGTGTGTGTGTGTGTGTGTGTGTGGTGGGGGCGATATGGACTCCTTGTCCTCAGCGCACGGGCCAAAAAAAACTAAAATCATTTCAGCGTGAAGTCTGAGAACTGCTCCGGCCTTCTGCAGAGCTGCTGTTTCTGGGTCACATGTGTTGGTGTTTGCAGCATAGAAGGGGAAATGTATTATCTGTGGATGTTTCTTTTCCGGGACACATCTATCTCCTTGTGTGTGTGTGTAGGGGGTGTGTGTTTATAGGGGGTGTGTGTGTCTGAAGTGTCTCTGCTCTGGGAAATTTACTCAAGGCACATCTATCTCCTTGTGTGTGTGTGTGTAGGGGTGTGTGTGTGTCTGAAGTATCTCTTACGGTGGCCGAGGAGTGCCACAACACAACACGAATACAAAAGTCCACAACACAAATGCAAAAGCCCACAACACGAACGCAAAAGCCCACAACACGAACGCAAAAGCCTACAACACGAACGCAAAACTCCACAACATAACGGAACTCATTCTATAACGGAAACTGATGTAACTATGGACTATCTCCTTGCCATAGTGGTACTAATATAGCTAGTCATCCTAATATAGCTCCTAATACCTCCTAATATAGTAGTCTTTCTAGTCCTCCAATTTAAGAAATTTTCTGAACGTACAGACAGCGGAATACTAAGGGTGTAGGTAGGTACAATAACGCTTTGGTAGTGGCAGAGATATACCATTTTACTATTCTATTCTAAAGTTTGAAAATATTGCTATATTTCTATATGATATTAGCCTCGGGCTGTTATTATACACCCCAGTATTATAGCAGTAATGGCTATGGCTTTGCAAAATCCCTATGTAAATGTGTGTTCCCTGGTTTTTACAATACGAGAGAGCCAAGTCGACAAACATGGGGCGAATTAAATACATCAAGCGTCAGCGTAGTTCTGGACAGGTCATGGTAGTCAAGAGCTACGCACTTTCCTCTGCCGCTGAATTACATCAGCTGATCTACCCAGTTGATCATCACCTCTTGCTTCTGGTTGGCTATGCTCAAACCCCACGCTAGGGCTGAACGATCTATCGTTTTGGACCGAAAATCGCGATCTCAGACAACACGATTTTGGGATCGTCAAAGCCACGTTTTTTTAGTGCTCCTAACTGACCCAGGTTTTGTTTCGTCAACTATTGCATATCATGTATGCCGCCTCCTTGTCTGTCATGCTGCCAACGCGTCGTGCTGCGCGTGGACAGGTCACGTGTTCTCTACTCCAATCAGAGTAGCTGGGCATGCATTTCAGAAATGGCTTCAGCGGGAGAAGTCCGGGGTTTTGGTCCCAAAGAGGAACAGCACGTCTGTCATTTGGCAGTATTTTGGGTTTTCTGCTGCAGACGAACACCAAACACGGGTACTGTGCAAAACATGTCGTGCGAAAGCAAAGCATTTGTGCAAGTGTGTGTTTGTTTATTAACCAATTCATACAAATTTAATATGATGATGAATGGGTATTGTCTAAAGTAGGCTATTAGCAAGTCCTTCTATGTAGAAAGTCTCTGGTCTCTGCCTATAGTCAGTAGTACTCTGCCCTCACTAAACCATAAAGTCAGTCAGCAATCAGAAGTAGTTTGCCTTAGGTAGGTCTTTACTTTATTTCGTGAAACTGAAACACGGTTAAAAAAACGACAAATAAGTTAGCTGTCGAACTGTTGTTAGGTGACAAACTGTTAGCATAAGGCTAGTTTAACATTACAAACGCCTTAGAAAGGCTAACGCGATTAGCATCGCTATATTTAACATTTCAGTTGCATTCATTTTACATACGTTAGTTAGAAAATGCAACAATACAAAGATTTACAATATACAAAGATGTAACTTGTCGACGAGGATCATCTGCATGTTAAGACAGGTTGTGATTAGACCGAAAAACATAAGGAGTAAATTTCACCCTGTTATGGTTATACTCTCTAGTTAAACTTTGTGGTCTCCAAAGCAAGGGCTTAGCTACGGCAAACCTAGAGGGACATAACACAATAACACATCAGCATAGTTTTTCTAGTAATGTTTTTCTTTGAAGCCCTTGCAAATACAAGATAACAGATTGTCATCAGTCGTAGATTATTAATACTGTGTGTGTTATGAGATGTGTTTATATCTTTATGGTTTTCTGTTTTTGCTATAATTATTTATTTATAATGCATTACTCTGTGAAGTGATGTGGAGATGTCAGGGAAGCAAGTAGTATTGTTCATTTTGTTTGTTCTGCACTTTACCCTAACTTGTAGTGCATTTTTTTTTTTGTTGTTTACAAAAGGCGTTCACTGTTTTTGCTATATTAAGTGCAATATTTTGCCACTGATGACTGACCTACCTATTTTAATTTATTACATATTTTGTAGATGGGAAAAGTTTACGTTTTGTTTTTAAAGTTATTGTACAGCATATTTTTTTGCTAATAAATATGATTACATTTGAAATCAAATTTTCAAACAGTAGACGTTTAGTTTTCATTCTTGCATTAGTTATTGAATTTAGTGTTTAAATGATGTAAGTTTCTGTGATGTTTGCAAATCATCATCATGTGCACTGAAACTTGATTTTTTTTTTTTTTTAAATCGTGGATGAAATCGAAATCGCAATATCTGCCAGAAAAAATCGCAATTCAATTTTTTCTTAAAATCGTTCAGCCCTACCCCACGCCTTTTAAAAGCTACCCAGTTTCCTCAATCGTATGCTGCTCGCTTCTTAGCTGCCCGCCTCCTCCCCTGCTCCACCTTGTCGTGTATAACATGGCATGTCCTGTACTCTTGTCATGTTGCCTGCTCTGTTCATGGGGGAATAGTTCTCTCCCTGCCCTAAATTGGGTGAGAATTCCCTAACAATGCTGCTGTCCCCAACTTTTAATAAAAACCATTTCAATTGGTATTTTCTCCTGTGTTTCTTGACTTAAATGGTCCTGACAGAAATGTATTTTCTCTAGATCAATGCACTTCTGTTAAATGAAATTTAACAGATTTTTTCTTTTAAGAGTATTTTTTTTACATGACTTGTCTTAAAGATGATAATGTACTGTCCGTTTTGTGGACAAGAGCTTCAGCCCCATGCGAAAGGGTAACCATGCAAATCCAACAATGCTTCTTCGCCGCAGCAGAGTACTGTACCTTCCCGCGTAGTAGTCGGTACTAGCTTCCGTTGTGGAATAAGTTCCGTTGTGTTGTGGAGTTTTGCGTTCGTGTTGTAGGCTTTTGCATTCGTGTTGTGGGCTTTTGCATTCGTGTTGTGGGCTTTTGCATTTGTGTTGTGGACTTTTGTATTTGTGTTGTGTTGTGGCACTCCTCGGCCACCGTAATCTGTGTGTTCCCTCCTGGTGTGCACCCTAGGCTGCACTAACTTTGCCATGCCTTTGTTTACTCTGTGTTCCTCTGCACCTCTGTTAGCTTGGTAGGTGTTTGTGGGTCATCCCAGCCAGCTCTAGTCACTGACCCAAGTATTTATGGGTAATCCCAGCCAACTGCAGACTGTAGTGAGATAAGTATTGACAGGTAATCCCAGCCAACTATAATCTGGAGTGACCCAAGTATCGATGGGTAATCCCAGCCAACTGGGTTTATTTATGGGTAATGGCACCAAGGACAGACAGGACAGAGGTCAGGCCAAGTGGTGGCACAAGTGCCCCTGTCCGTCCCCCCTCTCTGCCCTGCCCCCCCGGGGAAACAACAGGGCCACTGTGGGCCACTTCTTTTCCTCGCTTGTTCACACAGACAGCTTAATCCTCAGACAGCAGGCAGAGCCCTCAACCCCCCCGCCCTCATCCCAGAGGAAGAGAGACACTCACCTATCGTCCTCATCTCAGAGACAGAGAGACACTC
The DNA here is from genome assembly GCA_027475355.1 of Coilia nasus. Lineage (NCBI taxonomy): Eukaryota > Metazoa > Chordata > Actinopteri > Clupeiformes > Engraulidae > Coilia > Coilia nasus. Next base: position 20,905,134 of record CM050207.1, read on the forward strand.
ACCCGTCCTCATCCCAGAGACAGAGAGACACTCACCCACTGTCCTTATCCCAGAGACAGAGACACTCACCCACTGTCCTCATCCCAGAGACACTCACCCCACCGCCCTCATCCCAGAGACAGAGAGACACTCACCCGACCATCCTCATCCCAGAGACAGAGAGACACTCACCCCACCGCCCTCATCCCAGAGACAGACACTCAGCATCTCCACTTCCCTCATCCCCGAGACAGAGAGACACTCTCGTGCTCTGCGTCTCCAAAGCAAGGGCTGAAGCCTAGTTCAGACTGCAAGACTTGAGCCATGACTTCCAGGTCCCAGAGTCTTCTTGAACACTGCGGACAGAGGCCTTCCACTGGAGGTGATTCAGCAGTTAATGTGCAACAAGTCATTATGTGTCACACTGCAAGACTCAGACCAGCACAGAGTTCACAATTCAAGATGTCTACACTGGAGAAGGAGCTGCTTTTAATCTCACACTACATGTGCATAGTGGCAATAAAAGGTATTCTATTCTATTCCCGTCCTGTGACAGCAGTCGTAGCTATGCCAGCTCAGCTAACCACTTAGCATGTGAAAATCACCAGCTAGCATGTAGCATGTGAAAATGACCAGCTAGCATTTTAGCATGTCAAAATGACCAGCAAACGTTTTAGCATGTCAAAACGACCAGCTAGTGTTTAGCATGTTAAATCAACCAGCTAGTGTTTAACATGTCAAAACAACCAGCTAGCATTTTAGCATGTCAAAATGGCAGCTGCTGCTGACACATCAGGACATCAGCTCCGTAACCAAACGGGTATGAGAGGGCCTTTGTCTTGGCCTCACAACGGGCGCTCTGAGGCCGAGGCCGTGGCCATGACTTTCATGGCAAATATGCTCCCTCTCCCAGCCCTGAGCGCTCAAATCAAATAACACCCCACTCAGCGCTCATCTGCCTCTGCCCAGTAAACAACGCCACCAAGCAACACAACATGGCACTCAGAATGCTTTGCTTCCACTGTTCCAATGCCTCAGTCAGTAACCAGGGTAACTTGTTTCTGCTGTGGGGGGTGGACGAGGGGGGAGAATGTGGGGATGGTGGGGGGGGGGCTGCGTCACGCTAGCTGCCCTTCCTCCTGTCAGACAGGGGTCCTGGATCTGAGGAGGACGAGACTGCTGGGAGGAGAAGGACGTGCCGGAAAGAGAAAACCCAACCACTGGGGACGAGGATTTGGGGGGAGGAAGCAATGGGATGGGCAGATACAGAGAGAGAGACAGAGAGAGATACTCAGAGAGAGAGAGAGAAGAAAAAAAGTCAGAGATGGGTCAGCTCCCACAGTCCTCAATAGAGCAGAGCCCTGGAGACAGTGGCTGACCTCCTGACTGACCCTCATACACACACACACACTTCAACACCCCACCACCCCACCTCCAACACACACACACAACCAGCCGAGATCATGTCTTACACATGCACAGTCCAACCCCCCCACCCCTGCCTCGCCCCCCCAGTGCTCCAGCTCAATATTCCACACACACACACACACAGACACACACACACACACTCCAACCTCCCCACTGTCTCTCCCTCCCCAGTGCTCCAGATTCATTCCAGAGCACAGCCCAGAGCCAGCCAAAATCACGACACACACACACACACACACACACACACACTTCCAGGTGCAGGTCCAGCAGTACCCCCTCTGCCTTCAGCCCCAGTGCACAATACTACACGTGAGAGCGAAACGCGATACCGACTCTGGCTGCGGGCCGCGCTCTGGAATAGGGGCTGGAGCATGTGTGCGTGTGTGTGTGAGAGAGAGTGTATCCGAGTATGATTGTGCTATACTTGTTAGGACCAAATGTCCTGTCAACGATAGGAAAACTACATTGACATTGTGTTGATAAATTCTGGATGTTGTCCCGGGTGGATTCATACTTCCCAAAACACATGTATGCACCACCCCCCCTATCCAATCCCAGCAGCTGCCCATGTATGCATGTACACACACACACACACACGCCTCCTCAATTCCAAATGCTGCCAAAGGCCCAGACCACAAAAGAAAAGAGATGTGTGTTTTCCACGCTCCCCTCTAATCTCTTCACCTGAGAGCAGAATGGCGTTATTGTTCAGGTGGGAGACTACAGAGTAGAGCACCGCTGCTCCTGACTCTCCACACACCTCACTCTCTCTACCGCTCTACACCTCCCACACTCCACACACCTCACACACACCTCACCCTCTCTACCTCGCTACACCTCCCACACCTCACCCTCTCTACCTCTCTACACCTCCCACACTCCACACACCTCACACACACCTCACCCTCTCTACCTCGCTACACCTCCCACACTCCACACACCTCACACACACACCTCACCCTCTCTACCTCTCTACACCTCCCACACTCCACACACCTCACACACACCTCACCCTCTCTACCTCGCTACACCTCCCACACCCCACCCTCTCTACCTCTCTACACCTCCCACACTCCACACACCTCACACACACCTCACCCTCTCTACACCTCCCACACTCCACACACCTCACACACACACCTCACCCTCTCTACCTCTCTACACCTCCCACACTCCACACACACACCTCACACACACCTCACACACACCTCACACACACCTCTACCTCTCTACGCCTGAAAGCTCCCACACTCCACACACACCTCTACCTCTCTACCTCTCTACACCTCCCACACTCCACACACCTCTACCTCTCTACCGCTCTACACCTCCCACACTCCACACACCTCACACATACCTCACACACACCTCTACCTCTCTACACCTGCAAGCTCCCACACTCCACACACACCTCACCCTCTCTACCTCTCTACACCTCCCACACTCCACACACCTCACCCTCTCTACCGCTCTACACCTCCCACACTCCACACACCTCACACACACACCTCACCCTCTCTACCTCTCTACACCTCCCACACTCCACACACCTCCCACACACCTCACCCTCTCTACCTCTCTACACCTCCCACACTCCACACACACCTCTACCTCTCTACCGCTCTACACCTCCCACACTCCACACACCTCACACACACCTCACACACACCTCACACACACCTCTACCTCTCTACGCCTGCAAGCTCCCACACTCCACACACCTGTACCTCTCTACCGCTCTACACCTCCCACACTCCACACACACCTCACCCTCTCTACCTCTCTACACCTCCCACACTCCACACACCTCCCACACACCTCACCCTCTCTACCTCTCTACACCTCCCACACTCCACACACACCTCTACCTCTCTACCGCTCTACACCTCCCACACTCCACACACCTCACACACACCTCACACACACCTCTACCTCTCTACGCCTGCAAGCTCCCACACTCCACACACACCTCACCCTCTCTACCTCTCTACACCTCCCACACTCCACACACACCTCTACCTCTCTACCGCTCTACACCTCCCACACTCCACACACCTCACACACACCTCACACACACCTCTACCTCTCTACGCCTGCAAGCTCCCACACTCCACACACCTGTACCTCTCTACGCCTGCAAGCTCCAACAACAGCGAGAGGGAGAGGGGGGGGGGGGGGTACGGAGAGACAGAGAGAGAGAGAGAGTAACAGAAAGCAACAAAGATCTGGGGAAAAAAGAGGGTAAGAGGAAGAAAGAATGCGAAATGAAAGAAGCAAAACAAAAACACTCACACGCACACACTTGCGCACACACACACACTTGCACAGACACATACACTTGCACACACACACACACACACACACACACACACTTGCACACACACATGAACGCACTTGGTCACGAACACTTGGTCACGCAAAGAAGAAGAAAAAAAGGAAAGTCCAAGCCCAGTGACTCAACCTGTGCTGAAATCTGAGAGAGATTCAGTGGCTAGACGCGGAGGACAAAAACAACTTCCCCGGGATAAACTATATGTGTGTGTGTGTGTGTGTGTGCGCTCTGGAGTGTGTGTGTGGGTGTGTGTGTGTGTGCTCTGGAGTGTGTGTGTGTGTGTGTGTGTGTGTGTGTCTGGCTGGGGCATGTGTGTGTGGTTCTTTTAGGCCATTACAGCGCGCTGATGTCACGGCTAAAATATGAGTGGCTCAGGAAGTGTGCTCTGTACTGGCAGCAGGAGAGAGAGAGAGGGGGGGGGGGGGGAGAGGGAGAGAAAGAGGGAGGGAGAAAAAGAGACAGAGAGAAAGAGAAAGAGAGGGGGGGGGGAGAGACACAGAGACAGAGAGAGAGAGAGAGAGGTAGAAAGAGAGGGGGGGGGAGAGAAAGGCAAGAGAGAAGAGAGAAAGAGAGAGAAAGCTGAAAAGGGGGAGAGGGAGACAAAAAGCAAGTAAGGGAAAAAAAAGGCTAGAAACAAACAGAGAAGGAGAAGGAGGGAGCTAGAGAAGAGGGCGAGAGAGAGAAGAGATGGTGAATCTATTATAAGACGGAAATATTCCCCCTCCAGAGCAGGCTTGCCTGGGTCGCAGGCTTCCAACCAGGCCAGCGGCTTATTTTTAGTGGGGACAAAAGTAAGAATGTCCACCACCCCCCACCCCCCCCAAAACCCCCCTCCATACTCCCCCAGCCCCCTATGCACAGGATAGCCTATGGCAGTGCAACATACACACACACAACATACACACATGCACAGGATGGTCTATGGAAGAGCAACATACACTTACACACACACATACATGCACAGGATAGCCTATGGAAGAGCAACAGGACCAGAGCCCAAGGTAAAAATGCAAAATGACAACCATGATCTCAGGCTGTCACCAACTGACACACACCACAACTTTTCTCAGGCTTCAGTCCCATTCCTCCTACTTACAACCACCCACCCACACACACACACACACACACCCCACACACACACCCCACACACACACACCCCCCACACACACACCCCCCACACACACACCCCACACACACACACCCCACACACACACACCCCACACACACACCCCACAACTTTCCTCAGGCTTCAGTTCCATTCCTCCCACTTACAACCACCCACCCCACACACACACACACACACACACACCCCACACACACACACCCCACACACACACACCCCACACACACACACACACACACACACACCACAACTTTCCTCAGGCTTCAGTCCCATTCCTCCCACTTACCCACCCCGACTTCGAGGCTTCCCCCGCAAGCTGCCTCCTCAGCACACAAAACTAGACTTGTAGACTGTTTAGGGCCTCTGGTTTCCTGGCGTCAAATCAATAAAAATAAAAAAATAAATAGAAAACAAGCTGCCATCACACACACACACACGCTGATCCGGCCTCATCATTCTAATGCCATAGTCCCTTCTCCCGTCACACAGAGAGAGGGGTCAGCAAGTTCAGGAGGGTTGGCCTGATGTGACCCTACACATTTAGGGGTGCAGCATATGAGACCAAATGATGTGACCCTACAGATGTAATAGTGCAGAATATGACACTGAATGATGTGACCTTACAGGTTTAGGGGTGCAGTATATGAGACCGAATGATGTGACCCTACAGATATGGGGGTGCAGCATATGACACCGAATGATGTGACCCTACAGATATGGGGGTGCAGCATATGAGACTAAATGATGTGACCCTACAGATATTGGGGTGCAGCATAGGGCTGTGCGATATATCGAATATACGAAATTATCTCCGAAATAGATTTGTGAGATGCATAAAATTATTATATCGTATGTATCGAGTATTTTATGGTCATCTGCTTTTTTTTTCAAGCAGCAGCCGAGACTCGTCTTGCTTTCATGTTAAAAACGTTCTGGTGGCTTTCTCCTTTTCCCTCAGGCAGTAACGCGAGTGAGGGGTTAAAAAAAAAGCACACTCTCGTCAAACACTCACCAACCAATCCCGCGCGACATCTAGGTGCGGAAGGGAGGGAACTTTATTTTGTAATTTCTTTCGGTTTGCAGGTAGCGTGAGCACTAGCTGTCGTACAGCATACCCTACCTAATGCAATAGAACATGGAAGCGGACGAACAGCTTGTTCCTAAATGAGGCAATAAGGGATCAGTAATCCGGAAGTTTTATGGATATCGGGAACGTGGAGCAGGTAACCCCAATATGCAAAGTGTGCAAAAAAAAAACTGTCCCGACGAAAGGCAGCAGCACCACAAACATGTTTCACCACCCCAAAACCTACCCGGCAGAGTATGCAGAGTCCGTCAAACTCCGAACAGCATGCACACCTGCTAAAACCCCTAAACCAGCCCAGTACAGTTGAAAATTGTGCAGGTAGAAATATGTTGTGCAGATCTCTCTCTCTCTCGCTCTCTCTCTCGCTCTCTCTCTTTCTCTCTTTCTCTCTCACACACACACGCACACACACAAGGCTAAATGTGTGTCGTTGTAGTTAATGCCACACACGTCATTTTCTGGGAGATCTACCTCTATTTTTAAAAGTAATTTCATGAAAGCACTTGTCTCTCAGGATTTCTACTTGAGTTTGCACTTTTTGGTTTTTGCACAGTACTGGGCAGCTCTGTTTGCATTTATCACTTTACTGTAATTTTGAATTTTGTTTTTGCACTTTGTGCTTTATTTGAAAAAAAAAAAAACAGTCTTATTTCAACTCAATTGTGGTTAATCACTATGAAAATCTTTAATGTTTTCCTGGATACCACCTTTAAAGTTAACCATGAATGGTATGTAATCTGCCGGGATTGTAGTGATAACAGTAAAAAGTAAAAGTATAGGATATTTCAAAATATCGAGATATATATCGTATATCGTGAAATGGAGAAAATGTATCGGGATATACATTTTTCCCCATATCGCACAGCTCTAGTGCAGCATATGTCACCGAATGATGTGACCCTACAGATATGGGGGTGCAGCATATGAGACTAAATGATGTGACCCTACAGATATGGGGGTGCAGCATATGAGACTAAATGATGTGACCCTACAGATATGGAGGTGCAGCATATGAGACCGAATGATGTGACCCTACAGATATGGGGGTGCAGCATATGAGACCGAATGATGTGACCCTACAGATATGGGGGTGCAGCATATGAGACCGAATGATGTGACCCTACAGATATGGGGGTGCAGCATATGACACCGAATGATGTGACCCTACAGATATGGGGGTGCAGCATATGAGACTAAATGATGTGACCCTACAGATATGGGGGTGCAGCATATGAGACCGAATGATGTGACCCTACAAATGTAAGAGTGGAGCATATGAGACCAGTTGAAGTAGTGCATTCCATTTGTATCAACAACTGAGATTCTGAGGTCAGCCTGACGTCGCGCCTGCTAACAACACAACAAAAACTGGGTTGGATGCATTTCACAAGGCCAAACCACCAGCTCCCAACACGCCGATTTCCTGCATGGCCCAGAGACTCGTATGAAGACAAACACATACGCTGCATGGCCCAGAGACTCGTATGAAGACAAACACATAGGCCTGCATGGGAGAGAGACTTATATGACAAACACATAGGCCTGCATGGGTCAGAGACTTATATGACAAACACATAGGCCTGCATGGGACAGAGACTTATATGACAAACACATAGGCCTGCATGGGTCAGAGACTTATATGACAAACACATAGGCCTGCATGGGTCAGAGACTCGAATGAAGACAAACGAAGTGAAAGTGATTCCCATTTGTCACTGCGATCACACAGCACAGCACAGCACACAGTGCTCACACACACACACACACACACAGTGCTCACAACCAGATGCTGCTGTTCTACTCTACTCTCTGCTTGGTCCAACCACTATGACCAATGTCAACCTGTCAGCATGGTGAACACAGTAGCCTAACGTTCTAAACAGGTCAACATGACAGTACATAAATAGCCGTTCAGCCACCTAACTAACGTGCCTTTAACTAACGTGTCTTTATTTAAACAGCTGGAGGATGGATGTCATTCAGACGTGGTAGCATGAGTGGATTTTCAAAGGCGTCCTCTCCTCTCATCGTGGTCCGCAAATAGGCCCAAAACCGTAAAACAATCCCCTGTGCAGAACCAGCCTGGTGGGGCCCGTGTGAGTGTGTCTCAGTCAGACACTCATGCATGTCTGCAGGAGATACAGAGATGGGGCAAGAGGGGCAAGAGGCAAGCGTGATGGGGTAGTTTACATTAGGGCCCTGCAGGAGACACAGAGACATGAATCCCTTATGCAGAACCAGCCTGGTGCGGCCTGAGTGAGTGCGCCTCAACCAGACCCCCATGCATGTCTGCAGGACACACAGGGAGACAGGAGGGGCAAGAGGGCTGGCGTAGACAAGAGATGAGGCAAGCGGGCTGGGGTAGACAGAGATGGGGCAAAAGAGGCAAGTGGGCTGGGGTAGACAGAGATGGGGCAAGAGAGGCAAGAGGGCTGGGGTAGACAGAGATGGTGCAAGAGGGCTGGTGTAGACAGAGATGGGGCAAGAGAGGCAAGCGGGCTGGGGTAGACAGAGATGGGGCAAGAGAGGCAAGAGGGCTGGCGTAGACAGAGATGGGGCAAGAGAGGCAAGAGGGCTGGGGTAGACAGAGATGGGGCAAGAGGGCTGGGGTAGTCAGAGATGGGGCAAGAGAGGCAAGCGGGCTGGGGTAGTTCGCATTAGGGAGGAGAATCGATACGGATTTCTTGAATCGATGCGATTTCAATACACAAGGTCACAATACGATTCTCAACCCAATCCAATTTGATACAATAACAGTATTTTTTAATTTTATTTCTTAGTATCAATGCCAGTTTTGCTTGTGTATAAAGTGACTCCGCTTCGCGTCATGGTCGCATTACCACCTCGAACATGCATTAACTTTCTGATATCCGAACACCGTGTCATCCATCATCCCCTACATATTGATCCGCGAATTTTAATATCGATGTTTCATTTTTCGAATCCGTATCGATGGCCATTCTGCAGGCTCCAGATGGAGACACCCCCCCCCCCCCCAGGCCTACTTTTAACCAGCAGCAGCACCGCACAACCTGCCCCCCCCCCCCCAGGCCTACTTTTAACCAGCAGTAGCACCGCACAACCTGGACATCCCCAGGCCTACTTTTAACCAGCAGCAGCACAGCACAACCTGCAGCGCATCAAAGCAGCGCGTGAGATATGAGATCGCATCTGAGAGGCAACACAGGTCAGAGAGGTAAGCTAGCCTACCTCCTAGAGGAGTTACCTGAGCCAGGTGTGAACCAGGTGAAGCTGAACGCAACGTACAAACAGACACACAAACACACACACACCTCATGCAAAGGGAATGTGGAGCATGCGAGCCGGTTGCTCCAATGCAACATATATGTTGTGCTGATCACCAAGGCCCATTTCTCCTACTTGCGAAACAACAGGCTGGCGGCACATTCACTAACACAGGACTCTGGCCCGCCGCTAAGTGCTAACACCTGCTTGTCCAATGACATCACCCCCATGTTGGAGAGTGCCAAAACGAGTCAGCAAAAATGGTATCTTAACCAAGATACTTTGGGGTAGTTCATGTCTTTGGGATCAAAGATGGTAGATAGGACCAAAGATGGTGTACAGTGGTCCCTCGCTATATTGCAGTTTACCTTTCGCGGCCTCGCTGTTTTGCGGATTTTTTTAGTGCATGCAATCTCCTGTACAGTACAGAATGCACTCAGCTTGTAAAATTTACATACATTTTCCACCACTAGCTGTGTGACTCTGAAGTGCTGTATGTTTGCAAGTGTGAACTTTGCCTGTTTGAGAAAAGTGTATAAGTGTAGTGAGGGGTTTTACAGCCTTAAAACATCTATAATAATTGTAAAAAATAAAGCTGACTACTTCGCGGATTTCGGCTATCACGGGTTATTTTTAGAATGTAAGTCCCGCGAATAACGAGGGACCACTGTATAGGCAGAGCAAGATACTTTTGGGTAGTTCATAGGGGTGGGTATTGGCAAGGACTTCACGATACGATACGCATCACAATACATATACCACGATACGATTCTATCACAATACATTGCGATACTGGGTATATTGCAATATATTGTGATATTCTACATTGTTCAGTGAAAATGTAAAAATAAAGCTAAATTATCAGTTGCTATTTACAATCTAGATAGTCTCACATCTTATCAAAACTTAATTAAATCAACATAACTCAGAGTTACTGAACTCAATATAACAGAAAAACATAAAGTGCATAGGATTGGAGTCAGAAATTGATATAGTATATTGTGAAAATTAGTATCACAATATTGATGTTTAAAACGATACAGTGTATTGCAATACGATATATTGCGATACAATATATTACGATATTTTTTGCACACCCCTAGTAGTTCATGTCTATGGGACCAAAGATGGTAGATAGGCAGAGCAAGATACTTCATGCTAGTTCATGTCTATGGGAGCAAAGTGGGGATCCGTTCCGGGCTGCATGCAGGGGGGTGTCGTTGGCATTTGACTGACGTCTCTACGCCTCGTGGCCTTGTGATTGGTCCTCACACAAGGTGCGGGCCACTAATGTGCCACTAATGCGCACACAACCCAATATACACACACACACACACACACACACAAACACACACACAGCTCATTCAGTCAAACCCAATTCAGAAAGATGCAGAACACACACGTGTGAAACACTAGAGTCAGAGCTTCTAATCTAGCCTTTGTTACACCCCCCCCCACACAAACACACACGTGTGAAACACTAGAGTCAGAGCTTCTAATCTAGCCTTTGTTACACCCCCCCCACACAAACACACACGTGTGAAACACTAGAGTCAGAGCTTCTAATCTAGCCTTTGTTACACCACCCCCCCCACACACACACACGTGTGAAACACTAGAGTCAGAGCTTCTAATCTAGCCTTTGTTACACCATTCCCCCCCCCCCCCCCCCCACACACACACACACACACACACACACACACACAGCCACCCCCTGTCCACATCATGAAAGATTTCATTGTGCCATTGTAAAGTGCACTGGAAGGCAGCGAGAGCACAGCATACTCACAACAACACACCACCAGCAACAACACACACACCACCAACAACACACACACCACCAACAACACACACACCACCAACAACACACACACCACCAACAACACACACACACCACCAGCAACACACACACCACCAGCAACACACACACCACCAGCAACACACCACCAACAACACACCACCAACAACACACACACCACCAGCAACACACACACACCACCAGCAACACACACACACCACCAGCAACACTGAACAGCTTTGTTAGAGTTCACACACACCAACTCCACCGCCAGCTCCTACACACATGCACATATACACACATGCACACACACACATTAACTCCCTCGCTAGCCCCTACAGACATGCACACACACACAAACTCCACTGCCAACCACCCCCACCCCCCTACACACATGCACACAAACTACACTACTCAATCCCCCCATCCCCTATAAAAATGCACACGCACACCAACAAACCCCCCACCCACACCCCCTACACACATGCATGCACACAAACACATCCACACAAAACTCTGCCACCACCCCCATTCCACCCCCCATCCTGTCCAGACCAGCAACACAACTGGCACAAATACCAAAACACACACACACACACAGACAAAGGGCCAGGAAACAGAGAAGGCACAGAGTGATACTGGAGACCAGCTGAGCCTTCCAGAGTAACACTCTCACTTACTGTTGGTTGTTTGAGAGGATGGATATGACCAACCACACGTTGCACAGACACAAACACACACACACACACACCATACACACTTACCAACCACATGCTGCACACACACCATACACACCACACACACACACCCTGACCAACCACATGCTGAACACACACACACACACCATACACTCACCACACACACTGACCAACCACATGCCGCACACACACCGCAAACACAGACCATACACTCACCACACACACTGACCAACCACACACCATGCACACACGCCGCGCACACACACACACACACCCACCCTGACCAAGCACACGCTGCACACACACACAGGCCACACACACCACACATACTGACCAACCGTCTCTTTGGGGGTGCTGGGTCTTGATTGGGGGGTACTGTACCTCAATTACCTCCTGTAATTAAAAACTATGGGGGGCAACGATGTCGCTATGGGATCAGCTAAAGTGAAGGGGGCCCACGCTGTACCAGTGAAGCTGGCGCCCTCATGGAAGCCTTCAGCACAGCGCGGAAGAGCACAGCGCTCCAGGTTTCTGCAGACGACGCATTCGTCACCATAGCAACAGTGCTGGGTAGCGAAGTTGGCGTCTCAGCGGTGACTGAGAGGATGCTTCTGGTCGGCGCCGGGGTGCAAAGGGCGGAAGAGGAGCAGACTGGGCTTCACTAGTACTGCACTAGTACTGCAGGCTGGGCTTCACTAGTACTGCAGGCCTTTGTAGACCAACAGGCTTGACCTCTGCCCTGTCTGGCCTGGCTGGGATTACCCATCAATACTTAGCTCACTGACTACAGTTGGCTGGCATTACCCATCAATACTTAGCTCACTGACTACAGTTGGCTGGGATTACCCATCAATACTTAGCTGACTGACTACAGTTGGCTGGGATTACCCATCAATACTTAGCTGACTGACTACAGTTGGCTGGGATTACTCATCAATACTTAGCTCACTGACTACAGGTGGCTGGGATTACCCATCAATACTTAGCTCACTGACTACAGGTGGTTGAGATTACCCATCAATACTTAGCTCACTGACTACAGGTGGTTGAGATTACCCATAAATACTTAGCTCACTGACTTTTCGGCGCTACAAAGCCAAAGGGCAGTAACTACATATTTTGTCAAATTGAGTCTAGACTGGAAACTGACTTACAACACCTCTTTTGTCTTGTGACCTAATCTCTTGCTTAGTATTAGGAAAGTACATAAAAGCATCACCACTATTATACCTACAACACATTTGACTGGGCAGTATGACAACTTCGAATATATATATATATATATATATTATATATATATATTTTTTCAGTTTTTAATGTTCACATAGTTACTGCTCTTTGCCTTTGCAGGCCAGTACTGCCATTACTATCCACACACTGAAGGAGGGGCGCAGCCCCCAACAGCACAGCTGGCAGTTAGGATGAATCGCACTTGTGACTGCAGGACTGCAGCTTGTTCGAATCCACCAACTGCCAGTAGTGGCACTGAGGCACCCTGAGCATGGTATCGTCCCCACACACTGCTCCCCGGGCACCGCTGTCATGTCTGCCTCCTGCTCACGTGTGTGATGGTTAAACGCAGTCAGTTTTGTTGAGTACACTCTGTGTTGTGCTGTGGTGTGCCACATTATTTTTTGGTTGAAAAAAAAACGACTTAAGCTAGTACTACACTCGCTGTGCGCATCAGAAAGTGACAGTTGTAGTTGTTTCTCGAGGCACTGAGAACTTTGTAAGTGTACACAACATTTATTAATAAAACAGTTTTGACAAGCAGTACCTTGCTGTAGTTTCTCGTCGACGCCATGATGAAAGTCTGCACAGGTCGATGGACGAACACGAACAAGCAGGAAGAATAGGAGGAGAGGTAGTACAATCAACTTGTTTGGACTTTCATCATGGCGGCAACGAGAAACAACTGCAAACGACTGCATGTAAGAACAGCTTTTTAAATAAACGTTGTGTACATTTACAATATTCTCAGTGGTTCGTTTTGAATGCCAGAGCCTTTGTTGTACTACCAATGGAATGTGGAGTTTCTTCGAGCTGTTTTAATGGTTTAAAAATAGCGTAGTCGTCATGCTTCATCTAAGGGCACCTACCACTTCCATTGTTAGCCTTCTGGGTCAAACTATAAAAAATAGTTAAACTCTGAATGCAACAGGCGAAATCAATTTTGCTCCTCAGTACACATAATCAACTCGGTATGATGTTTTAACATGCCAATTTTCATTTTACACCTAAGTTCTCCTTTAAGGAAAGCCACAAGCCATACATATTAGGGCAGATTTAAAAACAACCATTTCCACTCTGTTGGAGGTCACGTTCGATATGTTACAAAAATAACTTCATTAATAATATATCACTTAATTGTGGCTGATATTTCCACTCTGATAACATCGCTTGCACAACATGGCACAAGATCTCACTGGTCTGTTGCATCACAGTGGCAAGTGGAGGGGAAGTGAGAGTAAACAGCAGTGACCAATGCAGCACATGTTACATTACATTCACCACACGCCTTTATCCAAAGCCACTTATTACATTACACTACATTCAGATCAGCATACGCTTTTATCCAAAGCCACTTACAACAGCAGGATATAAACAAGCCAACAGAAGAGGAGGTACACATAGTAAACAAAGGCATGGCAACGTTAGAGCAGCCTGGGGTTCACACTAGACGGAGATTTCTACATGTGGTACAAATACACTGAAAATATATTACCGAATTAAAAATACCCCATCAGAAAATCACAATTATATCTTACCACGGGCCGCATATCACAATAGTACCATGTCTAAAAGCAATACTAAATAGTGTTTTCAACCTTAAAACAATGTTTCCAAAATCGTTTCTGTGGTTCATCAGCTTCTAACAACGTGAAAGCAGTTTTGGTCTTCAGTCACCGTCAGCCTGAGTGACTGCTGTGAACCCCACTCATAGTTGAAAATATAAAAATATAAAACGTTTGACATTCTGTTCGGACGTCACTTCGGAAGCCAGACCAGAAATGGCTCATAGAAGCGGTATTCCTAACCCTAAAATCTTCCAACTGACTCACATGAAACGAGTGAATGATTTTTTCGGCACTGTGAGCGTTTATTGGAGCAGTACAGGCCCTAATAGCAATTCAAACCACGCAAAAAGTGATTTTTGCCCCCTTTAACATAATAGCCCACATATCCACACAGAAACAAAGACGAGCTCACTGCCCGGAGGCGGAAACTCTGAAGCACACATCTATCTCCTGAAGCTATGTGCCGTCTGCATCTTCCCAGAGACGAGCAAGAGCCAGAGTGACGGCTGTGTGTGAACCCCACGACTGTTCCTGTCCTCTCAAACATGATGAGACCCAAACAGGAAATACATTCCACCATCCATGACCTCTCAGAGACAGGTCCTCGCTGCTGAACAGCCTTCTCACACACTCACACAGAGACACTGACACACACCCACAGGCACACAAATCACACACACACACTTTGGTCTTAATCTCACTCTCTGTACATGTGTATCATGACAGGAAGAGGCATTCTATTCTGCCTCAAACACTGACACAATATTGATTATTCTGGTAACCCAGAAACTCTGACCAGGAGATGGTGACCCTGGCTAGTAGTTACATGGCCACCATGTGGCAAATTGTCCATGTAGCCAAATTAACAGCAACCAACTCTGACTGGTATGTGTTCCTACACTTGTGACACCCTCTTTACAACCAGGGGTCTAGTGGTGAAATCAGAGGTGGGTAAACTATGAATTTGGTGATCACATTGAGGTGGATGCACAGTGCAACACAACAGGTTTTTAAAAGACATGGAAACATGTTTAAACAATGCCAGACCATTTTAATGGTCTCTATTGAACATAGATGACAGTGTGACTTTGAAATGTTAGAAATTGTGTTTGGTACATAAATTCTACTATAGGGTGAATACATTGTATTGATAGGTGGATACACTCTGTTGAGAAGTGATTAAACTCTTTTTCTGAAATTTGAGAGGTGGGTAAGCTCGGTTTACTTGCGTTTATCCTCCACTACATCCCTGTTTACAACCCACCCGGGCTCCGCAGCAGAAAACACATCCATTCCCACAGCCTAATACTAGCCCAGAGTAGTGCCGTGATGACTAGGTTCGTATGCCCAGGCAAATACAGGAAATTACTAATGACAGACACAGCATCATGAAATAGCGAAGAAAAACGTCATGAACGCTCAGGTGCCCAACATAAAACAGCTAAAAAAACGTCCGAAAGATGCAAAGCCACTATGCGACTAAACAGTAAAGACTGCATTAAAGTGAGGTCTCTTGTGAAGTTAGAACACATTTTCCACCTAAAACCAACACTACATTTCGAAAGGAAGGCAACGACGATGCCCTATTTATATACCTGTGAAATATGCTGGAGAGCGACTAGGCAGTATGAGCAAATGTTAGAGGTTTTGACAGGTAGCTAGGTAGCTGCTAAACCCACTAAATCAACATGAATAGTTCGTACACAGCAAGCCAACAGTCGCATACATTCCTGGCAAATGTGTCGTGTTTATTAAAGACTTAACAAGTACATTCGTGATAAAGATAAATCACAAAATTAGCAAGGCCGCTCTCCGACAATTGTAGCAAAGTCGCCTATATAAATTGAATCCTTCTGGAAAAGACTCAATTTAAGCCAGTGGCCACGTACCGCCTTCTTCTGGTCTATCTATTCCCAACAGGCTTATCAGTTACGTAGTCAGAAGAAACAATTTTACCTTTGGGATTTAGTAAAAACAAGCTGAGAAGTCCACAACTAATCCAGGAACTGGTCTGGGTAAAGGCACACATCGGCGTGAGGGTGCGCTGGAATTCTCGCACGCGCAGTCAGCCAGTTTCATCGAAACTCGCGCAGACGACACTAGGGGACAGTTGCTTGCTGGCTATTAATACGGCCTTTAACGCCCTACATACAAATCTACTCCCAGCTCGGCCGACGCAACAGTTCCCATGTCGCCGTAGCTCTTGTCTTCTCTAGCAATGTTGATGTAAAATACATGACAACAGGTTGACAGAGCTCTCACGCCATGTCAACGACATATCGTTATGTTGAGAGAAAAAAATGCCAGCTACTAACCATTCTCCACTGCAGTAAGACTGCTGTCACGGCTAGCTGGGTAGCGATCACGGTGAACCTCTAACAGGGTTAGCCAATTAGCTAGCAAGCTAATATTGCAAATTCCTAGAAATTTACTAAGGGCGTCGAATTTCGAGTCAGACCCAGGTAGTTTGACTGCAACCTTGCTATAGACAGCAATGTTGACTACCTTGCTCGTCCTATAGCTAGCTAACGTAAGCAACCATAGAAAGAGTGTATCATTACAGAAATGCAACGGAGCATATAAACTTACCACCTACGGAAATAGAGAGACATTACCTGCGTTAGTGGTGTGTGTAATCACAACCAGGACAACACAAATCTGATGGTTAAACACACGCCGTTGCGTTATGAGTTCAGAGCGTAATCCACCAACGTTAGCATGCAAGCCAGTGGAATGGAATGAACTGCACCAGTTGGAAAACTAGCTAATCTTCGATAGGTGCAAAGCTAGGCTAGCTAGTTTGCTGAAATAACCAATATTAGCTTGCTAGCATATAGCTAGTTTTTCTGCGACACGGTTTTAAATCATGCAACGTTTACTTACAAGATTAAGCAATCACAATATCGTCCAAAAATATATCAGCTTGTGCAAAATGGTAGATATATTCATGTTACGCCATTTATTGACGTACAATACACCTTTAAATACAGTAGATAACCGCATATCTTACCAGCTATGTATCCACCCCTCTGGCACAAGCAACAATAACAGACTTTCTCCGGGTCATAATATTTTTAAAGGACGTCAAAGTAAAAGTCTTCACTGGATAACCTGATAGGTTTGCAACACTTGTATATTACAAATTAATTACAGTCAGTTCTGTTTGCTGTGAATTTGGATCAGTTCATCTCATTTAAATGCAAAGTGTTGTTTTTATACATAAAGTCTTTATTGCTCTCCATTCTGTTACTATTCAAAATGTATAGTGCAATCTCTTTAGCTGAGAGGTATGCTTTAATTAAAAAGCATTTATTATATATAGCTATATGTATATATACAGCTACGCCGTTTTACAATATTTATGGATTATTACTTTACACAAATTCGGTTAGCTTATACATACAAGACCAATTTCAAATTACAATAAAATGTTTTTTTCTATCTATCTATCTATCTATCTATCTATCTATCTATCTATCTATCTATCTATCTATCTATCGCATAAAATATTATTGTAGCTTAAAATACATTATTGATTACTTAAGGAGGAAAGAATGGGAGAGCGCAGCGGTGGGTTATTTATTTATTTATTTATTCATTATTAATTACTTGTTTGAAACTCACAAACTAAAAAATCATGACATCTTACACACGAAGAGAAGAAATTGGTTTGTGAATTAGACATACAACAGTGCTGGTGCAGGTTGAGTATATCAGGTGGATAGCACCATCGCTGGGTCCGATAACCAAAACGGCACGGTTTCTAATCTGGGTATTTCTAATCGAAAAACCAACAACTAGTCTTAGCAGGGCCAAACAGTAGTCTTGTGTTTAACACCTGGACTTACAAGTAGAGGTCCCAAAACATGTAGCTAATGGTAAGAATGTCAAACCTCCACATGGTTGTAGTGGCCACAGATGATCCATGTTCCAGACTAGGCTGGTAAACCAGCCCCTCGTACTTTATTTCATTTTGTACAGAGGGTCTGGCCTTGCTGCATTGAGAAACAATTTCTTCCTGGAGGTGTGGACCCTGTTGAAGTTTAAAACAAGTGCCTGTGCTTTTACCCAATCGCTAACGTCTGGTCGTCACATATGCAATTAGCTTACCTATGCACTACAGTTCAAATGTAGCACACAAAGTCAGAGTCATCACTCATGAACACTCTCTCTGTTTGCTGATTGGCTTGGACTGGCTTGGTCCGATACATGAATGTCAATTGCAGCAAAGCCAGAACCTCCATACAAAATGAAATGAAGTACAGAGAGGGTGGTTTACCAGGCTACTGCTAGACCCACTGTACAAAATGAAATGAAGTATGAGAGGCTGGTTTACCAGGCTACTCCAGACCCTCCCTACAAAAACAAGTGAAGTACAAGGGGCTGGTTTACCAGGCTAGTTCCAGATAGCAATGTGCAACAGGTTGTTTCTTTGAGCAAACTTCCAGTGTCATTGGAGTATCCCATTGCCGGAATGAGTGTCCTGGTTTTCTGCAATCAAAATATGGTCACTATAGGGCCAAAGTTAGGCTGTGTGTTCCTCCATCTGACAACCAGGTTCCCAGTAGTACTTCAGACATCAAGATGAAGGAACTCATATCTGCAGATGGAAAATAAAGACCACTCCCCCCAAGGCAAATGCAAATTTTAAATGTTGAAATGTTTCCATATTGTTTTGTCTTTCATCTTTTGCAATGTCTGAGTATTTTCTTTTTTTTCAGAATACCAGTGATACACTAAATAATAATTTTAATTTAAATATTATTTTATTGTTTCATTTTCATTTATTATTAGATATTCTTTTCTTGCACAGAAGGGAGTTAGTTGCAATGTCCAATTCACTGCTCCTGGTACCACATACATGTGACAAATAAAATTTCTTGAAGACAGACAAAATATGATAAGGCACTCTTTGACCCTGTGAACATTTGAGCAACACAGATGTAACACAAACTCCATATGTGACAGAGTCAAGGGTATAAGTTTGAAATGACTTGAAGAAACTAATCTATTGCACTATGTCAAAATGGCAGGACAGTTAATTAAACTCTGTTTTCTACTGTTTACCTTGATATTACAAACCACAAACCACTTTAGTGTCATAAGATCCAATACAATAAAACACCATTATGTATGATCTTGTATTTGGGATATTGTTGGTTTTATGACATCATCAATTGAACATGGCAGACGATGGTGACCTTGTGCAGAATGCTCCAGGCATATCAGTAAAACGTTTCTATTCAAGAATAAAAAAAAAACAGGTAAAACATATTAGGGCGTACAGAAAAGTAAACTGAACAAGTTTATGTGGTTAGAAGGTAAATATCATGTGAAACATAGTTTGTAGACCTTAAAAACCACACACAGCAAAGAAGGTAAATGGTGTAAGTAAGAAGTAAGTAAGAAGTGTTTTTATTCATTGTTATTGTTTACTGACTAGTTCAACTACCTAATATGTTACAACCTCACGTTGTAGTAATGACTCACAATCAACGTCTTTGTTTTTCTTTGTCGTATGTCTGTGTGCCTATGTGTGTGTGCCTGAAGTGTCCCTGCTGAGGGAAACTAACTAAAGGCACATTTATGTCCTTGTATGTATCATGTGCATATTCTGCTGGACACCTTAATTTCCTTCGGGATAAATAAAGTATCTCTACTCTAACAGAATTAGCATTTATTGTTATTAACACCTGTCAAAAAGCAGGACAACCGCTAGGTGGGAGCACAGTAGCGAGACTAAATTGAGGTACTGTATTTCAGTTCCCATCAGGACTTTGAGTGACACTTTACACTCGCAGATGAATGATCCTTGATCATGAGCGTATGAAAATAAAATAAAATAAATGTATGTGTAGGCTGCATGGTCTTGAAATAAAAGTCAATTGTTATTGTACATTCATTCATGTATAACTCAGTGGTAAAGATTCATTACATTACACTTTGCTGACGTTCCTATCCAGAGCGACTTAGTTATTTTAGGTACAGGGTACAATCCCTGGAGCAACATGGGGTTAGATGCCTTTAACTAATTAACTAGTCTACCTGGTTAAACAGCTGTGCCAATTAGGATCACCTTGTTTCGTGAATTGGCTGGAACAAATATGCGGTAGGATTTTTTACTTCCTGAACCAGGGATGTCCACCTCTGTACTGGTGTCCTACAGTGCTGATGGAGTCCTCTAGCTGCCTAAGATCCTATCCTGAGATCATGTCCTCTCGTCAAAACTCTGTTTGCCTTCAGCTTCTATTTCTGCCCCTTCTCCGGTTTTATTAGTTTGTTTTCAGACACTCAGCTATGACGGAAAAATATCACATGCTTGTGGTCATTCATGCTAAGATACAGCAGGGGGCGCTAAAGTAAACATTCCCAACTAAGGGACATTACTCACGGCCATAACCCCTTGAGACAGCCACTGTGTAATAAACTAGGTTTAAAACACCAGATTTCGAGTGGAATGAGACACATTAAACACTGCATGAAACACTGGGGAGTAAACAATAAAGACTGAAAGTTCTACATGAAGACTGAATCTCAGGAAGTGCAATGAGTACTTGTTTCAACTTTTTAATAGGTGCAACAGACTGACATTTCATACAGATTGTAAAATTAAAATGTTAAGTCTTCTGCACCCATTTAAAAAGTTTAAACAAGTACTTGGTGTGCTCCAATCCTTACCGGGATTCAGTCTTCATGTAGAAGCGGCCCAGTGTTTGCTGATTCTGCCGTCCTACTCTGTGACGCACCTAGGCTTGAGTGCAGGTGAACCCCTTTCCCAGTGTATTTGGAACACGCACACGCACAGGCTTGATGGCAGGTGAACCCCTTTCCCAGTACGATATAATTGAGAAGGACAGTCACGGTGTGGATTTTCTCAAACAGTTTAATAATACATAAACAAACTGACCAAAAAGGAATCACACACTTGGTTTACAAAAGTACTGCTTTGCTTCGCTGGGTGTGCACTTGTACGGAGAGTCTTGCAGGGACATCCGTGTGAAGTCTTGATAACGGTCTCATCCCATTCGAAAAAAAGAAATAAAAAAATGGTCTCAACAGAAAACATTAAAAAAGCAAAATGGTTTTTGTTGGCCAACTAATGAATTCGTCCTTCTCTATTCTTCATCACACCAAAACCACACACAACTTAAAAACAACAAAGACACCAGATTGTAGTTGAATTAAACATAACTTGATTTTTCTTAAGCTTGTTTTTTTTTTTTTTTGCTGTTTTATGGTACAGACGCAAGTGTTTGGTCATGGTGACAAGATCTACATGGCTTCAACTAAACTGAGTTTCAAATTTCACATTTTGAAATATTGTCCTAGTAGAAAAAGGCAAAAACTGTACAATTTCCTAGCGTTAAATACAATCACTTTGTACCAGTAATAGTAATAATGATTAAAAAAATCCCACAGGTTATTTCTTATAGTCAGAAAAAAAACATCAGGAAACCCTGAAAATAAACTGAAAAGGTCTAAAATCCAATTATCAGTACAACGAAAACTTGTCATCACAGTTACACACGTGCAACTCAAGTCTTATACATCTTACCCCAAATCAGAAGGTCTGTCGACTTGTGGGATGTGGAAATTAAAGAAATAAAGAGAAATAAAAAAGAAATATTTTTTGCCGTTATCGGTACACAACTGTGACAAA
>CM050207.1:20932282-20954782 GCA_027475355.1 Coilia nasus
AAAGCTAAACGTCAGGAGGCCGGCCGAAGCCTTACGTGAGGGTGGCGGACATAGTTACTAGTCATTCGTCACTCTATGAAGGAAAGGCTGACATAAGTAGGCCAGCTGATTTCTACTGACAGTTGTTCTTCTCCACAGCTTCTAATCTTTGGGTTGTGCCACTATGGAGGCCGTGAAGTTCTCCCGGTCCGGTTCTGCGGAGGATCCGGTTCTGCGGAGGATCTTTACTAAGGTGCATCTACAGAGGCACAGGTGGCCCAAGCAGCCGAGGGTTGGGGGGCGAGGCTTGGCGAAGGTGGATGGGGGGGGTCTGCAACTACACCTGTTCTCCTCCTCAGAACTCACAGCACAGAGGAGGTAGCACTGAGGTGGGGGTGGGGGGGTGATGGTGGTGGCAGAGGGTCTAGGAGATGGGGGCAGTAAGAGAGCTGAGATTTGAACTGGGGAGGTGGGGGCAGGGGCATTTCTGATCGCTCACTGAACCAAAAGGAAATAAATAATTACATAAATAAACGCAGCACTCTGGGGAAACTCAAAGGGCTCAAACAAGTCTGAACACATCTGTGAAATGTCCTTCACGAAATGTCACATTAGGATTCTACAAAATACTGTCAAAAATTTGAATGACTTTCTCAAACAACTGCTTTCTGAATGCAGATAAATAATTTAGGCAATAAATAATCCTGGTCGTCAGGAGTATAAGTATAAAACTGCTATAAAAATAGAAAAGGCATAAGAGTTTAGTATAATATACATCGTCATCTGGACAACGAGGCTGATAAACCAGCCCCTCTTACTACCCTTTATTTCGGACAGAGGACCTGGCTGTGCTGCACTGATTAACATTTTCTTCCTGGAGGTGTGAACTCTGGGTAAAGGCAAATAATTTTAAACTTCAGCAATCGCTAACGTCTGGTTGTGATGTGTGGAGTTAGCCTGGCTATTCACCTTATTCTGACACGCCCATTTTCAAAGTTGCTCGTCTTCCGCGTTAGTAACATTACTTCCGGTCGGTTTGCTACAGCAAGTCAGCTACGTTGGAAAACCTTGCGAATAAAGATGGATAGCTTACTCAGAAAGACACCTTAAAAGATCGGATGGAGAGATTGTGCTTCATCACTCGAGGTTAATGAACTCCACTGGGTGGCTGGATGGCATGCAGCTGTGCAGGGGGCGATTTGAAAAAATAAATAAAGAAACATGTCTGAACAGAAAGGGAAATGTTTTTTATTCATGGAAATGGCCATTGTATTTTTAACTTCCCTAACTATGCAGACCTTGCTTAGGATACTAAAAAATAAGGAACAGAAAGAGAGGTGTTTTTTATTAATGGAATGGCCCTTGTATTTTTAACTTCCTATGCAGACCACGTTGCTTAAGCTACTGTTTTTCTAGCAACATCTCTTTAGCTTCTGCAAGCCACCAATACAATAATTTCACTTTAGATAATGCTTAATGAGCACCCAGTCGCACTGTTTCATAGACAGCTACACCTGCACTTGACTGCATGACCCGTCTGCGCCGACAGCAAGTCACTGACGACCCAGCTCTCTCCATTTGGCAAAGCGCACGGATTCACTGCACTCTCCCAACATCATAATTTCCTGTGCTACCATTCTCACGTGTTAATTTAGTTGTTTTGTGTGCGGATCCTGTGGAATATGACGTTATTCTGGTCTGAACGCATTGTATATTTAGCTCGGTCCCGGTATGCCTATCCTCTGGCTGAGCCAAGTTCCCATACGAAAATGTTACAATGTTTTATATTGTGTTTGGTGACGTTCAGAAATATTACATTTAGAAGCACGGGGCAGTAGTCTAATTGCATAGCTTACTCCGATACTAGATGTATGGACCGATGTTTTAGATCGTTAGATTTCAAGTAACATCAGTTGAGTTGCATTAGGGTGCATAGTAACCGGAAATACCGTTACACAACGGAAGCGCGTCACGCTGCCCATGGTCTGTTCCAGAATAAGGTGAATAAGCCTGCTTGTGCACTACAATTCAAATGTAGCACCGGCACACAAAGTGGACGTCATCGCTCACAAACACTCCCTCTGTTTGCTGACTGGTCAGGCAAGATTCTGCCTGAGACAACAATGTCAATGGAAGCACAGCCAGACCCTCTGTACAAAATGAAGTGAAGTGTACTATGCTGGGCTGGTTTACCAGGCTTGTAGCCTGTACTAAGCTTAACAGTTTGTTGATGCAGCACAGCCAGACCCTGTGTACGAAATGAAGAGAAGTGTAGTACGAGGGATTTACCAGGCTACTGGACAACTGCTCATGAGCCCGTTTTTATAAAAACACTCCTCTCCTCTCCTTAACCATGACATGCCTGGGACAGGGGTGGAAATTAAATGTGCAAAATAGGAACTTCTACCAGCCACTGACAAATAAATGGTAAACTTCACCAGCCACAATGGTAAATCATTTTTTTGTTCAGAATCTACCAGCCATACATACTTTACCAGCATTTGGCTGGTGCCAATTGCCATCCCTAGTCTGGGAGCTCTGGTGATGACTGCCGTCAATGAGGGGAACATCAACAACAAAACTGACAAACTGACCAATGAAAATGATCCTGCAGATCACTCTGCACCAATCGAAATGGTCGGTGTCGGTAGGTGCCATTTTTTTCTAATGATGTCAGGCCGGGGTGGAGCCTAGCCTATCGCTTTTGTGAATGGCTGATACTGAAGCACACTGTGGAAATATGCAGCAATAAATAAAAAGAGGTGGTCTCGGTCCTCGATTCCGCACCAACAAACTATTGGAAATGCATTATGGGTAGCTAAGATAAAATACTGATGAGGAATCATCAAGCAGACCAATTTCTGCTTGTTTGCTGACGTTAAAGCGGACCACACTACAGTATGTATAACACATAGTAACAATTTCACTGCCTGGTCCGGGCCAAATAATTGAACTAATGGTCTGAGAAAGCCCTAAGACCAGGGGTCTTTCTGAATTTTGGACAAATCAAACCGCATGACAAAACTGAATCCAGCACTCCACACCTCTCTGCAGCGGCTAAAACCAGTCCCTTTTCCTGGATGTTGTTATTGCTGAGAGCCTGGACGTCTGCAGAGCCAGTCATGCTGAATGTGAGTATTAATGGACTGGGAAGGTTGGCTTTTTTTCTTTTTTTTGTTATTGTTGTCATTTAGTCTGGCTGTCGCACCAAGCTCGTAGATGGAGCTTGGTCTGGCAAACCTGTCATAGACAGGAAGTTCTCAGAGGCAGGATCAACGAGCGTCTTTCAAATGCCGCTGTGTACTACTAGGTAGAGCTACAACCAGTCAGACCACTGATTTCAATGACCTATGCCTAGTATTCGTTTTTCATTGGTGCCTGATTTCTCAGCCAAAAAAACAGCTGAGAATAGGCAGGTTGGCCAGACCAACTTGAAGTCGAAATTCAATGCAGCGTCACAGGCAGTATGGGAGGGCCTCAGCTAGTTGTCATTAATGGTTTTCTTTTCGAACAAGGGTGAGGAATGTTTGAGAGCGCTTTGAATGTTAAAGTAACATGTCAGAGTTTACAGTCCCCACAGTCAACACCAAAGATCTGCCTGGGCATCTTTCAACAGCCCTCCATGTTGTGTCCAGAGCAGCATCAGACAAGGGCAGGGGGGCGCAGCACAGATTAGGGACTGGGGAGACCTAGCTGCTGTGGAGCATGAGGACAGGGTAGTGATTTAACCCTTTGAGGAGTGAATTACTTTTCCCTGTTCTAGAATTCTAAACAAACATTCTTTAGTGCTCATAGAACTTCATGTTAAAATCCCTCAGAGTATTTCTTACTATTTGGGATTCTAATCACACGTGACCGCACTCCTCAAAGGGTACAAACTGACCGGGGTATTCTTAAATACCGAAGGTATGACTTCTAATACCGTGGCCTCCAACAGTAGCCAGGCTAGCACCAACTAGTGCCACCACTCAGTTTAATTTACCTCCAGCAACTGCATCAGGGAGCATGAGCATAGGCTTTGGTTGGCTCTGTCTCTGAATGCCACGTGAACAGACGGAGGGCTGAAAAGGATGACGTTGAACTCAAGCTTTCAAATTGAAGCTTTAAAGCCAGAACAAGAAAAACGCTTGAGGAATTTTGTCGATGGCAAAGACTCACTGTGATCTTGGAGGCCATGGTATTAAAAGTCATACTGTTGGTATTTAAAGTAATTTACACTGTATTATCAAAATACCACCCAAGCCTAACAATAATCAATAATGGTAGTATTTTAAAGCAACACTAAGTAGTTTTCGTCTTCAGTCGCCCTACAGGTCAGAAGCGAAACAGTCTCATTCGAACTACAGAAAGACGCTGCACTTCTCCAAACTTAGTGCAGTTACAGTCCATGGAGGGCAATAAAGCGAATTCAGAAGTGCCTTTCACCCCGTTACAAGTTGATGAACCACTGAAACCATTTTGGAGACATTATTTTAAGGTTAAAGGTGTTGCTTTAAAACAAGTAGGCAATGGTCGTAAGCAATAATGGTAACCATGATTACAGCACTCTTAATATACAGCTCCTATTCTCTCTAGGCCGATGCCGTTCAAGACCAGTCGAGCCTTTGTAATCAGCAGTCATACTTCCGCCCTTCAAAGCCAAAAGGACAGTAGCTACACATTTTGTGAAAAACGAGTTTCGACCGGAAATCGACTTTATAACACCTCTTTTGTCTTGTGACCACATCTTGTCCTTCTTCCCATTAAGAAAGTACATAAAAGCATTACAGCCATCATACCATACCTACAGCATGTTTGACTGGTCAGCATGACAACTTCAAAGGCATTTTTCTCCGGTTCAGTGACCACGTAGTTACTGCACTTTGCCTCTGTAGGGCAGCATTATTCTCCGAAGACCTCTTCTGACAGTTAGGGATGTGTATGTGCACAAGGAGTACCCAAGGAGTGTCTATGTACGCTTCAAAACGTGTGTCCTTGACAGTGAGCCATGATGGTGGTTGTGACCAAGCTGGGGTTTTCACTTTGCTGCATATTGCATCTTCACTACAGGTAATACTGTCCGTATTTCTTCACAAAACAAAACCAACGGTTACATCAACAAGTGAAAACCAAAACTGGGAGCGTGATTTCATAAAATGACTTCAAGTTTTCTTGTTAAGAAATAAAAGTTTAGCAAGTCAATAAATAAATAAATTAATAAATAAACAAACAAACATTCTCTTCAAATGTCTTCAAAGCAACATGAACAGAGCTTGCAATAACTTAACCCCCAACCCCCCCAACCCTTCCCCCCTCCAAGAAGAAAATAACGTGAACGAAACGAAGGCTTCAGTGAGACTGGAACTAAACAGCGCTCAACATTTGACAATAATAATAATAATAATAATAATAATGATAATAGTAATAATAATCATAGTGATAATGCAGCACTGTCTGGCTTCACGTTTAGAGCAGTGGGCTGTATGGATTTGTGCTGGATGGTGGGTTGGGTTTGGGGGAGGGAGGTGGGGTGGGGGTGTGGTGGGGTTGGGTTTGGATAGAGGGAGGTGGGGTGGGGGGTGTGGTGGGCTGAGGTTTGGGTAGAGGGAGGTGGGGTGGGGGGTGTGGTGGGGTTGGGGGGTGAATAGTGGGGTGGGGTTGTGGTGAGGTGGGGTTGGGTTAGGGGGAGGAAGGTGGGGTTGTGGTGTGGTGGGGTTGGGTTGGGGGGGTCAATAATTTTGGCCACTGGTATTTTAGTGTGCATTTCAGCTACCTGTACTTCTGACTCCACACAGCTTACACAGCAAACTAGTAATATGGCACCAAAGCTTTGATAGGAAAACAAAACTAAAAAACAAAACAAAATAAAACACAGCCATGTCAAAAATACAATACAGAAAACTCGGCGGCGCAATATATAGAAATGTAAAGAAGCCGCTTCTCAGAAATATATTTTTTGTGTGTGTGTCCAGGTGTGCTGTTCTCCATCTCTCCGTGATTAAAACCAACGGGGGTGTGGGGGGTTCCCCGAGAGGCGGATCTCTAGTGCCGTGCATAGAGAGGGAGGGGCGGGGCAGGAGAGGAGAGGAGAGAGGAGAGGAGAGGAGAGGCGGGGAGTGGTTAGGCGAAGAAAGAGGAGGAGATGGGGGTAGGAGGAAGAGAAGGGGGGGTCTTTTTCACTAACTTGTTTTCCACACTCCACTTACCAGAAAAAAAACACAAAACTTCCTAACAAGTCCACTAGGGGGCAGAGCTCAGTAGGGCTTGCTGTCGTTTTTGGATCGCTTGAGCTGAACCTTCAGGCGCTTCATGCCGATCTGGAAGCCGTTCATTGACTGGATCGCCGCCTGAGACGACACGGGATTGTCATAGCTCACGAAGCCTGCAGGGGGAGACATGACAACAGCACAGTCATGACTGGGTTAATACACACACACACACACACACACACAGGATCGCTGCCTGAGACAACATAAGATTGTCATAGCCCATGCCTGGGTTCATGACTTGTTAATAAAGACCTTAGACGAGATCTCACACACACACCTCACCGAAACACTTGCTGAGGTTGGTCTGCTTGTCGATGAAGACCTTGGCGGAGATCACACACACACACACACACAGGACTCACCGAAACACTTGCTGAGGTTGGTCTGCTTGTCGAAGATCTTGGCGGACATGACACACACACACACACACACACACACACACACACACACACACACACACACACAGAACTCACCGAAACACTTGCTGAGGTTGGTCTGCTTGTCGATGAAGACCTTGGCGGAGATGACGGTGCCGAAGGGCATGAACATCTGCAGCAGGTCCTGGTCTCCAAACTCCTGCGGCAGGTGGTAGATGAACAGGTTGGCTCCTTCTGGACCTTCAGGAAGAGCAGGAGGAAGAGGAGAAGGAAGAGGAGGAGGAAGAGGAGGAGGAAGAGGGAGGAGGAACAGGAGGAGAAGGAAGAGGAGGAGGAGGAGAAGGAAGAGGAGGAAGAGTAGGAGGAGAAGGAAGAGAAGGAGAAGGAAGAGGAGGAGGAACAGGAGGAGGAACAGAAGGAGAAGGAAGAGCAGGAGGAAGAGGAGGAGGAGGAGAAGAGGAGGGAGGACAGGAGAAGGAGGCAGTAGAAATATGTAAAAGGAGAGAAAGGAGGTGGAAGAGGAAGTAGGTAGTTGGAGGAGGAGGAAGAGAAAGAGGAGAGGAGGAAGAGGGAGGAAGAGGAAGCAGGAGAGGGAGGAAGAGGAAGCAGGAGAGGGAGGAAGAGGAGGAAGCAGGAGAGGGAGGAAGAGGAGGAGGAGGAAGCAGGAAGAGGAAGCAGGAGAGGGAGGAAGAGGAAGCAGGAAGAGGAAGCAGGAGAGGGAGGAAGAGGGAAAAAGAGGAAGCAGGAGAGGGAGGAAGAGGGAGGAAGAGGACGCAGGAGAGGGAGGAAGAGGAAGCAGGAGAGGGAGGAAGAGGGAGGAAGAGGAAGCAGGAGAGGAAGGAAGAGGAGGAGGAGGAAGCAGGAAGAGGAAGCAGGAGAGGGAGGAAGAGGAAGCAGGAAGAGGAAGCAAGAGAGGGAGGAAGAGGAAGCAGGAGAGGGAGGAAGAGGAAGCAGGAGAGGGAGGAAGAGGAAGCAGGAGAGGGAGGAGGAGGAATCAGGAGAGGGAGGAAGAGGAGGAGGAAGATGAGACGTTACCCTGCTGGATGAGAGGACAATGCCTTCACATACAAACCGAGATAATAGGCACTACAGATCTAGAACAGTCTAGAAGAGTCCACCAAAGTTCCACCAAAGCCCCATTACAAAGGGCTGGTTCTCAGAGGCCAAAAGACAGAGAATGCAGCCTCATACAGTCATGTTCAACACCCAGACAACTGGCACTTCAGCGCAGCTGCTAAACATAGAGAATGCAGTGTAGAACAGTCTAGGACAGTCACGTGTCACCAAGGCCCCCTTTAGAAAGGCCTGGTTCTCAGAGGCTATGAGCAAGAGGGAAAAAACAAGAACCTTTTGATGGATTTCCTCATATTTTACGAAAACAGTTGGCAACAGAGTTGAGAAAGAAATCAGTGCTGTAGAAATGAACATCCCGGCCAGGATGTGGCTCTTACCCGTGCTTTGATTGCCACTTGCTGTTGCAGCGGATTTAAAACAAGACACAATCCTTAACAGCACATCATAATGCAGTGCCTGACATGCTTAATGACCCCCTACACTTGAAACAGTGACGCTTCTGGACAATCTCGTCCAGACGTCACCTTAAGACATGGGTACGGTGACGTTCAGACCACACTGTCCAGAAACGTCACCATTTCAACTGTAGGCTCCTCCCCAACAACACTTCACTACATGCAGAGGTGGACAAACTGGCTTGAGAAAGTAAAAGTCCTGCCATGTATTCCCTCTCCCTGTGCTACTAACACAGGTGACTTCGCTAACTAGCTCATCTACCTGGCTGAACAGGTGTGCTAGCTGGGACCAGCTGGTTAAGTGGATTGGCTGGAACACATGTGGACGTGCAGGACTTGTACTTACTGAAGCTAGGATGTCTGCCTCTAACTGCATGGCTGACTGATTGACAAGGGTACTGCACAATTACTTTAGATTTTACCTTTTTATCGGTTTCACACTTCCCTACACTTTATGTGACAGCACAACCCACAAAGCATAACTCGATAACTGTAATACTTTATAAACCTGTACAACTTTTACAGGCAAAGCTAAAGGGATATAAAAATTACAATTTACGAGCCTAGAAATATGTTACATCATCTTTTTTAAGTTTCACTTCTCCAACAACTGCCATTTCCTTAATAAAAAAAAGTTAGCAAGTCATTTTTGTATGCACACCATTATGGCCCAATCACCCCAGCTCACCTCAAAATTGCCCCAAAATCACCCCCCTCCCACCCCAGCTTCTCTAGACCCTGACACAAAATCACCCCCAAAATCACCCCTCCTACTCCAACTGTAGGTCCTGACACAAAATCACCCCAAAATCCCCCCCCCCCCCCCCCCAAAAGCAATGCATTCTGGACTTGAAATAGTGACGTTTTTGGACAATCTCGTCTGAACGTCACCTTTACACATGGGTACAGGGTGGTACGGTGACGAGATTGTGTAAAAAACAAGCCCAACATTATCCCCCCTGCCCTACCAACCCATACACTCCCTATGTAGGTAAAACTTTTTTTTTTGAGAAAACACAAGATACTTCTGCACCTAGGAAAAGTATCTTTGGAGAAGAGATTTAAGCCTAACTGACTACAACCCCTACCTTCTGGCTGTTCTGGCGGTTGCCCCCCCCCCCCCCCCCCCCCCCCCCTTCATACCCTCATGAAACCCCCCCTACCATATCCCTCCCTTAATACCCTCAGGTACCCCCCCCCAGGGCACTTGCCTTCCTTCTGGCTGCCGGCGGCCCCCATGCTCTGCTGGGAGAGCAGGCTCTGGTTTGTAGAGGCTGGGCAGGGCGGCGGCGGGCGTACTGCTGGATCCCTGAGTAGGCGGCCTGCGTCAGGGCCCTCCATGGTGCTCGCCGAGCCGTTCGACAGCCCCCCCGCTCCCCAGACCGCCGTTCAGCGCTGCCTATGCCTGCTGGGGGGGAGGGGGACACGTCAGGGGGTGTGTGTGTGTGTGTGAGTGAGTGAGAGACAGCCCCCCCGCTCCCCAGGACCGCCGTTTCAGCGCCACCATGCCTGCTGGGGGAGGGGGACACGTCAGGGGTGTGTGTGTGTGTGTGTGTGTGTGTGTGTGAGAGAGTGTGACAAAGAGATGCTCCCAAGACCGCCGTTCAGCACCGCCATGCCTGCTGGGGGAGGGGGACACGTCAGGGGCGTGTGTGTGTGTGTGTGTGTGTGTGTGTGTGTATATAAGGGCCCGTCCACATCACAACGTTTTCAGGTCAAAACGGTTAAAGTTTGTTTGCGTAATGCAACTGTTTCTACCTTCTGACATTGAACTACAGGATGTTTTTTGTATACATCGCTAGTTCAGCCCAACAAACGCTTTTCACGTTATGCGTTTTTAAATAGGGCAACTGTCGCTGCATCCGACCCATCTAAACTAGAACACACATTGCTAAAATCAACATACATTACATGTTTAAAGTGAATCATTGCGCTTCTGATCATGCCCCCTCAAAGCTTGGACAGCACACCTTCTGCAGATGAAAACGCAATGAAAACGTTCCCGTGTGGACGTAAATATGTACTGCTCCGTTGTCGTGTGGACTGCGACTTTTTTTTTTAACCCGCAAAGAAAAAAAAAATCCAGGAACGTTGTTGTGTGGACGGGGGCCTGAGAGAGAGAGAGAGAGAGAGAGAGAGAGAGAGAGAGAGGAGAGAGAGAGATGAGGAGAGAGAGAGATGAGAGAGAGAGAGAGAGAGGAGAGAGAGGAAGAGAGAGAGAGAGAGAGAGAGAGATGCTCCCAAGACCGCCATTCAGCTCAGCCCACGCCTGCTGAGGGGGACATGTCAGTCAAGGGTGTGTGTGTGTGTGTGTGTGTGTGTGTCTCCGTCCCACCCAAACACATCCAAACAAAACAACTGGTCTCACCTAAAAAGCCAATACATGCCAACAGCTATTCTGTGCGTCTGTCTGTGAGCAGGACATTCTCATACTCCATAGTAGGCCATACCCATATAGCACCAATAGTAGGCATTACCCATATAACCACCCACAGTGGGCCATACCCATACAGCACCCACAGGGGGCCATACCCATACACCACCCATAGTAGGCCCATATACCACATAATAGGCCATTCTCATATAGCGCCATATCCAGCCAAATTACACCATCCTCCACCCACAAACCACTGCCCTTCTGCCACTTTGCTTTCAAAATAAAAGTCATCCTTATATAGCTCCCATAGTAGGCCATACCCATATAGCGCTCATAGTAGGCCATTCTCATATAGCGTCCATAGTGGGCCATTCCCAGCCAAATTACACCATCACCACAGCTTCCTAATCCCCCCAGAAGACAAAATAAACACACCTACTGTGGCCCAGATCACCACCCACTCCACCCACAAACCATCTCCATAACCGCCTACTACCAACATGCCACCCTCCAATCACAAGACACTGCACTTCTGCCGCTTTTAAATTAAAAGTCCCACCTTTTGGGCTTTGTCTACCCACCTCGCTCCACAAACACCTACTACCAACAAGCCACCCTCCACCCACCCCACCACTACCTACTACCAACAAGCCACCCTCCACCCACAAACCACTGCCCTTCTGCCACTTCACTTTCAAATTAAAAGTCCCACCTGTTTGGCTGAGTCTACTTGCCCCGCCCCAGCTGTTCTGTGAATGCTCTGTTAAAAAAAAATACCATCCAATTGCAACACAGATATATTGGTGTGCCACCATGTGTTGTTGTGCATGTGTGTCACCATGTGTTGTGTGTGTGTGTGTGTGTGTCACCATGTATTGTTGTGTGTACGTGTGTGTGTGTGTGTGTGTGTGTGTGTGTGTGTGTGTGTGTGTGTGTGTGTGTGTGTGTGCGCGCATGTGTCATCACGTGTTGTGCATGTGTGTGTCACCATGTGTTGTTGTTTGTGCATGTGTATGTGTGTTGTTGTGTGTGCATATGTGTGCGCGCGCGCGTGTGTGTGTATGTGTGCATGTGTTGGTGTGTGTCTGTGTGTGTGTGCTCACCTGCGAGGGAGCCCATGTTGAGGCCGGCTCCAGCACTGGTTGCCAGGGACTGCAGCGCCCCCAGAGTGTGTGTGTGTGTGTGTGTGTGTGTGTGTGTGTGTGTGTGTGTGTGCGCGCGCTCACCTGCAAGGGAGCTCATGTTGAGGCCGGCTCCAGCACTGGCTGCCAGGGACTGCAGCGCCCCCAGAGACGCCATGGGGTTCACCGAGGAGTTAGTGCTGGAGGTGGGGGAGGAGCCCGCTGACAGGGAGGAACGAAGAGACGGGGGAGAGAGGGGAGGGAGAGAGGGGGGAAAGAAAAAGAGGGGGGCGGGAGAGCGAGACAAAGAGGGGGAGAAAGAGAGAAAGGGAGAGACAAAGTGGGAGAGAAAAGGAAAGACCTAGATTAAGATATTGTCCATCTTATTCGCAACCATTGCAAGCTGCATGTCTGAAACTGGATATGTATATACTGGTGTGGAAGGGGGGCGTGGTTAACTGTAAAAGGAGGCAGGGTTATCTGTAAAGGAGGCGAGGTTAAGTGTGAAAAGGAGGTGGGGCAGTAGCATGCACACGTGCGTGTGAGAGGCAGGAGAGGCAGCAGGTATACCGGCACAGGTCAGCACAGTGAGTGTGCACAGAGAGCAGGGCTAGACTGGGGTGGGCTGGGGTGGGGTAGGACTAGATTTGGGTGGGATAAGACTAGGTTTGGGTGGGGTAAGACTAGGTTTGGGTGGGGGGTGGGGAAGGACTAGGTTTGGGTGGGGAAGGAATAGGTTTGGGTGGGGTAGGACTAGGTTTGAGTGGGGTAAGATTGGATGGGGTGGGGAGTAGCAGTAAGATTGGCTGTGAGGGAATGGGGGGTGGTATTGGTAGGTGTGGTACTTGAGGGTATTTGGAGGGGGTATTGGTAGGGGTGGTATCTGAGCGTATTTGGAGGGGGTATTGGTAGGGGGGTTGCCACCTGAGGGTAATTGGGGGGGTGGGGGGGTGGTATATTTGGAAGGGGGGTTGGTACCTGAGGGTATTTGGGAGAGGGTATATAGGGGTATTTGGAAGGGTTGGGGGTATTGGTACCTGAGGTGTGACGACCCCCTGTGCCCCCTTCAGGTCTTCTCTGCCAGTGCACGGGCAGAGCTGGGCCTGGTTGTCTAATGCAATCATTGAGTGCACCTGTCTTTCGGGTGGGGCTATAAAAGGGGTTCCCTTCTCCCTCTCATTAGGCACTTCTCTTTATTTGTTTAGGCACCCTTTTGTTGGTTCTCCTCTCTTTGTCTTTACTCTCTCTTCCTCTCTCTCTCTAACATACTGATGCTTAACATTGCACCCATACATTCACTATCCCCTAGACTTTGGTTAACTATTCTTAATAAACTGCAGCTTTGGTTTAAACCTATAACCTTGTTGTTGTGTCCCTCTTTATGTTGCGGTTGTGGAACGAGCTGGCCGTAACATAAATTGGGGTTCTCGTCCCAGTCTGAGTCTGAAAAAGGTGGTTTTATACGGGACCGCAGTATTTGTCTTCATCCAGCTGAGAATGTTTGGTTGTGTAGCTAATTAGCCAATCAGTCTCTGGTCAGGAGAGTGCTCCTGCTTGGCTTTGCCTCTCCATCGGAGTACTGTTTGTTATTTTGCTTTGTTATTTTTAATTTATTGTTTTGAGGGGTAATCCTGGCCCGGAGTTCTGAACTCCTGTCGGGGGCACGCTTCGTGCAGCTCAGTTAACTGGCTGTATCGAGTTCAGCATTAACCAGTCGCCCCGAGGTCGGGCAGGCCCTGGAAGACTAGCTAGGCGGCCAGTTAGTTGTTTGGGGATATTAGTCAGAACACCAGAGAACTCTTGTTTATGAAGAATATCAGCGGCGACCACCTGCAGTTTCACCTGGAATGTATGCAGAGTATGTTGGCCTGTGCCTGTGGATCTGGTAAGGGAATGCATGTTTGTCAGTGATGTTATTTCGTTATTGTTTGCGTTAGCGTGCTATCTGTAGCGGGATTCCGCTCTCGTTTCTTGAACGTTCTATTTCTATTTTTAGAACCGTTTTGACGTTGTTGATTAGCTTTACTGTTTGATTTGGTGCACGCAAACGTTTAGGCTATGTGTAAGTTACTTTGTTGGGGAGGTTTAAAGCCTCTTTGCCCTTGATTTTGAAAGTAATGTAGCCTGTGTTGAATGAGGGATGCAACAGGAATTTCTGGGCATATGTTAAATGTTTGCATAGAGAGTCTGAAGTTTTGCCTGGTTGCTTGCCCTCACTGGGTGCAACCTGTAAATTCTATAGTCTGCTTGTTTGTGTGGAGAGTTGAGAATATTAGAAGCCTGTATTTTGTGCCTCATTGTTTTTTTTTCTGTGCCTTTTGTTTTAGTCCCGTTTTAATTGTGCAAAGTCAAATTAAAAGTAAGCCTGTGCAGTTGCATCTGTGTCTGTGGGGGCATAGATAGCTCAATACCTAGCTACTGAGGTTGTGGATTTGGTGTTGATTGGTGTGCTGATTGGCTTGTTGTGTGGGCATTTTGAGAATGGTCTCTCCTGAAGACTTTATTGCAAAGCCCTCTGAAGAGTTGCTTGTAGCTTTAATCAAAGAACAGCTATGGACAGTTGGCGAGCATTTTGAGTTGCTGATTACAGCTCAGGAGAAGAAATTAAAAGAAACATTGTTCCTGGCAATTAAAAACCAGCTGTGTGTTAAGGGTGTGTTGCAGGAAGTTGAGCCGTCAGAGCAGAATGAGGTGGACAAACTAAGGGGTGAGAAGGAGGCAAGGCTTTTGAAGGAGAAGGAAATGGAGTTTTGAGCTTCGTAAACTTGAGTATCAGGTACAACTGCAGCGTATGGAGAGTGAGGAGCGCGATCGTGAGCGTGATCATGCCCTGGCTATTTAAAAAGCTTGAGTTAGAGTTGAAGCACTGTGAATCTCCACAGTCTGCCTCCCCTCCTGTTTCCCAGCAGCCTTATTTTGATGTCTGTAAGAACATTCGTTCTGGTCCCACCATTTAACATCACTATGTATAGCAAGTATGGCCTTTATTGTTACAATCAGTACTCAGTGGAAGGCCCAGGATGTGTTTTCTGCCCTGGATATTGACCGGGCTAACCAGTATGATGTGGTGAAAACCACCATCTTGCATGCTTACGAACTGGTCCCTGAGGCCTACCGTCAGAGGTTCAGGTATGCTAGAAAGTCTGAACAGCAGACATTTGTGGAGTTTGCCTGTGAAAAAGAGCGCCTGTTTGACAGGTGGTGCTGTGCACAGAAGGTAGAATCCAAGGAGGACCTAAGAAGGTTGGTTTCTTTTAGAGGACTTCATGAATGGTCTCCCTGAGGTGGTTGCAGTCTACCTAAATGAGCACCAGGTGAAAACCTTAGATGCAGCAGCTGTTTTGGCAGACCAGTATGTGTTAGTACACAAGCGAGTTTTTGATAATCGTTGGGTTAGCCATCAGGGTAGGACTAGAGTTCCATCTAGGAGTAAGCAACATTGTGGTGGGGATAACTCTTCACATTGCTCTCCCTCTGCTTCTAGTTATTTTTCTTCTGGTAAAACAGAGGTCAGATGCTTTTATTGCAAAAAGGTAGGCCATAAAGTTTCTGACTGTCTTGCTCTTAGTAAACGGGACAAGAAAACATCTTAGATCAAAGTTGGAGCTACTCCAGTTTTCCAGAGGTTGTTTTTTTTCTTTTCTCCTATGCTTATATTTAAGTGTGGTTTGTCTTGTCTTTCCTTAGTCCTAGGGCCCAGGATTTTGGAAGGTGGGTTTCTGAAAGGAACACAGGTGGTCTTTGTCTTTGTTTTGTTTGTGTTGAGGTTTCCTATAGGATTCCTATAGGGAGGGTTCCCTTCTCCCTCTCATTAGGCACTTCTCTTTATTTGTTTAGGCACCCTTTTGTTGGTTCTCCTCTCTTTGTCTTTACTCTCTCTTCCTCTCTGTCTCTAACATACTGACGCTTAACATTGCACCCATACATTCACTATCCCCTAGACTTTGGTTAACTATTCTTAATAAACTGCAGCTTTGGTTTAAACCTATAACCTTGTTGTTGTGTCCCTCTTTATGTTGTGGTGTGGAACGAGCTGGCCGTAACAGAGGGTATTTGGGAGGGGGTATATGGGAGTATTTGGAAGGGAGGGGGTATTGGTACCTGAGCACACTGAGTGGGTATTGGTAGGCGGGGGTGGTACCTGAGGGTAATAGGATAGGGGTTGTATTGGTAGGGGGTATTTGAGAGGAGGGGTATTGGTAGGGGGTATTTGAGAGGGGGGGTATTGGTAGGGGGTATTTGAGAGGGGTGGGGGTATTTGGGGGGGTATTTGAGAGGGGGGGTATTTGGGGGGGTATTTGAGAGGGGGTATTTGGGGGGGTATTTGAGAGGGGGTATTTGGGGGGTATTGATACCTGAGCTGGTGAGCACACTGAGGGGGCTGCTGAGGTGGTGAGCGCGCTGCTTCCTGTGGGCGTGGCCTGTGTACCGCTCGCCGCCGCCGCTAGCGCTGCCAGATTCTGCATAGCACTCAGACCTGAGCACATACCGCAGGACAGCAGGAGAGAGAGGAGGAGATACCGCAGGACAGGAGGAGAGGAGAGGAGAGGAGGACGGGGAGGAGAGGAGGGGAGGAGGAGAGAAGGAGGAACAGGAGGAGAAGAGGAGAGGAGGGGAGGAGGAGAGGAGGAGGACAGGAGGAGAAGAGGGAGGGGAGGAGGACAGAAGGAGGACAGGAGGAGGAGGGGAGGAGAGGAGGACAGAAGAGGAGGGAAGGAGGAGAGAAGGAGGACAGGAGGAGGAGAAGAGGGGAGGAGGGGAGGGGAGGAGAGGAGGAGGAGAGAGGAGGAGAGGAGGAAAGGGGAGGAGGAGAGAAGGAGAGGAGGAGAGGAGGAAAGGGGAGGAGGAGAGAAGGAGAGGAGGAGAGAAGAGGAGGGAAGAGGAGAGGAGGAAAGGGGAGGAGGAGAGAAGGAGGGGAGGAGAGAAGAGGAGGGGAGGAGGAGAGGAGGAAAGGGAAGGAGAGAGAGGAGGAGAGAAGGACAGAAGGAGGACAGGAGGGGGGGAGGAGGCAGATACCACAGGACAGGAGGAGGAGAGGAGAGGAGGAGGAGAGGAAGGGGGAGGATGAAGAGGACGAGAGGAAGAGGAGGAGGAGTGGTAGAGGTATCAGGGAGGAGAATGACATGGAGAGAAAAGGGAGGAAGAGAAGAGCAGGAGGAAGAATGGGGAGGGGGAGGAGGAGATGGAAGAACAGGAGGTGAAGGAGGAGAGGAAAAGGAATGGAGGAGAAGAAAGAGAGGGGCAGGAGAGGGTGAGAGAGAGCAAAAAGAGGAGACATCAGTGAGCGTGAGGGTTCCCACATCAGACCACAGGACAGAACACGTCATACAGACATGAAGTGCAGAGAGTGGATGAGAAGATGAACAGAGGAACAGAACGAGCAAGCAGCAGCACAGATGCAGTTTAAGACATTACGCAAGAGACGATGAGAAGATTACCATGACAACTAGAGGACAACTAGAGGACAACTGTTTTGCTCATTCACTACGGGCACATGGTAGGATCGGATTGGATTGGTATTGGATTGGGTGTTGCTACCCAACGGGTGGTCTGTCCCAAATCCCTGTGCACATGAGAGTTCGTGTAAGCGGATAATGGTCAGAGATCTGGCCGTTTCCGCTACGCTAGATGGCGCTGTATTCCTTTCAACAAGTGGTGTTAGAAACTACTTCAGGTTGACGGCTTGCTAAAAAGAACATAAACAAACTATCTGGCGGGATACAAAACAAAGATAGCGCTCGAGGAGGTTGACAGAGCAGCATTTGCATGCATGTTGTGCATTCTCCTTTGTTTGGAAAGTCCGTATCAAAGAACAAACAGCTTTTTTGGTTTCCTTGATACGACATGAACTGTGCCGTCTGGGTTTGATATTTTGATTTGGTTTGATAAAGCAATTTAGGACAACGAGACGTGTTGAGAGCAGGCGCTAGAAAGCCTCGACGTTCAGTATGGATGAAAATCAGGGACAGAAGCTTCTGGGATCGAGTGGTCTTACATGCGCAGTACGCGAATCCAAACCAATACCGTGCACAAGGCGGCACCAAGCGGATTAACATCGGCTTAAGCCAGGGGTTGCAATCGGATTCGCGGAAACCAATCCCTATACGATCTTTAGCCTGTGCACATGAATTCGATACGATCCCAAACCATTTCCAATCGGATTCAACTCGTCCATGTGCACGCAGTGAATGTACATACACTACTCTTCTACCAGCTTATCTCTCTCTCTTTCTCACACACACACACCCTTGTCATGCGGCTTCATACAGTGCCACTGTGTGGCTGGCAGTGTGAGCAGAGGCAGATTGTCTGCTCTGTCTCTGTCTCTCACACACACACACACACACACACACACACACACTTGCCATGGGCTTCATACAGTGCCACTGTGTGTGGCTGGCAGTGTGAGCAGAGGCAGATTGTCTGCTCTGTCTCTGTCTCTCCCACACACACACACACACACACACACACACACGTCATGGGCTTCATACAGTGCTACTGTGTGTGGCTGGCAGTGTGAGCAGAGGAAGATTGTCTGCTCTGCAGTCGGCTGCTTCGCTTCACAAAATCTTATGAGCGATGGAGAGCAAAAAGATGGTTTCCTTCCTGCACACAGATGCAGTTGTAACACATAAAACTAATCTACTTTACCTGCACTACACTACAGCACTATACTGCCCTACAAAGCCAAAGGGCAGTAACTACATATTCTGTCAAATTGAGTTTAGACTAGAAATAAACTTCATAACATCCTCCTATGTCTTGTGACCAAATCTCTTGCTTCTTCCTATTAAGAAAGTACATAAAAGCATCCCCACTATTATAGCTACATCATGTTTTACTGGGCAGTGTGACAACTTTGAAGGCATTTTTGTTGGCATAGTTACTACACTTTGCCTTCGCAGGGCAGTATAGCCTACGGGCACACTTAGTGTGGGGCACCGCGAGACACATCTAGCTCCATCTTTTGTGCTTTTGCATAGTGTGCTGTGCTTATATTTTTGTTCAGCACATTGAACTGCCTTTGTGTATGAAACGCGCTGCACAAATAAACTTGCCTTGCCCTGCCTTAAGTGAAGGGGTAGGCATGGGTATGAGGGGGTCAGGTAAAAGGATGGGGCTCTGTGCAGAAGCATTAGGCTCTGAGGGAGGTGGATGTGTGGGTGGTTGGGTGTGGGTATGAGGGGGGCAGGTAGAAGGATTAGGCTCTGAGGGAGGTGGATGTGTGGGTGGTTGGGTGTGGGTATGAGGGGGGCAGGTAGAAGGATTAGGCTCTGAGGGAGGTGGATGTGTGGGTGGTTGGGTGTGGGTATGAGGGGGGCAGGTAGAAGGATTAGGCTCTGAGGGAGGTGGATGTGTGGGTGGTTGGGTGTGGGTATGAGGGGGGCAGGTAGGAAGGATTAGGCCTCTGAGGGAGGTGGATGTGAGAGTGGTTGGGTGTGGGTATGGGGGGGGCAGAAGGGTGGGGTTCTGAAGTGGTGGGGTTCTGAAGTGGTGGGCATAGGTCTTGGGGGGGGTGGGCAGAAGGGTGGGCCTCTGATGGGGGGTGAGTGGAAGGGCGATGGTCTTGTTGGATGGGCGTGGCTCTGACAAGGGTCAGTGGGGCTCTGAGAGGGAGGGGTGGGAAGAAGGGTGGGGGGCATGTGGCGTGGTGGAGGGTGGGGTGGGGGGGGATCAGGGGGGCAGAGAGGCAGGCGGGTGGAAACAGGGGTGCTGTGTCTTACCTGACGTGGGGTGGCGGGGGTTAGGGGGTGGTGGTTAGGAGGGCAGAAGGGGGTGTGGTATCTTACCTGACATGGGGTGGTGGTGTAGTGTTGCTTCGTCAACGAAAAT
The DNA here is from genome assembly GCA_027475355.1 of Coilia nasus. NCBI lineage: Eukaryota > Metazoa > Chordata > Actinopteri > Clupeiformes > Engraulidae > Coilia > Coilia nasus. The sequence goes on from CM050207.1 coordinate 20,951,747, forward strand.
AATGACTAAATATTGGCGTCAACGAACCTTTATCATGTGATAAAAACGGAGACGAGACGAGACGTAAATGCTGGTCTTGTGACGATAACTATAGTTAAATATACAATGCAATATAGATGACGAATAAAACGAGACTAAATGTGGCTTACAAAATAAAAACTATGCTGAAATGTCTCTTCATTTTCGTTGACCAAAACTCGTTTAGGCGGGTTATTTATTTATTTATTTATTTATTTATTTATTTATTTATTTAAGTAAGCCTATTTGCGTTCCTTGTATCTCAGTTCCGGACTGCAGACACATGTGACTGATCCCCTTCGCGGCATTATTTAAAAGTATTGCACAGAGATAAGGACTATGGCCAGGCCAGAGGGGGGTCCTCTTTGGACGAAAGAGAAGAGACAACATTTGGACAACATTGGATGAATAAAGTATGTCTGCTCTAAATGTTAACGTAAGGTATACAAGTTAAGGCACTGTTCGTTTGCTACTCGTCTAAGGCAGGCTGTAGCTTGCTAAAATGCCTCTATACCTCGATACTCCTTTATCCACTATGACCATCTTATCAGACAGGATTTCTTGTAAAGATTCCCGAGTGTCCATGCGTATATTATTATCATGCGAATATTATTTCTCCAAAACGAAATATCTCTAGCCCCACGACGTAATGCATCACAGGCAATGTGTTAACATCTAGCTAATGTCTTCCAGACATTCATGTTACTTCGTGGGGCTAGAGACCTGGGGCGTTTTGGAGAAATAACATTGCTTAAGCATGGATACTAGCGATCTTTACAAAAAATCCTGTCTGATAAGATGACATTGTGGATGTATTCATGGATGTATGAAGGCAGTTTAGAAAACTATAACCTGCTTTAGATGGGCAGCAAACCGAGTACAACAGGTAGCCTTATTATTATGCTTGTTAGCTATATTCTTCGAGAGTGGTCTTGAATGAATCGTGGTGATCTACGTATGCTTCCAAGCTTTCATTATGACCAAGCTACTGATTTTAGGGATGGTGTTTGAGGCTCCTTGCACTTGTTTTTTGCTGTGTACAATCATGACAGTCAATAAGAAGCCTGAAAAGGAACAGTCAAGAAAAAATCTTTTTTATAGCTCCATGTGTATCCTGTTTCACTTCTTTTAAGAGTAAATTTGAAACAGATCTGTACTACTACCCTATTCAGGTTCGTATAACATCACTATGTATAGATACGTGGTTGAAAGGATGTTAGTGAATGATTCAGAGCACGTCGCATTTTGAATGCCATCACTTATGGTCTTGTGATGCCTATTTTTTTTCTAAAACAATTGTATGTTATACATTCAAACCAGAGCATCTTCTCTGTCTGGAATTAATGTAGTCTACAGTATTTTTGAGTCTATTAGGTAACAATAATGTAATAACAACCTTTTTTTACATTGTTTTTGACTAAAAGAAAATGTTGGTTTTCTCTGTATTATTAGCTACTTGTATTATATTGTACTATATGTACTGGCTTAAATAGAATTGCGTTATATACTGGGTTAAATAAAATTTCCATTGACTAAAACTAGATTAAAATGTAATCAGTTTTTGTCAACTAAAACTAGACGAAAATACTCATGGATAACTCTGACAAAAATAAGACTAAAATGCTCAGACTTTTAGTCAACTAAAACGTGACTAGACTAAAAAGGGTATGGACGTGACTAAAACTAATAAAAACTAAAATGACAGCTTCATGCAAAGGCTAGACTAAAACAAAAATTAAAACAGGCCGCCAAAAACAACACTAGTGGGGTGGGGGGGGTGGCAGAGACGGGGGTGTGGTATCTTACCTGACATATGGTGGGGGGGTGGTGGTTAGGAGGGCAGAACGGGGTGTGGTATCTTACCTGACATGGGGTGGGGTGGGGGGTAAGGTGGCAGAGACGGGGGTGTGGTATCTTACCTGACATGGGGTGGGGGGTAAGGTGGCAGAGACGGGGGGTGTCATGTCTTACCTGACATGGGGTGGGGTGGGGGGGTGGCAGTGACGGGGGTGTCATGTCTTACCTGACATGGGGTGGGGTGGGGGGGTGGCAGTGACGAGGGTGTCATGTCTTACCTGACATGGGGTGGGGTGGGGGGGTGGCAGAGACGGGGGTGTCATGTCTTACCTGACATGGGGTGGGGTGGGGGGGGTGGCAGAGACGGGGGTGTCGTATCTTACCTGACATGGGGTGGGGTGGGGGGGTGGCAGAGACGGGGGTGTCGTATCTTACCTGACATGGGGTGCAGGTTGTTGAGGGCGTTGCCAGAAGTGGCTGACTGCTGCAGGAGCTGCAAATAAAGCTGAGACATTACACACACACAGAACACACACACACGTCAGAACTGCTGCCACGACTGTAGCCACTGGAAAGAGATGAGGGAGATCGATAGAGAGATAGAAGGAAAGAGAGAGGAAGAGGGGGGGGAGAAGAGAGGAGAGATAGAAGGAAAGAGAGAGGAAGAGGGAAGAGGAAAGATAGAGAAAAGGAAAGAAAGACAGGAGAGAAAGAATGTTGAAATAAAGGAGGTTAAATCACACACAGAAAGGCAAGACAGATGGACAGAAGGAGAGAAAGAGAGGGAGAGAGAGAGAGAGGGAGAGAGAGAGAGGGAGACAGAAGAGAAAGAAATTTGAAATAAAGGAGGTCAAATCACACACTGAGCTAAGGCAGGGAGGAGAGAGGAGTGCGGGGAGGGGAGAGGGATTGCGGGGAGGGGAGGGGAGGGGCACTAACTTGGAGTGATGTAACAAAACAAACAAGATGGCATTGGCAAGATGGCATCGTGAGTGCCGAGTGGTGTGTATTATGGGGGGAGGGGTGGTGAGTGTTATTCAGTAAGACTGTGTGTGTGTGTGTGTGTGTGGTGGGGGGGGGGTGGTGTGTGTTATTTGGTGAGGTGGGGGGGTGTAATGACTGTTATGGGGGGTGGTGAGAGTGTTATTCAGTAAGAGTGTGTGGGGGGGTGGGGTGTGTTATTTGGTGAGCTGGAGGTGGGGGTGGGGTGGGGGGTGTAGT
>CM050207.1:20959782-21032282 GCA_027475355.1 Coilia nasus
GTGTGTGCGCATGCGTGCATGTGTGTGTGCGTGTGTGTGTTTTTACAGTTGCGAGCAGTACCACGGCTCAGGCCATCGGGTCCACGCAGTATCCGGCACTCCTCGATCTGGCCGTACGGCGAGAACATGACCCGGATGTCGTTCTCGTTGCACTTCTTCGAGATCATGCCGATGAACAACTTCCTGTCCTCTACCGCTGATGGGGACACATGCAGCAGCGTTAAAACTGTACGTACATCTGTGTCTTCCTTCTTTAAAGCATCACTAAGTAATTTTTTTCAAAGCTCTTCTGAGGAGCCTGTGCATGTGTGTGTGTGTGTGTGTGTGTGTGTGTGTGTGTGTGTGTGTGTGTGTGTGTGTGTGTGTGTGTGTGGTCCCCTGAGCAGCCTGTGCATACTTGTGCGTGTGTGTGTGATCCCCTAAGGAGGCTGTGCATACTCAATCACACACACTCACCATTGTTCTTCTCACTGTCGGCCGGCTTCATCTGAATGGGGTGATGCATCTGTACGGAGAGAGAGAGAGAAACGACAGGATGGATGGAGGAGAGAAAAAGAGGAATGAGAAAGGAGAGATACAAATTGAAAGAAGTGAAGAGAGAGTCCGTCTGTCTAAGTGTGCGTCAGTTTACATGTGTAATGTGGATAAGAGAAGTGTATTGTATGTTATGTGTAGATTATATATGCGTGTCCAGTTGTGTGTGTGTGTTGAGATATGCATCGTCTCCCCCCTGGGAGGATCTTCATGTTGTGGAGGGTGGTGTGTGTGTGTGTGTGTGTGTGTGTGTGTGTGTGTGTGTGTGTGTGTGTGTGTGAGTGTGTGTATATGAGTGTGTGTGTGTGTGAGAGAGAGAGTGTGTGTGTGTTGAGGATTGCATCGTCTCACCCCTGGAAGTGTCTTTATGTTTTGGAGGGTGTTCTGTGTGTGTGTGTGTGTGTGTGTGTGTGTGTGTGTGTGTGTGTGTGTGTTGAGGATTGCATGATCCAGGATATGCATTGTCTTACCCCTGGAAGTGTCTTTATGTTTTGGAGGGTGTTCTGTGTGTGTGTGTGTGTGTGTGTGTGTGTGTGTTGAGATATGCACTGTCTTACCCCTGGGAGGATCTTCATGTTGTGGAGGGCGTTCTGTGCTTCTAATGCAGCCTTGCGTGTGTAGTATGTGATGAAACAGCAACCTGAGAGAGCACAAGCATAGAGCAAATGCTAAACAGACTGCATTTATTTACGGCCCAGTCAAATAATACAATACGTGTGTCTGTGTGTGCTGACCTTTGCTCTGGGGGCGGTTTCTGGCTGCGGTGTGTGTGTGTGTGTGTGTGTGTGTTAGCCCTGTAACGATACTATCGAAACTGAAATTGCGACACGCAGAGCCACGAACCTGTCTCGCGGTGTAAGAAGGCAGAATTGCGACACCCCCTGTCAAACTCCATTCTTCAGTACAGATCCAGCTACATTATATGAGCTGATAGTGCTACCAAACTTTTAAAAATACTACTATTTTTATTTGACATTAGTCGTCCATTTTAAAATACATGGGCGTAAACCACAAAACTTTGATTTTTTTCTGTGGACCTGCAAGCATCCTCCAACTGCGTGTCATTGACGACCTTTCAGTCATGTGACTGCAAAAAGTTTAGCTCACACAACAACGTGGATGAGACGGATTGTGACAGGCAGCAAACAATGGCTAGTTCAGGTAGTCCTGATTGTCCAGGTTGTCTTGAGAGTAGTAGAGAAGTACAATCTTTTCATTAAAGCTTATCATTGTTTATTTGTTCTCACTTGTTTTCTGTTGTTTAATTGTAGTCTTGACATAATTATCTCTGGTAGTGTGATTTTTTGTTTGACATCTTTTCTGTTTAGTTCAAATAGCTTGGTGGCTAGCTTAGCCACCTAGGACTTCTCTTAGCTTAGTTTTTCAACCATATTTTCCAAAACGTCTGTCAATTAGTGTATGCAACATGCAGAGATTTTTTGTCCCAAAGACTACACTTTCAAACAAGCCAGTTGCTGCCTCTGGTAGCTAAAACGTAGGTTGTTGGCCAGTGCCTTCACCTTCTGTAAGCAGTTCTAATGTGAATGTGCCCACTTCCCAACCTAACAAACAAGCTAAATAATAGTGCACCATCCCAGCCAATATTAGAAGTGCATCCTAAACGAATGTTTGGTCAGACTCCAACTGGTACTGGTAATTCTGACCATGGTTGCAGTACTCTGTCAACCGTGACACATTTTTGTTTTCCCGGGCATGCAAAAAAAAAAGCAAGTCACTCCCATAAGCGCTGCAAAAAGATGGACTGAAATGAAACATAGTGGTGGTGGTGATAAGATCTCACAAGGTCTCACATTAGGACAAACACAGGTGGAAAACAATCGCTACTGTATGATGTTAGTTTGTATTATGGGAATTAGGACATGGTCTTATGAATCCTTTTCTTATGGAGTTGAATTGCATTTATTTTTCAACAGTATTTTTTTTTACAGAAAACTCAGATCGTGAGTTGGTGTATCGTTACAGGCCTAATGTGTGTTGTACCTCTGCTCTGCGGAGAGTTCTAAAAGCGGTGTGTGTGTGTGTTGTACCTTTGCTCTGTGGGGGGTTCTGGCTGCGGTGTGTGTGTGTGTGTGTTGTGCCTTTGCTCTGCGGGGTGTGTGTGTGTGTGTGTGTGTGTGTGTGCGCGTGTGTACCTTTGCTCTGCGGGGGGTTCTGGCTGCGGTCGCGGAGCACGTTGATCTCGTAGACGGTGCCGTAGGGCTCAAAGAGTTCCCGTAGCTGCTCCTCGGACCAGGAGCGCGGAATCTGGCCCACGAACATCTTTATGGCGTCCATGTCGGGCTGGTCCGGGTGGTCCAGAGTCCCGTTCATCTTCTTCGATCTGCACACACACACACACACACACAGAGCATAAATATGAGGTGTGTACAGCCTTTTATTGTCTTTACTTCCACTCAGACAGACAGCTCCCACAAGTAATGCGCACGCACACACTTTCATTCCTATCCTTATGGGGACCTCCCATTGACTCCCATTATAATACAACTAAAGAATGCTAAACTGTGCCCAGATCAAAACCATCCCTAACCCTAACAAACTATCTGTTAATTAATGGGGACCACAATTTGGTGCCCACAAATTTGGTTTGGTGCCCTTGTCTGGTTTTTCTATCTTGATGGGGACATTTAGACCCTAGATATATAGCAATACCTGCCTACGCACACACACACACCAAGGGTTAATTTCACAAAAAGTTGAACCATTACCAGCCACTGTAAAATAAATGGTCAAATTCACCAGCCAATCAACAGTTAATTTTTATTTTGTGTGTGAAATCTACTGGCCACTTTCATTGTTGAACCTGCATTTTGTTGTGCCAATTCCCATCCCTAACACAAACACACACACATAGAAACAAACTCACAGGCACAAGGACACACACACACGGACACTTACTCTTGCTGCTCGAAGCCAAGATGGCAAGCGGAGGACAAACACACACACACACACACACACACACACACACAAGTGGAGGACAAACTTCTATCCTGCCCTCATAAATCGCCTTAAATGAGAACTTTGGTGTAAAATGAAAATTGACATGTTAAAATACCGTTGGTATGTGTACTGAGGAGCAAAATTGATTTAGCCTGTTGCATTCAGAGTTTAACAATTTTTTACACCACGTTAGCAGCCTATGGAGGACCCATTATTAGCCTATGGAGGACACATCAGCAGCCTATGAAATCAGTCTGCCTCAGGACACAAAGCAGCCTATGAAAGCAATCATGGTGCATTCCATTTGTCTCGGCAACCGAGATTGAAAGGTCAGACTTTGTCTTTTTCAAGCTCGCTTTAGCTCACAGGGCAGACAGACACCCCAAAGAAATTCAGTTTTATAAAATGCAAAGCACTGACTGATGCAGCACAAACGGCCCACTATGAAACAAGACGCCACTGGCACATCCTGTCCAGTGTAGTGCAGGCCACTGCAGTGGCAAGACCTGTGTCTGACTAGTGGAGTTTACTGCGCTGCTAGGACCTGTCCCTGTGTAGTGTGTTTACTGCGCTGCTAGGACCTGTCCCTGTGTAGTGTGGAGTTTACTGCGCTGCTAGGACTTGTCCCTGTGTAGTGTGTTTACTGCGCTGATAGGACCTGTCCCTGTCTAGTGTGGAGTTCACTGCAGTTGTGAGGCTGTCTAGTGTACCTATCTGCGCCTGTCCGATCTCAAGACTCCCAACACCCTAACCACTAAGGCCACAGCACCCCAGCTAGCTGTCAGAGCTGAGGAACGCCTTCAGTATGTTGGCTAGTAGAAACCTCTCTGGACTTTCTTGCCAGAGCCCCAGTCAAAACTCTGATCCTGTTCACATATGAACCCGCTCGCTCTTCAGAGACGCTCTCTAGGAAAATCAACTGTAGCAGGTAGGTGTGCAAATGTCCTTTTTTTTTCAGTTTTGCAAGAACGCATGTCTCTCAGAAATCACACCTGTGTCCCTCCAGGCTGCTGATAGGGGCTCATTTTCCTGACACCTGATGGGGCACACCTGAAGCAGGTCACCTGACTGAAACAGACTTTTCAAGTCAAGCACGTCCACAGCTGTGTAATGTTACTCAGCATGGGCCATCTCTGCTGAGATAAATACCTGCGCAGACAGACAGCAGTCACCTTCAGCTTAGACGCATCGTCAGTGTGGGGCAGGCAAAAAGACTCCATCTCTCAGGTGTTTACTACAATTTAGCCAATCTACTCCGAGGAGACAAAGTCCCTGTGTGTGTGTGTGTGTGCAGGCTAAGAGCAGTGAAGCAGGGGCTGTGCTCTTATGCTTCTTCACTGCCTCACACACACCGATGCATTCGCACACACATACACACACACACACACACACACACACACCTAAAAAGATCCTTCGCTGAGATGTATACGTGCAACACCTAAAAAGATCTTTGGCCTTTCTTTCATTCGCTGAGCCCAGGTCTGCAGTCATCCCCACTTGGGACAGTGGTGGTGGCCCAGTGGTTAAGGTATTGAACCTGGGACCGCAGGATTGAGGTTCGAATCCAAGTTCACCAGTAGTGCCACTGAGGTGCCTTGAGCATGGTACCGTCCCCACACACTGCTCCAAAGGCGCCGTTGTCATGGCTGCCCCCTGCTCACGGGTGTGATGGGTAAAATGCAGAGTGAATATGGTTGTGTGCACTGTGTGGTGTGATGGGTAAAATGCAGAGTGAATATCGTTGTGTGCACTGTGTGGTGTGGTGTGATGGGTTAAATGCAGTGTGTGTGGGGTGAGTGTGTGAGGTGAGTGTGTGAGTGTGTGAGGTGAGTGTGTGGGGTGAGTGTGTGAGTGTGTGGGGTGAGTGTGTGGGGTGAGTGTGTGAGTGTGTGGTGTGATGGGCCGTGTGACCACAGTGACCAATGGGAGTGACTTTCCCTTTCTAGAAGCGTGACCTCTGGCTGACCCCTGCTGACCCCTCCCATCCGGCCCTCTCTCACGCTCGACCGCTCGCGGCCTCCAGCCAGGGTTAATCTCCGGGAAGGGAAATCAGAGATCAGGGAAAACCTCAGCGTGCCCCCGCCTGTCACATTCTGTGAGAAGCGTGCCGGCGAGAGGAAGCTGGACTGCCAACTCACCACCACTGCGTCACCACGACAGGCTGGCCCAAAGCACACACGCATCTCAACAGCACACACACACGCACACACACACACATCTCAACAGCACACACACACACACACACACACACACACACACATACACCTCAACAGCACACACACACACACACACACACACACATCTCAACAGCGCACACACACATACACATCTCAATAGCACACACACATCTCAACAGCACACACACGTCGCAAGAGCAATACAAGACACTTGAACAGTGCTAGATGCTCCAACACAGTCACCTGACAGAAAAATGAGAGATAAGGTTTTCTCAACTGTCCTGTCAGAGCACCAGTCAAAGCTCTAAAAAGCTAGTGGTTTATATGTGAACAGGATCAGGGACACTCTACAGAAAAATCACAGGTAGCAGGTAGGCCTTCAAATGTCCTGGCTTTGTTTTTTGTTTGTTTTTCAGACCTATTTTGTTGTTAACATGAGTGAGACACTGAAGCTTCATAAATGTGAATAAATGAAAATCAGAGTCATGTCTATTCAGGTCACTACACTATTCTATCAAAACCATCTACAAAACTACTACGTTACTAACACTCTTTATTCATTTTCCTATAATTTAATCGTGACGATAGCACACAGAAAACACTATGCAATTCTAGACACACAAGTTTCTCACAATTCTATAGCTTCTAGATGGCTACAAAGAACCTGCTTTTGTCTTTCCAGCCAGGCAGAGGTTTGTTTGTTTACTGATCTAATTAATCCCTTAAGGGAAATTGGATCTCTGCATTTATCCCAGCTCCTGGATTAGTGAATTACACTGAGGCACACACTAACGTGGAGCAGGGAGCTGCGTGCCTGCAGCGGTGCCCAGGGAGCAGTGAGGGGTTAGGCCTTGCTCAATGCCACTTCAGCTCAATGGTGCTCCGCTCGGGGATCGAACCGGCAACCCTTCAGTTGCAAGCCCACAGTCTAACCACTAACCAGTAACCCACGGCTGCCCCACAGAAGCACATGAGAGAAGATAACGTAATGCTGGTACTTACACAGGACTGGAGTTCAGCGTACAGTGATCCACCATCATCTCAGGCAGGAAGTCAAGTTTAAAGGACGACATTTTTCAGTGTTGTCCTCAGCTTCTCCTCACACCACAGTAAAATCAGCCAGCAGCTTGCCCACTACACAACACCACACCACCCCACCGCGACAGCACACACACACTGGCCCAGGAAGCCTCGGGGTTAAAGCGCAGTGATCACAATGCGCTCGCTCAGAACCAGCCCACCACTACAGCACAGGGTGAGGGTAGTAACCACAACTAGCTCCAAAATCAGCTCTCAGCTACAGCACAGGGTGAGTGTAGCAATCACAACTCGCTCCAAAATCAGCTCTCCACTATAGCACAGAGCCTCGTTCCTTGCTGCTGGCCGCTCGATCGTTGAGGTCACCAGCTGTGGGTTGCTGGGCTATCACTGGGGAGGCTGGGTCTGCTCGATCGCTGAGGTCACTGGCTGTGGGGATCTGGGCTACAACTCTGGGGAGACTGGGTCTGCTCTCTCGCTCGTTCGCCAGGGAAACACCTCATCGATGGTCAGGGCAGGGGAACAACTCATCGAGGATCAGGGCAGGGGAAAAAATAAAACACTCCAAATAAAAATAATTACTAAAAAAAAGAAAAAGCAGGAGGAAAAAAGTCCTTAGTTACCTCAGGGGGGAGTACGAAACAAACACCAGGAGGGGTTTTATCCTAAAATATTAATACTGAAAATAAAACACAAGAAACAGCAGTGATCAGAGGGAGAGAAGGACACGACGGCATATAAAAAACTCCAGCACTGTGGATGGTACACAACACAAGTGCACACACACACATTCAAAGAAAGGCCCTTTACGGCGGGTGACAGCAAAGAGGCGTGCGCACACACACACACACACACCCTGGGTGTGGATTAGAGTGTGGGCGAGTCGGCCCCCTAAATGCAGGGCCCCCCAGGGCCACAAAGGAAAGTGCTGATGGCGGGGCCGGCTTTGTGCGGCGTTCCACTAGCCCAGCAGATCAGGCTGCCACGTCAGACAAACAGTGTCAGATCCATGCTGATAAGAGCCGCTGACGGGCACGGTGAATGGATAGGGACGAGGACCACTAATCCCCCCGTGCTCACACTCACACACAGATACACACACCCAACACACACACACACACACAGCCCTCTGCCCTCCCCACAACCCTCCCGCAACACTCCCACATACCTAACACACACACACACAGCCCTCTGCCCTCTCCACAACACAGCCACACACCCAACACACACACACACACACACACACAGCCCTCTGGCCCCTCCACAACCCTGCCTCAACACAGGCCCACGCAGCACCCAACACACTCGCACTGGCAAGATCAAGTTCTGGCCCAGGTGGGGAGATAGGGTAGGGTATGAGGGGTAGTGGGGCTGGGGGGTTAGTATGACAGGGTGGGAGGGGTATGGGAGGAAGTGGGGCCGGGGGGTTAGTATGACAGGGTGGGAGGGGTTTGGGAGGTAGTGGGGTGGGGGGGTTAGTATAGTGGGGTGGGAGGGGTTTGGGAGGTAGTGGGTATGGTGGGGTGGGAGAGACTTGCGGAAGTCATGTGCCTCCCTTTGTTTTGTTTTTTTTGAGAGAAAAGAGGAGCAACACGATAGATACAAACAGATAACAGGCCAACCTTTGACCTTTTGCCAACAACCGGTTCCACTGTGACATCAGCTCGTCACTCCCAAACACATCTACAGGGGTGATAGCAAAAAAAAATCCTGAGCCTGAACTTTTCACTGGGAGGTAAGCGGGTCCCTACGCTAAAATACCCGTTGTCGATATACGTTATCCTACGCCGATATACGTTGATCAACGTAATTGTCAAGCGGTATCCATGGGTGTGCTCCCCTGGGAGAACATTTTGATAAATAGACCATTAAATTAAAGATTCTGATGACTTTTGTGGACATAAATGGACATTATTCAGACATGAGATGAACAAACCCAATACAAACCATTACAGTAGAATGTTTGTGTAGAGCACCAGAGCTCTTGGAACCCTGGGCCTGGTAGGCCTGTTAAGGAATCCATCCCTGCTTCAAACTAGTCATTTACCTGCATACATATTGCTTGTAAGTAACTAGAAATTGATTAATAGCCCAACCATTGACTAAAGTAGTGGTTCTTAAACTTTTTGTCTGGCGACCCCACAAAAAAAAAAAAAAAAAAAAAAAAAAAAACTGATGAGGTCTGGCAACCCCACTTTTGCCCCAAACCCCTTGTAATTGCATTGGACAGGCTAGACCTGTCCATTTTTTAGGCTGGCTAATAGCACAAGACATTTGGCTAGTACTGTTGTTTTGTTTTGATTAACAAAGTAGGAAAAGCAAGTTGTGGGAGCAGCAAGTTACATTGTTTCAGGGGCGTTGTTCCAGAAATTTTGCTATAAATTACATGTAATTTCGTGCATGCTGGCGCATTTTTACAGGCTCTTAGATTTATAGACATTGGTGTTGCAATTGTATCTATAGAAACAGGCTTTGCATTTAATTCAATGCCTTAATTGTTTGCCACTAAAAGCATAGTGATTTGGTGAAACTAAAATGTCAATGCAACCCCATTACAAAAAGTAGGTATAATTTTAACTCCCCCTGCCCCTGCCACTCCAGCTCTGAGAGAACGAGAACTAGGATGACATGTTACAGACTGAACAAAAGCACAATAGCAGTTTTTCTAGCTGTGCTAACTTAAATATGACGCTATAAGCAGGTTGTGGATGGATGTTAAATGCAGAAAGACAAAGTGAACGACATCAAACGTTTAAACAAGGACCATTGGCAACAATATCTACAAAAACACTTCAGTCAGTGTTAGTTAGCAAACTTATACGCTAAGTAAAGTAGTTTAGCAAGTCAATTGTAACCTTATGGAGAAGCAACGTTAGCCAACCACGTTTTAATACCGTGAGAACCCCAGAACGTTTATTCATGGTTGTTTTCTCCATCGTGACTATGCAAGAGTACATAACATGATAAACTTTGCAGCCAGCACGCCCAAGCCCACCGTCTCAACATTCTAAAACAGATTGATAAAAAGGAACAAGACCGCTAACTGTAACCTACAAGAAGCCGTGAATAACTGTCTAAAATAGTCGAAATTCACTTCAGTACACACAGATTAATGACATAGACATGTTTAACCAATAAACACAAATAAACAGCCACTTATCTGTCATTTGTCAGTCTCTCTATGCGCCGCAGGTTGCATACCCTTTGCACCACTCCTGGCGGAGCCGTAGCCCTGTCTATAAGCTGAGCACTTTTAACAACGCCTATGAATACGAAAAAAGTAGATTTTAATTTTTTCATTTTATTTTGTCCATAGTTTCACCTGGCGAAGTAACATATCATTTTCCGACAGGAAAAAGAATTCGACGACACCACTATGGGTCATGACCATAGACTGTATTTAAGAGAACGGTCGCAACCCCTAGTTTAAAAATCACTGATGTGGGAGACATTCCAATCATAAAATACATTCACATGTAGAGTGACTGCTGAATTAATCTGATTGGCCAAGACCAGCCCCTAATACTGATTGGCTAAAGTAGACCTACAGTGGTATGGTTTAGTGAAGGCGCCCCTAAGGTTTTGAATTGTCAGATCACGCGAACCTGAATTTTTTCCCCCTCACAAACAAGTCGATACGCCGGAATTCCGGCATGGTGCCGGAGCGCTATTACCCCTGCATCTATTACACTGGACTTACATCAGCACAGGACTCCCAAACACGTCTATTCTGGGCAGGAAGGAACACACGTGAATGTGTGTAAACATGCAGAATGTGTCGATAACAGCAGATCTGAGCCATATTCCTTTGCTCAGGAGTACCCCACCGCTGTTCTCCTTCAAAACTCCACCCTTCTCCATCAACACACACTACAACTGTTTTGTCACCATGCTGTACTAACAGACCAACACACAGTACATCCATTATATTATTTTGTCACCATTTCAAGCACAGCAAGGGGACATGAGTGTAGGAGGCACAGCTGAAGCTGTTATGAGAGAAGACCACAGAAGAGACTACACAGAGAAGACCACGGGAAGAGACTACACAGAGAAGACCACGGGAAGAGACTACACAGAGAAGACCACAGGAAGAGACTACACAAAGAAGACCACAGGAAGAGACTACACAGAGAAGACCACAGGAAGAGACTACACAGAGAAGACCGCAGGAAGAGACTACACAGAGAAGACCACAGAAGAGACTACACAGAAGAGACTACACAGAAGAGCACAGAAGAGACTACACAGAGAAGAGCACAGAAGAGACTACACAGAAGAGACTACACAGAACACCACAGAAGACTACACAGAGAAGACCACAGGAAGAGACTACACAGAGAAGACCACGGGAAGAGACTACACAGAGAAGACCACAGAAGAGACTACACAGAAGAGCACAAGAAGAGACTACACAGAAGAGCACGGGAAGAGACTATCCTGCATTTCAAAGCCACGGATAGGAACATTTAAGAGAGAGAGAGAGAGAGAGAGAGAGAGAGAGAGAGAGAGAGAGAGAGAGAGAGAGAGAGAGAGAGAGAGAGAGAGAGAGAGAGAGAGAGAGAGAGAGAGAGAGAGAGAGAGAGAGAGAGAGAGAGAGAGAGAGAGAGAGCGAGCTGGGGGAAATGAGAGCTGAATCATGGTAGGCTTATCAGACAGACTGGTATGCAGTGTTTTCCCCAAAGCGTCTAAGCGTATCGGCACCGATACGCTTCTTTTTTCGCCGATACGCATCAAGTTTTGCCGAGACGTTTTCATAAAATGCCGATACGCTTAAAAATCATGCACAAAAACATTCCCCCCGGGATTTTCCCCGAACAAGAAGCCCCAATGTAGTCAAATGTAGGCTGCGTTTTTAGGAAACTTCCGTGGTGGGTGTGTAAACTACTATACTGGCGAAACTGGCCAATCACATGCCGATTACAGTGCTCCTTTGTTTTTTTTTCCGACAGTCAGCTGTATCAGAGAGTATTGTAGAACCTAAGATCTTTAACGCAAACCTAGGGTCTACTAAAACTGTCTGACTTTAACTGTAAATGCTACACAAGAAGGAAGGAGAACGCTCTCCTTGGGACATGCTCATGTAGCAAGAAAACTTTCTCCACAGTGTACAGAATGCGATCGGATCATCTAGCTGCTGAAAGAGAGTGAGAGAGAGCATGAAAGGCAAGTCCTCCTTTATGTAGAGCAGAGTCAAGACTGTTTCGTTGAATGGGACACTCGTGGAATTTAACTAATAAATTGGTCCTTACGTCTTTCTGGATTTGTTGATGGTTCTTTTTAACAAAGTGTCACAATCCGCAATTATTTGTGATTATTTCAAGCCTAATAGTGTACGTTGTTACTGTTTGGATTTCCAGAAAATTAGCTTCATTTCAGACCAGGCTGCAGCCTGTATGGGGTTGTTAGCGCGCTAACGCTAGCGAACTACGCTAAGATAATGTTTTAAACTGAAAGCTGCCACTTTACTCACCAACACCCACCTAGATACTAATACTGATATTAGCTGAAGTGCAGAAAGTAATATAAAGTTGTAAGGTTATTGCAACATGTTAAATTTAAGGTGAGTCGATGTCTGTTAGCATTACCACATTACCAATCATTTCAATGAGCTAGTTCGTTAGCTTGTTACAGGAACACTGAAATAAGAATTTGTTGTCATCAGACATCATTCTAGATAATACTACACTACACTGAATTATATTTATCTGCAGAATCTAAGATCTGTGGTACCAATTCAGCTTTCATGTGGTCATACAGGGAGATATTTAGCTGATAGAATTTAGCCCAGAAAAACAGGAGGCTCAACATTTAGTTTAGACATTTTAGTGACAGCCTAGTCAAATTCATGTGACATTATATAGTATTTCTTGTGTGACAATAAATTAGCCTTCCCACTTGGGAGTTTTGGCTCTTTCAACTCACCAAGTGCAACGAGTTTTTTGTTCTATTTGTGCCAAAAAATGCAACATTTTATTAAAAGTGTTATGTTTCCACCAGCCTTCTGGGACCAAAATTTTGCTTCAGATCTTCCTAGAATGCACCATTTTAGCTCTAGAAAAAAAAAAAAAAAATCCCAGGGTGCATGCCCACCAATCCTCCTAGCTACCGTGCCACGGCGTCATCGTATTTACATCAAAATTTAAACCCTTCTTTTTATTTCTGGGGAAAACACTGGGTATGAGCTCTTTCGGTCTAATCTTTACAAGTCATACTTTATAAGACAGCAGGCTTTAACAAGGTGCTATTATCTGGCCAGTCTGAGCTTTGACAGGGGACTGCCAAGATAGCTTTAAAGGAGAGGACTGGTAGAATGCCTTTGACTAGTGCTAGGACTAGCAGAATGCCTTTGACTAGTGCTAGGACTAGCACAATGCCTTTGACTAGTGCTAGGACTAGCACAATGCCTTTGACTAGTGCTAGGACTAGCACAATGCCTTTGACTAGTGCTAGGACTAGCACAATGCCTTTGACTAGTGCTAGGACTAGCACAATGCCTTTGACTAGTGCTAGGACTAGCACAATGCCTTTGACTAGTGCTAGGACTAGCACAATGCCCTTGACTAGTGCTAGGACTAGCACAATGCCCTTGACTAGTGCTAGGACTAGCACAATGCCCTTGACTAGTGCTAGGACTAGCACAATGCCTTTGACTAGTGCTAGGACTAGCACAATGCCTTTGACTAGTGCTAGGACTAGCACAATGCTGTCGGTTGAGTACTTCTGCAATTGAAAAGGAACCGAAGTCGGTTGGCGTCAGCTGCCCGCCACAAAATACAACAAGTTCCTCATGGACACACACACGCGCGCAAACGCTCAAGTGAGTAACTGTTCTGGAATAGCCGGAGTGTGTGTCTCTTGGCTCTGAAGAGTGTGTTTGTTGACAGGGCGCCAAAAAGAAGACGACGAGGAGACTGGGAGACAGGAGTCCGTCCTGGCAGACAGGGCAAGTAGTGCAGTGAGGGGGCGGGGCAGCGGGGGGTTTGGGGGCAGAGCAGAGGGGGCTAGGCGGAGCGGGGGCGGGGGGTATGTAGGCGGGTGGTTGTTACTCCCGTGGGGCAGAAGCTTGCAGGGCAAACAGGGCATGCAAGGGGTGAGGGTGGGGCGTTTTGGGGGGTAAGCAGGGGGTTCTTATCCAGCCGGGGCGGAAGCGGGGGGTAAGGGGGTAGTCGGGAGGGCGCGGAGTGGTTGCGGGGGGTTCTTACCCCCCAGGGTGGTAGCCTCCAGGGCAGACAGGGGCTAGGATAGGAGGGGTAGCAGGGTGGGGGGGTACAGGTGCATTAGGGGTGCATTCTTACCCCCAGGGGCGGTAGCCTCCAGGGCAGAGAGGGGCTAGGACAGGGGGGGGTTAGCGGGGGTAGGGGTGCGTTCTTACCCCCCCGGGGAGGTAGCCTCCAGGGCAGAGAGGGACTAGGATAGGAGGGGGTAGCGGGGGTAGGGGTGCGTTAGGGGTGCGTTTTTACCCCCCCAGGGCGGTAGCCTCCAGGGCAGAGGGGGACTAGGATAGAAGGGGGTAGTGTTGGTCGGGGGTAGGGGTGTGTTAGGGGTGCGTTAGGGGTGCGTTCTTACCCCCCCGGGCCGGTAGCCTCCAGGGCAGAGAGGGGCAGCTCACACTGGGTCTGCCCCAGCTGCCCATGCTGCTCTGCAGACAGGTACAGCGTCTCAGCCTCCAGACTATCCATCCAGTGCCTTCGACAATCACTACAGGGGGAACACACACACACCACAACACATACACACACCACAACACACACAGGACACACACATCAGACAAGAGACAACACCAACACAGGGCACAAAACATAACATACAACACAGGTGAACATACACAAACACAAATAAAACCCCAAACAAATTACACACACACACAGGACACACACATCAGACAAGGGGCAACAACACAGTGCACAAGAGAAACATGCAACACACAGATACGCGGAAGACAGGACGTGAAGGAAAGATAAAGAGCTAAAAGAAAGAGGGCATGACAAGAGAAAGGCAGCGATGCCTCAGACAGGTGGTCCTGGTTGAACCCATGCACATTAGAGCCCAGCGCAGGACTGCAGAGACAGGTGGGCCTGGGTAAACCCATGCGCATTAGAGCCCAGCACGGACTGCAGAGGAGCCACACAGAGAGGGTGACTCAGAGGGAGCTGATCAGTCACAAATGGGAACTAGAACAAATACAGTAAAATGTTGGGCAGCAGTGTGGAGTGGGGAGAGGGGAGGTGTGTGGGGCTGGTGTGTGTTGGGCAGTAGCGTGGAGTGTAGTGGGGAGAGGGGAGGTGTGTGAGGCTGGTGTGTGTTGGGCAGCAGTGTGGAGTGGAGTGGGGAGGTGTGTGGGGCTGGTGTTGGGCTGTACAGCTGATCCAGCACAGGGCAGTGATCCCTTTCAGGATCGTTTTAAAACAACATGGTGTGTGACACCGCTTTGCCCCAATTAATGTCCCGTCCATAAAAGAAGCAGGCGGTGAAATACGAGGCCCTGAGAAGCTGCCCATTCACCAGCAGGGAAGCATCACGACCGACCCACCCACAGCCTCCCTAACGACCCTTCACTCTCCCAGCATCACTGCTACCCACATCACTGCTACCCGCATCACTCTCCTAGCATCACTGCTACCCTCATCACTCTCCCAGCATCACTGCTACCCACATCACAGCTACCCACATCACAGCTACCCACATCACTGCTACCCGCATCCCTGCCACCCGCATCCCTGCCACCCGCATCCCTGCCACCCGCATCCCTGCCACCCGCACCCACTCCCTATGCAGGTTAATAACACATACACACACACCCCAACCCACCCACTCCCTATGCAGGGTAATAACACACACACACCCCAAACCACCCACTCCCTATGCAGGGTAATAACACACACACACCCCAACCCACCCACTCCCTATGCAGGTAACCAACACATACACACACACCCCAACCCACCACTCCCTACGCAGGTTAATAACACACACACACACCCCAACCCACCCACTCCCTATGCAGGGTAATAACACACACACACACACCCCAACCCACCCACTCCCTATGCAGGTAACTAACACATACACACACACTCCAACCCACCACTCCCTACGCAGGTTAATAACACACACACACACACACACACACACACACCCCAACCCACCCACTCCCTATGCAGGTTAATAACACACACACACACCCCAACCCACCACTCCCTATGCAGGGTAATAACACACACACACCCCAACCCACCCACTCCCTATGCAGGTAACTAACACATACACACACACTCCAACCCACCACTCCCTACGCAGGTTAATAACACACACACACACACACACACACACACACACACACCCCAACCCACCCACTCCCTATGCAGGTTAATAACACACACACACACCCCAACCCACCACTCCCTATGCAGGGTAATAACACACACACACCCCAACCCACCACTCCCTATGCAGGTAACTAACACATACACACACACCCCAACCCACCACTCCCTACGCAGGTTAATAACACACACACACACACACACACACACCCCAACCCACCCACTCCCTATGCAGGTTAATAACACACACACCAACCCACCCACTCCCTATGCAGGGTAATAACACACACACACCCCAACCCACCCACTCCGCAGGGTAATAACACACACACACACACACACACACCAACCCACGCACTCCCTATGCAGGGTAATAACACACACACACCCCAACCCACCCACTCCCTATGCAGGGTAATAACACACACACACACACACACACACACACACACACGCACTCCCTATGCAGGGTAATAACACACACACACACACCCCAACCCACCCACTCCCTATGCAGGTAACTAACACATACACACACACCCCAACCCACCACTCCCTACGCAGGTTAATAACACACACACACACACCCCAACCCACCCACTCCCTATGCAGGTTAATAACACACACACATACACACACACACACACACACACACCAACCCACCCACTCCCTATACAGGGTAATAACACACACAAACTCCAAGCCACCCACTCCCTATGCAGGTAACTAACACATACACACACACCCCAACCCACCCACTCCCTATGCAGGGTAATAACACACACACACACCACAACCCACCCACTCCCTATGCAGGGTAATAACACACACACACACACACACCAACCCACCCACTCCCTATGCAGGGTAATAACACACACACACACACCCCAACCCACCCACTCCCTATGCAGGGTAATAACACACACACACCCCAACCCACCCACTCCCTATGCAGGTTAATAACACACACACACACACACACACACACACCCCAACCCACCCACTACCTATGCAGGGTAATAACACACACACACAACCCAACCCACCACTCCCTATGCAGGGTAATAACACACACACACACACCCCAACCCACCACTCCCTATACAGGGTAATAACACACACACACCCCAACCCACCACTCCCTATGCAGGGTAATAACACACACACACACACCCCAACCCACCACTCCCTATGCAGGGTAATAACACACACACACCCCAACCCACCACTCCCTATGCAGGGTAATAACACAGGAGCCCCAGGAGCAGGTGGAGTTTAACAGAGACCCAGTGGCTAGATGTCTCATCTATGATGCGCTCCCAGAGGAAGATAAGCAGGTGTGTGTGTATGTGTGTGTGTGTGTGTGTCTCACAAAACACAAATAGCCTAGCCCAGGACTGCGTAGTGGACAGGCCACAGCTTAGACTGCACCAGGGAACACACACACACACACACACACAATAGTGCTGAGCCAACAACAACACCACCACCACCACCACATTGTCCTAAGAGGATGGACAAACAAACAAACACACAAACACACACAGACACACACACATACACACACTGCACCAAAAGCCAGGTCAGTGAGTTTGCTGCATTAAAGCTGAATGAGGTACAGCCTCTCCAGGCCAGCCCTGCCTACTTGGGTTACAGCTCTACACTGGCCTCCAGGACGCACACACACACACACACACACACACACACACACACACCACAAGAGCCACCACGGGAACCTGGCAGGTCAAAGGCCAACTTGTGAGGTGACAACTCTACAAGGTAAATACTGTATGCTTCCCCAGCACACACACACACTTTGGCTGGTCTCTCTTACACACACACACACACACACACACACACACACACACACACACACACACACACACACACACACACACACACACACACACACACACGAGCCTGCATGGGTAACAGCTGAGCTGTGCACAGAGTATGCAGCCTCATATGAGCCCAATTCACAGCATCGCCTTCACACTAATCACATGACCTTCCAGCCCATCTTCATGCCTAAAACACACACTCTCTCACACAGACACACGCCGCCCTTCATACACATATACACACACGGAAGAAAATAAAAGCATGCTAAACATAGCACGAGCAACCCAGAGGGAGAAAAGGGTTGGGATGTTTCTACGCGAACACGAGCTCCATCTTTTAGAATGCCACAGATCGGCCTGTGATCTCCGACCTTTCGCCTCCCCTTTCGTCACTTAGAAACAGGAGCACAAACACCCCTCATGACATAACAGAGACCCAACACCTGCTCACTACACTGCACAACAAGCCAGCGGCCCCAGTACTCACACACTACAGCTAGAACGACAACTCCAGACACACTCTCCTACTGCTTAGGGAAAGATGGTGGGTGTGTGTGTGTTGGGGTCACAACTCTAGACCTACAACTCCAGCCACAGTCTCTTACTGCTCAGGGCAAGACGGTGTGTGTGTGTGTGTGTGTGTGTGTGTGTGTGTGTGTGTGTGTGTGTGTGTGTGTTGGGGTCACAACTCTAGACCTACAACTCCAGCCACAGTCTGTTACTGCTCAGGGCAAGACGGTGTGTGTGTGTGTGTGTGTGTGTGTGTGTGTGTGTGTGTGTGTTGGGGTCACAACTCTAGATCTACAACTCCAGCCACAGTCTTACTGCTCAGGGCAAGATGGTGTGTGTGTGTGTGTGTGTGTGTGTGTGTGTGTTGGGGTCACAACTCTATACCTAGATCTACAACTCCAGCCACTGCATTCACACATTCTTAGTGTGTGTGTGTGTGTGTGTGTGTGTTGGGGTCACGAGTGTTGTGTTGTCCAGGAGGAGAGCAGTGAAAGAGGCACACTGGGTCCTAAAGGACTGATGAGCTAATGAGGCATGCACGAACTGCAGCGCCAAGTGGCCAGCAGAGACCAAATATCACATACACACACACAAACACACACAAGCTCACACACAAGCTCACACACAAGCTCACACACACGCTCACACACACGCTCACACACACGCTCACACACACAGACACGCCTATCGCTCCAGACGAGTGAACCCAGTAAACACCATCCTTTCCCTCTACTGACTAACCAAGGGCGCGCACACACACACACACACGCTCACACACACACACGCTCACACACACACACGCTCACACACACACACGCTCACACACACACACACTCTCACACACACAGACTCCGACGAATGAACCCAGTAAACACCATCCTTTCCCTCTACTCATCTCCTGACTAACCAAGGGCACGCACACACACACACACACACACACACACAGCTTCTGACTAGCCGAGAGCACAAGAGCATAGGCCTACACACAAACTCAACATCACAACCCCCTGCTGTCAATCCTGCACACAAACTCAAGATCAGAAGCGCCTGCTGTCAATCCTGCACACAAGCTCAAGATCAGAAGCGCCTGCTGTCAATCCTGCACACAAGCTCAAGATCAGAAGCGCGTGCTGTCAATCCTGCACACAAACTCAAGATCAGAAGCGCGTGCTCTGAAACATGGCTTTCCCTCTGCTGCTAGCTGTGCATCCACCACTGCCCTAGTCTTAGTGTTGGTGCGGAGCAAGGGGTTAGGATTTGTCTGGTAAGTTTCAGCCAATTACCAAAGCACTTATTCGTTGCCATTTTCCAGAAATTGCATCATATTCTCCCCGTGTCCCCCATGCTGATTGGTGGGTTCTCCACTCTCAGCTCATGACTGAGGGTGTACCTGAACTATGTCACCGTCCATTTTTGAACATCCAATGCCCTTCCTTTCTGCTCTACCTCACGTCAATCAGTAACACTGCACTTAATTGGCTAATTAAAAGGGGGCGAAAATATGCTCGACTAAACTGCATTTTGAAACTGGAAAATGCATTTAATTTGGGCTAAATTCACTAGCCTCGCATTTCCCCGTTGAAATGAATGGGGGCATGACTTCCTCCAGCTACTATAATACCTCAACCATGGGTAGGCTGCGATTCGAACCGGCAACCTTCCGATCGCAAGACCAACTCCCTAACCACTAGGCCACAGCAGCACACAAAATCAACATCACAAGCATTTCAGGTGGACAGGCAGCATTCAGCACTGACACACACACACACACACACACAGCAATCAGTGCTGACATTTCTCTGCTCGGAGTGAAGAGCTTGAGGCAGTCAGCAGCTATGAAAAACAAACTCAAACGCATGTGCAGAAAGCAGCAAGCGTGTTACACAACAATGCAATTCAAAACAAATATTTATTTATTTTTATAATAATGAAATTCTTGTAGTTTCTTTGTGCTCTCAGGGCAATAATCAGTGCTGACATTTATCTGCCGAGAGGGAAGAGCTCAGGGCCAGGAGCAGCTATTAAAACTGCATGCGCAGAAAGCAAACGCATTAAAACTCGCGCAGAAAGCAAACGCATTAAAACTCATGCAGAAAGCAAACGCATTAAAACTCATGCAGAAAGCAAACGCATTAAAACTCATGCAGAAAGCAAACGCATTAAAACTCATGCAGAAAGCAAACGCATTAAAACTCATGCAGAAAGCAAACGCATTAAAACTCATGGAGAAAGCAAACGCATTAAAACACATGCACAGAAAGTAAGCGTTAAAACACAGGCACAGAAAGCAAGCGCATTAAAGTACACGCACAGAAAGTAAGCGTTAAAACACAGGCACAGAAAGCAAGCGCGTTAAAACACAGGCGTAGCCACACGTCGGCTGAGGTGGGCCTGTGCCCAACCACTTGTCAATCAGGCCACCCAATCAGAATGCTCTAGCTTATAAATTGGATTGGAGGTTTGAGTAAAATACTAATAAAGTATAATCTGTGTGATTTGGGCTAGGCCAACCTGTCTTATAAGTTGGATTGGAGGTTTGAGTAAAATACTAATAAAGTATATATACTACTAATACTAATAAAGTATAATCTGTGTGATTTGGGCTAGGCCAACCTGTTTTTTTTTCTGGGCACACCCATTTCATGATTTCTCGCTACGCCCCTGGCGCTAAACAACAATGCTAAACAATATTTATTTATTTTAGTAATAATTCAATGCTTGTAGCATCAGCGTGCGGTGTCTGTGTGCTGTCGGAGCGATAATTAGATGCCGTTTCATGGGCAGAGGAGTGAGGAGACTGTGAGGATGTAATTATCTCCAGCAGCAGGGCCACACGGCTCAGTTATGAAGGACGCTCTAATCGGCCCATGCTGTAGTATGCTTTAGTTATCCCCCCCCCACGCTTAGCCCAGTCGGCCCATCTCTCTGAGCATGGGTACAGCCAGTGCTCAACCTCCACCCCCCCCATCCCCACACACGCACACACACAGTCGGCCCATGCCCGTAGTCTCAGTTATGAAGGACGTTCTAATCGGCCCATGCCTGTAGTATGCCGTAGTGACCCCCCCCCCCACGCTTAGCCCAGTCAGCCCATGCCTGTAGTCTCTCAGCATGGGTACAGCCAGTGGTCAAACTCCAGCATGGCAACAGCTTAGTGATCGTGACCACCCCCAAACACACACACATGTATACACAGTCAGACCATGCCCCTAGTCTCTGACGATGGGCACAGCCAGCACTCCAGGAAACCTCAGCTTGGCAACAGTTAAAAAGTGATTTACCCCGCCCCCCCCCCCCCAATCTGAAGATCATCTTCCATTTGATACCCACTACAACTTTGAATTTTGTGCAGGGAACATGCAATGATGAAACCTTATATTTCAAATGCACAACTACAGATAGAAGGAAAATATTATATTTCACATGCAGCTAAAATTGAGAAAATTATCTGGCAAATAATTTCCAAGCTCTCCGCTAATAAGTTCAACATAGGTCACTTGGGTTACATACTAAAGTGACAAGTCTAGCACAACTATTCCCAAGGCTCACACACCTTAGTTTCCTTGGAGGGAGAGAACGGGCCATCCAAAAGAACCCTTGCTTGAGGCAATGACAGTAACAAGACAGATGTGTGCAGCTTTGGCGAGTCTGCTTAAAGGACAACCGTAACTAGCACTGGGCCAAATGATCTGGTTATTATCAGTTTTGTTTCTCCAGAGACAGTGTTTCTAATCTGGATATAGATTTATAGTCAAAGCTGGCATTTCTATTACAATGTCTACACCAACAGCCTCTCTACTTTCCATGGCAACGGCTAGGCTTCCTGCTCCTGGCGTTCCAATATCGCCATGACTACCCTCAGCACAGATCTCTCCATGACAACACAGTTCCAAAATGAGACGATGGCTCTGTTCTCTGTGCCACCAGCCAGCATTCTGTAGTCAGAGGTCAGGGCTCAGAGCACGGCGAAGGCCCTGGACACATTAAGCCGGATAAATATTAACACGCATAATTATTTATACGGTTAGCTCTTCTGTACACAACAATACGGCGTATTCCAACACCAAAAACTGTTTTTTGAAAACGAGCGCTGAGGTGGATAAATCTACAGCTTCGTATTGTTGTGGTGTGTGCATGTGTAAGGAGATTTTAAAAAACTTTCGAGTGTGGACAGTGTGTGTAGGCAAGCCTGCCACCATACACACACACACACACACACACACACACACACACACACACACACACACACACACACACACATCTGAGCTGTGCTATGACCTGAGCTGGAGGTGTATGTAAGCACATTTGAAAAGAAGGCAAAGCTGACTTTAACCAGCAGAAGGAGACACCCCACATCCAAAGCTGACTTTAACCAACAGAAGGAGACACCCCGCATCCAACGCTGACTTTAACCAACAGAAGGAGACACCCCGCATCCAACGCTGACTTTAACCAACAGAAGGAGACACCCCACATCCAACGCTGACTTTAACCAACAGAAGGAGACACCCCACATCCAAAGCAAAGTGAGCAGGAGAGGAGCCGTCTGGTGCAGTCCCCCCTGAGGAAGCTACGTTCAGGAGAAGGCTAAATATGCACCGTCATTCTCAAGCTTAGCACCCAGGTGAGGCCATCTGCTCCTGCAAGAGTGGAACATGGGGAATAGTCCTGATGACTATGTGCATCTACATTAGGCCCCCCTTCAAAACCTAAGAGACAAAACAGCGAGTGAATACGACATCCACACCTTCTACAGTGCCTACTCTGGGTAAGGACAGCATGCCCATTTTAGACACGATGCAGAGAGTCATCCACGCCAGCAACGACACAAGAGATCCACATCCCCAGTCTCACCATCATATCCTTTCCACTACTGCATAAGCAAATGTCTGTACAATTAATAAACCAACACAACAATAGCCTACTGACAGAAATTGTACACCCAATGTTAAGCAGGCTTTATAACTGTTGATGCATAGCTGTTTTCAAACATCAAATAAGTAGGTCACTTTCCTGCACAATTTCTGAGTACGTGGCACCCAGTGATGAAACTATTCTTCTTTTGTCATTACAGGAAGGAGGAATAAGAGTTCAAAGGTCACCTACTCAAAGGGTCACATCAGTTCACATCAGTGCCTGCTGGTCTCCAGAGTGGAGCAAAGATGGTAGATATCCCAAAATAGAAATCCCCCAATATGCACAATGTACCCCCTCCCAAACATACTTCCCCCCCCCCCCCCCCCCCCCCACACACACACACAGAACAATACAATTATGGAAGCACCAGGCCGTTACATGGTGGGCTGGGGGGGGGGGGGCGTGGGTGGAATACCACGGTAGTCATGGAAACACGTTGTCCCTTGAGCCTAATTCAAGAGCATCTCTCCAGTAGTGGTATTCAATGAGAGTGCTGTTTCTGTCATTGTGTTGCTATGAGAAGAGCCCTCTTAAAATGTGTGTGTGTGTGTGTGTGTGTGTACGGATGCCAGTAGAAAGTGTAATAAAGATATTCAATGTGGGTCACTGTGTTGTGAGAAAAGCCCTCTTAAAAATAATTAAAATTAATAATTATTAATTAAAAATAAAAAATAAATTATTATAGGCTTGATGAGCCTGTGATGGGCCTGCCTCAGCAGAGGGTGTATTGTGATAATTGGCCAAAATACCCTGTGATGTTGGGGTGCACAACTGACCATGTGCCTTATAAGGCCTCATAGTAGCCATCCTTCTCATATATATATGCCAAACATAGGGATGCCAGTACAATGTTAAAGGAGTACTTCCACAAAAAAACGTTTAGTACTTTTGAAATACGGCAGGTCACCCCGAGTTGCATATGCATGCTGCACGTGAAAATGTTCTTCTAACCTGATTGCCTCCATTAGTAAGTAAAAGAAAGTAGGCAGAAAAACGAGTGAATAAGAAAAAGGCAAACAAAGTGACGTAGGTTTGTAAATTAGAAAAAGCTATGCCACAGTTGTGATTACTGGAAAAGTGTTGTTGCAGCACACATTCAGTCAGCGAAGTATAGGTAAGTATGTGTGCTTGTGTAGAACGTTTAGATCTTCTCTTTGGTTCGCTATGACCGAATGGGCTTCGAATGATTGTAGCCTATGACTAGCATAGCCGAGAACCTGTCATTCTCCCTTCTCCATCTCCTCCAGCAAACTAGAACAGCCTGAAACAGAAGCACTAAAGATTTTTTTCACCAAAACCGGCTCACAGGGCATTCATTAACACTAGAGACCACCACAAAATTAATGAAAACATGATGGAAGTACCTCTTTAAGACTAAATCTGTAGAGCACTGCCTGAGAATACCTTGGTGTAACGAGAATAATATGTAGGCTACATCCAACATAGGCAGTGAATATGCTTACTCTCTGCCATCAAAGAAGGAAATGACTCTTTACGTTCTCTACAAAACTGCCATGTGATGCCTATGCTACTGTAGTTACATCCTCTATAAAGCCAAATGAGAATCCCATGCGAGTTACATAGTATCAGACATCGTAGAGGGACCTTCTTCAGGTCCTTGGTCGTTGAACAGGTATTTTGAAGTCCGGTGCCCTAGGCCGTCAGGCAGCAAGACTGATGTAGGAATCAGGAAGCAAGACTGCCGAAGTGTCTGCAAAAGCTACTGATGTCAGGGTCACATGATATGTACTTGTTTGAAATCATCTGGCTGGCTAGTGGCTGGACTAAAGCAATGCTTACTGGACCTGAAAGGGTGATGTTGTTGGACAATCTCGTCTGAGCATCAGCGTACAAACATGGGTGGGCACGGTGTGCTACGGTGACGTTCGGTCCAAAACGCCACTATTACCAAGTCCAGAATGCATTGCTTCAAGCCAGCAACTAGCCAGCCAGGCAATTTCACACAAACCCAGTAAGGGTCCCAAGTGTGGGGCTATGAGGTGGCCTGAGTGGCATGCACAAAAGGAAGGCCATGACGTAGCCTAAGGGACATGCACAGACTAAGGTCGCATACAGTAAGGTCGCACAGACTGAGGTCGCACAGACTAAGGTCGCATACAGTAAGGTCGCACAGACTGAGGTCGCATACAGTAAGGTCGCACAGACTGAGGTCGCACAGACTGAGGTCGCATACAGTAAGGTCGCACAGACTGAGGTCGCATACAGTAAGGTCGCACAGACTGAGGTCGCACAGACTGAGGTCGCATACAGTAAGGTCGCACAGACTGAGGTCGCATACAGTAAGGTCGCACAGACTGAGGTCGCATACAGTAAGGTCGCACAGACTGAGGTCGCACAGACTGAGGTCCTCAGCAGGCATCAGACTCATGCTACAGAAGTGTCCTAAACGCCATCACTCACTCACCCTGGGTTCCTTCTGCTGCCTCTGGAAAACGCTCCTCTCGTCTGCTCTGTGAACGAAAAAAAGAACAGAAAAGAGTGAGGAATCATTTTTGGAGGGGGGAGGGCGGGTGAACAAGAAAGCAACATTTATTTGTTCCACACATAATTAGGTCAAGCACACCCAATCAATAAACTTGTCTTCTCCGCTGGTACATTCTGTTTTTTAGCTTTGTTTTGTCTAATGAGCCCCGTCTCCGAATGCACTTTCGTCAATTTACAGAGGCGGACATCCCGGGTTCAGAAAGTACAAGTCCTGCCACATATTTGTTCTGACCAATTCACTCAATAAGCTGACCCTGATTAATACAACTCTTCAGCCAGGCAGATGAGCTAGTTAGTGAAGTCACTTGTGTTGAGAGCACAGGCAGAAGGAATACATGGCAGGACTTCTACTTTCTCAACACGGGTTGTCAGCCTCTGGCAATTTATCATTAAATCACCAACGAAGATGTCAAGCTGAGTCTGGCATTAGTGGGTAACAATATGACAATTGTTGCAATAATTTCCTGCACCGCAGCTAGGAGGATATTTGTGTCCAGATAACATTCCAATTCAATATTAGCCTGGCTGTCACACTAAGCTCATAGATGGAGCTTGGTCTGGCAAAACATCCACAGACAGGACATTCTCAGAGCCGGGATCAACAGGCCTCTTTCAAATGCCTGTGTCCTACATAGCTACAACCAATAAGACCCCTGATCCCAATGATGTATGCATAGCGTTTGGTTTTTCATTGGTCCCAGATTTTGCAGAACCAGGACGAACTGAGAATAGGCAGGTAGGCCAGACCGACTTCAACACGAAATCCAATGTAGCGTCACAGGCAGTATGGGCAGGCCCAGCCTAACACACACACACACACACACAGGCAGTATGAGTGGGCCCAGGCTAACACACACACACACAGGCAGTATGGGCAGGCCCAAGCTGACATACACATACACACACACACACACACACGGTATGAGTGGGCCCAGGCCATGTCAGCATGCCTTGGTTATGCTGCTGTGGCCAGTAAGGCTCCTGTTGTCTGCAACTGCTGTACACATTCTGTTCTGTTATGAAAACCAAAGCTGCAACCTACACATTACATTACACTTAGCTGCAACCTACACATTACATTACATTTAGCTGCAACCTACACATTACATTACCATTAGCTGCAACCTACACATTACATTACAATTAGCTGCAACCTACACATTACCTTACAATTAGCTGCAACCTACACATTACCTTACAATTAGCTGCAACCTACACATTACATTACCATTAGCTGCAACCTACACATTACATTACCATTAGCTGCAACCTACACATTACATTACATTTAGCTGCAACCTACACATTACATTACATTTAGCTGCAACCTACACATTACATTACAATTAGCTGCAACCTACACATTACATTACAATTAGCTGCAACCTACACATTACATTACCATTAGCTGCAACCTACACATTACATTACAATTAGCTGCAACCTACACATTACATTACATTTAGCTGCAACCTACACATTACATTACAGTTAGCTGCAACCTACACATTACATTACCTGCAACCTACACATTACATTACACTTAGCTGATGCTCTTACGCAGAGCGACTTAGTTACACAGGTACAGGGTACAGTCCCTGGAGCAATGTGGGGTTGATGCCTTACAGTTATTTAGGTACAGGGTACAGTCCCTGGAGCAATGTGGGGTTGGATTCCTTACAGTTCTTTAGGTACAGGGTACAGCCCCTGGAGCAATGTGGGGTTAGATGAGGTTGGATTCCTTGCTAAATGGCACTTCAGATGTGGGTGCAGAAGACCACTAGTTATTTACTCCCCCACCCACATTCTTCCTGCTGGTACGAGATTCGAACCTGCGACCTTTCAATGTCAATACCAACTCCATAACCATTAGGCCACAGCTGCCACAAGTGTACAAATTCTCTCTCTCTCTCTGTGCTTTAAAGTATTATGATCATCTACTGGCAAATGTTAAATGCAGTCTACTGTCCCACGCCTGATTTCAGGCACCATGCCTGAGATCTTTCAGCCCTGTAGCTGGTGGGATCTCCAACACTCCCATTGTAACAGCACAACATTTCCACAGAACACAGTTCGTTACCACAGAACACAGTTCGTTACCACAGAACACAGTTCGTTACCACAGAACACAGTTCGTTACCACAGAACACAGTTCGTTACCACAGAACACAGTTCGTTACCACAGAACACAGTTCGTTACCACAGAACACAGTTCGTTACCACAGAGCAACTGTTACCACAGAGCAACTGTTACCAGAGAGGCCGGTTTGACAAGCATACGCACACAGGCCTGGCCAGGGAGCGCATTCCTCTGGGAGAATGGGAATGTGGAGAGGAGGACTCCTATTCAGTCTCCAGTAAGACATCACATTACATTACACTTAGCTGACACTCTTATCCAGTGCGACTTAGTTATTTAGGTACAGGGTACAGTCCCTGGAGCAATGTGGGGTTGATGCCTTACAGTTATTTAGGTGCAGGGTACAGTCCCTGGAGCAGTGTGGGTTAGATGCCTTACAGTTATTTAGGTGCAGCGTACAGTCCCTGGAGCAATGTGGGGTTGATGCCTTGCTCAAGAGCACTTCAGCCCTGGATGAGAGGCTTCAGGAGAGCACTGGTTATTTATTCCCCCACCCACATTTTTCTTACTGGTAATGGAATCAAACCTGTGACCCTCTGATCCCCAGACCAACTCCCTTACCATGAAGACGTTTTTGAGGGCAAGAATGACAAACTCCACACATGCCAGCTGCAGAACAGTGCAGAGTCGTGGAGGAGTTCAGGCCTAACATATGAGGCTTTCAGAAAGCAGCTGACATCATGAAAGAACTCCCCCCTACAGTTAGATGTGAATGTAGGTGCAAAGCAACCTCCAGAGACATGGTCTTACCTATGTACCGCTTCTCTGGGTCTGGGCAATGCAGACAAGGACTCTACCCAGTATGGCTATGCATATGACAATAAAAATATCCTTGCATCATACATTATGCAACAAGCATTGTTACAACAACTGTACATCTGCAACAAGCCTAGCAGGTCACCTCAAGGGACTGCAGACATAAGCTTATGACAGTCACAGATCCTGTATGAAGGGATCCTTACACACATTCAATACAATTTGTCTTATCCTGCAAGCTTCAGATCAAACACTGGTCAATATTTTAGATCACTGATTCCATGGGAAGAAAGGCTAATATTACATAACGCTACTGACATGACATGGATCCAACACTAGCACTCTGTGAAACCACTCACCCCTTTTAGAATGACTAGCCTTATTCGTATGCCATTCGCAAACAAATATGCGAAATAAGAAAATATATAGGCAAGGTGTTAACACCGTGAGTTACTGGGAAACACGTGGGGACATTACTCTGCCTTTATTGGAAGTGGGCCTGAACCGAAGTCCTTTTAAAGCGCTGCTAGTTGTGTTGGTGACAAGGCCCACTAGTTCAGTTTATAGGAAGGTCTACATGCTACTCCCATGTAGTTGGAAACTGCTATCGATACACCACCAAGATATGCACTCAGATGTTTTAAACAGAATAACTGGTCACAATCAACGGATCCCTGTGTACTCTAAATATATCGCTAGCATTTAACTCAACGTGTATAGATTGAGGAAATTCACACTACTAATTAAAACCCGGACTTGTTAGCTAACGTTACGCAGCTAGCTAGCTGACAAGCTTCAACTTCAAGAAGACGGCTAAAAAACAGCCAACATAGGCTGTAGACGAAACCCTCTTCAACATATCATACTAAGCCTAAATTAACAGTTGAAGTGAAAACTGGAGATGTTAATCGACCGACCACATATTGTAGAAGTATCCCCTGCCAAATGACTTGGAGGCAACAGCAGCCTAGCAGCTGACTAACCACAAGATCGTTGTGTAACATTGGCCAGGTAAAGCCAGAGTGCAGTCGCTTCGTGTTGCTGCCTGGTTCAAAAACCACACCAGTGCATACTTTTTAGACTTCTGACATATATCCAAAACACTAGCTGCCAACTCTCTACCTTAATAGTAGTTATCGGTGGTAGACTAACTACCACATTATATTCCAGCTTCTTCTAGTCCCACAGGAATGACCAACGCAGTCAGTTAGCCAGCTACGTAGATTTCCTATGGTGACTAATGTTGGGCTTAACCTATTCGTATTATTGTCACATGAACTGTAAAAATGTACAAGGAAGTACAAGGACTTCGCAGCAGGATAGCTCGATTTTATTTTTTTCATCGGCTGAATACCTGGCTCCACAGTCACTTAGCGGTTACTTTTAGCCAAATAGCCAAGTAGTTAGCAACGCAGCTTTCACGCCGTGTTGGCTAGCTTGCTAACGCACAGCTTCTCGGCGTCAACATGCTGTATGTTCGATTAATAGCTAACTTGGCTAGCTAGGTAATGTTAGCTAGCTTTTGACTTTAGACAGCTAGAAAACAATTACTTGAAAATTATTATTGATACCGTAATCTAAAAAACTTACCCTTTGCACCGACACTTGCAAATAGCTGTCAACAGTTACCCAACTTCACTGCCACAATGAAACGTTGTTTTAAATTGAATAAATCAGCTATTTGTTTCGCTTAATTGTCTTCATACGGCAACTCTATACCAGCCTCCCCCAGTCTTGCAAGGGAACAGTGCAAAATGGCTGTCTTTCCTGCATTTACCATCAAAGTCTGAAAAAGGGGAGTGGGGGTGGAGCTATTATTTACAAATTAATAAGGTATGCCATACTTTAGTGTTAAACAACTTAATAGCGTATAGCAACTTGAATAACATACTCGTTATGCCTTTGAAAGACAGTTGAACATTTACGTGTCTTAAGAAATTAAATAATGTGAGTAGACATGTGCCCTATTACCCGAAATGGAAAAGTCGATTACACTTTTTACATTGGGTGTATTCTGACTGATGGTTAACATTTGTCTCTTCGTAATTGTTGTCCCAATTATATATATATGAGC
The DNA here is from genome assembly GCA_027475355.1 of Coilia nasus. Lineage (NCBI taxonomy): Eukaryota > Metazoa > Chordata > Actinopteri > Clupeiformes > Engraulidae > Coilia > Coilia nasus. The sequence goes on from CM050207.1 coordinate 20,990,562, forward strand.
ATGACTAATGTATTCTGTTCTTTTAAATCCCAGGTGACTACTTTGCCAAAATGGACAGACGATGACACTTTGAGGGGGCATGCGCAAATCAATTGACAGACGGTTCTGAGTTATGGATCACCTATGACTACTACGTGTAACTTTTTCAACCCACGGCAGTTATAAGTTCAGGATTCTAGTGTTTTTTTTTTTCATGTGCTTATTACATGTTTGCACACTGGATGCCAGTTTAATTTCTTAGACTGTATATGCATGGCATGAACTGTGAATGAATGAACTTGCTGGCATTTTCGAGTTGACACTAAAGCTATGGAATAATATGTAACGGATATAACCATAGACATCCTATACATGTATAGGATGTCTATGGATATAACTGCATCTTTGGTGGACATATAACGAAAACATTAATCGTGTGCTTGAAATATTGCATCTGAAATAGGCCTATATAGTCATACTTTTTTATAGGGTGGGTAATTATAGCCAAAAATAGACATTCATTGGTGGAATAACATCATTCCACGGGTTTCCAGTGCATTGTATGGATGTCTAAAATATGCTAGGTGTGACCAAGATTTCAAGATTACAGACCAGACCAGATACCCATTGTGTAAATTGCAAAAAAATATGAATGAACGCCAGTCTGATTTCGGTACCACTCCAGTGCAGGCGGCGGCGGTAGGTGATTCTCTTACAACGACTGTATGGTCAAAGAAACGAAGAAAAGTCTTCAGCAAGCATTGAATGACAGTTTAACAGTCCAGGGCATAAGTTAGTTGCAGATCTCCTCTTGTAGCATAGTTTTAGAGTAATATAAGGGTACGAAATGGCAGGGGCGTTGGCAAGAATTTTATTTTATCCGACATTAGCGTATAATGTTATAATGGAGAAAATAACGTCCAGAAAATGGTACAATCGTGTGGATCAGACGGTTATACTCGGAGCCCTCCCCTTCAGATCAATGACAGAAGAGGTAAGGTAACCGTGAAAGGGCAGTGACAACGTTACTTTAGCGTGTGTGTGTGTGTGTGTGTGAGAGAGAAATTTGTGTGAGTGAGTGTGAGTGTGTCCACGTTTAGCTTTTCACTTTTTAACACTATCTGTCGTGTCGTTCAGTTGGTACAGAAAGAAAATGTGAGAGGAGTGATAACCATGAACGAAGAGTACGAGACCAAGTACTTCTGCAATTCATCCGAGGTAAGAATTGAGTCCCACATCGTTAGCGGGGGGTTTTGTACTTCCACGTTTGGTTATAGTCACCTGACAGCAAGACTGCATTAGTAGCACACTCTTGTCAACTAAATTTCCCTCCCTTCATCAGTGTCGCGTCTTTCCTGTTTGACATAGCGGATTCGATTCATGATGTGCCCTTTGACTGTGTAGCCAATTACACATTAAGTGTGTCCTGATAATGATTTTTACGCAATTAGATGCTAATCGTAATTGTAGTTCATGTCATTGACGTGCTTACAGTAAAAAAATAGAGTTGTCTCTCCTTGTCACCATGAGCATAGAATTGATTGGGCATGGGCAGTTCACCTGAGGCATTGAACCACTGATGCTTAAAAGGTAACATGACAAATTGAGAAATTTGTTGAGCTGAGTTTTTTTTATGACTATAGACTATCCGTTGCTGTAAATGTGTGCATGAGAAAGAAATTATGTATTGAAGGCTTACATTTTTGTTGTTTTGTGTGTGTGTGTGTGTGCTTGTATGTATGTGTTGTTGTGTGCGCGCATGTGTATGTGTGCTTATGTGAATGTGTTGTTGTGTGTGTGTGTGCGTGTGTACCTGCTCGTGTGTGTGTGCCTGTGTGTGTTGCGTGTGTGTGTTGCGTGTGTGTGCGTGTGCGCGTGTGTGTGTCCAACAGGAGTGGAGGGCAGTGGGGGTGGAGCAGCTCCGCCTGAGCACGGTGGACCTGACGGGGGTGCCCAGCATGGAGAACCTGCAGAGGGGGGTGGAGTTCGCCCTACAGCACCGCCAGCAGGGCACCAGTGTCTACGTCCACTGCAAAGCCGGTCGCTCCCGCAGTGCCACGCTCGTCGCCGCTTACCTCATCAAGGTGAGACCACTTACCTCATCAAGGTGAGACCGCTGTACAGAGCTTCCCTACAAAGGCAAAGTACAGTAACTACGTGAACACAGAAACTGAGAGACCTGCCTTTAAAGTTGTCATACTGCCCAATCAAACATGTTGTACAGCGATGATGCTTTTATGTACTTTCCTAATAGCAAGAAGCAAGACAGTCAGTCACGAGACAAAGGAGGTGAATCTGACAAAATAGCTTCTCTTTACTCACAGTGGTCAATATCTCATTGTATTACCATAGATACTGCAGCAGAAGGAGATCTGGCCGGCTGTATTGCCGAGGTGAGGATGGGGAGCTGAGCTCCCTCTGCTGCAGTATTTATATACTATATGTATACATATAAGAGCCAGTTTAACCACTGCTTACATGTGCTGTCTGTATAACAGGTAGTTGAGTGATTCCATCATTTACATGACTTACTATTGCACACTTTTGTCAACTCAGATGTTTGTTTTTCCCCTGTACCTCTAACCCGCTTTGACTGTGTGTGTGTTGTGTGTTGTGTGTGTGTGTGTGTGTGTTTGTGTGTGTGTGTGTGTGTGTGTGTGTGTGTGCGCGTGTGTGTGTGTGTGTGTGTGTGTCCGCCACAGCTGCACTGCTGGAACCCAGAGGAGGCGTGTGGGATGCTGGCGTCCGTACGACCTCATATCCTGGTGCGCTCGGCTCAGAGGGAGCTGCTACGTCAGTACTACCAGCAGGTCTGCCCTCCTGCCCCCAGCTCTTAGAAGAAGCAACACTATGTGTGTGTGTGTGTGTGCGTGCGCGTGTGTGTGTGCATGCATGCATGTGTGTGCGCATGTGTGTGTGTGTGTCTGTTTATAAGGCTGCTCCGTCAGTACTACCAGCAGGTCTGCCCTCCTGCCTCCAGCTCTTAGAGGAAGCAACACTATGTGTGTGTGCGTGTGTGTGTGTGTTTGTGTGCATGCATGCATGTGTGTGCGCATGCGTGTGTGTGTGTCTGTTTATAAGGCTGCTCCGTCAGTACTACCAGCAGGTCTGCCCTCCTGCCTCCAGCTCTTAGAGGAAGCAACACTATGTGTGTGTGCGTGTGTGTGTGTGTTTGTGTGCATGCATGCATGTGTGTGCGCATGCGTGTGTGTGTGTCTGTTTATAAGGCTGCTCTGTCAGTACTACCAGCAGGTCTGCCCTCCTGCCTCCAGCTCTTAGAGGAAGCATGGTCCACCAGTACCACCCGCACTGTGTGTGTGTGTGTGTGTGTGTGTGTGTGTCTCCTTATAAGGCTGCTTCGTCAGTACCATCAGCAGGTGTGCACTCCTGCCTCCAGCTCTTAGCGGAAGAAGCATAGAGAAGATAAAACCACTGATACAGAATCATACGGACTGCTATACGGACTGCTATACGGACTATACATGGACCGCTATATGCACTGCTATATGCACTGCTATATGGACTCTGAGTGCAGAAGGAGCTTCCTTTTATATCAGCTAAAATCTGTGGAATGACAACTGCGGACTGTACTTCTAAACCGCTTTCCCTGTGTGTGTGTGTGTGTGTGTGTGTGTCTGTGTGTTTCTGTGTGTGTCTGGTGGCTGACCTGTCCTGTCTGTGTAACAAGTGGATGAGTGATTCCATGGTTTACATGTGACATTTTAGAATGAGATGTACTCCTAACGGACTCACTGGGACATTCCTGTGACATGTCATGCTGTGAGCTACGGGACGTGCACATACAGCACTGGAGCAATGTCTGGGTGCAGTCTCTTTTTAAATCACACAACATTTTGTTTTTATGTAGGTGAAGACATTTTTATATTCTTTCTGAGTACTGATATACACTGACTGAGACATCAGTGGCTTCAAAAACCAACAAAGGAAGTCAAGGAAAAGAAAAAGGCTTGTCTGTTACTGTTTACTGACTGTATTAAAGTTGTAGATTGTGACAAAATATTATAATCATGTGTTTTGTCTTTCCTAAAGTTACAAAAGGAATGAACGAGGGTAGTGTGGATCAAGTATGCTATATTACACTTACCTGCGGATTTACTCATTGCTGACCTTTCCTGAGCTTACAACAGATATTTCAAATCATTATAAACTGAAAAAAGGAAGATACTGAGTGCTATTGTTGCACAAGCTGGTGAACTCCAAATATGCCAGATGCTCTTCAAGTAAAGAAAAACACATCTGAGCATGCCCAATTGTTGCTCCGTCTGAGCATGCCCAATTGTGGCTCCATCTGAGCATGCCCAGCTCTACCTCCATTTGAGCATGCCCAGCTGTATCTGCATTTGAGCATGCCCAGTTCTGGCTCCATCTGAGCATCCCCAGCTGTAGCTCCATTTGAGCATGCCTAGCTCTGGCTCCATCTGAGCATGACCAGTTTCATCACCAAAGCCATCACGCTCTGAACTTAAAGCACACCCACAAAACACACACCACCTTGCACTTTAAGCCCATCATAGGTACAATTTATCAGCTTTGTGTGCTGAATGATTTTTTTTTTATCATACTGAGTATGGTATGAAAGAAATTGCCATTTATTATCTGTTTATTAATATATATATATATATATATATATATATATATATATATATATATATATATATATATATATATATATATATTGTTTTTAAATGAAACCTGGTTCCACAGTGCACTGAATTCCATTGTATGCTCTACAATGACAGTAAAGAATGAATCTAAAGTCTAAAAGTAAAGTCTAAAGGAAAGTCCCTGCCTGAGACTGGCAAAACTGAAACCAAAACAGTATAAATGGTGATCCCTGTCTGGAAGGTTCTGCTAAGAAGCTGCACAAAAGGCTTTCAACTTGCATAACTGGGATTTTATTCTAGAAGCAAAGCAATATGCAGACTGTAACTTGCTTAACAGGTTCGTGAACTTGTGTCAACATAAGATTAATTGGAGGGTGACAGTCTGTGGTCGAGGTAAGGATGACTTTTGTCCTTGTTGGTTAAAGGTGACACTGACAGTTGCTCAGAGCTGGCATTACTTGTGACTTGACTTGTCACCATCTTGGGTGTAAATATGATCTCTTTTTAAACACAGGTCAAATGTACTGGATCTTTATTGGACTACATACCTCAATACATAATGGGAATAAGTAAGTGATCCAATTTTATACAAGTATGTAAGAATTGTAATACATTACATTAGACTTAGCAGACACTTTTATCCAAAGTGAACTTACAAAAGGAGCCACGTAATGATTGTTCTTTGTTTTCATTTTCTGGTGGACTTAAAGGAGAACTTCGGTGTAAAATGAAAATCGGCATGTCAAGTCAAGTCAAGTAGGCTTTTATTGTCGTTTCAGCCATATACACAGTACATAGTGAGACGAGACAGCGTTTCACCGGGAACAATTGGTGGACACATAACTGTTAAAACACAGTATAGACAGGACAGATACATAATAGTGCCTACATACACTACTTCACCCACTCACACACGCACTCACACACGCATACACTCTCCTGTACACTTCTGTACATACAGTGCAACACAGTAGTGAACAATACAACACAGTTGTAAACAAAGAACAAACACTCTAGACAGGGCATGGCTTTTAGCAGAGCACTGTGGCTAGTGGTGTGATTTGTAAACAGTAGACTGTTCTACATAAATAAAAATAATAGCAGCAAGGCTAGTGGTATGATTTGTAAACAAAAGACTATTCTAAATAAATATAAGTAGTAGCAGCAGAAAAGTGCGGGGGCATAAGGTGCGGTGTGCTGTGACGCGCTGGTTTGCAACCTGAGTTACTAAGAAATTACAGTCCAAAAATTGCACTACAGGTTATTCAGCAGTCTGACTGCCTGCGGGAAGAAGCTCTTCCCCATTCTGGAGGTGGGGGCAGTGATGCTGCGGAGCCTTCTACCAGATGGTAGTAAGGTGAATAGTCCATGGGAGGGATGGGAAGTGTCTCTGATGATGTTCCTGGCTTTTCGCAGACAGCGGGAGCTGTAGATGTCTGAGAGGGGGGGCAGAGAGACTCCAGTGATCTTTTCGGCTGTCCTCACAATCCGCTGCAGGGCCTTACGGTCTGCAGCGGTGCAGTTGCCGAACCACGCTGTGATGGCGCCGCTGAGGATGCTCTCAATCGTCCCTCTGTAGAAGGTTGTGAGGATGGCGGTTGGGAGATTAGCTTTGCGCAGTCTTCTCAGAAAGTACAGACGCTGCTGGGCTTTCTTTGTGATGTGTGTGGTGTTGAGAGTCCATGAGAGGTCATCAGTTATGTGTATGCCCAGAAACTTTGTGCTCTGGACAATCTGTACTGGGAGGTTGTTGATGCACAGTGGGTTGTGTTTATGCAAAGTCCGTCTGAAGTCAATGACCAGTTCTTTAGTTTTGTCCACGTTGAGGGACAGGTTGTTGTCGGTGCACCAGTTGCTGAGCTGAGCCACCTCCTCTCTGTACGGGGCCTCGTTGCCTCCGCTGATCAGGCCCACCACGGTAGTGTCATCAGCAAACTTGATGATGTGGTTTGAGCTGTGCGTTGCCGCACAGTCATGGGTGAGAAGTGTGAACAGCAGCGGACTGAGCACGCAGCCTTGAGGAGCTCCTGTGTTCAGTATAGATGTGCTGGAAGTTTTGCTCCCGATCCTGACTGCTTGGGGTCTGCCCACCAGGAAGTCCAGGACCCAGTTGCAGAGGGTTGTGTTCAGGCCAAGTTCGCCTAATTTTGTTATCAGCTGCTGAGGGATGATGGTGTTGAATGCTGAGCTGAAGTCAATGAACAGCATCCTGACATATGTGTCCTTTTGGTCCAGGTGAGAGAGAGCCAGGTGGATAGCAGTGTTGATGGCATCGTCTGTGGAGCGATTTGGGCGGTACGCAAACTGCATTGGGTCCAGTGTGGCTGGTAGTTTTGACTTGATGTGTCTCATTACCAGCCTTTCGAAGCACTTCATGATGGTGGATGTCAGTGCAACTGGGCGGTAGTCGTTGAGACACGTCACTGTGGGTTTCTTCGGAACGGGGATGATGGTGGTGGTCTTGAAGCAGGTGGGAACGACAGTAGTGGCCAGGGAGATGTTGAAGACATCTGTGAGAACATTTGTCAGTTGGTCCGCACACTCCCTCAGCACACGGCCTGGTATGCCATCCGGCCCAGCAGCTTTCCGTGGGTTGACTCTGAGTAGAGTCTTCCTCACTTCAGCAGTGGACAGACACAGCACTAGGACAACACTTCAACACTTCGAGCTGTTTTAATGGTTTAAAAATAGAGTAGCCGTCATGCTTCGTCTAAGGGCACCTACCACTTCCATTGTTAGCCTTCTGGGACAAACGATAAAAAAATAGTTAAACTCTGAATGCAACAGGCTAAATCAATTTTGCTCCTCCGTACACATACCAACTCGGCATGATGTTTTAACATGCCAATTTTCATTTTACACCGAAGTTCTCCTTTAATGCTGTATTTCCCTCTCCTATTGCTCTTTTGCACATGACACAAAAGGAGACCTGTAGTCTAGTGTCCCTGCCAAACTTAAGGCACATCTCTCCTCTGTGGTCAATTTCAGTGACACTTTCTTGCCCTGGACCTCACTGACTGCTGCTTTATTGGCATTATTTGAGCTATAATATTCTACACATCTTGTGTTCAACTTATTTGTATTATATACAAGTTTTTGTAGTCTTTGCTATGTCTATATTATGTTACTATGTTTACATTGTTATGTTTTCTTATTGTTTTGTTTACTTTGTCATGTTTACAAGATGTTTAGTGTACACTGTGGGCCTAGGGAGCACTGCAATTTCAAACCCTGTGTATGATGTGTACATGGTTTTTGGCAATAAAGCTGACGATGAATTAGACTTTGACCTCCAAACTGTGCCTTTATTTGGGTTCTTTTTTTATATATATTTGTCTTTTCATGCTCAGCTGTTTTCATTTCTTCTTCCCAGGCAGACAGTCGCCGCTGTGTGTGGTGCTGACGGCGGCTGGTGGCGGATATGCCAACACGGCCGCCGCAACGCGGGCCATTGCGGCAGGAGCCTGGTTTATCGAGGGTGCCACCTTCACGGATGTGCTGGCCATGGCGGAGGGCATAGGGGAGTTCGGTGTGGCACTGCTGGTGTGCTGCACGGCGCTTGGCATTGCACTGTGGTCCGCCGCCCTGGGCATCAGGCTCGCCAAAGGAGCCAGTGGCCTCTTAAGGATCCTTACAAGGACTCACGGATGCTCGCAGACTTTGATGATGTCCTCTGTGGGGCCCCTGGTGGTCCTAGGGGCCTCAGGAACTGGGGCCCTGCTTGGGACAGCTGCTGGATCTGTGCTGCTCTGGGGAACACAGGAGCTTGTGACAGCACTTAGTGTTTTGCTGCTAGTCAGCTGCATTATGATGAAGGCATTAAGTTGGCGTTTCATGGCACAGCTAATAGTGTTCTTGATCATGCAGTTCATTGTCATGTTCTCGGGGATGGTGCTAAGTTTTGCTCATCCTGGTGCATACATTTTAATGCTGATAATGACGTGGGCTGTGACAGGGTTTCCATCATGGCTGTGCACGTTAGCACAAAAGCTCCTGAGACACCTTCCAGGTCGGCTGCCACTAGATTCAGGCGACTTCCTTGTGTATAGTTTCTGCATGGTGGTCATGTTGATGGGATTCGTGACAGGAACTACTGCGTTTTTTCTGACATTTTTCAAACAGAAGTCACAGCAAGCCACTGAGATCCTGCTGTTCTCATGCGCACACTCCACACCACTCTGTGCCACCATCTTGGGCGCCGTGATTGGCATTTATTTCATGCCAGGGCTAAAACCTTCAGATGCTGAAAGAGTGGCTCTCGGGGCGGTGGCTACGGCCATGGTGGCCCTGAGGAGTGCATCCCTGTCATTGGATGGCCTCGGACCTGGTGGCGGCACCGCCGGGCTTCTTCTTGGGGTGGCGAGCGCCGCTGGGCTGTCTCTGGAAGCAGCCGTAGTCGCTGCAAAGCTGAGGTACGGAGGCCCAGGGGCTGCAGGCGCCTTATGTGGGGCTATTGGGGGCGCTGTTTTAGGGGTGACATCGTTATCAGCGGGCAGGAAAATGCTGTTATTGTCAGTGACAGCTCTTGTGGCTGTAATGCCAAACCTTGACAGAGTGGAGCCACTGGGCCATGGAGGTGTGGGGGGTGGAGAAGTGAAAGATGGCCGTGCGGTACAGCGGGCAGTGGTGTTAGGTGTAGCTGCATTTGCAATGGGAGCCACAGGAATGGTGTTCATACTCATAGGGCTCAGAGGAAATGCTGGGTTTGTCACAGCTATCATTGGGAGCTTAGTGGCAATCATATATTCTTTCATATTTACTTTACAATAATAGTATTGAGGCCTGTGATTTCCTCCTCTCCTTTCCCACATGTAACCTAAAACAGTGTTTCTTAAAGTTTTTCAGATTGAGGACCACTCCACCCCACCCTTAAAAAACCTCAGGAACCACTCCCTCCATCTGAGGCTAACAGGGCTATGTAAATGCAAGAATTGGTGCAGTATCACAGCTCTAACTGGGGAACAGCATGAAGATAATATACATGCCATTTAAACACACTGTGCATAGCATAGGTAGCTTAAGAAACATGATTTTTTTTTTTTTACGCAGCTGCTCGCAGACCACTTGGGATTTCTTGTGGCCCACCAGTGGTCCGCGGAGCACACTTTGAAAATCACTGACCTAAAACATAGAATATAGGTTAATCACTGACATCATGCTGTATGTTAGGCTGAATCTGAAGGGATGGTTGTGCAAAGAGAAATTTTGAAAAAACACAAGACACTTGTGGCCCTGGGAAGAGTGCCTTTGGGAGAAGAGATTTAAGCCTTCCTGACTACAAACCCTATTCTAACATACTATTGTTTGGGAGAACACTTAGCACTTTAGGTTAATTATTATTCTATTATAATTAACCTAATGATTGAGTCCTGAGTCAATCACCTCATCAGTATGATTAAATAATTGTAATATGTCTAAAGTGTAAATTATAATTGTATGTAATGTCTGAAAATGTGATGAGGTGGAAATATATAACATCCATTGCCAGTGGATAAGTCATACTACTACTGCAGGTCTACCAACAGAGGAGCACATTCATTGCTGGCATATTCTGCACCTTATTTATTTACCCATAGCCTGGTACTGTAAAATGTATATATTTTATATTCTTTTGTAGTCTTATCTGTATAGGGCTGTACATCGGAACCTATATTTTTAATTCTACCTAGCTATTCTTAGCTCTTTATACTCTTATTCTTATCTGTTGCTTCTTCTTGTGCATCTGTTCCGAACATCTCGCTATACTTTGACAATACCTGTGACAATAAAGACTTCTACTTCTACTTCTTGTGCCATGATGGTCTCATAGGCCTATGCTGCCACCTAGCGTCTTAAAAAAAGTTCTCACCTTGAGCTTCAGTCAGGCTCTCACAACCATAGACATCCTATAGACCAAAACCACAACCATAGACATCCTATAGGATGTCTATGCTCACAACCTTATATGTCAGGCAAATTCATTGAGAAGAGAAATACCTTACTAACTTCCCTGCTGAAAAACATAGGCCTACAATGAACAGACCAGAAAACCACTAGAACAGTTTCAGTGGGAGGAACTCTAAACGCTGGTGTAACCGATAGTAAACCTGAGAGTGTTGATGGTATTATGTTGCTCTACCTTTGTAGAATCTAAGATCAAAGAGTTCTCCAGTTTAGCAATCCTAATCAACCTAGCAATCTTATTAAAGTTCATATGTGTGCAAAGGCAAGCTACCTACTTTTGGCATAATAATCTGTATAATCTGCCATTCATAAACATTGGGAGCAGTGGCTTGCTGTTAGAACATTTACATTTGTGAAGAAAATATGTTGCAAGAAATTGCGATATAAAATGTGTTGCTTTCCTCTTTTTTAAAGTCATGAAAACCAAAAGATGAAATAAAATAGCACTGACAGTTTGGGCAGACTATTCACTGACGTCACTCGCAGCACTTAATTTGTTTTCCAACATGGCGGCCTCCTTGGTCAGACTTGTCCGTGGAGGGGTAAATAGGACTCTAAATCGTGAGTAACCTCCAGGTTCAACTCAATCAACAATTAAACAACTACTTTAAGTATTATTTCTTTTGCGGATAAGCATATTATGTTTAAATTGTCTACTTTATCGTTGAAAAAACACACGAAACAGTTGACCTTTCTAATTCGAACCAGCTAGCACCTTAGCAATATGCTAGTAGCTGTTCACCGACAGCTATAAGCCTGTGCTCACAGTTCATATTAACTTCATGTTTTAGTGCTATTATTATAACTGTAAAATGTTGTGTCTATGACGGCAAATCTTAGGTTTCCCAATCTGTAAGGCTACGTTGTAGTTATAGACCCTAGCCTAGTTAACAGCGTTTTGGAATAGCAGTGAGTTAGCACAGAACATTAGACCCTCATGTGCAGAAACGAACATTGCTAAGGGCTTTTTTATGTTTGTGTTGGGTTGCGTGGTTGTCAGGTGGCTTGCTTAATAACAGGGGATTTGCATGCAGTTAATCAGGCATGTTTATCTCTGCATTTTTACTCATAGTGAGTCGAAACACTGCACTTATCCAGAAGCGGTTGGAAACTACGACAACTGAAACCAAGCGTAAGTGACTGAAGTTAAGCTTTGTGTACACCTCATCACTGTAAAACATTTAGCTGATCCTCAGAATTCCCACCGTGTTTTGTAACGTTAATAATTATGTCTTCTTCCTGCCACAGCAACTGTCAGACCCAAGGATGCAGTCACCCACAACCAGCTGTCTGCTTTCGGGGAGTACGTGGCAGAGATACTTCCCAAATACGTTCAACAAGTCCAAGTGAGTTCTGTAATGTCAACCTGACTGTAGATAGCCTACTTACTGTTGTTGTCGGAAATCAATCTAAAGAAATGTAATGGCTCTAAGTTGACTATCTCTTAGAATTGGTTATCTCTATCTCTGTGTAGGGTAGATCAGGACGATTCATGAGGCCCAGAGCCTCACAGGGGCCAACAGAGGACTATGCTATGACTGGGATGTGGCCCAAAGTTATTTTCTTTCAGAGGGCCCACAATTTCTTAGCCTGGTAAACCAGCCCCTCATACTTCATTTCATTTTGTACAGAGGGTCTGGACCAGACACCGTCAGAAACGATTTCTTCCTGGAGGTGTGGACTCTGTTGAAGTTTAAAACAAGTGGCTCTGACTTTACCCAATCGCTAACGTTAACGTTACATATGCAATTAGCCTACCTACACACTACAATTTAAATGTAGCACACAAAGTCAACGTCATGGCTAATGAACACACCCTCTGTTTGCTAATTGGGTAGGTCTTGCTGGTGCCGACTACATGACCCTCAAGGTCCCTCCGGTCCAGACCCTCTGTACAAAATAAAATGAAGTACGAGGGGCGGGATTACCAGGCTAACAATTTCTAGCAGCGGCCCTGACTATCTCTATGAATTACAAGTTGTGGTGATGGAAGCTGTTGCACATTTTTGATCAGGCGTATGTGAGCACCTACCACCACCCCGTTATTTGTATGTTTTGCACTAATACTTTTTATTTATTTTATTTATTTATTTTTCATTCTATGTTGTAAATATACCACATTCATGTCTGCACTGAAGAGTGTGTTGCCTTCAATGTCATTGTGCATGTGTATAGTTTAAATTGTACATGTGTATAGTGACAGTAAAAGGTATTCTGTTGTATTCTATTGTGTCTATGTGGCATTTGTGATTGCAGGTGACATGTTTTAATGAGCTGGAGATCATGATCCACCCCGACGGTATTGTACCAGTTCTGACGTTTCTGCGGGACCACACCAACGCCCAGTTCAGAAACATGAGTGATCTTACAGCTGTGGACATACCCACTCGCCCGAATCGCTTTGAGGTGAGGTCGCCTGTTTGCCGCCATTTTTTTTTTTTTGTAGGGCAGTCAGAGCACACCCACAACCCTATTGATGGGCACTCCATCACAGGCAGTATTGCTGTATAATGTATGTAAGTTAATGTAAATCTGTACTGAATGGATGGATTGTGTTTATCCTTATAAGAATAAGCCTTTGTCATTTTATTTGGAGATTACAATTGTTGCACATTGACAATGGAAATTTTATTTATGTAACTCAATCTGACAGAGTTCCCATTTTGCACCTATGCCCTGTGGAAAAGCTCATGTTTTCTCTTGACTTTAAACAGATAGTCTACAACCTGCTGTCTCTGTCCTTCAACTCACGGATCCGTGTGAAGACCTACACGGACGAACTGACCCCCGTTGATTCCAGCGTTCCTGTTCATAAGGCCGCTAACTGGTATGAGCGGGAGGTATGTTCATACACACACACACACACAGTGTGTTCTTTGCCAATTTATAGGAATGCACTATATAAATGCAGTCCATTTACCATTTACCACACACACACTATATAAATGCAGTCCATTTACCATTCACCACACACACACACTATAAATGCAGTCCATGTACCATGTGCTCTCTGGTTGTGTGTCTCAGGTGTGGGACATATGATAACAAGGTTTAGAATAAGGTGTGTGATGTGCTCTCTGGGTGTGTGTGGGGATATGTAGGTAACACAAGACCTAGAATAAGGTGTGTGATGTCCCCTCTGGGTGTGTGTCTCAGGTGTGGGACATGTACGGTGTGTTCTTTGCCAATCATCCCGACCTGAGGAGAATCCTGACAGACTATGGCTTTGAGGGACACCCCTTCAGGAAGGACTTCCCACTGTCTGGATACGTGGAGGTAACGATGATTTCTTTTTTTATTTTCATTTTTACTAATGCCTTACTAGCGTCATATGTAGCGACATATGTATAGAAAGTTACTAGCGTCTTACATACATACCCTTTTTAAACATGTGATCTTGACGTCCATCCATTCGTCTGAAATCTTTGCATTGGCATTCGTTCGCTCCACAGTGGGCCGATACTTTCTACTTACCCGTAGGAAGTGGGCCAATAGCGTCTTTCCCCTTTGTAAAACTCCTCAAGCATTCATCTTCTTCAGGCTTTACATCCTCAATTTTGGGAATAGTTGCCAACATGGTATGGCTTCGTCTATATCCATCTCACCAGCTTTGTTTCTACAATGAAAACTGAAGCTTGAACACTGGAGTTCAGGATCATCTGTTCGCTGATTGGCCCGTATACATTCAATGGCGGAGTGAACCGAAACTTATACTCATGCTTTTTAACAAAGTTGCTGGAGGTAAATGAATCCTCAGTGGAAGCACTAGGTGGCGCTAGTCTGGCTACGCCTGAAGGCCTAGGGGTGTGCTCGAGTCTGGTTCGCCAGCTCCGATGGGGCTATGGTGAAATGAAATGAAATGAAATGAAAGGGAAGCGAAAGGAAGCTCCATTTCCATTTGTTGCATCAGCTGCCTTGTAAACATCCCAGAGCCCCCCCTGGGGAATGCAGCCTGACTGCTTAACACCCCCCCCCCAATGAGGAAATGCAGGTAGACATGTGTTCCCTTCTGACGACCAATCAGAGGCCAGAGTGTTTGGCAGCTTGTCCTATCAGAGTGTTTGGGATTACAGCTGTTCAGTCAGTGCCGCTGTGGAGCGCCAATCCGATTGAGAGACATCACCAGTGGACTGGTGTGAAGCTCATTCATTCATCATTCAGTCAGAATTTCTGACTTGCTACTTTCTAGGTCTTTTGAAGTGTTGTGAATAGGGCTGGGCTGGCACACTGACTAAATTGCCTCAGTACCATTGGGTATGACATAAACATCTTGTGTTTCGGGAACAAATTGAGAAACCTGAAGAGTAAATAATTTCATGAATGGCAATAACCCAGCAGCATGCTTGTGTCAAGGCAAAAAGATGCTAGTGACGGGCTGTGTGATGTGTCGTGTTATCGTGATACCGTTATTGACTGAAGTGTAGTGTAGGAGCTGTTATGAAAACTGAGTCATCAATATTGATACCAGTAAGAAAAGTATTTAATGCTGAGCCTTAGTCACAAACAAGAAGGTATTTGCGGTCAAGGTCACTGTACTCCCCTCTATGGCCAGCAGGCGGCGCTACTACCATAGTGCTTGACTCTGGGCCCTGAATTACAAGCAGGCACAAACTGATGGAATGCTAGTTAAAATGCATCTTTATTTTGATTCTATCGTCATTGCCGGGTTGTCACTGTGTAGATTATCCAGTTGAAATGAGTAATAGGGAACATTACATGACTGTTTCTCCACCTCCTCCTCCTTCTCAATCCTTCTCCTCTCCTCTTCCTCTCCTCACTCCTCCTCTCCTCTTCTCCCTCTTCACTCCTCTCAATCTCCCTCCTCCTCCTCCGCTCCTCTCTTCCTCCTCTTCTCGTCCCCTCCTCACTCCCCCTCTCCTCCTTTCCTCATCCTCCTCCTCTCCTCCTCTGCTCCCATCTGTTGTTGTTGTAGCTTCGCTATGACGACGAGCTGAAGCGCGTGGTGGCGGAGCCTCTGGAGCTGGCGCAGGAGTTCCGCAAGTTCGACCTGAACAGCCCGTGGGAGACGTTCCCCGCCTACCGCCAGCCTCAGGACGCCCCCAAACTGGAGGCTGGAGACAAGCCCGCCGCCCAGTGATGCAGTAGCTACGCGCTGCACCCCACTTCTACTCCTGATACTGCTATTTATGTAAATAATGAATAAGGTTGTATGTGCTGTACTGTGGTCTCTGAATTCTCGTGGTGGACTGACGTCCCAGAAGCAGAATAAAGAGTACCAACATCCGTATGTCTAACTTATCATTTCACTCACTCAGCTGGAGCACCGTACGACTGAATGCCTTGCACAAGTTTCAATAAAATGGAAACCGTATTTGGTCTGGTAACAAAAAATATAAAATAAAACTGAAAAGATCTGGAATGATGCAGTCTTTACAGCTCAGCTCCGCCTCCTCACCTCGGCAGTACAGCCAGCCGGAGCTGAGCCCCCTCTGCTCCAGTATTTACAGTAATACAGTAGAGGGAGATATTGACCACTGTGAGTAAAGAGGTGTTCCTCCTTACTAAATCCAATTTAACCACTGGTACAGTGTATGCCCTAATCCACTTGACCAGCAAAATGTAGATTCTAAACTCTGTTGGGGACCCAGGCAGAATCCTACCACTTTCCACTGCATTGCCACTGCAGTAGTGTAAAGGCTGTCACAGATCTAGTAGAATAGAATTGGTTGAATTCTTAGAGTGCTTTCACCTTGTCCAGACGGATTGGCTTGACAATTAGTTCTCTTCAGGGGTTGAAAACACTGCATTAGGATCAAGATTTGCTTCTTAATAAAGTTTGTGATTCTTAGTGATCACCTGGTGACTTGAGTTTGTTACAGAGATTTACATTAGCACTACAGTAGTTGTTTTATTGTATTTATTGACTGTTGTGCAAAAAAATCCATTTAAGCATTCCGTTCGAGGACACTGAACATTTTTTGATTACATCTTCGAAACATAACGGTAAAAGACACATGTACATAAAAGAAAATTTACCAAAAAATATAAAATGCAAATGCTATTGAGATTTTATTTTTTGTCATAGTTCGTGCTCGTGACCAGAGATTCTTGTTTGACTTCGTGTCACATTCTTGGCCAACTTCCTCTCAACTTGTATCTCATAAATGTCACAGAGTTGAAATACCATTACTGGAACATGCGGGGAGGTTGTAGGCTACTCCATCCAACAAGTCACGAAATACAATTCACATAAATTAAATGCAGACCGTCTTCAATAGTAAGGAGGGTAGATGGCTATGTACAAATGTCCCATATACAAGGAAGCAATATGTGAAAGGGCCACGAATCTGGGTTGTGACTAGATGGGATGTGAATTTAGCCAGAAGTGAGGTGCAAAGCATAAATAAAAGGGTAACTGAGAACCTAACCCCAAATCTAACCCTAGAGATAAATAAATACAAATATACTGACAAATAATACTTCGCTAGCTATTGGGTGGTTTACAAGCGCTAGCTACGTCTGGAGTGAAGAGATTATGCCAGAGTTTCTGTCACTTCAGGCTGTCGGTGTATCCTATCTAGCGTTTTTTATGTACAAATGTTGAATATACAAGGAAGCGATATGTGAGAGACTGCGCACTACGCCATAAGAAAACCATGCATGACAAGACACATAGGTACCACTGATTTTTGTCTCCGTATTTAAACTTCAAGCTGGTCAATACAAAGGACCCGTTTTACAGTATAACACTAAAAAACAAAACATTTTGTCATGTGTGTTAGATTTGCAAAACTGCTTTTTGTCAGTGCTTATACTGGGAATGTGTAAATTGATTAAATGATACAATCTTTGCAATTTCAAAAGTTCATAGTAAAAATAAAGCCCTGTTAAACCATGTGTTATATATTGTTCTTGTTAAACCAAAAGCTTCACCTGATTCTTCATACTCATTGTGCTTCTCATTTAGCCTGGTAAACCAGCCCCTTGTGCTGAGCTGCATTTCACACACACACACACACAGCCTGGTAAACCAGCCCCTCGCACTATGCTGCATGCCATACACACACAGCCTGGTAAACCAGCCCCTCGTACTACGCTGCATTTTGACAGAGGGTCTGGCTGGGCTTCCATTGACATGGTTGTCTCAGGCAGCATCTTGCCTGGCCAATCAGTGAACAATTTGTTCCTGGAGGTGTAGACTCTGCTGAAGTTTAAAATGATTGGATCTGCCTTTACCCAATCTCTAACGTCTGGTCGCGATGCATGCAAAGCCTAGCACACAAAGTCAGCATCATCACTCATGAACACTCCTTCTGCTGATTGGTCAGGCAAGATTGTGCCTGAGAATACCATGTCAGTGGAAGCACAGCCAGACCCTTGGTACAAAATGCAGTGTCATCGAGGGGCTGGATTATCAGCCTACTTCTTCATGTTGGACCCGGAGTTTCACGATCAGTCCAAGCTACATCCGTTTTGTGCTCAAAGCTTTTCCTCCTCGGCCACTGAATAATTTAAAGGAGCTAATTAAAACATATTTAAGCAGACATTACTGTGGAAAGCACACTGTATAACCTGCAATTTGAAGGGAATGATTTTTGTTCGGTGGTTTTATTTGATCAATAGTGCAGTGGAGGAGAGGAAGGGGAGGGAAGGATTATCCCTAATAGAGCCATTGGGCTCCCACTAGCAGAGCTTATATTAGCGAAGAATAACACTATTATAACATTATTAATAAAGTTCTGGGGTAGACATACTTATTTCCATTGAGGAGGATTTCACTGGAAAATGACTTTCACCAGCTGCTCTCAGTTCCTTTTTTTGTTATTTTAAAATGTCTGGAACTTCATCACCTTATTTAATGGGGGCAGTTGTGGTCTAATGGTTAGGGACATAGTCTAGGTGTTGGGATCAGAGGGTCGCAGGTTCAAATCCCAGACTAGTAGGAGGAATGTGGGTGGCTGAATGTGCCCTTGAGCAAGGCACCTACCCCCACATTGCTCCAGGGACTGTGCTCTGCACCTAACTAAGTCACTCAGGATAAGAGCATCAGCGAAGTTTAATGTCATGTAATAGATTATGGCCCTTTACAGCCATTGGACCATTACTAACAGAGCTTTTATTAGTGAAGAATAAAACTATTATAACATTATTTATACATCTCTGGGGTAGACATGTTCCTTTTCATTGAGGGGCATTTCACTGGAAAATCATGTTTATCAACTGCCCTTTTGTTACTTTAGAAATGTCTGGAACTTAATCACCTTATTTGCAAACACATTATGGTCACCTTATGGTTCAGACACTCACCATGACTGAATTGACTTAATGTAACACTAACTAGCTTTCTTCTCCAGTCGCCCTACAGGTTGGAAGCGGCATTGTCTCTTATAGAGAACTACAGAGAGACAGTCTGCTCCTCCAAACTTACTTAGTGCGGTTATAGCCCATGGAAGCTGGCAAAGTGAATTCAGAAGTGCCTTTCACCTTGTTACAGGTTGATGAACCACTGATACAATTTTGGAAACATTATTTTAAGGTTGAAAAAACTAGTTAGTGTTGCTTTAATGCCTGATAAATAAGACTTTCCAGCTATACCCTTTGAAAGTGCACAGGTATGAAGGAGTCACATCTGAATGGGTCCTTCAATTAAAAAGAAAAGCCACAACAGCATACACAAGGAAGTGTACTTTAGACTATGCTGCCCTACAAAGCCAAAAGGCAGTACCTACCTATTTTGTGAAAACTGAATTTAGGCCGAAAATTGGCTTTATAACACCTCTTGGTGTTTTCCTTTCCAGTCTATAGTTTTGACAAAATTTGTAGTTATTGCCTTTTGGCTTTGTAGGGCAGTATGACTCACTAACAAACGTATGAGACTGACATCTATCCCAGCAAGCAACCTTCCCCAATGTTCCTGAGGCCCTGTCCCAGTCCCTGTGAGTTAGGCCTTTGTGCTCAGCTGCTGCTGGGGCTGCTGTGCTTGCTGTGCCTTCTGCTGTTGTGCTTGCTGGGGCTGTGCCTGCTGTGCCTGCTGTCGCTTGGGCGCCTCGGGGTAGACCAGGAAGCCGGTGAAGGTGATGTACTTGGCGTGGTTGCTGTAGGCGCCGAAGCCCTCGCGCTGGTGGCTGTAGAGCCACACGGTGTCACCCCGCAGCAGGGGCAGCATCAGACTCTGGCTCTGCAGCGCCTTCTCCTGGTCGCTGTCGTCATAGATCATAGCCTGCACCTGTTAATAGTTATGAATACTCATTACAACCATTATTAAGCCTTATGGATGCATTATAACCCTTTATGAATGTGTTTATAGAGCCGTATGAATACAAGCTTTCACCTAAATAGTTATGAATACTTATTTCAACCATTATTAAGCTTTATGAACACATTACAACCCTTTATGAATGTCTTTATAGAGACTTATGAATACAAGCTTCATAGAAATTGTTACCTCCAGCCGGTTCTTCATCAACTTAATCGAGAGCATCTTGTGGGGCAGCTTGCCAGCGTTTATAAAGGCTTATAATGCATTTATAAAGTATGTAAAGCATTTATAACTATACATACTGACTGTAGCCCTAAGGCTTTATAATGCTTTGTCATAAGCCATATTCCAACATCAAGTGACACAGTGGATTCTTAGCTATAAAGCTTTACCTGCCTTATGAGTGCAGTCATTAGTATGTATAAATAGTTATGAATACTAATTTCAGCCGTCATTAAGCTTAATGGATGCATTATAACCCTTTATAAATGTGTTTGTAGAGTGTTATGTATACAAGCTTGCATCTAAATAGTTATGAATACTAATTTCATTAAGCTTCATAGACAGCCCTACCTCCAGACGGTTCTTCATGAGCTTGATGGAGAGCGTCTTGTGGGGCAGCTTGCCGGCGTTGAAGGAGAAGTAGTAGGCGCCAGCGAGGCGGCAGGTGAAGGTGCCGGTGCTCGTGTTAAAGTCGTTGCCAATGTTGACGAACTCCGAGTCGAAGGTGATGGGATGGTGGTGCTCGGCGTGACCCCGGTCGACCCCGACAATGCTTTGGGTGCGGCCCACGGAGAATGCCGACCTCGGGTCCTCTTCGTCCTCCTCCTCCTCCTCCTCCTCCACCACCTCTTCCTCACGTGTCTGCCGCTCAGCCTCAGTGAGCTCCTTCTCCTGGGTCTTCGCTGTGCTCTCGCTGGCGTCCCTCTCCTGTACTTTTAGTGTGTTATCGCTGGCGTCCGCATTCTCCCTCTCCGGCAGCACCTGCCCGTCGTGGACCACCGCGTCGTTCTCGTGATGCTCCGCCGTCTCCTTGGAGACCGGCTCCTGGAAGCTGTAAGCCAGTCAGTGAGTAAAATGTATTTATATATAGCACTTTTTACAGACAAGACAGTCACAGGCACAAAGTGCTTCACAGTGGAGGGATTATAAAAGACTAAAAACACAGTGTCACAGTCAAAACAGACACAAAGTGCATCACGGACACCCAGCATGGTATTCTGTCCACAGACAACGGGGGCAGTCCAGAAAGTATTCATTCCCCTGGTAATGACTCTTTTAAGCGTCTACGGACTTATGAAGATGATTATTTATCTCAACACAGTTGCATAGTGCTATGTGTTGCATAGTGCTAAGTGATATGTACTAATATTGCATGTGTCTGTGTGCTTATGTGTACTAATATTGCATGCGTCTGTGTGCGTATATGTACTAATATTGCATGTGTCTGTGTAATTATGTGTACTAATATTGCATGTGTCTGTGTGCTTATGTGTACTAATATTGCATGTGTCTGTGTGCTTATGTGTACTAATATTGCATGCGTCTGTGTGCGTATATGTACTAATATTGCATGTGTCTGTGTACTTATGTGTACTAATATTGCATGTGTCTGTGTGCTTATGTGTACTAATATTGCATGTGGTAGGTGTCGGGGTAAATAATGAAGGCAGACCTGAGGGTGTAGGTGTCGCGGTAAATGAGGTAGGTGTTGTATGTGCTAATATTGGGGAGCAGACCTGAGGGTGTAGGTGTAGGGGTAAATAAAGAGGGCAGACCTGAGGGTGTAGGTGTCGGGGTAGATGAGGTAGCCGTTGAAGGTGGTGTAGTGGCCGGTGTTGCTGTAGATGGCGTAGCGCGGGTCGCCGTGGAGACGCAGCCAGACGGTGTCGCCGAAGTCGAGCTGCAGCATGGCGCTCTGACTCTGCACCTTGCGCTCCTCGCCCGCATTCTCGTCGTACACGATGGCCTGCACCTCGTTACGGTTCTTCATAAGCATCACCGACAGGTCGCGGCGCGGGAACTTGCCCACCGTGAAGGAGAAGTAGTACGCGCCGGGGATCCGGCAGCGGAACATGCCGGACTTGGGGTCGAAGTCGTTGCCAATGTTGACGTAGACCTTGTCGAAGGTGACCACCATCTTGGGCCCGCCCTCCATGCTGTTGGTGCGCGCCACGGAGAAGGCCGACCGCTGGTCCACATCCTCCGCCAGGCGGGCGAACCCCCACGCCAGGGTCACATGACCAGTCAACAGACCAATCAGGAGAGGCCAGGTTTGCTTCATCCTCCTGTCTGTGGGAACCAAACACAAAAGCAAAGGGCTAAGATGGTAGATATCCCAAGAACTGTCAAAATGAGGCACTTCCTGGAACCATGATTGCACGAGAGTGGGCGTCACAAATCCTCCTTTATGTAGTCTGCAATATTCACATGCCCTTTGATGTAGTCTGCAATATTCACATGCCCTTTATGTAGTCACATGCCTCCTTATGATGTATCACAGTCACATGGCACATTCACTTGTGTATTTTCTGTGTATGTTTTGCACTAGTGTTGTGGAGCTGATTGGCAATGTTTGTACATATTTCAACATTGTTGGATGTAAACCACTCATGTCAATTTTGTGGCTCATTTTCACATGCAAATGAAAAATAAATAAGTGTGCTTTCTCACGAAAGTCTACACCAGCAGAGTAGTCTAGAAATATTATCATCTCTTCAAATCAAACAGTGACATGTATGTATGTATCTGAACAATGTTATCAAGCATTAAATGGCAGCTAGCAAACCTATATGTCTGTCTGGGGAAAGTAAATGCATATTTAATAGCATCATGTAGCACTGATCAAAGTTAAGGATATGTCAGCAGGGAGAAAATGAGTATGAGTGTATCCAACATTAATGACAGAAGGAGCCCCTGTAACAAGGACAGGGAAGCCCTGTAGTGTGTGTGCTATACTATCCTACAAAGCCAAAAGGCAGTAACTACATATTTTGTCAAAACTGACTTTAAACTGGAAATTGACACCTCTTTTGTGTTGTGACTAAATCTCTTGCTTCTTGCCATCAAGAAAGCACATAGCAGCATCACCACTATTATACCTACAACATGTTGAACTGGGCAGTATGACAACTTTAAAGGCATTTTCTCAGTTTCAACATCGGCGTAGTTACTGCACTTTGCCTTTGTAATCATCGGCGTAGTTACTGCACTTTGCCTTTGGAGGGCAGTGTAGAGAGATGCTGTTTATCCCACTCAGCCAATCAGAAACCTTCTCTAGGAACCACAGTCCTTAGGCTACACCTGCTCCCGGCACAGAGACTCTGTTTTCTGACCATGTTTGTCCCACTCAGGCTTGTTTATTCCACTGCACAGAGACTCTGTTTTCTGACCATGTTTTCTAATAACAGATGAGAAGTCCACAGGAAAAACAGGCATGGTCGCAAAATGCAGGAACCGAGAAAATGTCATTTATAAGTTTTTTTTTTTTATTTGATGTTATAAGTAAATGCTATTTTTAAATGCTTCTAGCTCAAGACTATGCTCGTTTATTCACAGGATTACTTTTGAAAAAGCTGGGGTTTCAGTGCAACTATTGATGAGGGAGTAACCTGAGAAATGTGATTTTGTGACTATGCCCGTTTTTTGCGTGAACTCCTCAGATGGGATGAAGGCGCTGGAAAAGATGACAAATATTGTAGCCTGAATTGCCTCAAAAAAAACAATTAATTTAATGGGTTTTTTTTCCAATGTATTTATACAAAGGAGGCTTTCTGCATTTGCATTCTGCCTCTGCAGTCTGCCTCATCCAGCGTATGCAAAATTGCATAATGATGTTTTGAGTTATATAATGCCTGTACTGATCTTAAACCACCAGCCAAAATGTTATGGGAAATACTCTGAATGTATTCTAACTGACTAAACAAGACTAATCTGCATTATGGTTCCCTCGCCCCATCCAGCTTATGGAGCTTATTTTACAACCTTAAAGGAGAACTTCGGTGTAAAATGAAAATTGGCATGTTAAAACATCATACCGAGTTGGTATGTGTACTCCATTGGTAGTACAACAAAGGCCCTGACATTAAGTTTCTCGTCGCCGCCATGATGAACGTCCGCACCAGTCGATTGACGAACACGAACCAGCAGGAAGAATAGGAGGAGAGGTGGTACAATTGACTTGTTTGGACTTTCATCATGGCGGCGACGAGAAACTACAGCAAGGTACTGCTTGTCAAAACTGTTTTATTAATAAATGTTGCGTACACTTACAAAGTTCTCAGTGCCTCGTTTTTAATGTCAGGGCCTTTGTTGTACTACCGATGGAGTGTGGAGTTTCTTCGAGCTGTTTTAATGGTTTAAAAATAGCGTAGT
This sequence comes from Coilia nasus, assembly GCA_027475355.1. Taxonomy (NCBI): domain Eukaryota; kingdom Metazoa; phylum Chordata; class Actinopteri; order Clupeiformes; family Engraulidae; genus Coilia; species Coilia nasus. The sequence goes on from CM050207.1 coordinate 21,014,703, forward strand.
CATCATGCTTCGTCTATGGCACCTACCACTTCCATTGTTAGCCTTCTGGGACAAACGATAAAAAATAGTTAAACTCCGAATGCAACAGGCTGAATCAATTTTGCTCCTCAGTACACATACCAACTCGGTATGATGTTTTAACATGCCAATTTTCATTTTACACCGAAGTTCTCCTTTAAATAAACTACCTCACTCCGGTTTCTCAAGCGAACTGACACACTACTCTTCCACGTGTGTTTGTAAAAGCAGCACAGTCAGAGTGTGATTTACCCCTCCATAATTGGGGGTGCTACATTTTACATTACAATTGGGGGGTACTACATTTTACATTAATTGCATTAAATTGTCAGTACCCCTTAACCCTGCTATTCTGGTGACGGAGTCCAAGAGCGGCCCACAAAGGAGTGTGTGTGTGCAGGTCCAAACGCCCAGATCTGCTGTGCTGTGGAGTGTGTGTGTGTGTGCAGGTTCAAACACCCAGATCTGCTGTGTTGTGGAGTGTGTGTGTCGAGTTCCAAACGCCCGGATCTGCTGTGCTGTGGAGTGTGTGTGTGTGTGCAGGTTCAAACACCCAGATCTGCTGTGTTGTGGAGTGTGTGTGTCGAGGTCCAAACGCCCGGATCTGCTGTGCTGTGGAGTGTGTGTGTGCAGGTTCAAACACACACACACACACAATGCTGTGTTGTGGAGTGTGTGTGCAGGTCCAAACACCCAGATCTGCTGTGTTGTGGCTTCACACAGGAGGCTGAGGCTGCATTAATTAGGAGCTAATTACTACTGGTGAGCACACACACACACACACACACACACGCACACTCACACTTTACTTTGTTAACGAAGGGGCTGTGTGTGTTTCTGTGAGATTGTGTGAGAGAGAGAGAGATGAAGAAGAAAGCAGAGATTGTTTATTTCTACAGTGTGTGTGTGTGTGCGTATGTGTGTGTGTGTGTGTGTGTGTGTGTGTGTTTGTGTGAAAGAGAGAGAGAGAGACCTGAAGAAGAGAGCAGAGATTGCTTATTTGTACAGTGTGTGTGTGTGTGTGTGTGTGTGTGTGAGCTGAAGAAGAGAGCAGAGTTTATTTCTACAGTGTGTGTGTGTGCGTGTGTGTGTGTGTGTGTGTGTGAAAGAGAGAGAGAGAGAGACCTGAAGAAGAGAGCAGAGATTGCTTATTTCTACAGTGTGTGTGTGTGTGTGTGTGTGTGAGCTGAAGAAGAGAGCAGAGTTTGTTTATTTCTGCAGTGCGTGTGTGTGTGGTGAGTGGGTGTTAGGGATGTAGTGTGCTTTTGGAAAGAGAGATGGTTATGAATATGCAGATCATTCAGCACTTCCAATCAGGGAGATGTGAAATTACTTCCCCCATCTCAGCTATGGTGGGTGGTTATTAAAAATACAATATGCTCAACAAAGTAGAAATGGGTACTAGATTTACCTCTCCAAGTAATATGATAACAAAGCTTTGATTTCATTAACTTGGAAAATGAAGAAAGAGATATGTTTAAAATGCCTGTTTATGTTATCTTCATATTGGAGCATTTCCAGTTATGTCAATTTTCAAATTTGAAAATAACTGTCAGCTATTATTTTCTTCAACTTAAGGCAACTTCACCACTTCCCGTTCCTGTTTAATCAGAGCCTGAAGGAATCAAAGATTGCGGACAGATAGTAACTATCCATAAGGGTTACCATAGTAATTACTAACTTGTAACTATCTGCCATCTTTGATGGAATATATCTGTCCTGCCATTGATTAGTGTATGTCTCTTCTTGACACCCCTGTAGTACCCTCACTGTGGCCTACCCAGCCCTGGCTAGTAGGTGGGTTTCACTTTGAACATCTTCAAAGGAAATGAAATGCCCTCAACACAAAGACTTGTGTTCTTGCTGGCTCCTCATAGCATACAAATGTCTTTTTAATGTTTTCTCAGGCTTCTCAAATGAACGTCAAGCTTTTGAAGATTCTCGGTTCGCTCTTGGGTTTATGCCAGTGTTTTTTTTTGCCTCAGTAATGTCAGCCAACACAATCTGGTTTATAAACAGACGTGAGTCAGGAAGCGCTAAGTAGGGTGTAATTCTTGGGCGATCCAGCCCTGCCGAAGATGACATTAATCAGCACCACCGCAATGCTGCCTTCACCCCAGCCTTGTCACCAGGTGTTGTATCACAGCTGTGCTGTGTATGTCTTTTTTATACTTAGACTTCAAAATGACACCTTTTATTTTGAGCTGAGGCAAGTAGCTTAAAACTGGCCTTTTCTAAATAGTCTGAGCTGTACGTTTTATCTTGTTCATTTTTATCCAAACTAGCATGAATAAGTATAGCAGGAGTTTTAATTGACGTTATGTAATGTAAAAATACACAAGCAAAGTCTTTTCGGAGATTGATACTCCTGGTTTCAACAACAATCACAACAAACATCATCGCTGTCATCATCACTGCCTAAGCTGTAGCCTGTGCGCACATAGTGGAGCACAGAGCAAACTGTATTTCTCCTTCTCACTGTCATTTACCCGTTTGTCACTTCAAGACACAGCATCACTTTGACATCTTTGGCAGGGTCGCCAAATGTAATAGGCCTACAGTGGGTAATGAGATCCAGGAGTTGAAGAGGAGCTGTAATGTAAAATGGGCCAGCTGTGGCCTGGTGGTTAGATAGCTAGTCTTGGGATTAGACAGTCACAGGTGCAAATCCCGTACCAGTAGAAAGAATGGGGGGGAGTAAATAACCAATGCTCTCCTGCAACCTCATCCATGGCCGAAGTGTCCTTGAGCGAGGCATCTAACCCCGCATTGCTCCAGGGGCTGTCTGTCCCTCTACCTCATTCACTGTAAGGCATCTAACCCCACACTGCTCCAGGGACTGAACCCTGCACCTCATTCACTGTAAGGCATCTAACCCCGCATTGCTCCAGGGGCTGTACCCTGTACCTCATTCACTGTAAGGCATCTAACCCCACACTGCTCCAGGGACTGTACCCTGTACCTCATTCACTGTAATGCATCTAACCCCACACTGCTCCAGGGGCTGTGCCGTGTTTTTTCACTCTCACTCACTCTGAGCATCAGCTAAAATGAAATGTAATATAGTGGTACAACACAAAGGGAACTCGCTAGCCAGACAGGCGTTGTGCAGTTATGATATATTGTATAGTGTGTTCTGCAGTACATGACCAACCTGCTTTGGCGGGTATTTATACTGAGCTATTAAATCAGACCCTGAATAGCACTGTAGTACATGAACAACCTGCTTTTGGGGGATATTTTATACTAAATCAGCCCTCTGACTAGTGCTGTAGTACACAAAGAACCTGGAACCTGCTTTCGGGGTATTTTTGTACTAAATCAGCCCCTGACTAGCACTAGCGCTGTAGTACATGAACAACCTGCTTTGGGGGGTATTTTATGCTAAATCAGCCCCTGACTAGCGCTGTAGTACACGAACAACCTGCTTTTGGGGGATATTTTATACTAAATCAGCCCTCTGACTAGTGCTGTAGTACACAAAGAACCTGGAACCTGCTTTCGGGGTATTTTTGTACTAAATCAGCCCCTGACTAGCACTAGCGCTGTAGTACATGAACAACCTGCTTTGGGGGGTATTTTATGCTAAATCAGCCCCTGACTAGCGCTGTAGTACACGAACAACCTGCTTTGGGGGGTATGTTTGTACTAAATCAGCCCGACTAGCACTGTAGTACATGAACAACCTGCTTTTGGGGGGTATTTTATACTAAATCAGCCCCTGACTAGCACTAGCGCTGTAGTACATGAACAACCTGCTTTGGGTGGTATTTTATACTAAATCAGCCCCTGACTAGCACTAGCGCTGTAGTACATGAACAACCTGCTTTGGGGGGTATTTTATACTAAATCAGCCCCTGACTAGCGCTGTAGTACACGAACAACCTGCTTTGGGGGGTATGTTTGTACTAAATCAGCCCAAGTAGCGCCACTGCTACTGAGCTGCAGGCTCGGAGGGAAAAATAGAACACGAGGGTGGGTCAGGGGAAAATAAGGGCACTGTTTCCCTTAGTGCAGCAAAATAAGGGCACTGTTTCAGCAACCACCATACACAGCTCAGCTAAATAAATAAATAAATAAATAAATAAATAGATCTCTGCCATGTAGCTTAATGAGACCCCAGGGGAGGCAAGATGGAAGACAGTTTCTGTGTTTTTTTCATTCCTCTACCCACTTTTGAGAATTGAGACGTGCCACTGACGGCTCCATTTTTTTCCAGCGAGGCTTTGAAAGCAGCACAGTTGTGTGGTTGCCATGCACAGGTCTGGGGGGTATTCCCATAGACAGTAGAAGAGAATGGACCGTGGGATGGCGTCGTTTTCAATGGGAGCCGTTGAAGCACAATTTTGAGATTTTTAATTGGTCACCAGGCAACTGCGCAAGCGCGGGGTGACGTACGGTCACGTCGGCCAGCGAACCCAAATACTATAAATTGAGTGGTAGATGCTCAATCACAAATCATACAGCGTACGATCATTTTCTTAATAAGTATTCTTCTACCGTTATAGCTGCAATCACTTAGTGGAATGGGAGGCTAATATTGTACGTGGGGACTTGATTCTTCGTCAACTAACTTTGGTTCCAGGCAGTCTTGCAAGCCAGCATGTCAAGGGAGCTAACTAGTTAGCATGTGAACTACAAGCTATAGCGTGTAGCTTAGCTTAGCCATCTTTCTTAATTCACTTGCATCGAATAGTAAAATCCATAAAGATAGCGATTCTGCTTAAAAACAAATACCAAGTTCTAAGCTAATTTTTTGAGAAATACTGATGTAAATGTTTCCCCAACATGAATAGAAAAGTAAAGGGGCATGACAATGGCTACGGCTTGTTATCCAAACAGTAGGCCTATGGTAAATTTTCTTCTGTGCGACAGAAACTCACTAGCCGTCGCATGATTTGTGACGCCATTTTTAGCACAATTTCAGATAAACGTTTCTTACAAGGCAATAACATGACAGATTTCCGATTGAAGCAAATATGTTGTGCTGTGTCCTCTCCGGTTTAGAACAAGGCCGATATCAAGACACAGAGTCCTTCTCATGTAAAGTTATTTGATTTCAAAGTGACGCTAAAATGAATGGAAGTCAATGGAATGCTAAAGGCTATTGGGCCCTTTCTGGGTTGGGATTTCTCCATGGGTGCTTCAACTTCCGCCTATGCTCCTACCCCCTTGGGTATTCCAGAAAGCAGCTTTAGTCACTTATCTTGGCATGTTAACTCGGAGGTAAATCTAGTAATAGAAGAGCCCTTTGACTTAGTTTTGCTAGAAGAATGAAACCCATTAGAACCCTATATTAGGAGAGTTACCACTTACTATAAGTTAACCTAGATGGGTTAGTCCCTAAACTGCTTACTTGGAATACCCCCTGGTGCAAGGAATACCCCCTGGTATTGTGAGCTTTGCACACACAGACACCGCTGCACACACAGACACCCCTGCACACACAGATACCCCTGCACACACAGACACCCCTGCACACACAGATACCCCTGTCGAACAAGGGGCAGATTCTCAGGTTATAATTTATGTTTTGCATACACATACACCCCTGTCACACAAGGGGCAGACTCACAGATACCCCTGTGACACAAGGGGCAGATTCTCAGCTTATGATTTATGTTTTGCACTATGGTGAGGAGAGGAGGGATGCTTTTTGAAAAGCTATCTTTAGAATATGTGTCGTTTTTCATGGTGCGCACAAGGCTGAGAGGCACAGTACAGTGGATTCAAACAGTGGTTGGTTGGTGTGGTATCTACAGCAAAGGTGTTTAATGAGTAGATAGTGAGATACTGTGTGCAGCCCCGGTGGAGCGTACGCAACAGGAAGATGACAGATTGCAGAGGTCCACTGGGAGACACTCATCCTGTCTCCACTCAGCTCAGCTACAGTCTTCCCAGAACCCTCATCTTACTCTCCAGCCTGGGGGGGGGGGGGGGGGGGGGGATCACCAATAGATAGATCAATAGATTGATAGATCGATAGATAGATAGATAGATCGATAGATAGATAGATAGATAGATAGATAGATAGATAGATAGATAGATAGATAGATAGATAGATAGATAGATAGATAGATAGATAGAGAAAGTGATAGATAGATTATAATTTTGTGGTAGGTACCAAATAAAAAACCCCACAGTGAACAACTGATCAAACTGCCACAGTTTGGTGTCAGTCAAAGGTGGCTTTACTTATCCCCAAGAATGAGAATGTATGAGTTTAGTATTATAATTTTATGGCAGATAAAAATATTAAGTTAAAAGGTGAAAGGTGGCTTTCCTTATCCTCAGATTGAATTGAGATTGAGTTAAGTACCCAGCATTCTCCTTCTTCATGTTAATGGCCTGGTGCGGGGCCCATGGCCACAGCACAGTCACCATACAAGAGGGCTGTGTGAGGGGCCTTTGAAATGGAAATCGCTACAGGAGCTAACATCCTGTCTGGCTTAGCCTGCATTTAAAAGGCTGCTATTTTAATCACATGGATAAAAACGCCGGGATTCATGCGCTTTTTAATGAGACGTGGTGAATAGGACGGTGGGAAGGGGGGGTGTGGGGGGTGTGTGGCTCTCACTAGCCCTTGCTGAGCGGGAGTGGGAACACTACGGCGGTGAGCTGACAAAACCAGCCTGACATGAACAATGTTCTGGATATTTCTATGCACACACAGCTGACATGAACAATGCTCAATATTTCTATGCAGACGCAGCTGTGGTGAACGATGCTCCGGATATTTCTATGCAGACGCAGCTGTAGTGAACTATGCTGTGGATATTTCTATGCAGACGCAGCTGTAGTGAACTATGCTGTAGATATTTCTATGCAGACGCAGCCTGACATGACCTATGCGCCGGATATTTCTATGCAGACGCAGCCTGACATGAACTATGCGCCGGATATTTCTATTCAGACGCAGCTGTAGTGAACTATGCTGTGGATATTTCTATGCAGACGCAGCTGTAGTGAACTATGCTGTGCATATTTCTATGCAGACGCAGCTGTAGTGAACTATGCTGTGCATATTTCTATGCAGACGTAGCTGTAGTGAACTATGCGCCGGATATTTCTATGCAGGCACAGCTGTAGTGAACTATGCTGTGCATATTTCTATGCAGACGTAGCTGTAGTGAACTATGCTGTGGATATTTCTATGCAGGCACAGCTGTAGTGAACTATGCTACGTAGTTGTGTGGATGAACAGTGGTCGCTTTGATCACGTCGCACTAACCGCTAGTTTGAAGGCACAGAGGCTAGTAAATGTTTAGCTAAGCCAAAAATATAAACAAATGGTAACGCTTTAGAATAACTACTCTCTATAAATCGCGTGTAAATGTATTTGTTAACTCTTAACTAACACTTTGTTAATCATTTGTTAACCATTATTTTCACATTATTTCTCATCAATACATCATTTATAAACATATTTATATTCTGCTTGTCTGTTGGCTGTCTGTCTGAATAAAAGAAGAGGTGCACACATGCAAAAATATATAATCACAGAAGTGTAGCAGGTATTTGAAGAGTTGGTTTTCACACTTTGCTTCAGAAAAAGATTTTAAAAACAAGGCAACATTTCAAAACATTGAAATCATGTCTACCCACCACACATACTGTAGCATAAGACAGTGATTACTGTGCAATATTAATCAATGTGAAATAACCTGTATAATAAATGTGCAATATCACCCTGTATATAAACCTGTATATAGCACCTCTCATCTCTTGTACCTCAGAACTGTGCACCTCACCCCACCCCCTCTTCTATTCTTTAGCTTGTCTTGCAGTAACACTTATTTATTTTTATTCTATGTTGTAAATATCCCACATACATGTCTGCACTGAAGAGTCAGTTGCTTTCAATCTCATTGTGCATGTGTATAGTGTACATTGTACATGTGTATAGTGGCAATAAAAGGCAAGGTATTGTGTTCTATTCTATTCTATTCTATTCTATTCTATTCTATTCTAGTCTAATCTAATGTATTCTATTATATCCTATTCTATTCTATTCTATTCTACTCTAATCTATTCTGATCTATTGTATTGTATTGTATTGTATTGTATTGTATTGTATTCTATTCTATTCTATTCTATTCTATTCTATTCTATGTTCAGATGCTGGGCTGCAGAACTCTCTGGATTCGCCTGGGACTCCTACCCTATCCTCCACACACCCACACACACACACACACACACACACACTCTCTCTCTCTCTCTCTCTCACACACACACACACACACACACACACACACACACACACACACACACACACACACACATGTATAGTGACAATAAAAGGCTATTCTATTCTATGAGGCATCAGCTTGTATGACACTAGACTGCTATGGCAATGGGTTGTTATGGCATTAGGCTGCCATGGCATTAGGCTGTGGTGACATTGGGCTGCTATGACATTAGGCTGTGGCTGTCTGTGCTCCTGTCAGAATCGGTCAGTGAGCGAGGGCGCTGTGTGCACAGAGAGTGAAATCGCACTGACACACTGTGACACACTGTGACACGGTGTGCCTTGTGCCAGTCACCACTGACACACACCCGTCGCTGCCTGTGACTCAGACATCGCCATCGCCACTCTTCGCAGCCGCCAAAATAAGCATTGACGCGTCACAGTGGGCTTCTGGAGAAGGCTAAAGCTGGGGCACAGCTGCACTAAGTGAGAATTATATGTGCTTGTTAAAAGCCTCAGCCACACGAGTTTGCTTGCTTGCGTGTGGTTTCTGTGTGACGTACGCCGAAGCTCACATCCCCGACGCTAAAAAGTGCCACTGCGTCTCTCAGCGAGGGGCTGCAGATGGCCGAATGAGCCTGCAGATGGCCTGAATGTGAGTCAGGAGGGGAAGAAGCCCTCCATCCCGTAGCAAACACGTCTGCTGGGGCCTGAATGTGAGTCAGGAGGGGAAGAAGCCTCCATCCCGTAGCAAACACGTCTGCTGGGGCCTGAATGTGAGTCAGGGGGGGAAGAAGCCTCCATCCCGTAGCAAACACGTCTGCTGGGGCCTGAATGTGAGTCAGGGGAAGAAGCCCTCCATCCCGTAGCAAACACGTCTGCTGGGGCCTGAATGTGAGTCAGGGGGGGAAGAAGCCTCCATCCCGTAGCAAACACGTCTGCTGGGGTCTGAATGTGAGTCAGGGGGGGAAGAAGCCTCCATCCCGTAGCAAACACGTCTGCTGGGGCCTGAATGTGAGTCAGGGGGGAAAGAAGCCTCCATCCCGTAGCAAACACGTCTGCTGGGGCCTGAATGTGAGTCAGGGGGGAAGAAGCCTCCATCCCGTAGCAAACACGTCTGCTGGGGCCTCAATGTGAGTCAGGGGGGAAGAAGCCTCCATCCCGTAGCAAACACGTCTGCTGGGGCCTCAATGTGAGTCAGGGGGGAAGAAGCCTCCATCCCGTAGCAAACACGTCTGCTGGGGCCTGAATGTGAGTCAGGGGGGAAGAAGCCTCCATCCCGTAGCAAACACGTCTGCCGGGGCCTGAATGTGACTCAGGGGGGGAAGAAGCCTCCATCCCGTAGCAAACACGTCTGCTGGGGCCTGAGAAATCAACTTGGGGAACTGGAGAAGGAGGCCACACTGTGCCTGTACCAAATTGGGCTACACTTTATTTGAAGGCGTCTACATAAGGGTGACATGAGCCCTTTATAAACATGACATAATACATATCGTGAACATTAATGACACTTCATGTATGTTTATGACTGGTGTCATTAAGTGTCTGCATCCCAAAAAATATCAACTTAACATTACAAAAACAAATGACACCTAATGACAACAGTCATAAACATGAATGACATGTCATTAATGGTTATAACATGTGTCATGTCATGTTTATAACATGCTCATGTCACTCTTATGTAGACACCTGCAAATAAAGTGTTACCCAAAACTGCGAACACACTGAGGAAGGCAGAATGCTGTACATGTATTTTCAACTGTCTTGGTGTTTGGCCAGCACTCTATAAGTAAGTAGAAGTTGTCTGATTGAAGCCGGCTCCTACCCTTATGAACTCAAATGAATTTGGGTGACATGTGGGCGTGTGGGCTGAGTGTGTTTGAGTATTGGAAGGGAGTCAGGAGGAGGGGTGTGTGGAGCTATTCATCCCGTCCCCACGTCTGCTAGGGGCAGATAACGAACATAGCCTGGCCAGCAGCACTCCTCAGGAACGATGTTTTCATTTACGCTATTTATTTCTCTCAGGTGGACCACTGCTGCAAAAAATCTTTCATTTCACTGGAGGGATTGGGGCCAACACATTTTTGGTGTGACCTTGGAGAGGATGACTGATGTGTGAATTGTTGTCTTATTTATTTAAACAGCATAACCTGATGGCACTGCTAATGCTAATGTACGGCTAATGGTAATTGTATTGTCCCTCATGTTAATATTCAAGTCAGACATGACTTTTATGTAAGAAGGACTATTATTAATTCCGCTCTGACAGAAGCTAAACGCTCCATGTTTTCAGAGGCTTAGTGTAACCTTTCCCTCTCTCCATCACACTCTCTTTCTCTCTCTCTCTCTCTCTCTCCATATATATATGTATCTTTCTCTCTCTCTTTCTCCTTCACTCTCTCTGTCTCTCTCTCTATTTTGGGATGCTGCTGAGGACAAGACAGGGTGCATCTCTCATCAGGCAAAAACAACAGAGGACAGACAGCATCACTCATCAGGCATAAACAACAGAGGACAGACAGCATCACTCATCAGGGGAAAACAACAGACAGAGAGACAGAGGGCTGCATTATGCCTCCTCTTGCTGCTCGCTCTGAAACGTAATCTTCCTCGTCAGGAAAAAAAAAGCGATAGAGAGCCTTTTCATCTGCCCTCTCAGAGCTCCAGATGTCCCTGCTCTCTGGTGGGCGCAGATATCAATAGCCAATGACCACAGGGTTCCTCTCGCCCCCGAAATAGGACACACACACACACACACACACACACACACACACCCACCCACACACACACACACACACATCCACCCACACACACACACACACACACACATACACACACACACACATGCACGAGAGCCAAAGCACACAGCAAAAAGACCAGTGCTGAATCGACTCCCAAAGAGTCAATGTGAAATAACCGCAGCTCTAGACACGATTTCAGTTTGAAAATGTTTACAAAATTACTCTTTGGGAGTTTGAAATCAACTCACAAATGTTTAAATCTGAAATTTTAACACTCCAATTTTTGCTGAGCAGACAGCAAAGACAATATCAGTATTGTGACCATGTGGTGTCTCACCAATCAAATAGGACACACACACCAGAGCCGCAGCCGACAACCGAAAGACCCGTGTTGAATTAACTCTCAAAAAGTTGAGGCTCTGAGGGTTTATAAAGCTCCTTACTCTCCAGAGCAAAGGTCCGTTTACACCAAGAACTATGACGATAGCGACTACTATAGCTACAATGGGTGTCCACACTGAAGAACAACATTTTAACGGCAACATTATAGCCGTGATTCAAACATCCAATAGAACAAGACATCCTGATTTTTGATGAACTCTGATTGGCTAACAGTGCTTTTATAATTCATAAAATTACTTTGAAAGTGATCCCAATGATGTTGTTCAGCCTGATAAATCAACTTGGGGAACCGGAGAAGGAGGCCGCACTGTGCCTGTACAAAATTGGGTTACACTTTATTTGAAGGTGTCTACATAAGAGTGACATGAGCCCTTTTTAAACATAATACATATCACAAACATTAATGACACTTCATGTCATCAGTCATTCACTTTATGTTTATGACTGTTGTCATTAAGTGTCATTTGTTTATTTGCAATGTCTGCATCCCAAAAAATATCAACTTAACATTACAAAAAACGAATGACACTATAATTCATAAAATTACTTTGAATGTGGTCCCAATGATATTGTTCAGCCTGTCGTTGTAGTTAATACGTGAACAGCACCATTCACTGAAGTTAAAATGTTTTTTTACAAAATTAGAGTTATAATTATCTTTATAGTTATTGTTTTAGGTGTGAACGGACCCTTACAATTAACACATTTAAAATGTAAAACAGTCCCAGCTCTGGACACCATTTAAATTTGAAAATGCTGAAGCTACTCAATAGCCAAAGACCACTGGGGTCCTCTCGCCCTTGAAATAGGACACACACACACACACACACACACAGCCAACGCAGGACAGCCAAGAGAGAACAGGACACTGAAGAGAGTGAGAGACACAGGGCTGGAAACCGGCTTAGCTTTTTCCCTCTCTTTTTGCTTTTCAGCTTTCAGAAACCACACACACACACACACACACACATTCCTCCCCCCTCGCCCTCCCCCTCTCCTCTCTGTCATCCCTCCCTGCGGCTTTGAGTAGCACAAAGGGCTGTTTGAAACTGAATATAGATCTGCAGCTCCTGAAATGATGCTGCAGCAGAACTCTGCAAAATGCCTTCTTCAGCATGCCATTTTATTCATTCAGTTTTTTAGTTGATAAGGACAGTGCTGATCAACAGACACACACTTGCTGCAAACAAGCTGGAGCATTTGCATCCGTTGTCTCTAGCCAGATCTTTAAAAAGGCTCCCTGAAATAGAGATATAAATAAAATAGATATAATGCAGAATATTTATAAAAACACAATAATTACAAGAAAGGAAACAAAAGGGCAGCCGTGGGCTAGGGTTTTTAGGGAGTTGGTCTTGAGACCGGAGAGTCGCCGGTTCGAATCCCACCCCACCCATGGCTGAAATGTTCTTGAGCAAGGCATCTGTAACTGAAACCCTGTAAATAACTGTAAGTTACTCTGGATATGGGTGTGTAAGGGCCAAGTGATAAGGGTGCATAAGGGCCAGATGTAATGTAAAAAGAAAATTACAGCATGTCCCCTCCACCAATGCTTATACACACACACACACACACACACACACAATTTGGCTTGATGTCCTGCCTGCCACCTCGGCACACACATTTAGAGGCTTTCTTCCTTCCTGACTGAGTTGAGCTGAGTTTATGTGTTTAACACAGGGACAATGCACAGTAAACGATATGATGGCCATGATATTTCACAAGGGAAAGTCTGTGTCTGTGTCTGTGATCTAAAAAGTAGTTTCTCCTGGTGTGTAAAGCTCCAAGCATGAAGGTAAAAAAGAGGGGGTGCACTGACAGGCTGGCACTTATGCAGCTTGTATTAAAAGCCAAAATACAGCCTCTGAGTACGCCTCCTCTTTTTCTATTTGCAGCCATGACATGTTAAAATGATGCTGCAGCAGAAGTCTGCAGGATGTCTTCTTCAGTCATTTGGCTTCAAGTCCTGCCTGCCACCCAATGCACACACACTTAGTCTTTCAGTTCCAATGCACCCAATGCACACACACTTAGAGTCTTTCTGTCCCAATGCACCCAATGCACACACACTTAGAGTCTTTCTGTCCCAATGCACCCAATGCACACACACTTAGTCTTTCTGTCCCAATGCACACACACTTAGAGTCTTTCTGTCCTCGTACCTCACCCTGCCACCCAATGCACACACACTTAAGCCGTGTTTCCATTAGGGGAGGTTCCGATGGTAATTCAAGGAGAGGGAAAATTTCAGGGACTGTCGTTTGGGTGGTCCTCTCACCTCGCGTGTCTCCACTACAACAGAACGTTTTATCGGACCTCAAGTAAACAAAGGGAAACTTCGGTGTCTCAGAGCAGCGAACATGACTGACTGCAGGCTTGCATTCAATGTTGATTTATGGATTAAACCGGATAAATACTAAAAGTTTGTGGTTAGTGTTCCTATTTATTGTGAGTTTCCAGTCCATTTATGTCTAATATGTTTCATAAGATCAGATGTTCTGAGTGACGTTAGGACAACAGGATTAGCAGGCTAAAGTTAGCCAAGTAAACATGTTTTAAGAAGGTAATTAATTGTCTGAGGAAATTGTTGTGCACAACATAGCAAGTAGTTAAATGCTTTATCGTGGAAACGGCCAAAACAAGCTCTTCTACAACTCTGAGTTCGATAGACTGTACGTTTTCCTCTAACAGGCATATGAAAATACTCCATAGGAAGCGTATTAGTCTGCTAGCATGCTAAATTAATTTGCTAATCTAAAGATAATACGAGTCTGTCTTCAAACTAACCTCTAAGATTAAAGAATATAGTTACATGGGCAACTGTGTTCGTAATGAAATTCATTTTGTTTAGAAAAAATATTTTTGTATGGCATAGTGATTTTTAGATCACCTATGGCTGGTAGTGTTTAACAACAGCCTATCAGCATCGAGTTTACCACAGGCTACAAGCTGAACTTTTTCGGGGCCGAACAGAGTACCTAACCCCTTCCTGTAAAAGTTCTGGGAGATCGTCTATTTCGGAACTGCCCGATAATGGAGACCATGAGAAGGCCGATAATGGCAACCGTGAGAAGGCCGAAAAATTACCCGGAACTCACTGTAGTGGAAATGCGGCTTGAGTCTTTCTGTCCCAATGCACCCAATGCACACACACTTAGAGTCTTTCTGTCCCAATGCACCCAATGCACACACACTTAGAGTCTTTCTGTCCCAATGCACCCAATGCACACACACTTAGTCTTTCTGTCCCAATGCACACACACTTAGAGTCTTTCTGTCCTCGTACCTCACCCTGCCACCCAATGCACACACACTTAAGCCGTGTTTCCATTAGGGGAGGTTCCGATGGTAATTCAAGGAGAGGGAAAATTTCAGGGACTGTCGTTTGGGTGGTCCTCTCACCTCGCGTGTCTCCACTACAACAGAACGTTTTATCGGACCTCAAGTAAACAAAGGGAAACTTCGGTGTCTCAGAGCAGCGAACATGACTGACTGCAGGCTTACCCCATCAAATCCCTTCAGCTGTCTGTGGGTGTCTCACCAAACAATAATGCCCCAGCTACAACATCCACACTGACAACATGATTGTCTTCAAAAAATACCCACAAGGCATAGCTCCATCACCCACTCTCTCCTGTACATGCTGATTGGAACAGAACAAAAAGAGATTGCGTTGTACATGTGAAATTTGCATAATCTTTTAATCGGATGTGAATTCATTTTGCATCCACCTTCATTGTCAGAGCAGGCTACCCCCTTAGAATGACTGCACAGCATAGTTCGAATTCACACACACAAATGCACCACACTCACACGCACACACACACACACACACACACACACACACTCACACATCCACCTTCATTGTCAGAGCAGGCTACCCCCTTAGAATGACTGCACAGCATAGTTCGAATTCACACACACAAATGCACACACACTCACACACACACACACACACATTCACACATCCACCTTCATTGTTAGAGCAGGCTACCCCCTTAGAATGACTGCACAGCATCATTGGAATTCACACACACACACAAACACACACACACACACACACACACACACACACAGACACACACACACACACACATCCACCTTCATTGTCAGAGCAGGCTACCCCCTTAGAATGACTGCACAGCATCATTGTAATTCACACACACACACACAAACACACACACACACACACACACGCACACACACTCACACATCCACCTTCATAGTCAGAGCAGGCTACCCCCTTAAGGTTAACTGTACAGCATCGTTCGAACTACCGGGGTACTGGGGAGTATGATACCTCCTGATCAAGACCTCGTACCCCCAAAAAGGCAAAAATAGCAGGGTTGGGTGATCGACATATTTATGTAATAATGTAAAATGTAAAAGGTAGTACCCCCTTCCTGTTGTACAGGAATAATTATTTAATATAAAATATTATTTATATGCTTCATTTCAAATATGGACACAAATCTACTGCCACTGTTCCTTTTCCTTCCTAGCAGGCTAGTGAAGACAGCCACACACACACACACACACACACACACACACACACACACACACACACACACACACACACACACATCACTCCTAGCAGGCTGGTGAAGAAAGTGCACACACACACACACTCACACACATACTCACACACACAACCAATCTTCCTCCCAGGAGCCCCTGAATCACACTGGCACGCCGTCACAAGCAAACTGTGCTCAAATATGGCGACCTGGACAGAGCTCAAATATGGCGATCTGGACAGAGCTCAAATATGGCGATCTGGACAGAGCTCAAACGCTCCAAATAAGGATCCATCCTCTCTGCCGCCTCACTCAGAGGAGGGGGGTGGTGTCATTAGCTCACATAAATGTCCTGGGTGTGTATGTGTGTGTGTGTGAGTGTGTGTGTGTGTGTGTGTGTGCATGTAAGCAAGCTAATGCTGGCGTCTGATTCACACTTGAAAAGGCACTGAAGATGGTGGCAGAAACACTGAGAATGAGAGCTCTCACACACAAACACACATACACACACACACACACACACACACACACACACACACACACACACCTGAAGATGGTGGCAGAAACACTGAGAATAAGAGCTCTCACACACAAACACACATACACACACACACACACACACACACACACCTGAAGATGGTGGCAGAAACACTGAGAATGAGAGCTCTCACACACAAACACACATACACACACACACACACACACACCTGAAGATGGAGGCAGAAACACTGAGAATGAGAGCTCTCATACACAAACACGCAGACATACACACACACAAACACATACACACACACACCTGAAGATGGAGGCAGAAACACTGAGAATGAGAGCTCTCATACACAAACACGCAGACATACACACACACACAAACACACACACACACACACCTGAAGATGGAGGCAGAAACACTGAGAATGAGAGCTCTCACACACAAACACACAGACACACACATATACATACACACAGAGCTCTGCTGCTGGCAGATTCAGGTTAGCTGCAGTCTCATCACAGCTATACGTGTGGGAAGAGATGCTGTTTGTTATGAATTCCACTCGTTCTCTCCTTCTCTGTCTTTGTCTTCTTCTCTTTAAAATCAAATTAGATCATTTGTTTTTGTTTTAGATGTATTTCATTCTCATGACATTAATCATAGCAACTAATGCCACTGTACCCACACTAATGCTTATGTGGCACATGACTGCCTATC
The DNA here is from genome assembly GCA_027475355.1 of Coilia nasus. NCBI lineage: Eukaryota > Metazoa > Chordata > Actinopteri > Clupeiformes > Engraulidae > Coilia > Coilia nasus. Next base: position 21,031,779 of record CM050207.1, read on the forward strand.
CTCACTAATACTTATGTGACACATGACTGCCTATCCACACTAATACTTATGTGACACATGACTGCCTATCAACACTAATACTTATGTGACACATGACTGCCTATCCACACTAATACTTACGTAACACATGACTGCCTATCCTCACTAATACTTACGTGACACATGACTGCCTATCCACACTAATACTTATGTGACACATGACTGCCTATCCACACTAATACTTACGTGACACATGACTGCCTATCCTCACTAATACTTACGTGACACATGACTGCCTATCCACACTAATACTTACGTGACAAATGACTGCCTATCCACACTAATACTTATGTGGCACATGACTGCCTATCCACACTAATGCTTATGTGACACATGTGGCCTATTTACACTAACTACATTTCTGTGTTGGTCTTCCCTCTCACCTGCCACACCTGAGCGCAGGGGTGCCCTGTCTTCCCTTTCACCTGCCACACACTGTCTCTCCTTTCACCTGCCACACACTGT
>CM050207.1:21039782-21127282 GCA_027475355.1 Coilia nasus
CTATTTCATACATAAGACACTTCGTTCAAAAATGAAATACAGATGTATCATTGGCAAAACACATCTATTCAAAATACAAAAAACAGTGTTTTATATAAAGTAGACTAGTGTGTTGGTGCTGATGTGACAGTGTTTTTATAAGACACAAGTGTGTGCAATTTTGTCATGAGAGTGACATTTTGACAAAGGATTGTTAGGTTTTGATTGCAGAGTTTCAATTTGACATAGATGTGAATGGTTTATTTCCAAGTGTTGTGTCCTATGTGCTTGGGTGTAGAGTTTTGGCACAGCGAGCCAAATTTTGCAAAATGTGTTTAAGCAATGGGCAAAAACTGTAATATCTGAGCATGATCTCATCTGACATCAAGCATTAAGATTCAGCCCCCCCCCCCAACACACACATACAAGATTTCTGTCTGATATATATCTGAACATTATCTGATCTCACATCAGGCATGAAGATTCAGAAGATTTCTGACATTATTGTCTGAATTTCGATTTTTAACACTGACATTTTAGACCGCAGATTTTGGTGCATGTAAGCTGGTAACAAACAGCAGGCATGTTCTAGTCCCAAGAATTAAACGCTTCTTCGAGTGCGAGTCAAAAACCCAACCATGCACTAAACATCTGCTACCACTGTGTGATGTGTGATATTCTAATGTGCTGTTGCTCTATGCACACACACACACACACACACACATATCTGTTACCACTGTGTGATATTCTAATGTGCTGTTGCTCTAGGCACACACACACACACACACACACACACACACACACACACACACACACACACACACACACACACACACACATCTGTTACCACTGTGTGATATTCTAATGTGCTGTTGCTGTTCGTTTATGGCCGGTACATGGTGTGTGTGCCTCTATCTCACTCCCATACACAAGCTCTGCTTCAAGGTGTGTGTGCCTCTAACTCACTCCCATACACAAGCTCTGCTTCAAGGTGTGTGTGCTCTGTCCTTGACCCCCTCCCCTTAATCATCTCCTAGTCCTTGCTTCACACGGACAAAGCCCCCTGACACACACACACACACACACACACACACACACACACACACACACACACAGGAAAAGTCAGACTGCCACCTCTGGCTTCATCTCTCTCATCCTTCCTGTCTTCTGTCTCTCTGTCTCTCTCTCATTCCTGTCTTCTGTCTCTCTGTCTCTCTCTCATTCCTGTCTTCTGTCTCTCTGTCTCTCTCTCATTCTCTCTCTCTTCCCTCTATCTCTCTTATCCTTCCTGTCTTCTGTCTCTCTCTCATTCCTGTCTTCCTTCTCTTCCTTTTCTCTCATTCTTCCTGTCCTCCCTTTCTTTCTTATTCCTCTTGTCTTCTGTCTCTCTGTCTCTCTCTCATTCTCTCTCTTTCCTCTATCCCTCTCATTCCTCCTGTCTTTTGTCTCTCCGTCTTTCTCTTTAAACTATCTATCCCTCTGTCATTTGTACTGTCTTCCATCTTTTCCTCTCTCTGATTCTTCCTTTCTTCCATCCCTCTCTCACTGTTCCCCTCTTCTCTCTATCCCTCTCTCACTCTTCCCCTCTTCTCTCTATCCCTCTCTCACTCTTCCCCTCTTCTCTCTATCCCTCTCTCACTCTTCTGTCTCTCACAGGAGAGCTACAGCTGGAGCATCAAGTGTGAAGAGAAGGGGGGGGGGGGGGTGAGGGGGTTAGAAGGGGGAGGAGAAGAGACAACAGCTACACTGCGTAGCAACTGATAGCTAACCTCCAAATCTCATCTCATCTGAGCATTGCATGTAGCAACTGATAGCTAACCTCATATATCATTTAATCTCATATCAGCATGTAGCAACTGATAGCTAATCTCATATCTCATCTCATCTCATCTCAGCATGTAGCAACTGATAGCTAACCTCATATCTCATCTCATCTCATCTCATCTCAGCATGTAGCAACTGATAACTAACCTCCAAATCTTATCTCATCTAATCTCAGCATTGTATGCAGCAACTGATAGCTAACCTCATATCTCATCTCAGCATGTAGCAACTGATAGCTAACCTCCAAATCTTATCTCATCTAATCTCAGCATTGTATGCAGCAACTGATAGCTAACCTTGAAATCTTATCTCATCTAATCTCAGCATTGTATGCAGCAACTGATAGCTTACCTCATATCTCATCTCATCTCAGCATGTAGCAACTGATAGCTAACCTCATATCTCATCTCATCTCATCTCAGCATTGCATAAAAACATTGACCAACACACATCCCCCACCACAACACACACCCCCCCCCCCCCCCCCTCATTATTTCAGAAAAGGGATTGACCACCATGTGCTCCACAGTCCATAGCAACTAATAGCCCTGTATCTCAGTATTGCATCAAAACATTCCTCTGACCAACCAACATTACCCCCCCCCCACAACCCCCCCCCCCCCCACACACACAACCCCCCCCCCCCCCCTTCACAACCCCCCCCCCCCCTTCTCTCACACAAGGGATTGGCCACTACATACACTTTGTCACACAAACCCCCATATCTTAGCACTGCATCAAAAACACACCTCTGACCAGCCAACTGCCCACCCGACCCCAACCACAACCCCCCCAGATTCTTTCACAAAAGGGATGGACCACCATGTGCTGCACAGAGCGAAGGGTTAAACCCGCGATGTGGGTGTCATTCTACTGTCTGCATTCAGACTCCAGCACTGAGGCTGATAGCGATCCGATCAGATGAAAGATGCATGCGCTCACCCCGCCTGGCTGGCCGTCTGCCTGCACACACACTCATACACACACACTCATACACACACACGCACGCCTGCAGCAGCGCAAAGCAGCAAAGGGGAAGGAGCAAAGGACCCCACAAGCCCACCTTAGATCCCAGTGGCTGGTCCAGTCAGGATGGACCAGGTCTCTCTCTCTTTTTCTTTCCCTCTCTCTGTCTCGGTTTCTCTCTCTCTCTCTCCTCTTCTCTCTGTCTCTCTGTCTCTAACACATAGCCTACACATGTACACTGAAACACACAATCATACACACACACACGTCTGCAGCAAAGCAAAGCAGCAAAGGGGAAGAGGAGAGAGCAAAGGACCCCACAAGCCCACCTTAGATCCCAGTGGCTGGTCCAGTCAGGATGGACCAGGTCTCTCTCTCTCTCTCATTCCCTCTCTCTGTCTCTGTTTCTCTCTCTCTCTCTCTCCTCTTCTCTCTGTCTCTCTGTCTCTAACACATAGCCTACACATGTACACTGAAACACACAATCATACACACACACACGTCTGCAGCAAAGCAAAGCAGCAGAGGACAGCAGCAGAGGAGAGCAGCAGAGGAGAGAGGTGTGGAAAACAATCCCACACTCCGACAGTCCCACCTTGGATCCTACTGAACTGGCTGCTCCAGTCAGGATGGGGACCCGTCCACTGCGGGTCCTGCCCTGTGTGTCCTGTGTCCCTAGTGTCCTGTGTCCCTAGTGTCCTGTGTCCTAGTGTCCTGTGTCCTTGTGTCCTTGTGTCCTGTGTCTCATGTGTCCTGTGTGCCACTGGCAGAGCGGTTAGTGTGCTTACCTGTGTGTGTGTGGAGGAGGGCTGAGGTCCTTTTGAACTTCTCTGAATGAGCTTGTGTTGTGTGTCCCTTGTGTCCCTTGTGTCCCGTGTCCCCGTCCTGTGTCCCTTGTGTCCTGTGTGTCCCTGGAGGCGCTGTCAGAGCGATTAGTATGCTTACCTGGGTGTGTGTGTGTGGAGGCGGAGGGCTGAGGTCCTTTTGAACTTCTCTGAATGCGCAGAGCTGTGGTGAGCTGGGCAGGATGTGTTTGTTCTCCAGCGTCCCTGAGAGCGTGTGTGTGTGTGTGAGCGTGTGTGTGCGCGCCCGTGTGTGTGTGAGCGTGTCTGTGTGCGCGCATGTGTGTGAGCCTGTGTGTGAGGCTGTGTGTGAGCGTGTCTGTGTGCACGCGTGTGTGTGAGCCTGTGCGTATCCTCAACCTTCTGCTGTTGTCTGGCAATCTGCGTGAACTACACACCCACACGTTTGCGTTCTCCCTCTCTCCTCCTCCTTCTCTCCTCCTCTCTCTCTCTCTTTCTCTCTCTCCCCTCCTCTCTGCTCATCTCTCTGTCTCCTCCTCTTTGTCTCTCTCTCTCCTCCTCTCTCTCTTCCTCTCTCTCTCTCCTCCTCCTCTGTCCTGCTCCTCTCTTTATCTCTCTGTCTCTAACACGTATACTGAAACACACAGTCATACACACACACACACACACATTGGAGGATCTAAGAGCGATTGAGGGTGGCTGTGTGTGGTGGGGGGCTCTGGAAGGACGACCAGGAAAAACACTCCAGCAGCATCCAGTGTATGTATGTATGTGTGTGTGTGTGTGTGTGTGTGTGTGTATGGGGGGGGGGGGGGGGGGGGTATAGAAGGGGGAAGGATCACAAGGATAACACAGTACAATAGTCTGTGTGTGTGTGTGTGTTTGTCAGGGGCAGAAATTAACATTATGTGCAAAATGTGTACCTTTAACAGCCACTGACAAATAAATTGTAAAATTCAGCAGCCTTTCAACAGTAAATCATTATTTTGTGCCTGAAATCTACCAGCCACTTTCACATTTTACCAGCATTTGGCTGATGGCTGGTGTGAATTTACATCCCTGGTGTGTGTATGTGTGTGTGTGTGTGTGTGACATAGCGAGTAACACTGTAAACATGTGTGTTTCTGCATGTAATGATATGACATATGCTTTCTGTGTTTGTGTACAGTGCGCATGCCATACACAAGCAGTAGATATAACATTTGAGTAACTGTATAACACTCTATAATATAATATAACTATATACTATAAAGCTGTATGTTATATACTATAAAACTATATGTTATATACTATAAAGCTATATGTTATATGCTATAAAGCTATATGTTATATACTATAAAGCTATATGTTATATACTATAAAGCTATATGCTATATACTATAATGCTACAGCTCTGTAAAACATAAAGAGACCACTGCAAAGTTTCCTAAAATCAACATCTCTGCATGTATGACAGCCATTTCTTTCCAGTGTCAGTTGAATTTGGAATTTGGGAGGAATGTACGAATGTATAAATAGTAAAATTAGAGAAACTGATAATTTTACAGTGGTCTCGTATTTTTTTCCAGAGCTGTATATGCTATAACTATAATGCTATATGTTACATACTATAATGCTATATGCTATTAGCCTGGTAAACCCGCCCCTCGTACTTCATTTCATTTTGTACAGAGGGTCTGGACCGGAATCTCTTGAGGGTCATTTAGTCGGCCACAGCAAGTACACATCCAGATGGTGTGTTCGTTAGCCGTGACGTTGACCTTGTGTGCTACATTTGTATTGTAGTGCGTAGGTAGGCTAATTGCATACCTGACAACCAGGCGTTAGCGATTGGGTAAAGGCAGAAGCACTTTTTTTAAACTTCAGCAGAGTCCACACCTCCAACAAATCGTTTCTGATGGTGTCTGTTCCAGACCCTCTGTACAAAATGAAATTAAATACGAGGGGCTGGTTTACCAGGCTAATGTGCTACTATAATACTATAATGCTATATGTTACATACTATAATGTTATAATAATATAACTATATGCTATATACTATAATGCTATGTGCTATATACTATAATTCTACAATAATATAACTATATGCTATACACTATAATGCTATGCTATAACTGTAATGCTATATGCTATAATGCTATATGCTATAACTATAATGCTATAATAACAGGCTAACCTTTAAAACTCCATCTCTCTGTTTGAGCATTTAACCAAGGCGGGAGCAAAGAGCTAATCCATGTAGTGGATTTCTCAGTAGTGCTGCAGTGGTGGCAATTTGGCATGCGTATGCATGAGTATAATCATTACCCTCACTCCCAGGAGGAGGAAGAGAGAGAGGGAGGGTAGGGGAGAGAGAGAGAGGGGGAGGGTAGGGGAGGGAGAGAGAGAGAGCGAGAGAAGAGGGGGATGGAGAGAGAGAGACAGAGAGAGACGAGAGGAAGAGAGATGAGAGGAAGAGAGAGGGAGAGAGAGAGGGAGAGAAAGACATAAAGAAAGAGGAAAAGGGAGGTAGGGAGAGAGAGAAACAGAGAAAGAGAAAGAGAGGGAGGGAGAGGGGGAAAGAGGGAGAGGGGAGAGGGAGAGAAAGGGATGGAGGTGAAGTGGGGGAGGTGTAAAGCTCTGACTGAAACCTAGAGCAGCACAGTGACTGCACTGTGACTTGTACCTCATTTAGTCTTTTCTGCTTGCACAGGCATTCTGTGACTCTGTCATTAGAAATACTATTGTCATTAATGCTCTCGTTCCTATGTGATGATTTGGGCAGTGTATATTTGTGTGTGTGTGTGCGTGTGCACGTGTGTGCATGTATGTGTATGTGCGTGTGCGTGCATGAGTGTGTGTGTGTGTGTATCTTCGGTAGGGGTATGTTCAGGTGCACCCATCTCTGCAAAGAGGAGGCAAATATTTGGGCAGCACTGAACACAGATGAGCCTTTTCAGCCAGAACAACACAACAGCACAGACACAAACAAACAAGGCATTCATATTACGCATCCTCACAGGCCCGCTCTTGGCCCAGTGCTGAGCATTGATAGGATACTGGGCAGCGGTGGTCTAATGGTCAGAGAGTTGGTCTTGGTTTAGGAGGGTCACAGACTATCCATATTTTTAGGAGGGTCACAGACTATCCATATTTTACTGGGGCACATGCCCCAGTATTGGTCTGTAGTGCCCCAGTATAAATTTCACCAGTAAAAAAAATCACTTTAGAGTTTTAGGTCTACATGGCATAATCTACAAAATGCACACACAGCTACTCAATGGCAACTCATTGTTACTTTACACATACACAATGTACACATGGCTACTTCATATGGTAATTTATTCACGCGACCCACACTCGGTTTCTGGAGATTGCTATCTTACATCTATGATGTTTGATGAGCATATCAACATAATCTGATATGATTGTTTAGTTTGAAGCACTATTTATGATTTTTTTGCTTTGCGCGCTCGCATTAATTGCCTGTGCCCTAGGTGTGCCCCAGTACAGTAATATGTCTACAGTACAGTGTGTGTACAGTAATATGTCTGGTGACGGCCCTGGTCACAGATTCAAATCCCGTACCAGTACAGTAATATGTCTGGTGACGGCCCTGGTCACAGATTCAAATCCCGTACCAGTACAGTAATATGTCTAGTGACACCCCTGGTCACAGATTCAAATCCCGTACCAGTACAGTAATATGTCTGGTGACGGCCCTGGTCACAGATTCAAATCCCGTACCAGTACAGTAATATGTCTAGTGACACCCCTGGTCACACATTCAAATCCCGTACCAGTACAGTAATATGTCTGGTGACGGCCCTGGTCACAGATTCAAATCCCGTACCAGTACAGTAATATGTCTGGTGACGGCCCTGGTCACAGATTCAAATCCCGTACCAGTACAGTAATATGTCTGGTGACGGCCCTGGTCACAGATTCAAATCCCGTACCAGTACAGTAATATGTCTGGTGACGCCCCTGGTCACACATTCAAATCCCGTACCAGTACAGTAATATGTCTGGTGACGCCCCTGGTCACACATTCAAATCCCGTACCAGTACAGTAATATGTCTGGTGACGGCCCTGGTCACAGATTCAAATCCCGTACCAGTACAGTAATATGTCTAGTGACGCCCCTGGTCACAGATTCAAATCCCGTACCAGTACAGTAATATGTCTAGTGACGCCCCTGGTCACAGATTCAAATCCCGTACCAGTAGGAAGAATGTGGGTGGGGGAGTAAATAACTACTGCTCTCCTGCACCCTCATCCATGGCTGAAGTGCCCTTGAGCAAGGCATCTAACCCGATATTGCTCCAGGGACTGTACCTAGGGACTGTACTGTACCGTGTACCCTGTAAATTTACTGTAAGATGCTCTGGATAAGAACGTCAGCTAAATGTAATGATGTAGTGCCCTTGAGCAAGGCATCTAACCTCATATTGCTCCAGGGACTGAAACCCTGTACCTAATTAACTGTAAGTTGCTCTGGAGAAGCACGTCAGCTAAATTAATGTAATGGCTTGTTTGGGCCCTTAGCTGTTTATGTAACAGCAGGAATAAACCAGTTGCACAGCTTAAAAAAACTCTAAGTGCACAACAGTTGTGAGCAGCTGTTTGAAACATCTCCTGCTGTGGTACAGTGGAGATATGAGCTGTTTGAAACATCTCCTGCTGTGGTACAGTGGAGATATGAGCTGTTTGAAACATCTCCTGCTGTGGTACAGTGGAGATATGAGCTGTTTGAGACATCTCATACAGTGGGAGCTGTAAGAGGGAAGATGTAGCAGAGCACCGTGAAGAGAAGAGAAATAAAATGAAAGGCGTAGAAAATCCCTATGACAATTCCTCCCAGAGAGCCGTGTTGGAGAGCAGGCTGCCGAGGCTGATAAGTGTGGGGAAGATCAGGCCCAGGGGAAGATCAGGCCCTGGGGGTGGGGGGGCTCTGAGGAAGATCAGGCCCTGGGGGTGGGGGGGCTTTTGGGGCGAGGGAAGATCAGGCTGGGGGGGCATTTGGGCCGGGGGAAGTGACCAGGTTCTTGGGGGGGGGGGGCTTTTGGGCCGGGGATAGAGACAGATCTCTTGGAGGGGAGGGGAGGCTTTTGGACTGAGGGAAGATCAGGCTCTGAGGGTGGGGGGGCTTTTGGGCCGGGGATAGAGACAGATCTCTTGGAGGGGAGGGTTGGGGGGCTTTTGGGCCGGGGGTAGAGACAGGGCTGTGGGGGGTGGGGGGGCCTCTGGGCCGGGGGGTAGAGACAGGGCTGTGGGGGGGTGGGGGGCCTCTGGGCCAGGAGAAGTGACAGGTGTGTATGTGTAGCTGGGGGAGAGATAAGGAGTAGTGCGGCATTGATAACGCAGCACATTAAATTACCGCCCGGGCAATGTGTAAAATAATGCTGTCCTGGCAAAATCTAGCACCGAACTTTGTGTGATAGCACTGTGTGTGTGTGATAGCACTGTGTGTGTATGTGTGTGTGTGTCTGTGTTTGTGTATGTGTCTGCATGTGTCTCTTCGTGTTGTTGTTCTGTGTGTGTGTGTGTTTTTAATCTTGTCCTCTTTATGGGGGAAGGAGGGGGAAGCAGGCGCCTATTTTTAGTTTAGTTTGGCCTGTTGGCCTGAAAAAAAAAACGACTAATGAAAAATCTAGGACAGCCCGAATTTCAAAGGGGTCTCGTTCACAAATACATCAGAACAGCGGCATCGCCTCCAAGGACTTTAATCCCTTTTCCTCCTCAGAAAGACACGCTGGATGCACACTGTCTGGTCAACAGTAGTCACGGACAAAAACATTACAGTGATCTCCCGCTATATCGCGATTCACTTTTTGCAGTCCCACTATATTGCAGATTTTTTTCATTAGTATATGTATAATATATAACATATTGATTAAAATGCAGCTAAAAATCGAATCATTCAATAATGCATACAGTAAATGTACTAAACCATTTTAAAGTCTTAAATAATAAAATATTTTCTATATAGTCTCTCTATATCGCAGATTTTCACCCATCAAGGGGGGTTCTGCAACATACCTACCTAGAAGGGAATCACTGTAAACTAGATATAGGCTGTTATGTAGGCTGAAATATGCCTGATCATGCTCTCAAACGCAGGCTGATCATACATGCTCCCGCACCCTTAAATGTGCCTGATCATACATGCTCTCAAACGCAGGCTGATCATACATGCTCTCAAACGCAGGCGTCATTTACTAAAATATGCCTGATCGTATATGCTCTCAAACGCAGGCTGATCATACATGCTCTCAAACGCAGCCGTCATTTACTAAAATATGGCTGATCATACATGCTCTCAAACGCAGGTGTCATTTACTAAAATATGGCTGATCATACATGCTCTCAAACGCAGCCTTCATTAACTGAAATAATGCCTGATTATATATGCTCTCAAACGCAGCCTTAAATGTGCCTGATCATACATGCTGTCAAACGCAGGCTTCATTTACTGAAGTACGTCAGTGTCATTGTGAGCACAAGCACAGGGTCTATAGTGTCATGAAGGTCAACAGCACTGATGCCTGTCACATGCAGAGTGTACTTTTAGTTATTGAAATACGTTCTGAGGGCAGCATTGCATGCCATTGGTTCTCTCGCTCGCCCAGTCAGAGCCAGCAGGAGGCGGGACATGCAATATTTAGAATTTTAGGAGGCGGGACTTGGATTATTTATATTTCCACTCAGGACAGCTTAACACTTCTCAGGAGATTGTTGCAGCCAAGGTAATTGCATGTTTTATGTTAAACTATGTTGTAAAATATAAAGATATTAAAGTGTTTGTATTGAAGTGTATTAAAGTAAGGTTTGTTATTTAACTAGCTATCTAGGCCCTAGCCTAACTAATGTGAGTAACTTCAAATGTTAGCTAGCTAGCTTTTGGCTAAAAACCTTTGTAAACATTAGGAGATTGTTGCAGATTTAGTACTATGTGTTATAGTGTACTGTATAAGATTATATCAAAATATGAATGAATAAAATGCTGCTTGTTTCTATTCAGTCCCTTAATTAGATGCTGATGTAATGTGCAGCATTAGCTAGCTAGCTGCACATAGGTCAAGGTCGTAGCTAATGTTAGGTTCCTTACTTTAGCCTGGTTAAATATATTCCTCTCATTGCAACTTGTAATGTTAGGGCTTTAAGTACATTTTTACAGCAGTTTTCGTTCTGCTCTCAGGTTTTTTTTTTCATAGCAACATGCAAAAGAATACAGTGGCTGCTCTTAGCAAAACTTTGCAGCATAGCCTATAGGCTATTCTAATGCTGCTCTTAGAACACCTTACAGTATTTCCTACCAACATTCATTGGCTGCCCTTAGAGCAACTTTGCTGTATATGATGTAGCCTAATGCTGGTCTTAGAGCAGCTTACAGTACTTTCAGCCAACATTCATTGGTTGCCCTTAGGGCAACTTTTCTGCATATATGGTAATGCTGATAATAATAGTAACAAACTAATAGAGCAGCTTACAATTTCCTTCTGTCTTACAATTCATTAGCTTTGGGAAACTTTTCTGCATAGTGTATATTGTAAGGCTGCTCTTAGAGCAACTTAGAGTATTTCCATCCATTAACTCGCTGCTCTGACGGCAACTTTTCTGCATATATCTAATGCTGCTCTTAGAACACCTTACAGTACTTTCAGCCAACATTCATTGGCTGCCCTTAGGCCTCATTCACACCAAACACTCTCCGTATTCAGCGCGTGCCCGTTTTCTGTCCATATTCGTTTAGAATGCATGTTAACAAAATTTGACTGTTCACACCGCGCGCGTGATCTGCGCGTATTCTGTCCCTATACAAACATATTGTATACGGATATGCGCTGTACACGCTCAAGTCGGTGTGAATGAGCCCTTAGGGCAACTTTTCTGCATATGTTCTAATGCTGCTCTTAGAGCAACTTACAGTATTTCCTTCTTTCATCCAATTCATTAGCTTAGGGTAACTTTCCTGCATACTGCATATTGTAATGCTGCTCTTAGAGCAACTTACAGTACTTCCAACCAGTCATTGGCTTCTCTCAGGCCAACTTTTCTGCATATATTCTGATGCTGCTCTAAGAGCACCTTAAGGTATTCTTTCAGACTTTCATTGGCTGCTCTTAGGGTAACTTTTCTGCATATACTGTATGTATTTTAATACCTTTTAATATCTTTTCTTTTCCTCGACACAGTACCGAAACGGCTGAAGGCCAATGTGTGGGCCCTCAGCAGAACGCGTGGGACTCGGTCTGGGAGATTTGGGAGAACTGTCAGAGCCGATGAGCAAGCGGGTAAGCATTAAAGTATTATAAAATATAATAGTATTTATTATTATAAATATTATTTGTTATTGGTTTCAAGTAGCTGGTACGCTACATGGGTTATTTTTACTTGTCACGGTTGAAATCAGCTATGTCGTAGATGGTATGAAATACAAATGTTTACTTTACTTGATCTAGTTGAAGGTATTTTACTGGCTAGCTAACTCAAAATGTTGCTAAGCTCATCTGCAATGACAGGATTATAGCTAACATGAACACTTTAATATCCTGATATTTTACAACATGGTTCAACATAAAACATGTAATTACCTTGACTGCAACGATCTCCTGAGAAGTGTTATGCTGTCCTGAGTAGAAATCTGAATAATCCAAGTCCCGCCTTCTAAAATTCAAAATACTCCATGTCCCGCCTCCTGCTGGCTCTGATTGGGCGAGCGAAAGAACCAATGGCATGCAATGCTGCCCTCAGAACGTATTTCAATAACTAAAGGTACACTCTGCCTGTCGCAATAGAAGGTACAGGAGATATGGTAGATTTAAGGAGACACGTGTATATCACAATAAAACACTGAAATACAATCTTGCCTACTTGCTCTTGCTTGGCTGCTGAGCAAATGTGACGGGAAACCATTAAACTTATTTTACAGGAAGTAGGAAATATTGTTTGCTTTTGACTGTTTTAGTATGTCTATCGGATTTAAATCTTCTATTTTAAAATGTACTGCTATGTCAACAGCCTCCACGTGTTTTGTACACGTGTTAAGTATGTTCCTCGTATGTGTAGTTAATTAGAAGCGGATGGGTGGCGTACGTGTAGCCAAACATGCCGTGTATTTTGCATAGTGGGATGCAAGGGTTCAGTGCTGCTCATGCATGTACCCACCAGCAACATAAATTAATATTAAGGGTTTAAAACCCATGTGGTCGTGGGTGTCAGTCTTGGCTGAAAATAGGAGATTTAGCAAAAATCTATCAGCAATGGTTTACTATTCGGTGAAGGAAACCATGAAGATGCACAAGATATACATACATAACATAAAGGCACAAACATACATACTGTAAGGTTTTGTGTTTGTGTACTGTAATATAATCATATGTTTGCTTGGACTGCTTTACTAAATGTGTTTTGAGCACTACCAGGCTATTTTTCCAGTGCCGCATTTACATAAACACAATGTGTAAGTGTTGGCAGGAGCTTAACAGCAGTGTGGGTTGGTTCAGAAATGTGTGTGCTGTGTGTGCAGAGTAACAGCTAACCCCATTAATTTATCCAATTTGGAGACAGCCACTTCAAGCCAACATAATTACTGTACATGATTAAAGAGAGAAGCGCTCCCTCTGATGGAGTAGGGTGGAGTGGAGGGGAGGGCTCTTTGAAACAGACCCGAATGCTGTACGGGTTTCACTGTGCCCCTCAGTAAGAAGTACTATAGAGCACTATAAGAATCTTACAGAATCTTACAGACATTTTATTATAGACATATTATAGAAATACTACAGATATAGAATCCTATAGTATTTTGGGACATTGTACTATAACAATATACTGTAATTACAGCAACACTACACAGAGGGAAAAATCATAGAAGTATTACATAGGGATGGGATAGTACTACTGCACTGCCAGGTTCTGTGGCAGTACCTCGTTTGCCTGATTCCCCAGCCACGCCCACTCACCAATCACTTACTCGTTCCCTCTCCCCCACTTACTGATTCCATACACCTGCCAGTACTCAACTCACCCGGTATATCTAGCCACTTCCACACCAACTCTTTGTCTGGCCTCGTCTGTGGTGACACAAGGACCTCTCCACCAGCGCACCTTTTTCCAGCCCTACCGTCTGCTTGTTTTACCTGCAGTTAAGTTGTGGTTTTGTGAATACCTCTTAATTGACATTTCTGTTCCTTGGTCCTGGATGTGTATTGGTATCTCCTGTGTGTTGGTTCCTTTTTTGTGCTGGCTGCCAAGGGCCTTTTTGTTTGACTGTTTAATAAAACTACCCTGAGAGGATCTCCTTGTCCTGCGTCTGTGTGCCGTGACAACTACAGAACACCACAGAGGTATTATATAACTATTATATACTATAGAGATCTTATGGGATTCGTATAGGACCCTTTCGTTAGGGGTGTACTTCAAAGGTAGCACAGGCCATCATTAATACATGCTTGCGGACGTCGTTAGATGAGGAGGAATAAATCATGAAAAAGGGGCGAGGGGGACTCCATTGCTCCCTGCGCTCGGCCCGGCTGAGGGGGCGCAAATGAGATGGATGAGACTCGCAGATCAGCAGCATTAATAATGAATCTAAAGGAGGGGTGTGTGAGGGTTGTGAGGGGTGTGTGATCCTCGGCATGGGACGAGAGTGTCATATTATTAGTGTTGTAAGGGCTTCCACCACCAGCAGCCTCACTCTCTCAGTGCTCCTAGTCTATCTATCCCAGATAGATAGATAGATAGATAGATAGATAGATGGATGGATGGATGGATGGATGGATGGATGGATGGATGGATGGATGGATGGATAGATAGATAGATAAACGCTCTCTGCCTGCTTTGTGTGTGTCTCACAGATGGAGAGGACTTAGTGGTGGCTTTGAAAAATTAATAATTATTTCTAGAAGAATTATTTTAAAATTCAGGGATTAACATATAAAGTACATTTTGCATTTGCTTCAGCTAAGCTAAAATCTAGGAAGAGGGAAGAGACAGAAATAGCGTTTGGGATTTGGAGCAGAGGGAGCAGTGTGCTGTCTCCAGGGAGGTAATCCCGCGTCACGCGTCCCTGGCAACGGGCAAACAGGATGACAAACCTGGCAACCAGCACACAGGATGACAGTTCTTAAATTTCCGTCTGTCCTACGACAAGCCGCCACCAGAGGAGAAACTGTCGGAACACGACCCAAAAAAAGCATCTACAGGCGCCCTCAGATGTCTGCAGAATTTATTTGCAGCGTTTTTCTGCACATAAAACTGGGAAGGTGTCTGCAGTGTGTTTTCCCACACGAGGCAATGAGACAGGGCAAGATGTCTGCAGTGTGTTTTTCCAAGGAAGGCAGTAGATGATGTCTGCTGTGTGTTTTTGCACATGGAAGAGGGGAAGACGCACAATTCGAGATTGAGCATTACCGCAGGCGAGCTTTTGTCCTCTCTGTCACTGGAACAGGTACTTGCCTGCGTCACCCTCGCAGAACAAACCTCCTAAATTCTATTACATCTCTCCCTGGTCCTCTGCCACCAGCCCTCCAGGACCTCACATGGAAGACAGCCAGTGTGGGGGTGAGATGAGAGCCAGTGTAGGGGTGAGATGAGAGGGAGAGTGGGGGTGAGATGAGAGGGAGAGTGGGGGGGTGAGATGAGAGCCAGTGTGGGGGTGAGATGAGAGGGAGAGTGGGGGTGAGATGAGAGCCAGTGTGGGGGTGAGATAAGAGCCAGTGTGGGGGTGAGATGAGAGCCAGTGTGGGGGTCATGAGAGAGAGTGGGGGTGAGATAACAGCTAGTGTGGGGGTGATGAGAGAGAGAGTGAGGGTGATGAGAGTGGGGGTGAGACACAGGTGGTTTGACCCCAGCCAGGGTGAGATGAGAGTGAGATGAGGGTGGGGGTGAGAGGAGAGTGGGGGTGAGATGGGGGTGGGGGTGAGAGGAGAGTGAGATGAGAGTGGGGGTGAGATGAGAGTGAGATGGGGGTGAGATGAGGGTGAAATGAGGGTGGGGGTGAGAGGAGAGTGAGATGAGAGTGGGGGTGAGATGAGGGTGGGGGTGAGAGGAGAGTGAGATGAGAGTGGGGGTGAGATGGGGGTGAGATGGGGATGAGATGAGGGTGGGGTGAGAGGAGAGTGAGATGAGAGTGGGGGTGAGATGGGGGTGGGGGTGAGAGGAGAGTGAGATGAGAGTGGGGGTGAGATGAGGGTGAGATGGGGGTGGGGGTGGGAGGAGAGTGAGATGAGAGTGGGGGTGAGATGGGGGTGAGACAGGGGTGAGATGGGGATGAGACAGGGGTGAGATGGGGGTGAGACATGGGTGGCTTGCCCCAGCCAGGCAGAGCCACACTGTAGGGGGGAGGGAGGGAGGGTGTTGGCTGTGCAGGCCGTGTGCAGCAGGGACTGCAGGCTGGAGGGGGTGGGGAAGCGGGGGGGCACTGTGTCCTGGTGTGCTCAGATGACACCAATGGGGTGTGTGTGTGTGTGTCCCTGGTGCGCTGAGATGACACCCTTTTGTGGTGTGTGTGTGTGTGTGAGTGTGTGTGTGTGTGTGTGTGTGTGCGATGACACCCTTCTGTGGACGGCTGCTATTTTTGGTGATGGATCCAAGGCAGAGTCGTGTCGTTTGTTGTTTTGAGGAATATAGGCGATGGGGGAGACAATGAGATACAGACAGTGAGCGAGAGAGAGAAAAGAGACAGAGAGAGAGACAATGAAGGAAAGAGAATGAGAGAGAGTGAGAGAAACGAGGGAAGGGGCAGGAGAAAAAAGAGAATGAGAGAAAGAGCGAGAGAGGGAGAGAGAAAATGAGAGAGGAAAAGAGAGAGAGAGAGAGTAAGAGAAAAGAGAGAGATCTAGGGCTTCATGCTTGGAGCATTTGATGAGGGGTTTCTTTCATGACCTCCTGTTAGCATTGATGGCTAAGTGGGAGACATTATCTTCCTGTTAGCAGTGATGCTAAGTGGGAGACATTATCTTCCTGTTAGCATTGATGGCTAAGTGGGAGACATTATCTTCCTGTTAGCAGTGATGCTAAGTGGGGGACATTATCTTCCTGTTACCATTGATGGGAGATGCTAAGTGGGAGACATTAGCTGCGTCCGAAACCTTAGTAGGCACTGCGTTCTATGCACACCCAACATCTCCCGGAGATGAGTTTATGGAGGTTGGGATGTCTGCGGATGTTTACGTCAACGTCATGATTTTGCCAGCTTGTAGCAAAGGGTTAGCTACCACCGCTAGTTAGTCATGCAGTCATGGCTATGTAGTCTGCAGGGTCATTTTATCAGATAACCTTAACATTTGTGTGCATTGGTGACGTGAAAAACTATTTACATGGCTTTTATTTACTGAAGTGCACATTTGTACACCGTCAGACAAGCGACCAGTGTCTCTGCCATCTTTGGTTACTTTTGTTGAGCGGGAAGTTTTGGGTTCTTCTTCTACGGTTTTCAACCTCCCGGTGACTTCTGGGATAGCGTAGCGTAGTGTAGTTTGTTTGCACACTGCAAAATACTACCGGAAATAGCAAGCCATCCGGGTACTTTTGGCCCGGCTTCGCCTACTACTGGAAGCCTACTAAGGTATTCGGACATTCTAGATCGTGGCTTCCTCATTTTTGGCTACTATGCAGGCGGCTAGTAAGGGTATTCGGATGCACGGATTATCTTCCTGTTAGCATTGATGGCTAAGTGGGAGACATTATTCTCTTTTTGGAGCCACAGATGAGAGCGTTACACTTCTCTGTCAGCCTGTGTCACGCCTCTCGGCACAAATCAGTAGCGCTTTATAATATATAACTACTCTCTAATAAGCATTTATTTATAATAACTACTCCTTAATAAGCATTTATTTATAATAACTACTCCCTAATAAGCATTTATTTATAATAACCACTCCCTAATAAGCATTTATTTATAATAATTACTCCCTAATAAGCATTTATTTATAATAACCACTCCCTAATAAGCATTTATTTATAATAACTACTCCCTAATAAGCATTTATTTATAATAACCACTCCCTAATAAGCATTTATTTATAATAATTACTCCCTAATAAGCATTTATTTATAATAACCACTCCCTAATAAGCATGTATTTATAATAACTACTCCCTAATAAGCATTTATTTATAATAACTCCTCCCTAATACACATTTATTTATTATAACTACTCCCTAATAAGCATTTATTTATAATAGCCACTCCCTAATAAGCAATTATTTATAATAACCACTCCCTAATAAGCATTTATTTATAATAACTACTCCCTAATAAGCATTTATTTTGCATTCCTTAACTCTTGCTTAACACTTTGTTCATCATTTGGTAACGATTGCTTTTGCACTATTTTTACACTATTTCTCATCAGTGTAAATCATTTATAAACATACTGACGCACATCTGTCTGTATGTCTGTTTGTCTTTATGCTATCTGCTATCTATCTCTCAGCCTGCTGCCTTTCTGTCTGTCTACTGTATATATCATCTTCTCTGTCTGCTTTAATATGTGTAGATATGTTTGTAAATGATTTACTGATAAGAAATATCCATTGCATACGTTGCAACTTGCATTTGGACGGGTAGGCTATTTTCCTACATTTTCCTAAGTGTACAAGCTTGGGCAGGTTTTTGAATGCAAAGAAAGGGTGGAGGCAAGATATCTATCTATCTAGCTATACTTTTATCCATAACAACACATGACTGTGCTCTTACCAAAAGCCTGCACACATTATTTTAACAGTCCATGTGTATAAGCCTCACCAGGCATGTCAACAGTTTCTGGTATTTTCCAAGCCTCATTCCTGTGGTCTTCCTGCTTGTGGACACAAGTAATCATATAGTGCTGGCTGGGAAGCCAGTCAACCCTTATGTGCCATGCTCTATGGTCCTTATGTGCCATGCTCTAGTCCTCTGGTGATCTAGTCCTCTGGTGATCTAGTCCTCTGGTCCTTATGTGCCATGCTCTATGGTCCTTATGTGCCGTGCTCTAGTCCTCTGGTGATCTAGTCCTCTGGTGATCTAGTCCTCCGGTACTTATGTGCCATGCTCTAGTGCCCTGGTGATCTAGTCCTCTGGTGATCTAGTCCTCTGGTCCTTATGTGCCATGCTCTAGTCCTCTGATGATCTAGTCCTCTGGTGATCTAGTCCTCTGGTGATCTAGTCCTCTGGTCCTTATGTGCCGTGCTCTAGTCCTCTGTTGATCTAGTCCTCTGGTGATCTAGTCCTCTGGTCCTTATCTGCCATGCTCTAGTCCCCTGGTGATCTAGTCCTCTGGTCCTTATGTGCCATGCTGTAGTCCTCTGGTGATCTAGTCCTCTGGTGATCTACTCCACAGGTCCTTATGTGCCATGCTGTAGTCCTCTGGTGATCTAGTCCCCTGGTGATCTACTCCACAGGTCCTTATGTGCCATGCTCTAGTCCTCTGGTGATCTAGTCCTCTGGTCCTTATGTGCCATGCTGTAGTCCTCTGGTGATCTAGTCCTCTGGTGATCTACTCCACAGGTCCTTATGTGCCATGCTGTAGTCCTCTGGTGATCTAGTCCCCTGGTGATCTACTCCACAGGTCCTTATGTGCCATGCTCTAGTCCTCTGGTGATCTAGTCCTCTGGTCCTTATGTGCCATGCTCCATGATACTTATGTGCCATGCTCTAGTCCTCTGGTGATCTAGTCCTCTGGTGATCTAGTCCTCTGGTGATCTAGCCCTCTGGTCCTTATGTGCCATGCTGTAGTCATCTGGTACTTATGTGCCATTATCTAGTCCTGCAGTCCTTATCTGCATCTCTGGTACTTATGTGCTATGCTCAGGCAATTATCTAGCAGCCTCCTGAGCCACAGCGCTGTACGTCAAACAAGTACACAAATGTGGGATATCATTCCCTGCACATTCGCATGATCAAGGCTGAGCCAGCTACACAAATGTGGGATATCATTCCCTGCACATTCGCATGATCAAGAGCTCATACAGCATTTAAATGCCACATAAAGGAGCCTGTTCCTCTGTCATTCTCTGCTGTGTTCGGCCTGCTGTCTCCCCGCAGAGAATAAAGCCTCTCATTGCCTTTAATGTCCCCCACTGGCTTTTAGACTTACACGAGCTTCTCTCGCTCTGTGGTCCTCGCATAAAAGTCCAAGTGGACACAAATCAAACACACACATTCTTTCATTTACAAGGACATCTAGTGGTACGCTTGTGACTGGCCAGGGACACGATTAAGGGAGCGCTCGGCTTTTGGATATTGATGCCACTTTTGGCCTTCGGTGAGCAGAGCAGTCCAATAATGGCATGTTTTAATTACCCTTCCAAGATTTTTTATCAATGTTTAATAGTATACAACCTGTTACACCTTCAAATGAGCTCTGATTGGTCTTTGGTGTGCGTTTGCTAAATACCAACAAACAAAAAACAATGTGCCCTTATTATTTATTATCTGTGTTGTGTTATATTAGGGTCATGAATTTGAGTTTGCTTACAAAAATGAGGTTTTAGAGCTTCTCATGGCACTCTGAATTATAATTCTCAGTGTGGCGACTGATTGATTTTATTATTAAGGTTCCATAGGTGGGTTAAGGGCCATTCTGAAAGTGAGGCTGAGCCGCATTCATAGCATCTGCAAAGATGTTAGGTATCCCAAGATACGTCATGACGAGGCACTTTCTGGAACCATGATCGCATGAGGGGCGGCACAAATACCCCTTTATGTAGGCGCGCCAAACCGGGATTCAGTTACCTTCTGCCACAGACATTTACATGTACCCACTGAGGTAACATGTTCTAATCCTGACTAAAGAACTTAATTAACATGCAAAAGAGACAGTATTTTATTAGATACTATTGAAATTATTAGATAGTCTTAAAATTATTTTCTGTTTTCATATATGTATATATGTGTTTTTTTCTGTTAACATCAACCTGCCAGGGCAGGGGCTAGAGAGGAAGAGGAGCTCTCGGCTAAATCTGGTACATTAACAGGAGCTGTGTAAATGGGCATGTTAGTTAATGTGCATTGGCCCTTCTTAAATAAATAAATAAATAAACATAAACATGAATATAATTGCGGAGCCCAGCGGACATGCCTTGTGTTGCGTTGCCACGGAGATTAACCCATAGACAAAATGTCAGGTTTGCCTTCGGCGAGGAAAATATCAGAGCTAGGGAGGGCAGTAATCTATGAGATGAGACCCTGCGGTAGCAGTGCATAGCCCTATACATAGTGAACAGCAGTAATCTATGACTGAGACCCCTCTATGCCAGTGCATAGCCCTATACATAGTGAACAGCAGTAATCTCTGACTGAGACCCCTCTATGCCAGTGCATAGCCCTATACATAGTGAACAGCAGTAATCTCTGACTGAGACCCCTCTATGCCAGTGCATAGCCCTATACATAGTGAACAGCAGTAATCTATGACTGAGACCCCTCTATGCCAGTGCATAGCCCTATACATAGTGAACAGCAGTAATCTCTGACTGAGACCCCTCTATGCCAGTACATAGCCCTATACATAGTGAACAGCAGTAATCTCTGACTGAGACCCCTCTATGCCAGTGCATAGCCCTATACATAGTGAACAGCAGTAATCCCTGACCGAGACCCCTCTATGCCAGTGCATAGCCCTATACATAGTGAACAGCAGTAATCTATGAGATGAGACCTGCTGTAGAAGTGCATAGCCCTATGCATGGTGCAAAGCAGCAATCTATGGGACGAGACCCCTGTGTAGTTGTGCATAGCCCTATGCATGGTGCAAAGCAGTAATCTCTGAGACGAGACCCCTCTGTAGCAGTAGCCCTATGCATGGTGCAAAGCAGTAATCTCTGGGACGAGACCCCTCTGTAGCAGTAGCCCTATGCATGGTGCAAAGCAGTAATCCATGAGTAAGACCCCTCTGTAGCAGTAGCCCTATGCATGGTGCAAAGATCCCTGTGTAGTTGTGCACAGCCCGCCTGAGCCACAGCACTGTAAGTCTCCGTCTGAATGCTTATGAGAGGAGACAGGAAGCAGCTGTGCGTGCCAACTGCTCTGAGTGCATAGGAGCATCCCAGGCTGCGGTATCGTTACAACAACAACCTTATTTCACGGCCAATTAAGCCAGGAGTTTATATCTAGTTATTATAATGTTTCCCCCGCTGTTTCAATTTGAGGCTAATAAGAATGTCGTCTGCGTAAAGACAAGACAAATCAAATCTGCTAATGGAAGTGGTGTCTGGTGGCAAGAAGATGGTGTGTGTGGTGGCAAAACATTCCATCTCAACACACACACACACACACACACACACACACACACACACACACACACACACACACACACACACACACACACACACATTCTCTACAGCAGTTATACAAACCCACTATTAAAGGGAAATAAATGAATTTACCCTCATACAAGAAACACTGTGTCTGCAGATGATGGTGAACAACCAGTGTTTAAAGTCCCACTGCAGCCAATCCTAAAGGCTTCATTTTGTAGCTCACATTTTTCAGCTTTTAAACACTGACTGCACACTCCATTTTGTTTGGAAACGATGATGACAATGGTGCGCAGGAGTCCAAGAAGCTGCTTTTCGCCCAAGGGTTAATTGTTTACGGTGTGAAACAGAGACTCTCTACTCCACTTTTGGCAAGGATACAGATGGAGAGAGAGGGCTGGATAATTGCCACTGCCTTTGTCCTTTGGAGGTGTTTGGGGTCAAGGGTATTGATGGTTTCTGGGCAGGTACGTTTGTGAGTGAGGGGGCTTAGTCATCAGCCTGCACTCTGCACTATAAAGCAGCACTATACAACTTTGAGTCCTTTTGAGTGTCAACGGAGCGCCCCATAGTGGCTCCAAGTAAATGTTTGAAGGGGAATCTCTAAGGCTCAGGTGAATCTATTAGTCAGTTTTTTGGCCAGTGACACTTGATTCTTTAACCCGTCCCTGGTTCTAGACCAATTGCCATGTAAACCAGCCCCTCAGTTCATTTTGAACAGAGGGTCTGGCCGATATAAGCCAATCCTAGCCAATCAACGAACAGAGGGAGTGTTCGTGAGCGATGACGTTGACTTTGCGTGCTACATTTGAATTGCAGTGCGTAGGCATGCTAACGGGATACGTGACGACCAGACGTTAGCGACTGGGTAAAGGCAGAGCCACTTGTTTTAAACTTCAGCAGAGTCCACACCTCCAGGAAAAAATTGTTTCTCAAAACAGCACTGCCAGACACTCTGTACAAAATGAAATGAAGTACGAGGGGCTGGTTTACCAGGCTAATAGACCTGTACAGTGAGCTCGTTAAGGATGCACATATATGCATGTAGACCTGTACAGTGAGCCCGTTAAGGATGCACATATATGCATGTAGACCTGTACAGTGAGCTCGTTAAGGATGCACATATATGCAGGTAGACCTGTACAGTGAGCTCGTTAAGGATGCACATATATGCAGGTAGACCTGTACAGTGAGCTCGTTAAGGATGCACATATATGCAGGTAGACCTGTACAGTGAGCTCGTTAAGGATGCACATATATGCAGGTAGACCTGCACAGTGAGCTCGTTAAGGATGCACATGCATGTAGACCTGTACAGTGAGCTCGTTAAGGATGCACATATATGCAGGTAGACCTGTACAGTGAGCTCGTTAAGGATGCACATATATGCAGGTAAACCTGTACAGTGAGCTCGTTAAGGATGCACATATATGCAGGTAGACCTGTACAGTGAGCTCGTTAAGGATGCACATATATGCAGGTAGACCTGTACAATGAGAGAAAGAAGAGGAAGGTTGGTGTAGGTTTGTCTGACAGTCACTGCAACACACCCGTCACAGATTTTTTGTTCAAGGTGTTTTCAGGTCAGACACTAACTCAATATCACGGTGTAACACACACACACACACACACACACACACACACACTCTCTAAGTAAGTCTCAATTCACAGCTCCAATCCCTTCTAATGAAATTGCACCTAAAGATCAATCAGCAGCTCAAGATATCCATTCTCACTCTCTTCCTCTTTCTCTCTCTCTCCCCCTCTTCCTCTCTCTCTCTCTCTCTCTCTTTCTCTGTCTTCTCTTTCTTCCTTTTTCTCTCTCTCCATCAGCAATTCAATATGTCTGTGTCTCTCTCCTTCTCTCTCTCTCACCTTCTCTCCTTCTCTCTCTCTCTGAATCTCCTCTGGCATCTTGCAAGTGCAAAGAGCATTTGTTTGCTGCCTCTTCTCTCTCTCTCTCTCTCTCTCTCTCTCTCTCTCTCTCCTCTCTCTGCTTTATTCTTTCCTTCTCCCTCTATTCCCCCTCTTCTCTTTCTCTTTCCTCCTCCTCTCTCTCTCCTCCTCTCTTTCTCTCCTTGCCTCTGTCTTCTGAGAATGAGTCTTGCAAGTGCACTGAACATTTGTTTTTCACCTCCACTCTTCTGGATCCCCCTCTTTCTCTCTCTCACCCTCTCTCTCTCTTTCTCCCTTTCTCTCTCTCTCCATCAGCTGTCAAGATGTCTCTCTCTCCCCTTCTCTCTCTCTCTGTGTCTCTCTATCTCTGATTCTTTTCTGGCCTTTGAGAATGAGCCTCTCTCTCTCTCTCCTTCTCTCTCTCTCTCCTTCTTTCTCTCTCTCCTCTCTCTCTCTCTCTCTCTCTCCTCCTCTCTGTTCTGAGATGAGTGTGTGCACTGAGCGTTGGTTTCCCGCCTCCTGGCGTGTGTCTCTGATAATAGACCATCTGTCAGAGCCTGCGGCGGAGAAGAAGTGACGACGGCAAGCAGCCCTCCCGAGACTAGCGCAAATCCATTCGCACCTCCCGTGGTGTGTGTGTGTGTGTGTGTGTGTGTGTGTGTGTGTGTGTAGGTGTGTGTGTGTGGGTTTGTGTGTGTGTGTGTGTGTGTGTGTGTGTGGGTTTGTGTGTGTGGGTTTGTGTGTGTGGGTTTGTGGGTTTGTGTGTTTGTGTGTTGTGTGTGTGTGTTTTTGTGTGTTTTTGTGTGTGTGTGTGGGTAGGAGAAGATGTGGGAATTGAGAGTCGGTTCTGACTTAAAACTGGTTCCATTTTGCCAATTCCATCGGAATTATACACCTCTGCTGTTATTGTTGTTTCTTAAAGATTCTCTCATTTCCCTGCACAGCATTTTACCTGACAGCATTAGAGGAATGAGACGTCGCCAACGTTTGTTTACTTCCACGTCCTATTTTCACAAGGGGGAGAGGGACGAGCGAAAATCCATTCTCACCTCCCACAGTCTGTGTGTGTGTTTGTGTTTGTGTGTGTGTGTGTGTGTGTGTGTGAGTGTGTGTGTGTGTGTGTGCAGAGAATGGCGTAGGAGACCCAGGCAAACATGGAGAGGTCTGCAGCCCAGGGTCTAAACATAGTTAGAATAGAGTAGAATAGATAGTCCAGTCATTCTACTGATTGACCCACCACAAATTGCAACAGAAATAGTTCTGGTCCCAAAGTAATTGTCATGATCCAGAGACTCTTCCATCAAGTTTCTCCTAAATTCCTCACATTGGAACATGGTCTAATTTGCATAAATCCAAGATGGCAGACCAGAATCACTTTTTCTTAAATAACTTAAAAACTATTAATGTTAGAGTACATAAATGTATTGACGTTGAATATAAACTTGCTTGTTGTGAACATTTTGGTACCAAATTTATCTCTCTATTTGCAGTACTTTCTGAGATATCACATACCTTGAACAATGCGTCCACAGCCCAAACGTCATGCTAGCCAGCAGCAATATTGAAAATCCCAAAATTCTATTAAAATTGTTAACTGTCCTGCTTAACTGTTAAAAAGGTTGCAAATTAACTATACATGTAAGGGACCAGTTTGCATAATCAAACTATCACCCTAACCCTAGGCTACTTCCATTTACAGCCTGAGCTAGCTCGTAAGACGATGCCCACATTTCAAATGTAGTGGAGTAAAAAGTACAATATTTGTACTGCTGTGCTAAAAAAATCGATACTGAGATATATATATCGATATTTTCAAAAAGTATATAATATCGATATTCTGGCTATTAATATCAATGTGTCATCAATTAACATCAATACACTCCCCAGTAGCTACTGCACAGAGGAATGCACTAGTGATTCTAAACAAAAATGTAGTAAATGTACTTCGTTGAGTACAAATGTACATTAGCCATATTGTATTCTTTTGCACAAATGGTTTTATAAGTTGACTACAGGTACCTAGTGAGACTGGGCACCTTTTCTGTGACACATTCAGTAAAAAGCATTGACTTTCCTGTTCAATAAATTGAACATAACAATATTTGTCTGGTTTTATTGGGTGAATTACATTGAGTAATAATTATAAAGTAATATGTATCGGTATTGGAATTAAATCGAATTGAATTGCACTATATCTAAAATTGTATCGTATCGTGAGCCCTGTATTGAAAATCGTATCGAATCGCCATATCCTAAATGATACCCAGCCCTAAATATTTGTCTTGGAGATGTAATGAAGTGAAAGTCACAAGTTGCCAAAATGTTTAATACTTAAGTAAAGTTCAGATGCTCAAAAATTGCACTTAATTACAGTACTTGAGTAGATTTACTTAGTTACGTAGTTAGGTACGTTTTAAGAAACCCTTATGTCCTTAAGCCTGAAAGACCGAAAGAATCTGAATAATGGATGAAATGTTTGTTCTGTGTAGAGAACCAATACTTTACAACCAATTAAGTTCTAAACTGACCCAGAAAGGGTGTGATGCCATAACAAAAGCTAATGCAGAAAGAGGTGGTGAGTGTTCTGTGAAACCTGGAGAACATGTTCATAATTCCTGCAGAAGTAAATTCTGTAACCCACAGGAAATTGAGGCATTCAAGAGAAAAGCAGCTGGTTCTGATTCTTTTAATTTCTTGGGCCTTGGGCAGAGGTAGGGGCAGGGGTAGGGGTAGAGGTAGGGGCGGAGGTAGGGGCGGAGGTAGGGGG
The DNA here is from genome assembly GCA_027475355.1 of Coilia nasus. NCBI lineage: Eukaryota > Metazoa > Chordata > Actinopteri > Clupeiformes > Engraulidae > Coilia > Coilia nasus. The sequence continues at coordinate 21,066,240 of CM050207.1, forward strand.
AGAGGTAGGGGCAGGGGTAGGGGCAGGGGTAAGGGCAGGGGTAGGGGCAGGGGTAGGGGCAGAGGTAGGGGCAGAGGTAGAGACAGGGGTAGGGGCAGAGGTAGGGGCAGGGGTAGAGGTAGGGGCAGAGACAGAGGTAGGAGCAGAGACAGGCAGAGACAGAGGTAGGGGCAGAGGTAGGGCCAGGGGTAGGGGCAGGGGCAGGGGTAGGGGCAGAGGTAGGGGCAGGGGCAGAGGTAGGGGCAGCGGCAGAGGTAGGGGCAGAGGCAGAGGCAGAGGTAGGGGCAGGGGTAGGGGCAGGGTTAGGGGCAGAGGTAGGGGCAAGGGTAGGGGCAAGGGTAGGGGCAGAGGTAGGGGCAGGGGTAGGGGCAGGGGCAGAGGCAGGGGCAGAGGTAGGGGCAGAGGTAGGGGCAGGGGTAGAGACAGAGGCAGGGGCAGAGGCAGAAATAGGGACAGAGACAGAGGTAGAGGTAGGGGCAGCAGAGGTAGAGGCAGCAGAGGGAGAGGCAGCGACAGAGGTAGGGGCAGAGAAAGAGGCAGAGACAGAGGCAGAGACAGAGGCAGAGGTAGGGGCAGAGGCAGAGGTAGGGGCAGAGGTAGAGGCAGCAGAGGGAGAGGCAGCGACAGAGGTAGGGGCAGAGGTAGGGGCAGGGGTAGGGGCAGGGGTAGGGACAGGGGTAGGGGTAGAGGTAGGGGCGGAGATAGGGGCAGAGGTAGAGGCAGGGGTAGGGGCAGAGGTAGAGGCAGGGGTAGAGGTAGGGGCAGAGACAGAGGTAGGGGCAGAGGTAGGGGCAGGGGTAGGGGCAGAGGTAGGGGCAGAAGTAGGGGCAGGGGTAGGGGCAGAGGTAGGGGCAGGGGTAGGGGCAAGGGTAGGGGCAGGGCTAGGGGCAGGGGTAGGGGTAGAGACAGAGGCAGAGATAGGGGCAGAGACAGAGATAGAGGTAGAGGAAGAGGTAGGGGCAGAGGTAGAGGCAGCAGAGGGAGAGGCAGTGACAGAGGTAGGGGCAGAGGTAGGGGCAGGGCTAAGGGCAGAGGTAGGGGCAGACGTAGGGGCAGGGGTAGGGGCAGACGTAGGGGCAGGGGTAGGGGCAGGGGTAGGGGCAGAGGTAGGGGCAGAGGTAACGTCAGAGGTAGGGGCAGGGGTAGGGGCAGAGGTAGGGGCAGGGGTAGGGGCAGAGGTGGGAGCAGAGACAGAGGCAGAGGTGGGGGCAGAGACAGAGGCAGAGACAGAGGCAGAGACAGAGGCAGGGGTAGAGACAGAGGTAGGGCTGGAGGTAAAGGTAGGGGCAGAGACAGTGGTAGGGGCAGAGACAGAGGTAGGGGAAGAGGCAGAGACAGAGGTAGGGGCAGAGGTAGGGGCAGGGGTAGGGACAGGGCTAGGGACGGAGGTAGGGGCAGGGGTAGGGGCAGAGGTAGGGGCAGAGGTAGGGGCAGCGGCAGAGGTAGGGGCAGAGGTAGGGGCAGGGCTAAGGGCAGAGGTAGGGGCAGACGTAGGGGCAGGGGTAGGGGCAGAGGTAGGGGCAGAGGTAGGGGCAGGGGTAGGGGCAGAGGTAGGGGCAGGGCTAAGGGCAGAGGTAGGAGCAGAGGTAGGAGCAGACGTAGGGGCAGGGGTAGGGGCAGAGGTAGGGGCAGAGGTAGGGGCAGACGTAGGGGCAGAGGTAGGGTCAGAGGTAGGGGCAGGGGTAGGGGCAGAGGTAGGGGCAGGGGTAGGGGCGGAGGTGGGGGCAGGGGTAGGGGCAGGGGTAGAGACAGAGGCAGAGACAGAGGTAGAGGAAGAGGTAGGGGCAGAGGTAGGGGCAGAGACAGAGGCAGAGGTAGGGGCGGAGGTAGGGGGAGAGGTAGGGGCAGAGGTAGGGGCAGGGGTAGGGGCAGGGGTAGGGGCAGGGGTAGGGGCAGAGGTATGGGCAAGGGTAGGGGCAGAGGTAGGGACAGCGGTAGGGGCAGGGGTAGGGGCAGAGGTAGGGGCAGCGGCAGTGGTAGGGGCAGAGGCAGGGGTAGGGGCAGAGGTAGGGGCAGAGGTAGGGGCAGAGGTAGGGGCAGGGCTAGGGGCAAGGGTAGGGGCAGGGCTAGGGGCAGACGTAGGGGCAGACGTAGGGGCAGGGGTAGGGGCAGGGGTAGGGGCAGAGGTAGGGGCAGAGGTAGGGGCAGGGATAGGGGCAGGGGTAGGGGCAGAGGTAGGGGCAGGGGTAGGGGCAGGGGTAGGGGCAAGGGTAGGAGCAGAGGTACGGACAGAGGTAGGGGCAGGGGTAAGGGCAGGGGTAGGGGCAGGGGTAGAGACAAGGCAGGGGCAGAGGCAGAGATAGGAGCAGACGTAGGGGCAGAGGTAGGGGCAGAGGTAGGGCCAGGGGTAGAGGCAGGGGTAGGGGCAGAGGTAGGGGCAGAGGCAGGGCTAAGGGGCAGAGGCAGAGGCAGGGGTAGGGGCAGGGGCAGGGGTAGGGGCAGGGGTAGGGGTAGGGGCAGGGTAGAGACAGAGGCAGGGGCAAGGGTAGGGGCAGGGGTAGGGGCAGAGGTAGGGGCAGATGTAGGGGCAGGGGCAAAGGTAGGGGCAGGGGTAGGGGCAGAGGTAGAGGCAGGGGTAGGGGCAGAGGTAGGGTCAGAGGTAGGGGCAGGGGTAGGGGCAGGGCTAAGGGCAGAGGTAGGGGCAGAGGTAGGGGCAGGGGTAGGGGCAGAGGTAGGGGCAGGGGTAGAGACAGAGGCAGGGGCAGAGGCAGAGATAGGGGCAGAGACAGAGGTAGAGGAAGAGGTAGGGGCAGAGACAGAGGTAGGGGTAGAGGTAGGGGCAGGGGCAGGGGTAGGGGCAGAGGTAGGGGCAAGGGTAGGGGCAGAGGTACGGACAGTGGTAGGGGCAGAGGCAGGGGTAGAGGTAGGGGCAGGGCTAGGGGCAGACGTAGGGGCAGGGGTAGGGGCAGAGGTAGGGGCAGAGGTAGGGGCAGGGGTAGGGGCAGGGTAGAGACAGAGGCAGGGGCAGGGGCAGAGGCAGAGATAGGGGCAGAGACAGAGGTAGAGGAAGAGGTAGGGGCAGAGGTAGGGGCAGAGACAGAGGCAGAGGTAGGGGCAGAGATAGGGGCAGCGGCAGAGGTAGGGGCAGAGGCAGAGGCAGGGGTAAGGGCAGGGCTAAGGGCAGAGGTAGGGGCAGACGTAGGGGCAGGGGTAGGGGCAGAGGTAGGGTCAGAGGTAGGGGCAGGGGTAGGGGCAGGGGTAGGGGTAGGGGCAGGGGTAGGGGCAGAGGTAGGGTCAGAGGTAGGGGCAGGGCTAAGGGCAGACGTAGGGGCAGACGTAGGGGCAGACGTAGGGGCAGAGGTAGGGTCAGAGGTAGGGGCAGGGGTAGGGGCAGAGATAGAGGCAGAGACAGAGGCAGAGGTAGGGGCAGAGGTAGGGGCAGAGGTAGGGGCAGGGGTAGGGGCAGGGGTAGGGGCAGAGGTAGGGTCAGAGATAGGGGCAGGGCTAGGGGCAGGGCTAAGGGCAGACGTAGGGGCAGACGTAGGGGCAGAGGTAGGGTCAGAGGTAGGGGCAGGGGTAGGGGCAGAGATAGAGGCAGCGACAGAGGCAGAGGTAGGGGCAGAGGAAGAGGTAGGGGCAGAGGTAGGGGCAGAGGTAGGGGCAGGGGTAGGGGCAGGGGTAGGGGCAGAGGTAGGGGCAAGGGTAAAGGCAGAGGTAGGGACAGGGGTAGGGTCAGAGGTAGGGGCAGAGGTAGGGGCAGAGGTAGGGGCAGAGACAGAGGCAGAGACAGAGGTAGGGGCAGAGGCAGAGGTAGGGGCAGAGGTAGGGGCAGAGACAGAGGCAGAGACAGAGGTAGGGGCAGAGGCAGAGGTAGGGGCAGGGCTAAGGGCAGAGGTAGGGGCAGAGGTAGGGGCAGATGTAGGGGCAGAGGTAGGGGCAGGGGTAGGGGCAGAGGTAGGGGCAAGGGCAAAGGCAGAGGTAGGGACAGAGGTAGGGGCAGGGGTAGGGGCAGGGCTAGGGGCAGGGGTAGGGGCAGAGACAGAGGTAGAGGTAGAGGAAGAGGTAGGGCTGGAGGTAGAGACAGAGGTAGGGGCAGAGGTAGGGGCAGGGGTAGGGACAGGGCTAGGGACGGAGGTAGGGGCAGGGGTAGGGGCAGAGGTAGGGGCAGAGGTAGGGGCAGCGGCAGAGGTAGGGGCAGAGGTAGGGGCAGGGCTAAGGGCAGAGGTAGGGGCAGACGTAGGGGCAGGGGTAGGGGCAGAGGTAGGGGCAGAGGTAGGGGCAGGGGTAGGGGCAGAGGTAGGGGCAGGGCTAAGGGCAGAGGTAGGAGCAGAGGTAGGAGCAGACGTAGGGGCAGGGGTAGGGGCAGAGGTAGGGGCAGAGGTAGGGGAAGACGTAGGGGCAGAGGTAGGGTCAGAGGTAGGGGCAGGGGTAGGGGCAGAGGTAGGGGCAGGGGTAGGGGCGGAGGTGGGGGCAGGGGTAGGGGCAGGGGTAGAGACAGAGGCAGAGACAGAGGTAGAGGAAGAGGTAGGGGCAGAGGTAGGGGCAGAGACAGAGGCAGAGGTAGGGGCGGAGGTAGGGGGAGAGGTAGGGGCAGAGGTAGGGGCAGGGGTAGGGGCAGGGGTAGGGGCAGGGGTAGGGGCAGAGGTATGGGCAAGGGTAGGGGCAGAGGTAGGGACAGCGGTAGGGGCAGGGGTAGGGGCAGAGGTAGGGGCAGCGGCAGTGGTAGGGGCAGAGGCAGGGGTAGGGGCAGAGGTAGGGGCAGAGGTAGGGGCAGAGGCAGGGGTAGGGGCAGAGGTAGGGGCAGGGCTAGGGGCAAGGGTAGGGGCAGGGCTAGGGGCAGACGTAGGGGCAGACGTAGGGGCAGGGGTAGGGGCAGGGGTAGGGGCAGAGGTAGGGGCAGAGGTAGGGGCAGGGATAGGGGCAGGGGTAGGGGCAGAGGTAGGGGCAGGGGTAGGGGCAGGGGTAGGGGCAAGGGTAGGAGCAGAGGTACGGACAGAGGTAGGGGCAGGGGTAAGGGCAGGGGTAGGGGCAGGGGTAGAGACAAGGCAGGGGCAGAGGCAGAGATAGGAGCAGACGTAGGGGCAGAGGTAGGGGCAGAGGTAGGGCCAGGGGTAGAGGCAGGGGTAGGGGCAGAGGTAGGGGCAGAGGCAGGGCTAAGGGGCAGAGGCAGAGGCAGGGGTAGGGGCAGGGGTAGGGGCAGGGGTAGGGGTAGGGGCAGGGTAGAGACAGAGGCAGGGGCAAGGGTAGGGGCAGGGGTAGGGGCAGAGGTAGGGGCAGATGTAGGGGCAGGGGCAAAGGTAGGGGCAGGGGTAGGGGCAGAGGTAGAGGCAGGGGTAGGGGCAGAGGTAGGGTCAGAGGTAGGGGCAGGGGTAGGGGCAGGGCTAAGGGCAGAGGTAGGGGCAGAGGTAGGGGCAGAGGTAGGGGCAGGGGTAGAGACAGAGGCAGGGGCAGAGGCAGAGATAGGGGCAGAGACAGAGGTAGAGGAAGAGGTAGGGGCAGAGACAGAGGTAGGGGTAGAGGTAGGGGCAGGGGCAGGGGTAGGGGCAGAGGTAGGGGCAAGGGTAGGGGCAGAGGTACGGACAGTGGTAGGGGCAGAGGCAGGGGTAGAGGTAGGGGCAGGGCTAGGGGCAGACGTAGGGGCAGGGGTAGGGGCAGAGGTAGGGGCAGAGGTAGGGGCAGGGGTAGGGGCAGGGTAGAGACAGAGGCAGGGGCAGGGGCAGAGGCAGAGATAGGGGCAGAGACAGAGGTAGAGGAAGAGGTAGGGGCAGAGGTAGGGGCAGAGACAGAGGCAGAGGTAGGGGCAGAGATAGGGGCAGCGGCAGAGGTAGGGGCAGAGGCAGAGGCAGGGGTAAGGGCAGGGCTAAGGGCAGAGGTAGGGGCAGACGTAGGGGCAGGGGTAGGGGCAGAGGTAGGGTCAGAGGTAGGGGCAGGGGTAGGGGCAGGGGTAGGGGTAGGGGCAGGGGTAGGGGCAGAGGTAGGGTCAGAGGTAGGGGCAGGGCTAAGGGCAGACGTAGGGGCAGACGTAGGGGCAGACGTAGGGGCAGAGGTAGGGTCAGAGGTAGGGGCAGGGGTAGGGGCAGAGATAGAGGCAGAGACAGAGGCAGAGGTAGGGGCAGAGGTAGGGGCAGAGGTAGGGGCAGGGGTAGGGGCAGGGGTAGGGGCAGAGGTAGGGTCAGAGATAGGGGCAGGGCTAGGGGCAGGGCTAAGGGCAGACGTAGGGGCAGACGTAGGGGCAGAGGTAGGGTCAGAGGTAGGGGCAGGGGTAGGGGCAGAGATAGAGGCAGCGACAGAGGCAGAGGTAGGGGCAGAGGAAGAGGTAGGGGCAGAGGTAGGGGCAGAGGTAGGGGCAGGGGTAGGGGCAGGGGTAGGGGCAGAGGTAGGGGCAAGGGTAAAGGCAGAGGTAGGGACAGGGGTAGGGTCAGAGGTAGGGGCAGAGGTAGGGTCAGAGGTAGGGGCAGAGGTAGGGGCAGAGGTAGGGGCAGAGACAGAGGCAGAGACAGAGGTAGGGGCAGAGGCAGAGGTAGGGGCAGAGGTAGGGGCAGAGACAGAGGCAGAGACAGAGGTAGGGGCAGAGGCAGAGGTAGGGGCAGGGCTAAGGGCAGAGGTAGGGGCAGAGGTAGGGGCAGATGTAGGGGCAGAGGTAGGGGCAGGGGTAGGGGCAGAGGTAGGGGCAAGGGCAAAGGCAGAGGTAGGGACAGAGGTAGGGGCAGGGGTAGGGGCAGGGCTAGGGGCAGGGGTAGGGGCAGAGACAGAGGTAGAGGTAGAGGAAGAGGTAGGGCTGGAGGTAGAGACAGAGGTAGGGGCAGAGGTAGGGGCAGGGGTAGGGACAGGGCTAGGGACGGAGGTAGGGGCAGGGGTAGGGGCAGAGGTAGGGGCAGAGGTAGGGGCAGCGGCAGAGGTAGGGGCAGAGGTAGGGGCAGGGCTAAGGGCAGAGGTAGGGGCAGACGTAGGGGCAGGGGTAGGGGCAGAGGTAGGGGCAGAGGTAGGGGCAGGGGTAGGGGCAGAGGTAGGGGCAGGGCTAAGGGCAGAGGTAGGAGCAGAGGTAGGAGCAGACGTAGGGGCAGGGGTAGGGGCAGAGGTAGGGGCAGAGGTAGGGGAAGACGTAGGGGCAGAGGTAGGGTCAGAGGTAGGGGCAGGGGTAGGGGCAGAGGTAGGGGCAGGGGTAGGGGCGGAGGTGGGGGCAGGGGTAGGGGCAGGGGTAGAGACAGAGGCAGAGACAGAGGTAGAGGAAGAGGTAGGGGCAGAGGTAGGGGCAGAGACAGAGGCAGAGGTAGGGGCGGAGGTAGGGGGAGAGGTAGGGGCAGAGGTAGGGGCAGGGGTAGGGGCAGGGGTAGGGGCAGGGGTAGGGGCAGAGGTATGGGCAAGGGTAGGGGCAGAGGTAGGGACAGCGGTAGGGGCAGGGGTAGGGGCAGAGGTAGGGGCAGCGGCAGTGGTAGGGGCAGAGGCAGGGGTAGGGGCAGAGGTAGGGGCAGAGGTAGGGGCAGAGGCAGGGGTAGGGGCAGAGGTAGGGGCAGGGCTAGGGGCAAGGGTAGGGGCAGGGCTAGGGGCAGACGTAGGGGCAGACGTAGGGGCAGGGGTAGGGGCAGGGGTAGGGGCAGAGGTAGGGGCAGAGGTAGGGGCAGGGATAGGGGCAGGGGTAGGGGCAGAGGTAGGGGCAGGGGTAGGGGCAGGGGTAGGGGCAAGGGTAGGAGCAGAGGTACGGACAGAGGTAGGGGCAGGGGTAAGGGCAGGGGTAGGGGCAGGGGTAGAGACAAGGCAGGGGCAGAGGCAGAGATAGGAGCAGACGTAGGGGCAGAGGTAGGGCCAGGGGTAGAGGCAGGGGTAGGGGCAGAGGTAGGGGCAGAGGCAGGGCTAAGGGGCAGAGGCAGAGGCAGGGGTAGGGGCAGGGGCAGGGGTAGGGGCAGGGGTAGGGGTAGGGGCAGGGTAGAGACAGAGGCAGGGGCAAGGGTAGGGGCAGGGGTAGGGGCAGAGGTAGGGGCAGATGTAGGGGCAGGGGCAAAGGTAGGGGCAGGGGTAGGGGCAGAGGTAGAGGCAGGGGTAGGGGCAGAGGTAGGGTCAGAGGTAGGGGCAGGGGTAGGGGCAGGGCTAAGGGCAGAGGTAGGGGCAGAGGTAGGGGCAGGGGTAGGGGCAGAGGTAGGGGCAGGGGTAGAGACAGAGGCAGGGGCAGAGGCAGAGATAGGGGCAGAGACAGAGGTAGAGGAAGAGGTAGGGGCAGAGACAGAGGTAGGGGTAGAGGTAGGGGCAGGGGCAGGGGTAGGGGCAGAGGTAGGGGCAAGGGTAGGGGCAGAGGTACGGACAGTGGTAGGGGCAGAGGCAGGGGTAGAGGTAGGGGCAGGGCTAGGGGCAGACGTAGGGGCAGGGGTAGGGGCAGAGGTAGGGGCAGAGGTAGGGGCAGGGGTAGGGGCAGGGTAGAGACAGAGGCAGGGGCAGGGGCAGAGGCAGAGATAGGGGCAGAGACAGAGGTAGAGGAAGAGGTAGGGGCAGAGGTAGGGGCAGAGACAGAGGCAGAGGTAGGGGCAGAGATAGGGGCAGCGGCAGAGGTAGGGGCAGAGGCAGAGGCAGGGGTAAGGGCAGGGCTAAGGGCAGAGGTAGGGGCAGACGTAGGGGCAGGGGTAGGGGCAGAGGTAGGGTCAGAGGTAGGGGCAGGGGTAGGGGCAGGGGTAGGGGTAGGGGCAGGGGTAGGGGCAGAGGTAGGGTCAGAGGTAGGGGCAGGGCTAAGGGCAGACGTAGGGGCAGACGTAGGGGCAGAGGTAGGGTCAGAGGTAGGGGCAGGGGTAGGGGCAGAGACAGAGGCAGAGGTAGGGGCAGAGGTAGGGGCAGAGGTAGGGGCAGGGGTAGGGGCAGGGGTAGGGGCAGAGGTAGGGTCAGAGATAGGGGCAGGGCTAGGGGCAGGGCTAAGGGCAGACGTAGGGGCAGACGTAGGGGCAGAGGTAGGGTCAGAGGTAGGGGCAGGGGTAGGGGCAGAGATAGAGGCAGCGACAGAGGCAGAGGTAGGGGCAGAGGAAGAGGTAGGGGCAGAGGTAGGGGCAGAGGTAGGGGCAGGGGTAGGGGCAGGGGTAGGGGCAGAGGTAGGGGCAAGGGTAAAGGCAGAGGTAGGGACAGGGGTAGGGTCAGAGGTAGGGGCAGAGGTAGGGGCAGAGGTAGGGGCAGAGACAGAGGCAGAGACAGAGGTAGGGGCAGAGGCAGAGGTAGGGGCAGAGGTAGGGGCAGAGACAGAGGCAGAGACAGAGGTAGGGGCAGAGGCAGAGGTAGGGGCAGGGCTAAGGGCAGAGGTAGGGGCAGAGGTAGGGGCAGATGTAGGGGCAGAGGTAGGGGCAGGGGTAGGGGCAGAGGTAGGGGCAAGGGCAAAGGCAGAGGTAGGGACAGAGGTAGGGGCAGGGGTAGGGGCAGGGCTAGGGGCAGGGGTAGGGGCAGAGACAGAGGTAGAGGTAGAGGAAGAGGTAGGGCTGGAGGTAGAGGTAGGGGCAGAGGCAGAGACAGAGGTAGGGGCAGAGACAGAGGCAGAGGTAGGGGCAGAGACAGAGGCAGAGGTAGAGGCAGCAGAGGGAGAGGCAGCGACAGAGGTAGGGGCAGAGACAGAGGCAGAGGTAGAGGCAGCAGAGGGAGAGGCAGCGACAGAGGTAGGGGCAGGGGTAGGGGCAGGGCTAGGGGCAGAGGTAGGGGCAGGGGTATGGGCAGAGGTAGGGGCAGGGGTAGGGGCAGAAGTAGGGGCAGAGGTAGGGGCAGAGGTAGGGGCAGGGGTAGAGACAGAGGCAGAGGCAGAGATAGGGGCAGAGACAGAGGTAGAGGTAGAGGAAGAGGTAGGGGCAGAGACAGAGGTAGAGGTAGAGGAAGAGGTAGGGCTGGAGGTAGAGGTAGGGGCAGGGGTAGGGGCAGAGACAGAGGCAGAGGTAGGGGCAGAGGTAGAGGCAGCAGAGGGAGAGGCAGGGGTAGGGGCAGGGGTAGGGGCAGAGGTAGGGGCAGGGGTAGGGCCAGAGGTAGGGGCAGAGGTAGGGGCAGGGGTAGGGGCAGAGGTAGGGGCAGGGGCAGAGGTAGGGGCAGAGGTAGGGGCAGGGGTAGGGGCAGAGGGAGAGGCGAAGACAGAGACAGAGACAGAGACAGAGACAGGGGCAGAGGCAGACTGATAAGCTGCACCGTGAGCCCCGTGTTGTGTCAGCTAATGAAAGAGAGGTTTTCACAGTGTCCGCTCTGATGAATCTGCCTCTTTCACTCTCTCTCTCTCTATCACTCTGTTTCTCTCCCTCTCTCTCTCTCTGCATCTCTCTCTCTCTGTCGTCTGTCTCTCTCTCCCCTTATTTTCCTTCTTTCCTTTCTTTCTTTTTTTATTTGTTTTTTTTCTTTTTCTTTTTTAATCATACTCACTATCATCAACTCAAGGCACGTCCCCTTCACTGCTCTTGACTTTATGTGTGTTTTTGAGTAAGTCATTGTGTGTGTGTGTGTGTGTGTGTGTGTGTGTGTGTGTGTGTGTGTGTGTGTGTGTGTGTGTGTGTATGTGTAGAATATTTTAAATAGTAGCCTGTTGAGTGGCAGAGTGTTTTATAGGCATTTGTACATTGTAGGGTGTATGAGGACAAGGTCAGTGTAATGCCTCAGGAAACAGCACAGAGGTGAAAGAACTGTGTGTAATGACTAAGGAATGACTATGTGTTTGTTTGCGGAGACGTACAGAACATTTAGTAAGGTTATGTGGTTTTTCTTTTTATCTTTTTTCTTTTGCCCACTGTATTTATTTGTATATGTATGACTATCATGCTTCACTGGATATGAATGCATATGTAGAATAGAATAGAGTAGAACAGAATAGAGTAGAATAGAATAGAATAGAATAGAGTAGAATGCCTTTTGTGATCACTATATGCATGTACAATGTACACTGTACACATGCACATAGAGATTGAAAGCAACCCACTCTTCAGTGCAGACATGTATGTGGGATATTTACAACATAGAACAAAAATAAATAAGTGTTACTGCATCAGGTAGCCTATCCCCAACTGCATTCTACGCACTTTACTCCCCCCTCCTCACACACTCCCCTCCACACACTTCATACACACTTCACTGCCCACACACTTCACACAGACCTCACACACACACTTTACTCCAAACACACTTCACTCCCCACAGACTTCACTCCCCACACACTTCACTCCCCCCTCCCCACAAACTTTACACACACTTTTAGTTGCCGTGGATGTGATGGCGTCTTTCACTCTCATTTCTTCATTGTGTGCCAAACCTGTGACCTTGCTGTGACCTTGCTGTGACCTGGCTGTGACCTGGCTGTGACCTGGCTGTGACCTTGCTGTGACCTTGCTGTCACGGCTCAAAAGCCAGCATCTGTTGTTTGTCCTCCTGCCCATGGCAGCAGCGGAGTACTGTAGCAGAACTGCATGACACTACTCATTGTAGCAGAACTGCATGACACTACTCACTGTAGCAGAACTGCATGACACTACTCACTGTAGCAGAACTGCATGACACTACTCATTGTAGCAGAACTGCATGACACTACTCACTGTAGCAGAACTGCATGACACTACTCATTGTAGCAGAACTGCATGGCACTACTCATTGTAGCAGAACTGCATGACGCTACTCATTGCATGGCACTACTCACTGTAGCAGAACTGCATGACACTACTCATTGTAGCAGAACTGCATGACGCTACTCATTGCACGACACTTCATTTTCGTCTACATCGCCTGCTTTTCCAGACAAAAATAGCAAATGCTCTTCAATTTCGGACATACAGTTTTGCGTAAGGAAAGTGTTATACTTGAATTTAACCAACCCACGTACAAAATACATTTGTTACAATAAATGACTGGCCATTTCTAAAAACTCCAAGGCATGACATAGTGTGAAAACAGACTGTGCCGGTTGAAGTGCAGAAGGCTTCTTTTGGATTAAAGGTGAAACATCTTCAAGTTCTAAAAGTAGTCCTGTTGCTTAAAGGTGTACTTCCACGAGAAACCGTTTAGTACTTGCTCTTTTGGAATATGATAGGTCACCCCGAGTTGCATATGCATGCTGCATATCAAAATGTTTTTCTACCCCCATTTTCTATATCAGTCAAAAGAAGACAATAGGCGGGGAAAGCGACCCAATGCGAAAAGGGCCTGCAGCGTGAAGTAGACGTGCAAATGCATATAAGAGAAACTGACCGAATGGGCTTTAAATGATGTTAGCCGGTGACTGACTCGCATAAGATTAGCAGGCTAGTTGAATGACTGAACTGCATTTAGCCGGGCACTTGCACTGTTTTGTCATGCAAATATTACCACTCTGAAACGTTCATTGACAAACGGTCAGGAAGCGACTGTGCTTGTGCCATCTCTCCTTCCTCTTCGGATTCAGGATCAAACACATAAGGCTGTATCTCCGAAGATATTCTGTGTGCAGTTTTAGCGCTGTCAAGTTGACTTTTCCCCTTTACCTTACTCTGCTATCAAGCTGCAGGGAAGCTGCAGGGAGCGTGTCACGCCTCTGGTGAAATCGTGTCGTTCTCCCGGCCCCACCCCCTCCACCAAACTAAAACAGCCTGAAACAGAAGCACTAGAACATTTTTTTCATCAAAACCAGCGCACAGGGCAATTACTAATACTAGAGAACACCGTAAAATTAATGAAAACACGATGGAAGTACACCTTTAAAAGATGATCTTGTTTGAAGTCCTTATAAATGGATTATAAATGTGTAGGATTATTATATGGGCTAACATGGAAATGCTGGTGAAAGCAGTGCTGTGATGTACACAGTATTCATGTTTGGCCCTGAGGAAGACACAGGATGGAACTGCATTCACTTCTGATAAAAGCACGCTTGTTACTCTGCGCCATGGCAACATGTTTCTCTCATTTTAATGGCTTACACGAGGAACAAGATCCAGACGGGGCAAAAATAACACACACACACGCTTGTGACAAGCCAGGCTCCCAAGGGGGGAACACAATAACGACTCTATGTGACAGACTCCACGTAAAGGCCACTGATTGTGTTTTTCTGTTTATTTTTCTGCTGAAAACGAGGTGGAAGACAACATAACTGAGAGGCACTCCAGAGGATAGTTTTTTACAACACACACACACACACACACACACACACACACACACACACACACACACACACACAAGCGCGCTAGGTGGAACATCCTCTGTCTGCAGTTTCGGAGCTGTTGCTAAGAGACAAGTCATGTGGCTCATGCTAGCTGCTCCACTGAAGGCATTCATAGCCCAATGCTTACAGACACACACACACATCCATAGCCCACTGCTTGGGGGGGGTGGGGGGCTAACGAGCAGGATGGGTTGGAGGTATCTCCGTCATACACACACACACACACACACACAAACACACACACATTCATACAAACACACACACACACACACACATTCATACCCCACCGCTAAAAGGGGGGTGGGGGGTACAGAGCAGGATGGATTGGATGTATCTCCCTCCTCTATGTGCACACACACACACTCACACACACGCACACACACACACACACACATACACACACACATACACACATACACCCTCATGTAGACACACGCTGTCACGCACAGAACATATCCACATACACTGCCCCAAGCACACACACATACACATTTTTACACATGCTTAAGCCCACACAGACACAGCCCAACACACACACACACACACACACCCCAGCTGCACACACTGCAGTTTTACTATAGTGGTTGATTCCAGTGCCGGACGTGAGCTGAATGTATCTGGCTTCAGCACAATCTGAAACAGTGTCTGAGACGGGGTTAGTACCTTTGCGCTGCATCTTGTATGAATTGTGCTATACAAGTAAAGATTATTATTATTATTATTATTATTATTATTATTATTATTATTATTATAAGCCAGCCGAGGTAGGAATGTCATTGACTTTACAAAACCTGCTTACAGGGATGGATGGATGGATGGATGGATGGATGGATGGATGGATGGATGGATGGATGGATGGATGGATGGATGGATGGATGGATGGATGGATGGATGGATAGATAGATAGATAGATAGATAGATAGATAGATAGATAGATAGATAGATAGATAGATAGATAGATAGATAGATAGATAGATAAAAGGACTGAGGTGATTCCAGAAAGAGTGCCTGTGCTACTTCTTGACCTAATTGCATTGGGGAGAAGGGAAATTTTTAAAATGTTCCTATTGGCGTTAGGTGCCCTAAAATGCCTCCCTGAGGATAGAAGCGGGAACTGACGGTGTAGTGGATAGGAGCGGTCTATGGTCTAGTGCTATCCTCCCTCCTCCATGGCCCTCGAGCAAGGCATCTAACCCCACATGGCTCCAGGGACAGCACCCTGTACCCAGATAGCTGTAAGACACCCTGGATAAGAGGGGTCTATGGAAACTAGTGCTATCCTGCACCCTCCTCCATGGCCCTCAAGCAAGGCATTTAACCCCACGTGGGTCCAGGGACAGCACTCTGTACTCAGATAGCTGTAAGACACCCTGGATAAGAGGGGTCTATGGAAACTACTGCTATCCTGCACCCTCCTCCAGGGCCCAATGCATCTAACCCCACATGGGTCCAGGGACAGCACCCTGTACTCAGATAGCTGTAAGACACCCTGGATAAGAGGGGTCTATTGAAACTAGTGGCTCCAGGGACTGCACCCTGTACCCAGTACCCAGACAGCTGTAAGTCACTCTGGATAAGAGGGTCAGCTAAGTGTAATGTAATGGATAACAGGGTCAGCTAAGTGTAATATGATATAAAGTAAATAGCTCTTTTCCTTCTCTGATACGACTAATTCATTTTCAAGTAGCGTCTTCCCAAACACACCTACAGTATCACCAACTGTCACTGGCTCCTGCTGCTGTGAGAACGTTTTCATTTATACGACACGACTAGACAATGCTTATTACTTCCACAGTGGTTAAATTGGCTTGTGTAAGGAGGAGGAGCCCTTCTTTACTCAGTGGTCAATATCTCCCTGTATTGTATTACTATAAATACTGTAGCAGAGGGAGCTCAGCTCCGGCTGGCTGTATTGCCGAGGTGAGGAGGCAGAGCTGAGCTCCGGAGGGCTCCAGCCCAATTTAAACTCTGTTTACATGACCAAATATTACATTAATATTTTTGCTGTTCACTTAAATTATTATTATTATTTTTTTTTATATATTTCTTGTGTAAAATCTTTCAATAATGTTTAAATAAGTGAGTAAACAGATGAATGGAGCACATGGGGATTGCGCTAAATTATGTTTATTGATGGTAATGATGTTTATTATGTTTATTTGATGGTAATGAATTCCGAAGGTTGATGACGAGGATGGATTGGGTGTCAGGTTTGGTCACTTCGCCTTCATTTCTGTGGATAAGAAAGAATATCTCCCTTAACAACAGAATTCTCTTTTCTGATTGGCTGATGAGGTGGGAATTAACTTTGTATAGTATAACTGGCTATGTTTGAAGTAGATCTAAAAAATCTGCATCACTGTTCCATATCAATGCTTATGAATGGTAACCATAACAACTTTAGTAACCACATTAAGGGTTAAATGACTATTCCACGCTCTACTTTTTCTTAACGGATCTTATAAAGTAGATTATTATTATTGTTATGATTATTATGATTATCATATGATGATGATGATGATTATTGTTATTATTATTATTATTATTATTATTGTGATTATTATTATTATTTATTATTATTATTATGATTATCATATGATGATGATGATGATGATGATGGTGATTATTATTATTATTATTATTATTATTATTATTATTAGTGTAGGCAGCTACTCACAGCACTTGTAGAGCCTGTTGAGCCTGGTGATGTCATTCTGGCTCATCTGGGTGGCCTTGCCCAGAGCTACGTTGCTGTTGGGGATGGGCACCATGGTGGGCTTGTTGTTCTTGGAGAAGGCGTACCTGGGAGAAACAAACAAGTGAACGAACGAATAAATGAATGAATGAACAAATGAATGAACTGGTTATTCTTGAAGAATACCAAACTTATAATAAGGGGTGACTTAAAGAGTTAAAGAGAGAAAAACGTCACGTCACTCCCCTCTCGTACTGCATCACAGAGTTGTAGTCGTAGGGTGTTCCCTGGTTCAGGGTGTTGATCTTGTTGAAATTGTATTTCATGTCTACACAGGAGTCACACAGAATTTGTATCACAAATACGTCCCGTCTTCTTCGAATCGACATACGTGCATATTATTCAACTCAACTCAACTCAAAGTCTATTGTCCCCAGAGGGCAATTGGTTGTTCAGCAAGTCATCAAGGACAGACACAGACAACATAACACTAAAAACATGACAAAACTATTAAGTGCAGTGCGTACACACACGACGTTACACTACATTAGCCATATAAAAAAGGCTCAGAGCACTGTCTCTGAGCAAACTAGTGAAATTATCTGAAGCAGTGGTGAAATAATTGCCTTTTGTAAGGAGAGGGAGCCCTTCTTTACTCACAGACTGTACCCTGTACCTAAATAACTGTAAGTCGCTCTGGTGTAAAATAACTGTAAAATAACTGTACACCGCTCTGGATAAGAGCGTCAGCTAAGTGTAATGTAACGTAAAATAACTGAACGTCGCTCTGGATAAGAGCGTCAACTAAGTGTAATGTAATGTAATGTAAAATAACTGTATGCCGCTCTGGATAAGAGCGCCAGCTAAGTGTAATGTAATGGATAAGAGCGTTATCTAAGTGTAATGTAATGTAATGGATAAGAGTGCAAGCTAAGTGTAATGTAATGGATAAGAGAGTCAGCTAAGTGTAATGTAATGTAATGGATAAAAGCGTTATCTAAGTGTAATGTAATGGATAAGAGCGTTATCTAAGTGTAATCCCAGCAAACATGCCCATGTGGGCCCACAGTGGGCAAGTGTGGGTTTACTGTGGGGGAGTGCGGGCAGGGCAAACCCACAGTAATCCCTAATGGGTCCCTAATGGGGTAGCCCATGTGGGACCCACAGTTGTTTTTCCCTTTGGGGCCCCACTTAGGGCTACCTGCGGGCAAACCCACTGTGGGCTTGCCCATACTTAGCCCACATCTACCCCGTAGGGGTAGCCCATGTGGGACCCACAGTTGTTTTTCCCTTTGGGGCACCACTTAGGGCTACCTGCGGGCAAACCCACTGTGGGCTTGCCCATACTTAGCCCACATCTACCCCGTAGGGGTAGCCCATGTGGGACCCACAGTTGTTTTTCCCTTTGGGACCCCACTTAGGGCTACCTGCGGGCAAACCCACTGTGGGCTTGCCCATACTTAGCCCACATCTACCCCGTAGGGGTAGCCCATGCGGGACCCAGAGCTTATTTCCCCTTGTGGCCCCACTTATAGGGCTACCTGCGGGCAAGCCCACTGTGGGCTTGCCCATACTTAGCCCACATCTACCCCATAGGGGTAGCCCATGCGGGACCCAGAGCATTTCCACAGGGCATAACAGAGGATCCTCATTGTATACAAGCACATACAATAAAACATTATAGTTATAGTTTACATTACATTTTACACAGTGGCGGCTGGTGGGTAAATGGAAGTGGTAAGTTATAAATCAGAACTCCCTCGGAAGATTTTTTTTGACAGAAAACACTCTAAATTGGTGATTTGTAAGCTCTTGAGAGAGGTTTTCCGCTGTTGGAGCGCACACATGCGCAGTACGTCAGTCATTGAACGCACACATATCGGAGAATCTCGTCATCCTGGTTAGGCATGCACCTCCGCGATAACATTTTGACAAAACACAAAATAATGATGTATTATGAGCTCTTGAGACACTCTATCCACCGCTATGTCTGAACCATTTCCAAAGAAATCACACAGTTTTGTTGAGAAGTATCAATTCAGATGTGCTATTTTCTGTCATATGTGTTTCTAAATGCCAGCGTTCTCACCACTTGACATACATACAGTAATTGGTTTCCGTATTCGTTTTGAGCCCTGCGTTAATGTCGACATTCGTTGTGCATTCTAAAAACAAAGCCATCATTCCCACGACACAGTTTTTCTTCATATGGACGTTAAGCTTTTCTAATTATTAATGCATCATGCAAATAATCTTCGGTGGTTGCAATGAAATAGCCTATTGTGTGTCGCAAAAGAAAAAAACAGGTTTGCAAAACTTCTTTTCAGATTAATCATGGACTGTTTATTTCGAGTGTTTAACCAGAATGCTACACTGTATTTTGTAATTTATTACCATAATGTTAAGGGACTTGTTTGAATTTAAGGTGCGACCGTGGGACATGGAATTGTAAATGAGTCGTACGCAAGACAGTCAAGACCATAACAAGATCCTGCTGCAACTGATGTGCCTGAACATAGTACCGGTAAGTCTATAAGTAATTTGTCTGGATAAAAATGACTCCAAAAACGCACAGTAGGCCATCTTCGATATTCGGCTTCACTCCACGCGACGCATATCTGCTACCAGGAATCTCCTCGCGCTTGTATGGTTTAAACATGCGTTCTGCTTGAATTCGTTGGTAATTGACAGTTATGGCGGTTGGTCAGATAGAGAAGGAAAGCGTTTATTTATTGTAATTATTAGTTACAATTGTATTAGTATCTGAAATTTAATTAATAGTGTACATATATTTGATCGTATTTTTATATTGATATTTTAATAATAATATTGTAAATATTACGTCGAGATTTAGAGTAGGATTTGCTAGTGTTTGTTTTTTATATAGGCTATAGTGTAGTTCAGCTGAATTAAAGACATTGGTGGCATTAACGGTAAGTAGCCTTCTCAGTACTAGAAAGCTAAATAGACTATATATATTTAAAAAAAAACTACGGTAGTTATACGAGATATGTTTATGACAACTAAAACTAAAGCTGCTACATTAAAATGTATGTAACGTCATTGGACACGGTTCGTTTGCAACTGATAGGATCCCATTAGCTCATACGCCTGGCGACTAGCCTTCTTTTTGCTAGCGACATCTAGTGGCTCATTCGAACTGCAATCATGACCAATTAATAGGATATTCGCCGGTGTGTTATTATTGTCATAGAAAACATGGCTCAATTTGCTGGTGCGAGTTCAGTGACAAAATGGAGGCGAGTCCAAACCATTCTCCAAAAGCTTTCTTCGCATTAACAGAATAATGTTTCTGTTATTCATATTCATCAAAAATTATGGTTAACCAAATGAATATACATTTAGAAATTGCATTACATCACGTGTTCCCAAATATGACCCCATTCTCAATGTAATGAACTCTCAGTATCAAAGCTCTCAAACGTTCTTAACCCTTTTAACATTTCAACAAGGCCTTATCCATTCTAATTATGAACTTTATTTAGTTATGCTATGTATTATATCGCTTAAAACTAAAATGTTTGCCTTCTTCTGTTGTATTGCTTTTAGATGCAGTGCAAGATGGAGGCAGGATCCGAAGATCAAAAAATAAAACAAATAAAATTATTTATAATGACATGATTGCTGTTTTAATTGTATTACTAAACAGCTTGTGCTATGGGTATTGCATAGAGGTGCATGCGGGCTGTGGGTTAAGGGGTGGGGGGTATGGGTGGCAGCGGTGGGTTTACTGGGGGTTCATGGTGGGGGCTAATGGATTAATAATGGGACCCCTTGTGGGCTACTGGGGGTAGAGTGTGGGCAGGTGTGGGGTTTCTGAGGGTAGATTGTGGGTGATTGTAGGGATATGAGGACATAAGGGCCCATAGAGGGCCCATAGAGGGCCCATAATGGGCCCACTCAGCAAAATGTGGGCAAGCCCACACTCTGCCCAAACTGTGGGTTTGCCCACAGGGGCCCCGCCAGGGTCCATCAGTGTGGGGCCCACATGTGCCCACCATTTCACGACGGTAATGGGGCCCACAGTGGGCAGCCCACAGTGGGCCAGAACTATAGCCCGCAGTGGCCCCACTGTGGGCCCACATGGGCTTGTTTGCTGGGATGTAATGGATAAGAGTGCAAGCTAAGTGTAATGTAATGGATAAGAGAGTCAGCTAAGTGTAATGTAATGTATTGGATAAGAGCGTTATCTAAGAGTAATGTAATGTAATGAAGCTAATAAGAGCGTTAGCTAAGTGAAATGTAATGTAATGGATAAGAGCGTCAGCTATTTGTAATGTAATGTAATGGATAAGAGCGTTAGCTAAGTGTAATGTAATGTAATGACGCTAATAAGAGTGTTAGCTAAGTGTAATGTAATGTAATAGATAAGAGCGTTAGCTAAGTGTAATGTAATGTAATAGATAAGAGCGTTAGCTAAATGTAATGTAATGTAATGAAGCTAATAAGAGTGTTAGCTAAGTGTAATGTAATGTAATGGAAAAGAGCGTCAGCTAAGTGCAATGTAATGTAATGTAATGCATAAGAGTGTTAGATAAGTGTAACGTAATGTAATGGATAAGAGCGTCAGCTAAGTGTAATGTAATGTAATGGATAAGAACGTTAGATAAATGTAATGTAATGTAATGGATAAGAGCGCCAGCTAAGTGTAATGTAATGAAGTGATGGCAGTTTTTGCCTCACCATCGATGATGTTCTCCCAGTAATTTATTATTTTGTGTCTAAAATCTACCAATTTCCACCCCTGATACTTATGCTTTCATTAACACCATGAAGGTATAAAAGTTCCATGCAGTGAAAAAGCTTGCATCTTAACTTTCTACTGTCATACCAGATGCCACACATGCAGAACAGTAATGTGCATCTGATCTCTGACCTCTGAGCTGTGTGATGGGTCTGACTTACCTGTGACGGGTCAGAAAGTTTGTGACTGTCTGAGCAGGTGAAGCCTGCACTGTTTTATACCTGCGCCTCCTGTCTGACGCGCAGACAACCCGTCCCAAATATGGCCAACCGGACTCGCATCATGTGCTTGATTGCATTGGCACTTTTTTATTTTATCTAAACAAACACCGACACCTGTTTTTACCATAGCCTCTGGAAAACACATGAGCATTTGCAGGAGATAGCTGCACTGGCCCGGTGGTGTTATCGTATATAAACATATACATGGCCTTGGCAGCCTGGACTCAGCTGCTCTTTTCCCAAATTCCTTCCTTCATCTCATCCCTTCCCTCACCTTCCTTTACCTGACTCTCTAGCATAAGACACGCTTGGTCTCTATCTCACCTTCCTTCACCTGGCCTCTCTAGCATAAGACACGCTTGGTCTCTATGGGACCTTCTTTACCTGACTCTCTGAGACACTTGGGCTCTGTTCCAAACGGAAGGCAGCTGCCTCGATGACTCCCTCCCTTAATAGAGAGGTGCCTAATTAGATATGACTACGGGGTGAAGGCAACTTCTATAAATACTGGTTTGGAACGGGATTTTAAGAGAGCAAAAGTTGGGGTATGACGTTAGCACGTAGCAAAAACGTGAAGCTAGCTGATGTAAGCTAGTTGGCCAACGTTAGTCAGTTGACTGACTGACAGTACATAAATCCTACAATACGCTGTTAATAGTTAAAGTGGTTGGATATTTAGATAGTACATTGTTGATTTCTCATCTAAATTGTAAAAATACAAGCGATACAGTGCCAAACAAATAAGATGTTGATACCGACAGCAACCGTAAGATTCATGTCGGCCGCCATCTTATTTACTTTTCACAGTTGTTTGAAAGTTAGTGCACAGAATTCTGGGTAATAGGGAGCTTGAAGGAATCATCGAAGCTGCCTTCAAAACTGCCAATTTGAAGGCAACTGCTGCGACAGGAAATAAGAACTTTAACCGTTTGGAACAGCACTCGATGACTCACTGCTGCGTTAGGCAACTACTTAGGCAGCGAATTTAACCGTTTGGAACAGGCTCTTGGTCTCTATGGCCCCCTGTACCTGACCTCTATAGCATAAGAGACACTTGGTCTCTATAGCACCTGTACTGGGCAAATAAAGGTTACATGGAAAAAAGAAAAATAGAAAAAAAAGGTCCTGTGTCCTTCACCTCATGTCTGCCTGCCCACACGTATCTCACAGCCACACATACATACACACACACACACACACACACACACACACACACAGCCCCCTAACAGCTGTTCTTGTCAGTACACTTCACCTTGGCTTACATCACCTTATCAGCACAGAGACTGCATTATTTCTGCTCAACATTCTTTGACAATATTTCATTATTTATATAAGAGTTATTTATATAAGAGTTATTTCTTGCTTCTACATACTGCATTATTCCTCTGGCTCACCTTAGTTGGCTGGCTCACCTTTTGAGATAAGGTGCCATGGAAAAGTCATTTCAACTGGGAAAGCGACTAAAAAGAAAAAAATTATAATGTTTTTTCCCCAGTAGTACACAACTACATGGATGTTCGTAGAAAGTGTGGAAGAGGTGCCCCCTTCATTTCATTATTGATAACACATTTTGCCTGAGGAAGACCCGGTGGGTAGAAATGTTGCACATTAAATCTATGGCAGATTAAGCAGCATACCTTTATGGCAGGTGAAGCAGTGTGTGGACACTTTGTTCCTTTAGTTGAGTTCAGCCCTCCTGTCCTGGCATTTTAACTGAGATGACAAAGTGTTTAAAAAGAATTTACAATGTTTTTTTTTTTTCTACAGTAGTAGACAACTACAAGGGTGTTTATAAAAAGTGTGGAACAACTGCCCCCTTCATTTCATTGATAAGACACTTAGCCTCAGGAACAGCCAGTATTACATTGGGTCTAGACTAGTCAGTGTGAGGAAGAGCCAGTATTAGATTGGGTCTAGACTAGTCAGTGTGAGGGCAGTTAGCCTGAGGAAGAGCCAGTATTAGGTTGGGTCTAGACTAGTCAGTGTGAGGAAGAGCCAGTATTAGATTGGGTCTAGACTAGTCAGTGTGAGGGCAGTTAGCCTGAGGAAGAGCCAGTATTAGATTGGGTCTAGACTAGTCAGTGTGAGGGCACTTTGCTCCATTAGGTGTGCTTGGGCCTGCTGGTCTGCCCCTCACCAGTGTGGACGTGCACACTACTGCTGCTGCTCTACCTGAGCTTCCATAATAACTCAGCCAAAATGTCAACATGTCAAAACACAAAACGAGCAAGGAAGAAGGGAGTATATGCAAGTAATAATACAAATGTAATACAAATAATACAAACCAAAAATAATAATCAGTGGTGTATGAGATATGTACAGACAAGTACAGTAGTAGTATTGCACATTATGCTGTAAGTCAAGTCAAGTCAAATCATTTTATTTATATGGCACATTTCAAAGACAGTTGCCCCAAAGTGCTTTACAACACAAACATAAAACAGCAAAAACTATAAAACAAAGACCATAAAATATGTTACAATACTGACAAGACAAAGAAATAAAACTGGACCAAACAGCATCAAATAAAAACCTTAGACTGAGATAAAAACTAGATGTACCGCATAGCCGCCGCCGCAGTGTATTGAAATGTGGGAACTGTTGGTATGATGAGTGTGTGGTAGAGCACTGTTGTGAGGTGAGAATTTGTGTGGAAATGATTTTCTGGAAGTGGGCATGAATGTGGGTTTTGAATGAATGACATTGTGTGTGTTTGTATAGTGTGTAGGAGTGATTTGTGAAAGGAATAAGCAAAATGAGATTTTGTACAATTACAACACCCCCTATGGACCAAATTGTATGGCACGTGCTGTGGTGTTAGAGGTCTTTGTGCTGATCATGCATGACGTATTTTGTGCAATTCCCACCTTCTCAGTCCAAGGTATTAGCAACGTAAAATCCCAATTTTTGCATTTACCATTATCACTAGGTGGCGCTATGCTTCAAGTGAGTGTTTATGGGCTGGGCCGATATCCCTCTGTAACACTGACATACTAACACAAAATTGTTGTCTTGGGCAAAATTGTTGACAAATTATTTAACAAAAACTGTTTTTTGACACCTAGTTTCGCCAATAAACATCGTCCCCTATGACGAAATGTCACAATATTTAGTACACATAAAAAGAAAGCTGTTTAGAGATTGCATGTCAACTTTGACCAAATTTGAGCAATTAAAAGCCAAGATATGGACTTTTGAAGAATTTTAAACTACGTGTTAAATGTTCATTGACGTGTAACTTTGAAACGGTTTATCTCAAGATAAATCCTTTGATAACTTTTTGTCAGCATTGTCTGTAGATGAGATACACCAAATTTGGCGCTATTCTTCAAGTGAGCGTTTATTGGCTGGGTCGATACATCTCTGTAACACCGACATATCCCAAAATTTTTATGTTGTTGGGTGAAACGTTCAATGAGCTATTCAGCAAAAACTTTTATCGGTCTCCCCCTCTTTGACGTACGCTGGCACAGCGGGGGGGTGGCCCTGGGGGACCAAAAGCTTCTAGTCGCTCGAAAATTCTAGGGCTACATGCCTACAAAGATTCATGTCCCCCCGAGTTTCAGTGTCCCGGGAATCGTTGACGGACATTCACCAAAAAAAAAGAAAAAAAAAAAAGGGAAAAAAGTTGCGGCAACTCTATAATGACCGCTTTCGCTAGCTTCGCTAGCGGCGGTCATAATAAAGAGAAAATGTAGATCTTCAGATTTAAAACAATCAGTGGCCATTCTTCGTTACCTGGGATGATTTAATGATGATGGCAGTAACTTCCACAGACAAACAAACAAGCCTGTCAATTTGGGTCAGACTCCTCTAGAAAAAGCACATTACTCTTTGCATGTGACAATAAAATGTCCTTATATCCTTGTATCCTACAAAAGCACTGCAAGTCCCGGGTGGTGTTGTTTAGGGGTGGCCAATGGTAGCATTGGACACTGCAGTTGGTTATGAAGCAGTGGTTGTGTTTCTCTCTAAGGAAGTAGCTTGCGATAACTCAACATTATCTTCATTAGATTAAAGCAATACTGAGTATATCAGGATATGTAGTAGTTACAAGGTTACAGGTAGTTACAAGGATATGTTATTGCCACATGCATAGACATACTGGGCAGAGTAGGACATACAGTGAACTTGCTGATTGTCAGTCTGAACTGTACGGGGAGGGGGGAGTAATGTGCT
Organism: Coilia nasus; assembly: GCA_027475355.1. Taxonomy (NCBI): domain Eukaryota; kingdom Metazoa; phylum Chordata; class Actinopteri; order Clupeiformes; family Engraulidae; genus Coilia; species Coilia nasus. The sequence continues at coordinate 21,091,163 of CM050207.1, forward strand.
TTTTTCCAGAGGAGTTTCACCCAACTTGACAGGGAATTTGTGGAGGCAATTATTCAGTCTTGTTTGGCTGTAGCAGTAACAACCTTCATCACACTGTGGGACAATCCTGATATGGCACACACACACACACACACACACACACACACACACACACTGCGGGACAATCTTGTTATGCCTTAATCAGGGAGCCACTGGAGTCTCTGAAGACAATTATGCTTGTCAACAATTAGAAAAACAATGAGTGAATTTAATTATGACCGCCGCTAGCAAAGCTAGCGAAAGCGGTCATTATAGAGTTGCCGCGACCATTTTTCCCTTTTTTTTTTTCTTTTTTGTCAGTGAATGTCCGTCAACGATTCCCGGGACACTGAAACTCGGGGGGACATGAATCTTTGTAGGCATGTAGCCCGAGAACATTTCGAGCGACTAGAAGCTTTTGGTCCCCCGGGGCCACCCCCCCGCTGTGCCAGCGTACGTCAAAGAGGGGGAGACCGGCAAAAGTTTTTGCGGAATAGCTCAGTGAACGTTTCACCCAACAACATAAAATTTTTGGGATATGTCGGTGTTACAGAGATGTATCGACCCAGCCAGTAAACGCTCACTTGAAGCATAGCGCCACCTAGTGATATGGGTAAATGCAAAAATTGGGATATTGAGTTGCCAATATCTTGGACCGTGAAGGTGGGAACTGCGCAAAATACGTCATGCACGATCAGCACAAACACCTCTATAACCACAGCATGTGCCATACAATTTGGTCAATAGGGGGCGCTGTAATTGTACAAAATGTCATTTTGCCTATTATCTAGAGAATGCTTACGTTTACAACAATTTTTTTTTTATCATGAAATCTGTTGACCCTCACGCATTGAAAACACTGGTCGACGCCCACTTCCAACGAGAACAATTTCCGTGAAATTTTAATATTGCGAAAACGAATCTGAACGAACTCGTCATAGGCCGTTCATGTGAATCTCACCAAATTTGGTATATGTCATCTACAGACAATGCTGACAAAAAGTTATCAAAGGATTTATCTTGAGATAAACCGTTCCGAAGTTACACGTCAATGAACATTTAACACATAGCTTAAAATTCTTCAAATGGCCGTATCTTGGCTTTTAATTGCTCAAATTTGGTCAAAGTTGACTTGCCATCTCTAAACATATTTCTTTTCATGTGTAGTAAATTTTGTGACATTTCGTCATAGGGGGCGATGTTTATCGCCGAAGCTAGGTGTTGAAAAACAGTTTTTGTTAAATAACTCGTCAACAATTTTGCCCAAGACAACGATTTTGTGTTAGTATGTTGGTGTTACAGAGATGTTTCGACCCAGCCCATAAACTCTCACTTGAAGCATAGCGCCACCTAGTGATAAGGGTAAATGCAAAAATTGGGATTTTGAGTTGCCAATATCTTGGACCGAGAAGGTGGGAACTGCACAAAATACATCATGCACGATCACCACAAAGACCTCTAACACCACAGAACATGCCATAAAATTTGGTCCATAGGGGGCGCTGTAATTGTACAAAGTCTCATTTTCCCGATTCCTTGCCTTCACAAATTAGTCCTACACACTACACATTCAAAACCCACATCCATGCCCACTTCCAGGAAATCATTTCCACAGAAATTCTCACCTCACAACACTGCTCTACCACACACTCATCACACCAACAGTTCCCACATTTCAATATACTGCGGCGGTCATACCATGTACCGCTATGCGGTACATCTAGTTTACATAAGATATTACCCTGGTTGGTTCTCTGCCCCGCCCTAGTGGCTCTGATAAAACCAGCATCATCCCCGCCTCTCCTTACTACTACTCCTACTGCTTACATACAAATTATTGCTGATAATCAGAGAATTAAATGGGTCATTTTACAGATTAGGGCCCATTTCAGTAGTGTTTGTGTCCCAAGATGTAATGCTGCTATAACTTTTCATAACATTCATAAAACTACATTTGAACTGCAACATTTCAAAGTATTACATGTTTTTTAATAATTATCAGAGAAAACATGTTATAATGACATTTATGTATATAAAAGCAATTTAATTTTAAGAGAATTATAAGTATTTTTGTCAGTCCCTGCATTTCGTAATAAAATTTAAATGAATAAAATGATGGTTTAATCCTGCGACATTATGAGGAAGTGGAATCATCAAGTCTCTTGAACAGTATGGCGTGAGCGCTAAGCTACTTTCTCAATTCTCACAAATATTTATGGTTTTTATGAATATGTAGGTTCTGTCAAGCTTAAGCATTCAACATTGTTTTGATGGGAAATTCATAGTTTAGAAGGTTTTATCAAAAAATAATATTTATAGCTACAAAATAGAACAATATCTAAACCGAATAATGCCATGTCGCATCCTCATAGCTGCTAGTACTAAGAATTAGCATCAGATTGAGATAAAATCTTCAACCCCGTCACATTCAACCCTGTTACATCATACAATGCTGACATTATTAGACATTATCAAATTAAAAAGATCTAAATTCCTGATGTGTTTTTTCACCATCCTTTTCAATCACAAATGGCACCGTTTCTGTAGAATCACCCAAAATAAGTGTTTTTTCGTTGCCTCTGATTGACATTTAAAAAAAATTTTTAAGTCGTTCATAACTCCACATGACACATTTCTGATTTTTTTGTTGGCAAAGTCCATGTAAAGAAAATGCTGAAAGCCCAAGCTGCGTTTGATTACATTCCCTGGAGGGCAAACGTGAGAGAATATGCATAGGACACTACAAAACATGCGCAATTTCTGATTTTATTATTTAGAAACTGTTTTAAATTGTTCATAGCCAGATGAAAATAAAGAAATAGAAACACACCAAAGGCTTTGATTTTGTGTTCACCTCTTGCTGTTTTATTGAGTGAATACAATGTGAACTGCTGAGTTGCTAAGCATTGCTACAGTATACAGTCAGACACAATTACAGGGGATGGATTTAAACATCTGGGCTTGTGGTCCAGCACTCATCCGTCAGGACGCCGGACTGTTCTCTTGGCCAACGCTGGTGTTCTTCTGTTCAAATGAGAGACAAACACAGAATGAGCTGTAGCGTTGGACATTAAACACAGAATGAGCTGTAGCGGTGGACATTAACTGCACAAAATGTCAGTGGTAGCATGTGATGGTTGGCAGACCAGGCATGTGTGAACAATCCCAGAGCCCTGCTCTCTCAGATCCCCACCAACCTACTACTGTAAGCCAGTTCTTCAGAAAATTAAAATGCACACAATAACAGTTAAAGGAAGTTCTACTCACAGCACTTGTAGAGCCTGTTATTATTATTATTATTATTATTATTATTATTATTATTATTATTATTATTAGTGTAGGCAGCTACTTACAGCACTTGTAGAGCCTGTTGAGCCTGTTGATGTCGTTCTGGCTCATCTGGGTGGCCTTACCGATCTCCACGTTGCTGTTGGGGATGGGCACCATGGTGGGCCTGTTGTTCTTGGAGAAGGCGTACCTGGGAGAAGCGAACAAACGAATGAATGAATGAATGAATGAATGAATCAGTGAAGATTACTTGGATAAGCAGATAAATGCCATTGTTACATATGCAAAAGAGCCCAAATGTGATATATTGTAACGTAAATAACTGCCTGACTGAATGACTCATTGAATGACTCATTGAATGAATGAGTGAGTGAATAAATAGATAAATTAATAAATTAGTGAATGTAAACGAATGAATGTAAATGAATGAATGTGAATGAATGGATGGATGGATGGATGGATGGATGGATGGATGGATGGATGGATGGATGGATAGATCAAAATCCATTGTTACTGACTTGTGGTACTGCATGATGGAGTTGTAGTCATAGGAGGTGTTCTGGTTTGGCTTGTGTGTGTGTGTGTATGTATTTGTGTGTGTGTGTGTGTGTGTCTCACCTGTGGTACTGCATGACGGAGTTGTAGTCGTAGAAGGTGTTCTGGTTTGGCTTGTGTGTGTGTGTATGTATGTGTGTGTGTGTTACTGACCTGTGGTACTGCATGACGGAGTTGTAGTCGTAGGAGGTGTTCTGGTTTGGCTTGTGTGTGTGTGTATGTATGTGTGTGTGTGTGTGTGTGTGTGTGTTACTGACCTGTGGTACTGCATGACGGAGTTGTAGTCGTAGGTGTTCTGGTTTGGCTTGTGTGTGTGTGTGTGTGTGTGTGTGTGTGTGTGTGTGTGTGTGTGTGTTACTGACTTGTGGTACTGCATGACGGAGTTGTAGTCGTAGGAGGTTCCCTGATTGAGGGTGTTGATCTTGTTGAAGTTGTGCTTCATGTCTGTGTGAAAGAGCAAACAAACATTTTTACTTTACAATGATTTATTCTGCTGACTAATTCTTGTCTGTGTGTATACCACACATGTATGGTGCACTCTCAGAAAAGAAGGTACAGAATTGTACTTCTAGGGGTACAAAGGCCTGTTACACCAGCAGTACCCTCATGGGCACATAATTGTACCTTTTAACCACTGTTTTACATGTAGTTTGTACCTTCTCCAGAGCTGAATAGGTACACATCAGTACCTTAAGGTCTACATATTATCCTTTGGGGGTACATTAATACTTATTGACCCTTAAGATACAGATTTGTACCCCTACTGCCCCCCTATTTCTGAGAGTGTATTCACACCACATGACCACATAACATTATCTTAAAATAGGCACAATATCTCCATATATATAGGCCTATGTCATAAACAAATGGTAGGACAGAGTGGAAAATAATTTGTTATCTATAATTTGTTTTTTGATATGTTATCTTGCCATCAATGATGTTCTCCCAGACCACGCGGATGTGGTTGTCGCGGTCGTTGCGGGTCTGCTCGTGGTTAAAGCCCAGGGCGTGCAGGAGCTCGTGCTGGACGGTGTTGTGGTACAGACAGCCAGAGCGGCTCAGGGACACGGTTTGAGCGTTGCCACGGCGACCAACATAGGAGTAGCATCTGGGGGTTAAAGGTCACCATATTCCACGTCAGAATCAGAATCAGATTTTATTGGCCAAGTACACTTAAATCTCGTTTATTTCTATTTTTTTTAGTAAGGATCAACAGAATAAAGCCCCATGAGAGAATGTAACACCAATGCCAAATTAATAATATAAATGTTGGCCCTTTTTTAAACACACATATAAATTAATATATAATATTAACAACAATCAAATCAACAATCAAATTGGCCGGCTACTTATTAGATAGCATAATTACCATTGTTAGCATAATTTCTAACAAACATTATCTAAATTAGCTAAGTAACTGTTAACATAGTTAGCTACTTAGCATAGTTAACATAGTTAGATTTGTTAGCATGACTTATCTATTTAACACTGTTTGCATGATTAGCATGGCCAACATTTGGTAAGTTAGCTAAGTAACACTGTTAGCATGGTTAGCATTGTTAACATAGGTAGCGTCATTAGCATTGTTGGCATAATTGCTAACAAACATTAGTTAAGTTAGCTGAGTATTACTGTTAGCACAGTTAATAATATTAGCATTAGGTAATTAGCTAGTTAGGTAATTAGCATAACTGGCAGGGAACATTAGCTAAGTCAGCTCTGTTAATATAGCTAGCATCATTAGCTTAGCATTTGAATGCACTGGTGATTCCCTGGAATTACATTCTGTAATTATTACTACTATTCTTATTATTACTATTATTATTAAATGTTTGTAGGTTATACCCATTGCGAGACTCAATGCTGAGGTAGTCCCTCTCGTTGCTACGGCGCTTGAAGCGGATGCAGGACATGGAGGAGAAGGAGTCGAGACCGCGCTGGATGATCTGCAGCTCGCGGGAAGCTGTCAAAGCACACACACACACACACACGTATAAACACCTCATAAGCCCAATTACATTACATTACACGTATAAACATCTCATAAGCCTAATTACATTATATTACACTTAGCTGATGCTCTTATCCAGAGCAACTTACAGTTATTTAGGTGCAGGGTACAGTCCCTGGAGCAATGTCGGATGATCTTGCTACGTGCTAATGTTATACTGTAACTTTCGCTCTCTTAAAATTCCTGATATGACTCTGTAATCATATCTAATTAGGCAAATCTCTATCAGCGAGTCATCGAAGTAGTTGTCTTCTGTTTCGGACAAAGCTGATATGAAATGATGTACAGTGGTGGTTGGCTATGACGTAGGGGAAGTAATTATTATAAAGTGCAACCCATTATTCTTTCTGAGAGGAAATGAGGTCACAGACAGTAGTTTGAGAGAGGAAATGAGGTCACATACAGTAGTGGTTGGCAATGACGTAGGGCACGTAGACTTTGCCGTCGTTGTACTTCTGCCACATGCAGCCGCTGGATGTGCAGGGGTCGGCGTTCCTCTCGTCGGCGGAGTCAATGGCGATGTCGCCCATCAGCTCGGGCTCGTCGAAGTCGGGAGCTGGAGGAGGAAGGCAGCACGCATCACACAGAGGTGACGTTATGCTGTTTACTGTGCCTTATCCGATCAATACTGTTTGTTTATACTTTTAAATACATTTTTATGGCATTTTTTATTATTTATTGCTTTATTATGTCAAGATTGAAGTGTGTGTGTGTGTGTGTGTGTGTGAAAGAGTGTGTGTATGTAAAAGTGTGTGTGTGTGTGGAGGTGGACTCACTGCGGTCCCTGTTAGCTCTCTCCAGCAGTTCAGACACAGACAGCTCAGCATTGCTGTCCTCCACAATCTCATCTGCAGGCAGCCAATGAACACTCAGTCTTAATTATTACATTAACTTAATTAACTGAATGAACTTAATTCATAATTAACAGTCTTAAGGAGGCAGCCAACGAACACTCAGTCTTGATGAACAACTAACTTAATTGAGCTAATGAATAATTACCAGTCTTAATTACTACATCATGTTTACAAATGGACCACATAAAAATGGCAAAATATACACATCATGTCATGTTCAGGCCTATTGTGAAGGTGTGATTCTTACCTGTCTAATGTCGTTACATACATATGTAGCATGGGGATGGAAAAGATTGAAAAATGTTAATCTCCACATGAAGGCTTTTAAAATTTTATTCAATGGCTTAAATTGATGATCTCAATTTTTTTCAGTTTCTCTTGACAGGAATATAACAAAGTTAGTAGCACTTACTTCCTAATATGCATTTATTTTGCATTTATTAACTCTTACTTAACAGTTCACCATTTAGTAACCATTGCTTTTACACCATTTCTCATCAGTAAATCATTTATTAACATACCTACAAATATTAAAGCAGATAGAGGAGGTGATAGACAGACAGAAAGACAACAACATCCAGACAGATGTGTGTCAGTATGTTTATAAATGATTTACTGATGAGAAATAGTGTACAAGTAATTCTTACCAAATGAACATTATGTTAACAAATGAACAAAGTGTTAAGTAAGAGTTGACAAATGCAAAATAAATGCTTATTAAGAAGTAGTTATTATAAAGTGCTACTACAATACCAAGAAAACCAAGATATGTTTTTGTGTGTTTTTTTGTTTGTCTGCAAAATTGTGAGACGTTAGTTTGCTGATCTCACCTCCACCTCCTCGGCCCAAGCAGACACCAGCAGCAGGGCCAGCACACACACAGCGAACCTGAACACAGCCATGACTATCTGTGTGCAGAATGTAAAAACAATTACACTACAATGAGATATACACTGTATGCACTTTATCCCACCCCCATCACCTATTCTACCTCTGCCCTTTATCAGGTAGCTATCCCCCCAACTGTATTCTATGCACTTTACTCTCCTCTCTCCATGCACAGTTTAGACTGACAATCAGCAATTTTACTGTATGTCCTACAGTAAAATATACGTGTAGTATCCTTGTATCCTACAAATAGCACTGCATGTTCTGGGTGGTGTTGTTTAGGGGTGGAGAATGGTAGCATTTGACACTGCAGGTGATTATGGAGCAGTGGTTGTGTTTCTCTCTAAGACAGTAGTATTCCTCCGCATCTTTTATGTTCATTAAGGATACTCATCAGGGGTGGAAATGAACTTCGCAAAATATGAATCTTTACCAGCTACTGACACTTTGTGAAATAGTAAAATTCACCAGCCATTCAATAGTAATTTATTATTTTGTGTCTAAAATCTACCAATTTCCACCCCTGATACTTATGCTTTCATTAACACCATGAAGGTATAAAAGTTCCATGCAGTGAAAAAGCTTGCATCTTAACTTTCTACTGTCATACCAGATGCCACACATGCAGAACAGTAATGTGCATCTGATCTCTGACCTCTGAGCTGTGTGGTGGGTCTGACTTACCTGTGACGGGTCAGAAAGTTTGTGACTGTCTGAGCAGGTGAAGCCTGCACTGTTTTATACCTGCGCCTCCTGTCTGACGCGCAGACAACCCGTCCCAAATATGGCCAACCGGACTCGCATCATGTGCTTGATTGCATTGGCACTTTTTTATTTTATCTAAACAAACACCGACACCTGTTTTTACCATAGCCTCTGGAAAACACATGAGCATTTGCAGGAGATAGCTGCACTGGCACGGTGGTGTTATCGTATATAAACATGTACATGGCCTTGGCAGCCTGGACTCAGCTGCTCTTTTCCCAAATTCCTTCCTTCATCTCATCCCTTCCCTCACCTTCCTTTACCTGACTCTCTAGCATAAGACACGCTTGGTCTCTATCTCACCTTCCTTCACCTGGCCTCTCTAGCATAAGACACGCTTGGTCTCTATGGGACCTTATTTACCGGACTCTCTGAGACACTTGGTCTCTATGGCCCCCTGTACCTGACCTCTATAGCATAAGAGACACTTGGTCTCTATAGCACCTGTCCTGGGCAAATAAAGGTTACATGGAAAAAAGAAAAATAGAAAAAAAAGGTCCTGTGTCCTTCACCTCATGTCTGCCTGCCCACACGTATCTCACAGCCATACATACACACACACACACACACATACACACACACACATATACACACACCCACACACACACACACACACACACACACACACACACACACACACACACACACACACACACACACACACACACACACACACACAGCCCCCTAACAGCTGTTCTTGTCAGCACACTTCACATTGGCTTACATCACCTTATCAGCACAGAGACTGCAGTATTTCTGCTCAACATTCTTTGACAATATTTCATTATTTATATAAGAGTTATTTGTATAAGAGTTATTTCTTGCTTCTACATACTGCATTATTCCTCTGGCTCACCTTAGTTGGCTGGCTCACCTCTTGAGATAAGGTGCCATGGAAAAGTCATTTCAACTGGGAAAGCGACTAAAAAGAAAAAATGTATAATGGTTTTTTCCCCAGCAGTACACAACTACATGGATGTTCATAAAAAGTGTGGAAGAGGTGCCCCCTTCATTTCATTGTTGATAACACATTTTGCCTGAGGAAGACCCAGTGGGTAGAAATGTTGCACATTAAATCTATGGCAGATTAAGCAGTGTGCATCTATGGCAGATTAAGCAGCATACCTTTATGGCAGGTGAAGCAGTATGCGGACACTTTGTTCCTTTAGTTGAGTTCAGCCCTCCTGTCCTGGCATTTTAACCGAGATGACAAAGTGTTTAAAAAGAATTTACAATGTTTTTTTTTTTTTTCTACAGTAGTAGACAACTACAAGGGTGTTTATAAAAAGTGTGGAACAACTGCCCCCTTCATTTCATTGATAAGACACTTAGCCTCAGGAAGAGCCAGTATTACATTGGGTCTAGACTAGTCAGTGTGAGGAAGAGCCAGTATTAGATTGGGTCTAGACTAGTCAGTGTGAGGGCAGTTAGCCTGAGGAAGAGCCAGTATTAGGTTGGGTCTAGACTAGTCAGTGTGAGGAAGAGCCAGTATTAGATTGGGTCTAGACTAGTCAGTGTGAGGGCAGTTAGCCTGAGGAAGAGCCAGTATTAGATTGTGTCTAGACTAGTCAGTGTGAGGGCACTTTGCTCCATTAGGTGTGCTTGGGCCTGCTGGTCTGCCCCTCACCAGTGTGGACGTGCACACTACTGCTGCTGCTCTACCTGAGCTTCCATAATAACTCAGCCAAAATGTCAACATGTCAAAACACAAAACGAGCAAGGAAGAAGGGAGTATATGCAAGTAATAATACAAATGTAATACAAATAACACAAACCAAAAATAATAATCAGTGGTGTATGAGCTATGTACAGACAAGTACAGTAGTAGTATTGCACATTATGCTGTAAGTCAAGTCAAATCATTTTATTTATATGGCACATTTCAAAGACAGTTGCCCCAAAGTGCTTTACAACACAAACATAAAACAGCAAAAACTATAAAACAAAGACCATAAAATATGTTACAATACTGACAAGACAAAGAAATAAAACTGGACTAAACAGCATCAAATAAAAACCTTAGACTGAGATAAAAACTAGATGTACCGCATAGCGTGTGTAGGAGTGATTTGTGAAAGGAATAAGCAAAATTAGATTTTGTACAATTACAACACCCCCTATGGACCAAATTGTATGGCACGTGCTGTGGTGTTAGAGGTCTTTGTGCTGATCATGCATGACGTATTTTGTGCAGTTCCCACCTTCTCGGTCCAAGATATTAGCAACTCAAAATCCCAATTTTTGCATTTACCCTTATCACTAGGTGGTGCTATGCTTCAAGTGAGTGTTTAAGGGCTGGGCTGATACACCTCTGTAACACCGACATACTAACACAAAATTGTTGTCTTGGGCAAAATTGTTGACGAATTATTTAACAAAAACTGTTTTTTGACACCTAGTTTCGCCAATAAACATCCCCCCCATGACGAAATGACACAAAATTTAGTACACATGAAAAGAAAGTTGTTTAGAGATGGCAAGTCAACTTTGACCAAATTTGAGCAATTAAAAGCCAAGATATGGACTTTTGAAGAATTTTAAGCTACGTGTTAAATGTTGATTGACATGTAACTTCGAAACGGTTTATCTTAAGATAAATCCTTTGATATCTTTTTGTCAGCATTGTCTGTAGATGACATATACCAAATGTGGTGAGATTCACATGAACGGCCTATGACGAGTTCGTTCAAATTCGTTTTCGCAATGTTAAAATTTCACAGAAATTGTTTTCGTTGGAAGTGGGCATTGAGCAGTGCTTTCAATGCGTGAGGGTCAATAGATTTCACGATAAAAAATAGTTGTTGTAAACATTAGCATTCTCTAGATAATAGGCAAAATGGCATTTTCTACAGTTACAGCGCCCCCTATGGACCAAATTGTATGGCACGTGCTGTGGTGTTAGAGGTCTTTGTGCTGATCATGCATGACGTATTTTGTGCAGTTCCCACCTTCTCGGTCCAAGATATTAGCAACTCAAAATCCCAATTTTTGCATTTACCCTTATCACTAGGTGGTGCTATGCTTCAAGTGAGTGTTTAAGGGCTGGGCTGATACACCTCTGTAACACCGACATACTAACACAAAATTGTTGTCTTGGGCAAAATTGTTGACGAATTATTTAACAAAAACTGTTTTTTGACACCTAGTTTCGCCAATAAACATCCCCCCCTATGACGAAATGACACAAAATTTAGTACACATGAAAAGAAAGTTGTTTAGAGATGGCAAGTCAACTTTGACCAAATTTGAGCAATTAAAAGCCAAGATATGGACTTTTGAAGAATTTTAAGCTACGTGTTAAATGTTGATTGACATGTAACTTCGAAACGGTTTATCTTAAGATAAATCCTTTGATAACTTTTTGTCAGCATTGTCTGTAGATGACATATACCAAATGTGGTGAGATTCACATGAACGGCCTATGACGAGTTCGTTCAAATTCGATTTCGCAATGTTAAAATTTCACAGAAATTGTTTTCGTTGGAAGTGGGCATTGACCAGTGCTTTCAATGCGTGAGGGTCAATAGATTTCACGATAAAAAATAGTTGTTGTAAACATTAGCATTCTCTAGATAATAGGCAAAATGGCATTTTCTACAGTTACAGCGCCCCCTATGGACTAAATTGTATGGCATGTGCTGTGATGTTAGAGGTCTTTGTGGTGATCGTGCATGAAGTTTTTTGTGCAATTCCCACCTTCTCAGTCCAAGATATTAGCAACTTAAAATCCCAATTTTTGCATTTACCCTTATCACTAGGTGGCGCTATGCTTCAAGTGAGTGTTTATGGGCTGGGCCGATATGCCTCTGTAACACTGACATACTAACACAAAATTGTTGTCTTGGGCAAAATTGTTGACGAATTATTTAACAAAAACTGTTTTTTGACACCTAGTTTCGCCAATAAACATCGCCCCCTATGACGAAATGTCACAAAATTTAGTACACATGAAAAGAAAGCTGTTTAGAGATTGCATGTCAACTTTGACCAAATTTGAGCAATTAAAAGCCAAGATATGGACTTTTGAAGAATTTTAAGCTACGTGTTAAATGTTCATTGACGTGTAACGTCGAAACGGTTTATCTCAAGATAAATCCTTTGAGAACTTTTTGTCAACATTGTCTGTAGATGACATATACCAAATTTGGTGAGATTCACATGAACGGCCTATGACGAGTTCGTTCAAATTCGTTTTCACAATGTTAAAATTTCACGGAAATTGTTCTCGTTGGAAGTGGGCGTTGACCAGTGCATTCAATGCGTGAGAGTCAATAAATTTCATGATAAAAAAAAAGTTCTTGTAAACATTAGCATTCTCTAGATAATGGGCAAAATGACATTTTCTACAATTACAGCGCCCCCTATGGACCAAATTGTATGGCATGTGCTGTGATGTTAGAGGTCTTTGTGGTGATCGTGCTTGACGTATTTTGCGCAGTTCCCACCTTCTCGGTCTAAGATATTAGCAACTCAAAATCCCAATTTTTGCATTTACCCATATCACTAGGTGGCGCTATGCTTCAAGTGAGAGTTTATGAGCTGGGTCGATACTTGTCTGTAACACCGACATACTAACACAAAATCGTTGTCTTGGGCAAAATTGTTGACGAATTATTTAAGAAAAACTGCTTTTCAACACCTAGCTTCTCCAATAAACATCGCTCCCTATGACGAAATGTCACAAAATTTAGTACACATGAAAAGAAAGCTGTTTAGAGATGGCATGTCAACTTTGACCAAATTTGAGCAATTAAAAGCCAAGATACGGCCATTTGAAGAATTTTAAGCTATGTGTTAAATGTTCATTGACGTGTAACTTCGGAACGGTTTATCTCAAGATAAATCCTTTGATGACTTTTTGTCAGCATTGTCTGTAGATGACATATACCAAATTTGGTGAGATTCACATGAACGGCCTATGACGAGTTCGTTCAGATTCGTTTTCGCAATATTAAAATTTCACGGAAATTGTTCTCGTTGGAAGTGGGCGTCGACCAGTGCTTTCAATGCGTGAGGGTCAATAGATTTCACGATAAAAAAAAAGTTGTTGTAAACGTTAGCATTCTCTAGATAATAGGCAAAATGACATTTTCTACAATTACAGCGCCCCCTATGGACCAAATTGTATGGCATGTGCTGTGATGTTAGAGGTCTTTGTGGTGATCGTGCATGACGTATTTTGTGCAGTTCCCACCTTCTCGGTCCAAGATATTAGCAACTCAAAATCCCAATTTTTGCATTTACCCTTATCACTAGGTGGCGCTATGCTTCCAGTGAGTGTTTATGGGCTGGGCCGATACGCCTCTGTAACACTGACATACTAACACAAAATCGTTGTCTTGGGCAAAATTGTTGACGAATTATTTAAGAAAAACTGTTTTTTGACACCTAGCTTCGCCAATAAACATCGCCCCCTATGACGAAATGTCACAGAATTTAGTACACATGAAAAGAAAGCTGTTTAGAGATGGCCTGTCAACTTTGAAAAAAATTGAGCAATTAAAAGCCAAGATACGGCCATTTGAAGAATTTTTAACTACGTGTTAAATGTTCATTGACGTGTAACTTCGGAAAGGTTTATCTCAAGATAAATCTTTTGATAACTTTTTGTCAGCATTGTCTGTAGATGACATATACCAAATTTGGTGAGATTCACATGAACGGCCTATGACGAGTTCGTTTAGATTCGTTTTTGCAATATTAAAATTTCACGGAAATTGTTCTCGTTGGAAGTGTGCGTCGACTAGTGTTTTCAATGCGTGAGGGTCAATAGATTTCACGATAAAAAAAAAACTGTTGTAAATGTAAGCATTCTCTAGATCAGGGGTGCTCACTACGTCGATCGCGATCTACCAGTCGATCGCGAAGGCAGTGCTGGTAGATCGCCTGTTGTCTAATTTTTTTTTGTTAGGTTAGCTATCATAACAACTAGAATGGCTACTGGAAAACTGCAGCAAAGAGTCCTAGCTAGTTCGCTAACTTGTATCTAGCCAATACTGTTCATAAAAACTATGACAGTGACTTCCCCGTGAAAAGCGAACTGAGAAATGTGAAGGAAAATAAAAATGCCGTTTACAGGGCAGCAGTCACTTCATTATGCGAAAAATGCATGAAAGAGATCGTTGATGTCGCAACCAAAATAGCCTGTTGTATTCGAGCAAGGTCTCTGTTCCGTGCACAGTTGGAAGAGGCTTACTAACTATTCTGACCTCTTGCTACACACTGACGTGAGATGGCTTAGTAGGGGGAAATTCTTGCAGAGATTTTGACAGCTCTGTCCGTTGATTAAGGAGTTTCTTCCTGTCACTAAACATGTGGAACAGAAGCAACTTAATGACAATCGGTGGCTGCTAGACTTGGCGTTTGTAACTGATCTTACTAACATGTAACGAATTTAATTTGGAGCTGCAAGGAAAAGACAAAAGCGTGGTCGACATGAGACATGATCAGCTCAGCTAATGCATTCAAACGAAAAATAAAATTGCTGTCCTCAAAGTTGCAGTGCTTTGATTTGGGAAACTTCCGAAACCTCGCATCGGAGCTGGAGAAAGCAGAGTGGGCGTGTTCGCAAATTGTCAGTGTGCGCGCTACACACAGCAGCTCCGGACTATGCAACCCTGTCTGACTCCCTCCAGTGTAGGTCATCATCAGATTAATTAAGTCCTGGCAATAGATAATTACAAATGTATTAGAGGTGTGCTCTAAAGGTTCATTCGAAAGTAATACAAATGTATTATTATAATTGTGCTGTAAACGTTCATTATATCATAATACAATTGCATTAAAGTTGTGCTGTGAAGGTTTATGCATGGATGCATGTATTTTAACTATGTTGCATGTGCAATGCAACATGTATATCAATAAAGAAACTGCATAAAGGTACATATGAAACGCATACTGAGTGATTTATCATCATCATCTTCATCTTCATCATTGTCATCTTCATCATCATCATCCTCAGTAGATCGCGGCGACATGGCCGTTTTAAAAGTAGCTCGCGAGCCAAAAATTAGTGAGCACCCCTGCTCTAGATAATAGGCAAAATGACATTTTCTACAATTACAGCGCCCCCTATGGACCAAATTTTATGGCACGTTCTGTGGTGTTAGAGGTCTTTGTGGTGATCGTGCATGACGTATTTTGCGCAGTTCCCACCTTCTCGGACCAAGATATTGGCAACTCAAAATCCCAATTTTTGCATTTACCCATATCACTAGGTGGCGCTATGCTTCAAGTGAGCGTTTATTGGCTGGGTCGATACATCTCTGTAACACCGACATATCACAAAAATTTTATGTTGTTGGGTGAAACGTTCACTGAGCTATTCAGCAAAAACTTTTATTGGTCTCCCCCTCTTTGACGTACGCTGGCACAGCGGGGGGGGTGGCCCTGGGGGACCAAAAGCTTCTAGTCGCTCGAAAAGTTCTAGGGCTACATGCCTACAAAGATTCATGTCCCCCCGAGTTTCAGTGTCCCGGGAATCGTTGACGGACATTCACTGAAAAAAAAGAAAAAAAGAAAAAAAAAGGGAAAAAAGTCGCGGCAACTCTATAATGACCGCTTTCGCTAGCTTTGCTAGCGGCGGTCATAATAAAGAGAAAATGTAGGTCTTCAGATTAGATTTAAAACAATCAGTGGCCATTCTTCGTTACCTGGGATGATTTAATGATGATGGCGGTAACTTCCACAGACAAACAAACAAGCCTGTCAATTTGGGTCAGACTCCTCTAGAAAAAGCACATTACTCTTTGCATGTGACAATAAAATGTCCTTATATCCTTGTATCCTACAAAAGCACTGCAAGTCCCGGGTGGTGTTGTTTAGGGGTGGAGAATGGTAGCATTGGACACTGCAGTTGGTTGGTTGGTTGTGTTTCTCTCTAAGGAAGTAGCTTACGATAACTCAACATTATCTTCATTAGATTAAAGCAATACTGAGTATATCAGGATATGTAGTAGTTACAAAGTTACAGGTAGTTACAAGGATATGTTTTTGCCACATGCATAGACATACTGGGCAGAGTAGGACATGCAGTGAACTTCCTGATTGTCAGTCTGAACTGTACGGGGAGGGGGGAGTAATGTGCTTTTTTCCAGAGGAGTTTCACCCAACTTGACAGGGAATTTGTGGAGGCAATTATTCAGTCTTGTTTGGCTGTAGCAGTAACAACCTTCATCACACTGTGGGACAATCCTGATATGGCACACACACACACACACAAACACACACACACACACACACACACACTGCGGGACAATCTTGTTATGCCTTAATCAGGGAGCCACTGGAGTCTCTGAAGACAATTATGCTTGTCAACAATTAGAAAAACAATGAGTGAATTTAATTTACATAAGATATTACCCTGGTTGGTTCTCTGCCCCGCCCTAGTGGCTCTGATAAAACCAGCATCATCCCCGCCTCTCCTGCTTTACTGCTTACATACAAATTATTGCTGATAATCAGAGAATTAAAAGGGTCATTTTACAGATTAGGTCCCATTTCAGTAGTGTTTGTGTCCCAAGATGTAATGCTGCTATAACTTTTCATAACATTCATAAAACTACATTTGAACTGCAACATTTCAAAGTATTACATGTTTTTTAATAATTATCAGTTGTATGTTATGTTATAATGACATTTATGTCAAGCTTTATATTTGTGTTTTTACGAAGAGTATGCACAATTCTGCCTTTGAGTTAATAAATAATAAATATATATATATATTTGCTACATTTTGCACTGCTAACCCCTTTCCCTGTATAATATGTGTTCTTTGGAAAAGCAATTTAATTTTAAGAGAATTGTAAGTATTTTTGTCAGTCTCTGCATTTAGTAATAAAATTAAAATGAATAAAATGATGGTTTAATCCTGCGACATTATGAGGAAGTTGAATCATCAAGTCTCTTGAACAGTATGGCGTGAGCGCTAAGCTACTTTCTCAATTCTCACAAATATTTATGGTTTTTATGAATATGTAGGTTCTGTCAAGCTTAAGCATTCAACACTGTTTGAGGGGAAATTCATAGTTTAGAAGGTTTTATCAAAAAATAATATTTATAGCTACAAAATAGAACAATATCTAAACTGAATAATTCCATGTCGCATCCTCATAGCTGCTAGTACTAAGAATTAGCATCAGATTGAGATAAAATCTTCAACCCCGTCACATTCAACCCTGTTACATCAGACAATGCTGACATTATTAGACATTATCAAATTAAAAAGATCTAAATTCCTGATGTGTTTTTTCACCATCCTTTTCAAGCACAAATGGCACCGTTTCTGTAGAATCACCCAAAATAAGTGTTTTTTTCGTTGCCTCTGATTGACATTTAAAAAAAAAATTTAAGTCGTTCATAACTCCACATGACACATTTCTGTTTTTTTTGTTGGCAAAGTCCATGTAAAGAAAATGCTGAAAGCCCATGCCGGGTTTGATTACATTCCCTGGAGGGCAAACGTGAGAGAATATGCAGAGGACACTACAAAACATCTGCAATTTCTGATTTTATTATTTAGAAACTGTTTTAAATTGTTCATGGCCAGATGAAAATAAAGAAATAGAAACACACCAAAGGCTTTGATTTTGTGCTCACCTCTTGCTGTTTTATTGAGTGAATACAATGTGAACTGCTGAGTTGCTAAGCATTGCTACAGTATACAGTCAGACACAATTACAGGGGATGGATTTAAACATCTGGGCTTGTGGTCCAGCACTCATCCGTCAGGACGCCGGACTGTTCTCTTGGCCAACGCTGGTGTTCTTCTATTCAAATGAGAGACAAACACAGAATGAGCTGTAGCGGTGGACATTAACTGCACAAAATGTCAGTGGTAGCATGTGATGGTTGGCAGACCAGGCATGTGTGAACAATCCCAGAGCCCTGCTCTCTCAGATCCCCACCAACCTACTACTACTGTAAGCCAGTTCTTCAGAAAATTAAAATGCACACAATAAGAGTTAAAGGAAGTTCTACTCACAGCACTTGTAGAGCCTGTTATTATTATTATTATTATTATTATTATTATTATTATTATTATTATTATTATTATTATTATTAGTGTAGGCAGCTACTTACAGCACTTGTAGAGCCTGTTGAGCCTGTTGATGTCGTTCTGGCTCATCTGGGTGGCCTTACCGATCTCCACGTTGCTGTTGGGGATGGGCACCATGGTGGGCCTGTTGTTCTTGGAGAAGGCGTACCTGGGAGAAGCGAACAAACGAATGAATGAATGAATGAATGAATCAGTGAAGATTACTTGGATAAGCAGATAAATGCCATTGTTACATATGCAAAAGAGGCCAAATGTGATATATTGTAACGTAAATAACTGCCTGACTGAATGACTCATTGAATGACTCATTGAATGAGTGAGTGAATGAATATATAAATGAATAAATTAGTGAATGTAAACGAATGAATGTAAATGAATGAATGTGAATGAATGAATGAATGAATGAATGAATGAATGGATGGATGGATGGATGGATGGATGGACAGATCAAAATCCATTGTTACTGACTTCTGGTACTGCATGATGGAGTTGTAGTCATAGGAGGTGTTCTGGTTTGGCTTGTGGTTGTGTGTGTGTATGTATGTGTGTGTGTGTTACCGACCTATGGTACTGCATGACAGAGTTGTAGTCATAGGAGGTGTTCTGGTTTGGCTTGTGTGTGTGTGTGTGTATGTATGTGTATGTGTGTTACTGACCTGTGATACTGCATGACGGAGTTGTAGTCTTAGGAGGTGTTCTGGTTTGGCTTGTGTGTGTGTGTGTATGTGTGTGTATGTGTGTGTGTTACTGACCTGTGGTACTGCATGACGGAGTTGTAATCGTAGGAGGTGTTCTGGTTTGGCTTGTGTGTGTGTGTGTGTGTGTGTTACTGACTTGTGGTACTGCATGACGGAGTTGTAGTCGTAGGAGGTGTTCTGGTTTGCCTTGTGTATGTGTGTATGTATGTGTGTGTGTGTTACTGACTTGTGGTACTGTATGACGGAGTTGTAGTCGTAGGAGGTGTTCTGGTTTGGCTTGTGTGTGTGTGTGTGTGTGTGTGTGTGTGTGTGTGTGTGTGTGTGTGTGTGTGTGTGTGTGTTACTGACTTGTGGTACTGCATGACGGAGTT
The DNA here is from genome assembly GCA_027475355.1 of Coilia nasus. Lineage (NCBI taxonomy): Eukaryota > Metazoa > Chordata > Actinopteri > Clupeiformes > Engraulidae > Coilia > Coilia nasus. The sequence goes on from CM050207.1 coordinate 21,110,668, forward strand.
GTAGTCGTAGGAGGTTCCCTGATTGAGGGTGTTGATCTTGTTGAAGTTGTGCTTCATGTCTGTGTGAAAGAGCAAACAAACATTTTTACTTTACAATGATTTATTCTGCTGACTAATTCTTGTCTGTGTGTATACCACACATGTATGGTGCACTCTCAGAAAAGAAGGTACAGAATTGTACTTCTAGGGGTACAAAGGCCTGTTACACCAGCAGTACCCTCATGGGCACATAATTGTACCTTTTAACCACTGTTTTACATGTAGTTTGTACCTTCTCCAGACCTGAATAGGTACACATCAGTACCTTAAGGTCTACATATTAGCCTTTGGGGGTACATTAATACGTATTGACCCTTAAGATACAGATTTGTACCCCTACTGCCCCCCTATTTCTGAGAGTGTATTCACACCACATGACCACATAACATTATCTTAAAATAGGCACAATATCTCCATATATATAGGCCTATGTCTTAAACAAATGGTAGGACAGAGTGGAAAATAATTTGTTATCTATAATTTGTTATTTGATATGTTATCTTGCCATCAATGATGTTCTCCCAGACCACGCGGATGTGGTTGTCGCGGTCGTTGCGGGTCTGCTCGTGGTTAAAGCCCAGGGCGTGCAGGAGCTCGTGCTGGACGGTGTTGTGGTACAGACAGCCAGAGCGGCTCAGGGACACGGTTTGAGCGTTGCCACGGCGACCAACATAAGAGTAGCATCTGGGGGTTAAAGGTCACCATATTCCACGTCAGAATCAGAATCAGATTTTATTGGCCAAGTACACTTAAATCTCGTTTATTTCTATTTTTTTTAGTAAGGATCAACAGAATAAAGCCCCATGAGAGAATGTAACACCAATGCCAAATTAATAATATAAATGTTGGCCCTTTTTTAACACACATATTAATTAATATATAATATTAACAACAATCAAATCAACAATCAAATTGGCCGGCTACTTATTAGATAGCATAATTACCATTGTTAGCATAATTTCTAACAAACATTATCTAAATTAGCTAAGTAACTGTTAACATAGTTAGCTACTTAGCATAGTTAACATAGTTAGATTTGTTAGCATGACTTATCTATTTAACACTGTTTGCATGATTAGCATGGCCAACATTTGGTAAGTTAGCTAAGTAACACTGTTAACATGGTTAGCATTGTTAACATAGGTAGCGTCATTAGCATTGTTGGCATAATTGCTAACAAACATTAGCTAAATTAGCTGAGTATTACTGTTAGCACAGTTAATAATATTAGCATTAGGTAATTAGCTAGTTAGGTAATTAGCATAACTGGTAGGCAACATTAGCTAAGTCAGCACTGTTAATATAGTTAGCATCATTAGCATAGCATTTGAATGCACTGGTGATTCCCTGGAATTACATTCTGTAATTATTACTACTATTCTTATTATTACTATTATTATTAAATGTTTGTAGGTTATACCCATTGCGAGACTCAATGCTGAGGTAGTCCCTCTCGTTGCTACGGCGCTTGAAGCGGATGCAGGACATGGAAGAGAAGGAGTCGAGACCGCGCTGGATGATCTGCAGCTCGCGGGAAGCTGTCAAAGCACACACACACACACGTATAAACACCTCATTAGCCCAATTGCATTACATTACACGTATAAACACCTCATCAGCCTAATTACATTATATTACACTTAGCTGATGCTCTTATCCAGAGCAACTTAGTTATTTAAGAGCAGGGTACAGTCCCTGGAGCAATGTCGGATGATCTTGCTACGTGCTAATGTTACACTGTAACTTTCGCTTTCTTAAAATTCCTGATATGACTCTGTAATCATATCTAATTAGGCAAATCTCTATCAGCGAGTCATCGAAGTAGTTGTCTTCTGTTTTGGACAAAGCTGGTATGAAATGATGTACAGTGGTGGTTGGCTATGACGTAGGGTAAGTAATTATTATAAAGTGCAACCCATTATTCTTTCTGAGAGGAAATGAGGTCACAGACAGTAGTTTGAGAGAGGAAATGAGGTCACATACAGTAGTGGTTGGCAATGACGTAGGGCACGTAGACTTTGCCGTCGTTGTACTTCTGCCACATGCAGCCGCGGGATGTGCAGGGGTCGGCGTTCCTCTCGTCGGCGGAGTCAATGGCGATGTCGCCCATCAGCTCGGGCTCGTCGAAGTCGGGAGCTGGAGGAGGAAGGCAGCACGCATCACACAGAGGTGACGTTATGCTGTTTACTGTGCCTTATCCGATCAATACTGTTTGTTTATACTTTTAAATACATTTTTATGGCATTTTTTATTAATTATTGCTTTATTATGTCAAGATTGAAGTGTGTGTGTGTGTGTGTGTGTGTGTGTGTGTGTGTGTGTGTGAGAAAGAGTGTGTGTATGTAAAAGTGTGTGTGTGTGTGTGTGGAGGTGGACTCACTGCGGTCCCTGTTAGCTCTCTCCAGCAGTTCAGACACAGACAGCTCAGCATTGCTGTCCTCCACAATCTCATCTGCAGGCAGCCAATGAACACTCTGTCTTAATTATTACATTAACTTAACTGACTTTAATATTGAGGAGGCAGCTAACGAACACTCAGTCTTAATTAATAATTAACTTAATTAACTGAATGAACTTAATTCATAATTAACAGTCTTGAGGAGGCAGCCAACGAACACTCAGTCTTGATGAACAACTAACTTAATTGAGCTAATGAATAATTACCAGTCTTAATTACTACATCATGTTTACAAATGGACCACATAAAAATGGCAAAATATACACATCATGTCATGTTCAGGCCTATTGTGAAGGTGTGATTCTTACCTGTCTAATGTTGTTACATACATATGGAGCATGGGGATGGAAAAGATGGAAAAATGTTAATCTCCACATGAAGGCTTTTAAAATTTTATTCAATGGCTTAAATTGATGATCTCAATTTTTTTCAGTTTCTCTTGACAGGAATATAACAAAGTTAGTAGCACTTACTTCCTAATATGCATTTATTTTGCATTTGTTAACTCTTACTTAACAGTTCACCATTTAGTAACCATTGCTTTTACACCATTTCTCATCAGTAAATCATTTATTAACATACCTACAAATATTAAAGCAGATAGAGGAGGTGATAGACAGACAGAAAGACAACAACATCCAGACAGATGTGTGTCAGTATGTTTATAAATGATTTACTGATGAGAAATAGTGTACAAGTAATTCTTACCAAATGAACATTATGTTAACAAATAAACAAAGTGTTAAGTAAGAGTGGACAAATGCAAAATAAATGCTTATTAAGAAGTAGTTATTATAAAGTGCTACCACAATTTGAATGTTGTTTTAATGTGTGGTTTTACAGTGGAAAACCAAGATATGTTTTTGTGTGTTTTTTTGTTTGTCTGCAAAATTGTGAGACGTTAGTTTGCTGATCTCACCTCCACCTCCTCGGCCCAAGCAGACACCAGCAGCAGGGCCAGCACACACACAGCGAACCTGAACACAGCCATGACAGACACACACCTGCAGGAAACAACACACTTACATATTACACAGACATAAACAACATTATTATAAAACATTATTTATGAAACTGCTGAATTAGCTGCCACTTGACTGCCAACCACTCTGATAGGTGGGCTCTTATTCCTCCACTGTCTAATTAGCTAACTATCTGTTGAGAAGTACATGTCAGTATCGCACACAGAGTGAGTAGGAAAACACCTTACCGTGATGCTTCACAAGTGGATGAGTGAGATGCAGGCTGGCTGCAGGTGCTTATATAGGCCTCTGAGCTCCGCCAGCTGAGGTAACACCTGTTACACACATGTACACCTGAACGTAGAGGAAGTACACGTCAACGTAGAGGACACGCACGGGAGTCCTTGAGAATGCACATATGTAGGCAAACTATTTTAGACATCTTTAGGTTACGGTTATTGGCCAACCTTGTTGTCTGAAGATTAGGTGTTCTGTGCCTTCTGTGCGTTTCTCATGACTTTGTGGTAATCATCAGAAAAACATTTTCTAAGAATTTATAGAATGAATACTTAAACATACAGGTTTCAGAATTTCAATGCATGGCTCTATGTGTATCAGATTTAATCATACCAACTCTGGCTCTCTGACTTTAAGAGTATTATACTATTAGAATGCTCCACAGCGAGAACAAATAAAACTAGACCCCACACCATTACCTCCTGGAACACTGTTCTGGAAGACCTCTCTGAAAATCTGCAAGTCTCTGTTTTTTTATTTGATTTTGATACGTAAGTGTACATGTGCACAGTTTCTGATTTCATGAGCCCTCTTTCCCTGTTGTATATAGTTTTCTTTTGATTTTCTTTCTCTGCTCAATAAATTTGTTGATCACAAAAAATGTAATCGTACCATTGGATTTCAGTAAGTATTGTCTTTTAATAGGAGCGATAATATTTTTACTGAGCCCATTGCAGGAAAATCACTTCAACAAAATGTTGTGCACGTTTATTTATTGTTTTATGTTTTCACACCAAAGCTGTGAATGAAAGAACACTTTATTTCCAATTTATCCTAATACTGAACCTGATACTAAAACACGGTTCATCATGTTTGGTATTTATCCTAATACTGAATCTAATACTAAAACATAGTTCATCATGTTTGTGTATTTATCCTCATACTGAACCCGATACTAAAACATAGTTTATCATGTTTGTGTATTCTCTTTTACTTCCTCTGCCTACACAGCTGTGGCCAGCTTTGCCCATCAGGACAGTGAATGTAGTGGAGGATACACGCAAGTAAACAGACACACACACACACACACACTCACACACAGGGATGTAGTGGAGGATACACGCAAGTAAACAGACACACACACACACACACACTCACACACAGGGATGTAGTGGAGGATACACGCAAGTAAACAGACACACACACACGTACACACACACACACACACTCACACACAGGGATGTAGTGGAGAACAAATGCAAGTAAACAGACACACACACACTCACACACAGGGATGTAGTGGAGGATACACGCAAGTAAACAGACACGCACACACACACACACACACACACACACACTCACACACAGGGATGTAGTGGAGAACAAATGCAAGTAAACAGACACAAACACACACATGCACACACACACTCACACACAGGGATGTCGTGGAGAACAAATGCAAGTAAACAGACACACACACACACTCACACACACACACACACACACACAGGGATGTAGTGGAGAACAAATGCAAGTAAACAGACACACACACACTCACACACAGGGATGTAGTGGAGGATACACGCAAGTAAACAGACACACGCGCGCACACACACACACACACACACACTCACACACAGGGATGTCGTGGAGGATACACGCAAGTAAACAGACACACACGCGCACACACTCACACACACACACACTCACACACAGGGATGTCGTGGAGGATACACGCAAGTAAACAGACACACACACACACACATGCACACACACACTCACACACAGGGATGTAGTGGAGGATACACACAAGTAAACAGACAAACGCACGCACACACACACACACTCACACACAGGGATGTAGTGGAGGATACACGCAAGTAAACAGACACGCACACACACACACACACACACAGGGATGTAGTGGAGAACAAATGCAAGTAAACAGACACACACACACTCACACACAGGGATGTAGTGGAGGATACACGCAAGTAAACACACACACACACACACACACACACACACTCACACACAGGAATGTAGTGGAGGATACACGCAAGTAAACAGACAAACGCACACACACACACACACACACACACTCACACACAGGGATGTAGTGGAGGATACACACAAGTAAACAGACAAACGCACACACACACACTCACACACAGGGATGTAGTGGAGGATACACGCAAGTAAACAGACACACACACACACACACACACACACACACTCACACACAGGGATGTAGTGGAGGATACACGCAAGTAAACAGACACACACACACACACACACTCACACACAGGGATGTAGTGGAAGATACACGCAAGTAAACAGACACACACACACGCACACACACACACACACACACTCACACACAGGGATGTAGTGGAGGATACACGCAAGTAAACAGACACGCACACACACACACACACACACACTCACACACAGGGATGTAGTGGAGGATACACGCAAGTAAACAGACACACACACACACATACACACACTCACACACAGGGATGTAGTGGAGGATACACGCAACTAAACAGACACACACACAGACGCACACACACAGACGCACAGTCACACACAGGGATGTAGTGGAGGATAAATGCCAGTAAACAGAGTTTACCCCCCTCTCAGCTTTTAGAAACAGAGTTTACCCCCCTCTCAGCTTTTAGAAACAGAGTTTACCCACCTCTCAAATTTCAGAAAAAAACTCTCTCATTTCAGGAAGAGTTTAGCGATATTCAAAGGAGCTAAGTTGTAAGCAACTGGACTTCTTTTTAGAGCTTGAAGAGATATAGCTCCTGGTTCCCCAACATCAGGTCAGAACTGAAGAAGCCTTTTGGATGAAAGGTGAAACGTCTTTAAGGTCCAAAAAAGTCCAGTTGCTTGTAACTTAGCTCCTTTGACTACCATGATCTGGATGGATGAGAATCTTCACAGACAGTTTACCGGTATTCACCTCTCAACAGAGTTTATCCACCTTTCAATACAGTTTATTCACCCTATAGTAAAATTTATATACCAAACACAATTTCTAACATTCAGAATCAGACTATGTCATCTATATGTGCACTAGAGACCATTAAAATGCACTGGGGCTGTTCAAACATGTTTTGCAGGTCTTTTTAAAACATCTTGTGTTGCACCGTGCATTCACCTCACGGTGATGACCAAATTCATAGTTTACCCACCTCTGGTTTTACCACTACACCCCTGCATCAGAACGTCCTTTCGCCCCCGAGTGGTGACAAGATGCAAGTATCTTCTGCTGCATTTAGATCAGCTCTACTCCAAGATACAGCTAAATGTATAGACCTTTTAAGCAGCCGTGGAATATAACAACAACAGCAATAATAATAATAATAATAATAATAATAATAATGATGAATTTTATATAGAATATATAATTTATATATATTCTGGAGCATTATATAGCGCTTTTCTAAATACCATTAGATCAAAATGTTAGGATCATAGACATCCATATCCTATGTATAGAATGTCTATGGTTAGGATGATGTCATGGGTTCAGAGGTCACAGGAGAAGGTTAGGATGATGTCATGGATTCAGAGGTCACAAGAGAGGGTTAGGATGATGTCATGGGTTCAATGGTCACAGGGGAGGGTAAGGATGATGTCATAGGTCCAGGGGTCACTTGTAGGGCATCCTCAGGAAGCGTAATGGCCAGGGTTCAGAGGTCACATGTAGGGCATCCTCAGGAAGCGTAATGGCCAGGGTTCAGAGGTCACATGTAGGGCATCCTCAGGAAGCGTAATGGCCAGCTTTATTATTATTGGGAGGGTGGGGAGGTGTGGGGAGGCATTGGAATATCCGGTAACACTTTAGCTGCTATCAGAAGGCAGAATAACTACTCCCTATAAAGCACGGATAACAAGCCTTCTTTTTCAAATAAAACCTTTTTCTGGAGCAAAACAATGTGCAGACCGCCTTTTGTGAAATGCTTGCTACAATTCTCTAGCATCTGTAATTATATTTTGTTTGGATGTACACACCTATTTTCTTCTTTTATACAGACAAACAGCCAACAGACAAGCAGACATAATAAACATATGTTCATAAATGATTTATTGGTGAGAAATAACGTGACAATAAAGGTTAACAAATGATGAACAAAGTGTTAATTAAGAGTTAACAAATACATGTATACATGGTTTATAGGGAGTACTGTAGTTATTCCAAAGTGTTTCAGCAACCTGCACTAATCCCAAACGTTCAACTTGTTACCTGTGAAGGCCTAAATATACCCCAGCGTCTATCTGCCCTTATCTGCACTTTAAAATACCCCAGCGTCTATCTGCCCTTATCTGCACTTTAAAATACCCCAGCGTCTATCTGCCCTTACCTGCGCCTGTCATATACAATCAGCAGCTGCCACCTCCGCTTCACGTAGCCATGCTGGGATCTGTGGCGTGGATGACTGATAGTCAGCATTGGTACGCATGACACCTTAGTAAAGTTTTATTTTCTGTGAGGGTTCCTGTTTAAGCCAGTGACTGTGTACAAGAATCTCCACTGCCACCTCTGCTTTAGGGGGCCATGCTGACACCCGGTGGCGTGGATGTGGACATTGTGTGTCTAAATTACACATCAGTGCAACCTATAGGGAGAATTGTCCTGATGTGGGACGCCTAACCTTCTTTAGTCCCCCAAACTAATGAATGTCAGTGAACTTATTAACAACTCAAAGCTGCACTTCCATGTGATCAAATATGGGTTTGGATTTACCATGTTGGCTTAACATTGTAATACACTACAGTCCGAAATACAAAAAATGTCCCATATTAGGGCAATCCACCATACACTAATGTATATTCTTTCAAAGCAACTTTTCAAACTGAACTTTAACTTTTTAACATGTAAACCAGAGACTGTATATGCCAAACCATAAATATATACTGCAATACCCGCAGCATAATGTGCAATACCCACAAATAAAACCTTTTTCTGGAGCAAAACAATGTGCAGACCGCCTTTTGTGAAATGCTTGCTACAATTCTCTAGCACCTGTAATTATATTTTGTTTGGATGTGCGCACCTATTTTCTTCTTTTATACAGACAAACAGCCAACAGACAAGCAGACATAATAAACATATGTTCATAAATGATTTATTGGTGAGAAATAACGTGACAATAAAGGTTAACAATGATGAACAAAGTGTTAATTAAGAGTTAACAAATACATGTATACATGGTTTATAGGGAGTAGTTATTCTAAAGTGTTTCAGCAACCTGCACTAATCCCAAACGTTCAACTTGTTACCTGTGATACCCACAGTGCAATGCCACTACTACTGGGACCCCTCGAGTGTGGGGCCCCTCGAGTGTAGATTCTTATATACAGTCATTGCTGTAAACAGGAACCCTCATAGAACATAATATTGACAAATATTCCATTTTTTTATAGGGCCAGAACACTTAGCAGTGCACAGGTAACCAAAATGTTCTTGATTTTACTAAGGTATAATGCATAACAGTGCTGATAAGCCATTTGTATTTATTGTATTGATTGTATTGAGCTAACATCTGCCAGAGTCAAATTCCTTGTATATGGAAGTGTACTTGGCCAACAAAACTGATTCTGATTCTGATTCTGCCTCTACAAAGGCGAAGTGCAGTATACGTAAACACTGAAACTAAAAAAAATGCCTTTATGTATTTTCTTAATAGGAAGAAGCAAGAGACTTAGCCACAAGACAAAAGAGCTGTTATAAAGTCGATTTCCAGTCTAAACTCAGTTTTGACAAAGTATGTAGTTTATCCTCCCTGCATACCACCATATACTACAGCTCTGTAATGCAGGCCCACATAACACATAAAATGACTTTTGCATAGCGACTTTAAAGAAGTTACCCACCAAAACTTGGCTGGCCTGTGGCGAGGCCTGTTGTGTTGGTGCTGTATGTAGGCAAGGCGTCTGAGTTTTCTATAGTTGTCTGAGTAGTTTTAAAGGACACCTCATTATAGGGGTACAAAGCCTACTGACCAGAGGCTGTTTTTGTTTACCACGGATGAGAAGCATCCATGTAACTCTCAACTGTTCTGTAAGCGCTGAAGGACAGTTACGTTACGTATACGATCTTACATGGACTGTTAACACACAATATGTACTGAAGAAGTCCAGACAACAACTCTTCTTCCTTCGTCAGCTAAGGAAATTCAAGGTTTCTTCATCTGTCCTGATGGCCTTCTACACTTCAGCCATAGAGAGTGTACTAACAGGTAGCATCATCACCTGGTATGGGAACTCCACAGTCAGAGATTGCAGTACTCTGCAGAGAGTAGTACGTTCAGCTGAACGCACCATTAGAACTCCACTCCCTGCTCTGCAAGACATCTATCCCAGAAGAGTACTTTCAAGGGCCCAAAAGATTTTGAAGGACTCCTCTCATCCTGGAAATGGCCTGCTTAAACCACTGAGGTCTGGAAGACGCCTACGCAATCACTTGGCTAGGACTGAAAGACTCAGGAGGAGTTTCTATCCCCAGGCCATCAGAACCCTGAACACACAGTATACTGACTTTGCACACATCCACCACTCAGCACACACAACCTAACTTTACACCACCCCCCCCCCCCCCCCCCCAGATGTCATCGGAGCCCCGCCATTCTCCATCCTCCACTGCTTCCTCACACATGGTTCCCCAAACCCCCTTCGGCAAAGTCCTCCCCCCCACACACAGCCCTCCCCTGCCTCATGCCCCCCTCCCACACACACACACAACATGCAGCCCAAAGCTCTCCTCCCCTCCCCAGGAAACAGCTCAGTGCGCCCCATGCCCCTTCACATTGCCCCCTCCTCTCCTCACACACAGCCCTCACACCCCCCCCTCCCCACACAGCATGCAGCATATATCCTTGGTACTTGCGCTATGCCCCCTCCCCACACACCCACAGCACACAGCCCTCGTAGTTCAAGCCCCCCCCCCAAACACACAGCATGCAGCATACCTTGTGTTATGCCCTTCCCACACACCCACAGCACACAGACCCCCACACATACAGCCCCCCCCCCCACATCACGCAGCATATGCTCCCCCAATACATACAGCGGACACACAGCCAACGCCCCCCCCAACACACACACGACACAGCCCCCACCCCCCACCCACCCACCCCCACCTAACACACATACAGCACATAGGACTCAGCCCTCATGGCTCAAGGCCCACTCACCCCACACACACACACACTAAGCATGCAGAATACAGCCCTTACGCCCCCAACTCAAGCCCCCCCTCACACACATGCCATCTACATGGGGCTACTATCTACAGTTGCAATGGACGTAATCAGCCTTTTACACTATAGTGTCTATAGTTGCAATGAGACTACAGTGACCTATATCAATAGAGGTGATAAAAAAATCACTAAATCAATACTATAACTACAGTATTTATATAGTTAGTAAGAATTATTACAGACATTTTTAAACCTTGTTTTAGCATTGTCTCATGCTGACCAAACATAAATGAAAGAAATGAGTGACAAACGTTACATTTCTTCAGACACGTTTAGCTTTATTGTGACCCAGGTGACAGAGAGAGAGGTGAGCCTTGTGTGTGTCATCCTGACTATGAATCCAAGAGTGGTAATGCTGGAGATACACGCAAGCCAATCAAGCGAAGCGACAGAGTGAAGTGCAGTGTTCCATTCTGACAGCCAATCGGTGGTAATGCTGGAGATACACGCAAGCCAATCAAGCGACAGAGTGAAGTGGAGTGTTCCATTCTGACAGCCAATCGGTGGTAATGCTGGAGATACACGCAAGCCAATCAAGCGAAGCGACAGAGTGAAGTGCAGTGTTCCATTCTGACAGCCAGTCGGTCTACAGATGATGGTGGTGGCTAATCAAATAGATTGAAACAGATTTCGATTTGATTCGCCGTTGCCAGGCGAAATTCGCTCCTCATTTGCGTAAGATTAAACTTCTTCACTTGTCTACATCACCATCGCTTGCCTCACACAGGAACGAATGGAACACTGAACTTCGCCGCACGTCACTTTGCTCAATTTGCTTGCATGCACCACCAGCGGAAGGCTACTCATCGCACCTTTCTCAAGCTCTCATGTCGGTCGGCTTCTGTTTCTAAGAAAGAAAAAGAAAACAAATATATAGATTTAGACAATGGAAGAAATAAGAGAACAGGCATGTGTGAACAGTCCCAGAGCTATCCTCTTTCAGATCCACAAAAATTGATTAAAGCGACACTATGCAACATTTTTGAGGTTAATGAAACATTTTTGTAAGTCGGTAGATGATCAAATGACTCATTACTGGGTGAATAAATGTTTTCTCAGTGGTCTGTAGGGGAAAAACCACGCCCGCGGGTTGGCTTGTACCAGGAGACTTGTCATCGCCCATGGGCTAACAAGTCTCAGCATGGCAGGCTAGCTGCTAGCTATGAATGTAGACATGCAGTTTCACCATGACAGAGCCAGCAAAAAAACAGTGACTGTAACACTGGAATGATTTCTGTCTTTCTGTCCATGTTTTTACTTTCACCATGGTAGTCACTGTTTGTAAAAGGGTTTGTTGAACTTTGTGGTCTGTCGCTTGATAGCTAAGTGGCTAGTGAACATTTTACAGTGAGCATTTACTCCTGGCCCATAGGGGGAGCCCTGTAAGAAAACCAACCAAAACTTGCATAGTATCGCTTTAGGTCAGTTCTCCAGAGAATTAAAATGCACACAATAAAACTTCTACTCACAGCACTTGTAGAGCCTGTTATTATTATTATTATTATTATTATTATTAGTGTAGGCAGCTACTTACAGCACTTGTAGAGCCTGTTATTATTATTATTATTATTATTAGTAGTAGTAGTAGTATTATTATTAGTAGTAAAAGTGTAGGCAGCTACTTACAGCACTTGTAGAGTCTGTTGAGCCTGTTGATGTCGTTCTGGCTCATCTGGGTGGCCTTACCGATCTCCACGTTGCTGTTGGGGATGGGCACCATGGTGGGCCTGTTGTTCTTGGAGAAAGCGTTCCTGGGAGAAGCGAAGGAATGAATGAATGAATGAATGAATGAATGAGTGAAGATTACTTGGATAAGCAGATAAATGCCAATGTTACATATGCAAAAGAGGCCAACTGTGATATATTGTAACGTAAATAACTGCCTGACTGAATGACTCATTGAATGACTCATTGAATGAATGAGTGAGTGAATGAATGGATAAATGAATAAATAAATGAATTAGTGAATGTAAACGAATGAATGTAAATGAATGAATGTGAATGATGGATGGATGGATGGATGGATGGATGGACAGATCAAAATCCATTGTTACTGATTTGTGGTACTGCATGATGGAGTTGTAGTCATAGGAGGTGTTCTGGTTTGGCTTGTGTATGTGTGTGTGTGTGTTACTGACTTGTGGTACTGCATGACGGAGTTGTAGTCGTAGGAGGTGTTCTGGTTTGGCTTGTGTGTGTGTATGTATGTGTGTGTGTGTGTGTTACTGACCTGTGGTACTGCATGACGGAGTTGTAGTCGTAGAAGGTGTTCTGGTTTGGCTTGTGTGTGTGTATGTATGTGTGTGTGTGTGTGTTACTGACCTGTGGTACTGCATGACGGAGTTGTAGTCGTAGGAGGTGGTCTGGTTTGGCTTGTGTGTGTGTGTGTGTGTGTGTGTGTGTGTGTGTTACTGACTTGTGGTACTGCATGACGGAGTTGTAGTCGTAGGAGGTTCCCTGATTGAGGGTGTTGATCTTGTTGAAGTTGTGCTTCTTGTCTGTGTGAAAGAGCAAACAAACATTTTTACTTTACAATGATTTATTCTGCTGACTAATTCTTGTCTGTGTGTATACCACACATGTATGGTGCACTCTCAGAAAAGAAGGTACAGAATTGTACTTCTAGGGGTACAAAGGCCTGTTACACCAGCAGTACCCTCATGGGCACATAATTGTACCTTTTAACCACTGTTTTACATGTAGTTTGTACCTTCTCCAGAGCTGAATAGGTACACATCAGTACCTTAAGGTCCACATATTAGCCTTTGGGGGTACATTAATACTTATTGACCCTTAAGATACAGATTTGTACCCCTACTGCCCCCCTATTTCTGAGAGTGTATTCACACCACATGACCACATAACATTATCTTAAAATAGGCACAATATCTCCATATATATAGGCCCATGTCATAAACAAATGGTAGGACAGAGTGGAAAATAATTTGTTATCTATAATTTGTTATTTGATATGTTATCTTGCCATCAATGATGTTCTCCCAGACCACGCGGATGTGGTTGTCGCGGTCGTTGCGGGTCTGCTCGTGGTTAAAGCCCAGGGCGTGCAGGAGCTCGTGCTGGACGGTGTTGTGGTACAGACAGCCAGAGCGGCTCAGGGACACGGTTTGAGCGTTGCCCCGGCGACCAACATAGGAGTAGCATCTGGGGGTTAAAGGTCACCATATTCCACGTCAGAATCAGAATCAGATTTTATTGGCCAAGTACACTTAAATCTCGTTTATTTCTATTTTTTTTTAGTAAGGATCAACAGAATAAAGCCCCATGAGAGAATGTAACACCAATGCCAAATTAATAATATAAATGTTGGCCCTTTTTTTAACACACATATTAATTAATATATAATATTAACAACAATCAAATCAACAATCAAATTGGCCGGCTACTTATTAGATAGCATAATTACCATTGTTAGCATAATTTCTAACAAACATTATCTAAATTAGCTAAGTAACTGTTAACATAGTTAGCTACTTAGCATAGTTAACATAGTTAGATTTGTTAGCATGACTTATCTATTTAACACTGTTTGCATGATTAGCATGGCCAACATTTGGTAAGTTAGCTAAGTAACACTGTTAGCATGGTTAGCATTGTTAACATAGGTAGCGTCATTAGCATTTTTGGCATAATTGCTAACAAACATTAGCTAAGTTAGCTGAGTATTACTGTTAGCACAGTTAATAATATTAGCATTAGGCTAGGGAACATAATAAGTCAGCACTGTTAATATAGTTAGCATCATTAGCATAGCATTTGAATGCACTGGTGATTCCCTGGAATTACATTCTGTAATTATTACTACTATTATTACTATTATTATTAAATGTTTGTAGGTTATACCCATTGCGAGACTCAATGCTGAGGTAGTCCCTCTCGTTGCTACGGCGCTTGAAGCGGATGCAGGACATGGAGGAGAAGGAGTCGAGACCGCGCTGGATGATCTCTAGCTCGCGGGAAGCTGTCAAAGCACACACACACACACACACGTATAAACACCTCATAAGCCCAATTACATTACATTACACGTATAAACACCTCATAAGCCTAATTACATTATATTACACTTAGCTGATGCTCTTATCCAGAGCAACTTACAGTTATTTAGGTGCAGGGTACAGTCCCTGGAGCAATGTCGGATGATCTTGCTATGTGCTAATGTTATACTGTAACTTTCGCTCTCTTAAAATTCCTGATATGACTCTGTAATCATATCTAATTAGGCAAATCTCTATCAGCGAGTCATCGAAGTAGTTGTCTTCTGTTTCGGACAAAGCTGATATGAAATGATGTACAGTGGTGGTTGGCTATGACGTAGGGGAAGTAATTATTATAAAGTGCAACCCATTATTCTTTCTGAGAGGAAATGAGGTCACAGACCGTAGTTTGAGAGAGGAAATGAGGTCACATACAGTAGTGGTTGGCAATGACGTAGGGCACGTAGACTTTGCCGTCGTTGTACTTCTGCCACATGCAGCCGCTGGATGTGCAGGGGTCGGCGTTCCTCTCGTCGGCGGAGTCAATGGCGATGTCGCCCATCAGCTCGGGCTCGTCGAAGTCGGGAGCTGGAGGAGGAAGACAGCACGCATCACACAGAGGTGACGTTGTGCTGTTTACTGTGCCTTATCCGATCAATACTGTTTGTTTATACTTTTAAATACATTTTTATGGCATTTTTTATTATTTATTGCTTTATTATGTCAAGATTGAAGTGTGTGTGTGTGTGTGAAAGAGTGTGTGTATGTAAAAGTGTGTGTGTGTGTGTGTGGAGGTGGACTCACTGCGGTCCCTGTTAGCTCTCTCCAGCAGTTCAGACACAGACAGCTCAGCATTGCTGTCCTCCACAATCTCATCTGCAGGCAGCCAATGAACACTCTGTCTTAATTATTACATTAACTTAACTGACTTTAATATTGAGGAGGCAGCTAACGAACACTCTGTCTTAATTATTACATTAACTTAACTGACTTTAATATTGAGGAGGCAGCCAATGAACACTCAGTCTTAATTATTACATTAACTTAACTGACTTTAATATTGAGGAGGCAGCTAACGAACACTCTGTCTTAATTATTACATTAACTTAACTGACTTTAATATTGAGGAGGCAGCTAACCAACACTCTGTCTTAATTATTACATTAACTTAACTGACTTTAATATTGAGGAGGCAGCTAACGAGCACTCAGTCTTAATTCATAATTAACTTAATTAACTGAATGAACTTAATTCATAATTAACAGTCTTAAGGAGGCAGCCAACGAACACTCAGTCTTGATGAACAACTAACTTAATTGAGTCTTAATTACTACATCATGTTTACAAATGGACCACATGAAAATGGCAAAATATACACATCATGTCATGTTCAGGCCTATTGTGAAGGTGTGATTCTTACCTGTCTAATGTTGTTACATACATATGGAGCATGGGGATGGAAAAGATGGAAAAATGTTAATCTCCACATGAAGGCTTTTAAAATTTTATTCAATGGCTTAAATTGATGATCTCGATTTTTTTTCAGTTTCTCTTGACAGGAATATAACAAAGTTAGTAGCACTTACTTCCTAATATGCATTTATTTTGCATTTTTTAACTCTTACTTAACAGTTCACCATTTAGTAACCA
>CM050207.1:21132282-21217282 GCA_027475355.1 Coilia nasus
ACTTCCATGTGATCAAATATGGGTTTGGATTTACCATGTTGGCTTAACATTGTAATACACTACAGTCCGAAATACAAAAAATGTCCCATATTAGGGCAATCCACCATACACTAATGTATATTCTTTCAAAGCAACTTTTCAAACTGAACTTTAACTTTTTAACATGTAAACCAGAGACTGTATATGCCAAACCATAAATATATACTGCAATACCCGCAGCATAATGTGCAATGCCCACAGTGCAATGCCACTACTACTGGGACCCCTCGAGTGTGGGGCCCCTCGAGTGTGGGGCCCCTCATTTTTTATAGGGCCAGAACACTTAGCAGTGCACAGGTAACCAAAATGTTCTTGATTTTACTAAGGTATAATGCATAACAGTGCTGATAAGCCTGTTGTATTTATTGTATTGATTGTATTGAGCTAACATCTGCCAGAGTCAAATTCCTTGTATATGGAAGTGTACTTGGCCAACAAAACTGATTCTGATTCTGATTCTGCCCCTACAAAGGCGAAGTGCAGTATACGTAAACACTGAAACTAAAAAAAATGCCTTTATGTATTTTCTTAATAGGAAGAAGCAAGAGACTTAGCCACAAGACAAAAGAGCTGTTATAAAGTCGATTTCCAGTCTAAACTCAGTTTTGACAAAGTATGTAGTTACTGACTTTTGGCTTTGTAGGGCAGTATATAGGTGTATAAACTCTATTTCTAGAATTTGAGAGGTGGGTGAACTCTGTTTACTTGCATTTATCCTCCCTGCATACCACCATATACTACAGCTCTGTAATGCAGGCCCACATAACACATAAAATGACTTTTGCATAGCGACTTTAAAGAAGTTACCCACCAAAACTTGGCTGGCCTGTGGCGAGGCCTGTTGTGTTGGTGCTGTATGTAGGCAAGGCGTCTGAGTTTTCTATAGTTGTCTGAGTAGTTTTAAAGGACACCTAATTATAGGGGTACAAAGCCTACTGACCAGAGGCTGTTTTTGTTTACCACGGATGAGAAGCATCCATGTAACTCTCAACTGTTCTGTAAGTGCTGAAGGACAGTTACGTTACGCATAAGGACACTGAAGATCTTACATGGACTGTTAACACACAATATGTACTGAAGAAGTCCAGACAACAACTCTTCTTCCTTCGTCAGCTAAGGAAATTCAAGGTTTCTTCATCTGTCCTGATGGCCTTCTACACTTTAGCCATAGAGAGTATACTAACAGGTAGCATCATCACCTGGTATGGGAACTCCACAGTCAGAGATTGCAGTACTCTGCAGAGAGTAGTACGTAGAGCTGAACACACCATTAGAACTCCACTCCCCAAACCCCCTTCGGCAAAGTCCCCCCCCCCCCACACACAGCCCTCCCCTGCCTCATGCCCCCCTCCCACACACACACACAACACGCAGCCCAAAGCTCTCGCCCCCCCCCCCCCCCCCCCCCAGGAAACAGCTCAGTGCGCCCCATGCCCCTTCACATTGCCCCCTCCTCTCCTCACACACAGCCCTCACACACCCCCCTCCCCACACAGCATGCAGCATATAGCCTTGGTACTTGTGCTATGCCCCCTCCCCACAGCACACAGCCCTCGTAGTTCAAGCCCCCCCCCCCCCCCCCCACACACACACACACAGCATGCAGCATACCTTGTGTTATGCCCTTCCCACACACCCACAGCACACAGACCCCCACACATACAGCCCCCCCCCACATCACGCAGCATATGCCCCCCCAATACCTACAGAGGACACACAGCCAACCCCCCCCACCCCCACCTAACACACATACAGCACATAGGACTCAGCCCTCATGGCTCAAGGCCCACTCACCCCCCACACACACACACTAAGCATGCAGAATACAGCCCTTATGCCCCCAACTCATGCCCCCCCTAACACACAGCCCCCCCCCCCCCCCCCAACGGTGCTTGCGCCACCCTTACTGCCCGCCCCATCACACACTGCACACAGCATATAGCCTTGCTGCCCCCTCCCACCACCTACCCACACACAGTACACAAGACACAGCCACACACACATACACACAGGACAGCCCTCGCAGCTCAAGCCCCCACCCACCACACACGGAGCTTGCGTCACCCTCACTGCCCCCCCCTCACTCACAGCCCCCCTACCCCCGCACACATATAGCACACAGTATATAGTCTTGCTGCCCGCCTCATGCCACCTCACTCCACCGCCCCACACACACAGCACAGAAGTCACAGCCCTCACGGCTCAAGCCCCCCTCCCACACGCACACAGCACTTATCTTTGCTCCCCAGCCCTCTCCACACACGTTTGTCCAACCCCACCTCAGCGCTGTCAGCTGCACACGCAGTGCCACCCCTCACACAGCCCGTCATCTGCCACCACAGCCAGTCCTTCCTCCCAACCATAACTGCACTTTATGCACTTTATCCCACCCTTCTTCCACCTTTTTCTAAATAAAACTCCTTGTATCCTTGTATCCTACAAGAACAACTTCCTGGCTTCCAAAACTGTTGTAATTTCATTGTGACATCACTCACTCTCCACTCTTGTTATTGGATGTCTATGGTTGCATTGTGACATCACTCACTCTGCACTCTCATAATTGGACACCTATGGTTGATACACTGGGATCGTGAGCAGAGTCAGGCACCTGAATTATGAGAATGAACCTCAGCAGCCTTTAACTTTATGGTGTCCACAGCTGTAGTTGTAGTCACTCTTAACTTGAAGTTAATACACTACCTTACTGTATGTATCTTTCTTGACTTCATGCTTGCGCAGAGCTGTGATACACAACAGGCATTCCGATGCACTGTATACATGGCCCTTATTCGGAATAGGAACTTCTATTCTGATTTAAATTTTAATCAGATCAGAAATTCTATTCCGATCAGGGTGTTTACATGGGTCATTTCTAATTTGATTAAGTACTTACTCCATTTCTATTAAAAGTGTCCATCTACATGGGGCTACTATCTACAGCTGCAATGGACGTAATCAGCCTTTTACACTATAGTGTCTATAGTTGCAATGAGACTACAGTGACCTATATCAATAGAGGTGATAAAAAAATCACTAAATCAATACTATAGCTACAGTATTTATATAGTTAGTAAGAATTATTACAGACATTTTTAAGCCTTGTTTTAGCATTGTCTCATGCTGACCAAACATAAATGAAAGAAATGAGTGACAAACGTTATATTTCTTCAGACACGTTTAGCTTTATTGTGACCCAGGTGACAGAGAGAGAGGTGAGCCTTGTGTGTGTCATCCTGACTGTGAATCCAAGAGTGGTAATGCTGGAGATACACGCAAGCCAATCAAGCGAAGCTACAGAGTGAAGTGCAGTGTTCCATTCTGACAGCCAATCGGTGGTAATGCTGGAGATACACGCAAGCCAATCAAGCGACAGAGTGAAGTGAAGTGTTCCATTCTGACAGCCAATCGGTGGTAATGCTGGAGATACACGCAAGCCAATCAAGCGAAGCGACAGAGTGAAGTGCAGTGTTCCATTCTGACAGCCAGTCGGTCTACAGATGATGGTGGTGGCTAATCAAATAGATTGAAACAGATTTCGATTTGATTCGCCGTTGCCAGGCGAAATTCGCTCCTCATTTGCGTAAATGAAATTCGCTCCTCATTTGCGTAAGAATAAACTTCTTCACTTGTCTACATCACCATCGCTTGCCTCACACAGGAACGAATGGAACACTGAACTTCGCTGCACGTCACTTTGCTCAATTTGCTTGCATGCACCACCAGCGGAAGGCTACTCATCGCACCTTTCTCAAGCTCTCATGTCGGTCGGCTTCTGTTTCTAAGAAAGAAAAAGAAAACAAATATATAGATTTAGACAATGGAAGAAATAAGAGAACAGGCATGTGTGAACAGTCCCAGAGCTATCCTCTTTCAGATCCACAAAAATTGATTAAAGCGACACTATGCAACATTTTTGAGGTTAATGAAACATTTTTGTAAGTCGGTAGATGATCAAATGACTCATTACTGGGTGAATAAATGTTTTCTCAGTGGTCTGTAGGGGAAAAACCACGCCCGCGGGTTGGCTTGTACCAGAGACTTGTCATCGCCCATGGGCTGCTAGCTATGAATGTAGACATGCAGTTTCACTATGACAGAGCCAGCAAAAAAACAGTGACTGTAACACTGGAATGATTTCTGTCTTTCTGTGCATGTTTTTACTTTCACCATGGTAGTCACTGTTTGTAAAAGGGTTTGTTGAACTTTGTGGTCTGTCGCTTGATAGCTAAGTGGCTAGTGAACATTTGACAGTGAGGATTTACTCCTGGCCCATAGGGGGAGCCCTGTAAGAAAACCAACCAAAACTTGCATAGTATCGCTTTAGGTCAGTTCTCCAGAGAATTAAAATGCACACAATAAAACTTAGAGGAAGTTCTACTCACAGCACTTGTAGAGCCTGTTATTATTATTATTATTAGTAGTAGTAGTAGTAGTAGTAGTAGTAGTAGTAGTATTAGTAGTAGTAGTGTAGGCAGCTACTTACAGCACTTGTAGAGCCTGTTGAGCCTGTTGATGTCATTCTGGCTCATCTGGGTGGCCTTACCGATCTCCACGTTGCTGTTGGGGATGGGCACCATGGTGGGCTTGTTGTTCTTGGAGAAGGCGTACCTGGAGTAGTCATATTAAAACAAACAAACAAACAAACAGTACCCTGTGTCATTGCCATTACACAGCACAGTGTACACAACGAAATTGACTCTGCATTTAACCCATCACACACGTGAGCAGGTGGCAGCCATGACAGCAGTGCCTGGGGAGCAGTGTGTGAGGACGATACCGTGCCCAGGGTACCCCGGTGGCACTACTGGCAGTCGGTTGATTCGAACCTGCAGTCACAAGTCTGATACCTTAACCGCTAGGTCACCACTGCCCTATGGATACACGTTAGCATTATAGTGTGTTATGTTACTGACCTGTGGTACTGCATAACAGAGTTAAAGTTGTATGGGGTATTCTGGTTCAGGGTGTTTGTGTGTGTGTGTGTGTGTGTGTGTGTGTGCAGGAGTGTGTGTGTATGCTGTGTTACTGACCTGTGGTACTGCATAACAGAGTTAAAGTTGTATGGGGTATTCTGGTTCAGGGTGTTTGTGTGTGTGTGTGTGTGTGCAGGTGTGCAGGTGTGTGTGTGTGTGTGTGTGTGTGTGTGTGTGTGTGTGTGTGTGTGTGCAGGTGTGTGTGTGCTGTGTTACTGACCTGTGGTACTGCATAACAGAGTTAAAGTTGTATGGGGTATTCTGGTTCAGGGTGTGTGTGTGTGTGTGTGTGCTGTGTTACTGACCTGTGGTACTGCATAACTGAGCTGTAGTCGTAGGGAGTATTGTGATTCAGGGTGTTTGTGTGTGTGTGTGTGTGTGTGTGCGTGTGTGTGTGTGTGTGTGTGTGTGCAGGTGTGTGTGTGTGTGCTGTGTTACTGACCTGTGGTACTACATAACAGAGTTAAAGTTGTATGGGGTATTCTGGTTCAGGTTGTTTGTGTGTGTGTTTGTGTGTGTGTGTGTGTGTTTGTGTGTGTGTGTGCTGTGTTACTGACCTGTGGTACTGCATAACAGAGTTAAAGTTGTATGGGGTATTCTGGTTCAGGGTGTTTGTGTGTGTGTGTGTGTGTGTGTGTGTGTGTGTGCTGTGTTACTGACCTGTGGTACTGCATAACAGAGTTAAAGTTGTATGGGGTATTCTGGTTCAGAGTGTTTGTGTGTGTGTGTGTGTGTGTGTGTGTGTGTGTGTGTGTGTGTGTGTGTGCGTGTGCTGTGTTACTGACCTGTGGTACTGCATAACAGAGTTAAAGTTGTATGGGGTATTCTGGTTCAGGGTGTTTGTGTGTGTGTGTGTGTGTGTGTGTGTGTGTGTGTGTGTGTGTGTGTGTGTGTGTGTGTGTGTGTGTGTGTGTGTGTGTTACTGACCTGTGGTACTGCATAACTGAGTTGTAGTCGTAGGGAGTATTCTGGTTCAGGGTGCTCTTCTTGTTGAAGTTGTGCTTCATGTCTGTGTGAAAGAGAAAATAAATAAATAAATGCTTTGAAATGTTACCTTTGCTGACTACTCTCACTAGGAAGTTACTAGCTTCCTGTTTCGGACATAGCCGATGCCTCACAAAAACACTCATACAGTGGGGAAAATAATAATCTTGATACGGTTGATTAGTATAATCAAGTAAGTATATATCGTGGATGACATTGTTCCAGGGCCTGAATTTAAGTCACCAAGACGTGAAGGCCTACCCTGGTAAACCAGCCCCTCGTACTTCATTTCATTTTGTACAGAGGGTCTGTACCAGACACTGTCAGAAATTATTTCTTCCTGGAGGTGTGGACTCTGCTGAAGTTTAAAACAAGTGCCTCTGCCTTTACCCAATCGCTAACACCTGGTCGTCACGTATGGGACGTTCAGGGAGTTCGGGAGTCGGTCTTGGGATCAGACGGTTGCCGGTTCGTATCCCGCGCTAGCAGGAAGAATGTGGGTTGGGGAGTACAGTACATAACTAATGCTCTCCTGCACCCTCATCCGTGGCTGAAGTGCCCTTAAGCAAGGCATCTAACCCCACACCCTCATTCGTGGCTGAAGTGCCCTTGAGCAAGGCATCTAACCCCACACTGCTCCAGGGACTGTACCCTGTACTTAACATAGCTGTATCTTAAAAGATTGTTAAAATAATTGTAAGTCAGCTAAAGTCTGACATCCCACATGACACGGACAATAACAATAACAATAATAATAATAGTAATAGTAATATGTAAGCAGCCTGCACTAAGTAGTTTTAGTGAGGGGGAGGGGATGTTGTACCATCGACAACGTTTTCCCACATGACGCGAATGTGGTTGTCACGGTCGCTGCGGGTCTGCTCGTGGTTGAAGCCCAGGGCGTGCAGCAGCTCGTGCTGAACGGTGTTGTGGTACAGGCAGCCACGACGGCTCAGGGAGATGGTCTGCTGACCACCACGACGGCCAATAGCGGAGTAGCATCTGATGAGAGGGAGACAAACAAGGTAAGGACAAAGGTCATCAGAGGTCAACTTTGCTCTGCTAACCACTAATGTGCAGAAGAATATGCAGCTCTATACCCATTCTTGGCGTAGATACCGATGTGTGTATGAGTGTGTGTATAAGTCCCCACCCGTTCTTGGAGTGGACGGTGATGTGTGTGTATAAGTGTGTGTATAATTGCTGCATACCCATTCTTGGAGTAGATGCCGATGTAGTCCCTCTGGTTGGTGCGGGGCTTGAAGCGGATGCAGGACATGGAGGAGAAGGAGCTGAGGCCACGCTCAATGATAGCCTTCTCACGAGACGCTGGGGGTCAAAGGTCAACAGAGCACAGGTCAAAGGTCACCAAGCACAATTTCTATCACTGCTTTGTTTTATTGTCATTATACCATATTCTCAGGAGACGCTGGGGTGCAAAAGTCAACACAGATGGTAAGGGTAATAAATTATCGACCTACCCGTTGCTGTACTACGTGTTATAAATGTAATAAATTACAAACAGTGTAGCATCCTGTGTGTAGTTAAAGGTGTGTTGTTGTGGTTGTGAAAGATGTGTGTGTGTTCTCTGTGTGTGCTGAGCCTAACGGACTAGCAGACAGCTCACTCACAGAAGTCCTTGCTGATGTAGACGGGCAAGTAGACTTTCTCGTCACTTCACTTGGGCCACATGCAGCCTCGAGAGGTACAGGGGTGTGTGTGTGTGTGTGTGTGTAGAGATCAAGAGGTCACTCACAGAAGTCCTTGCTGATGAAGACGGGCACATAGACCTTGCCGTCGCTGGACTTGGGCCACATGCAGTCGCGAGACGTACAGGGGTCGGCGTTCCTCTCACTCTCGTCGTACACGATGATGTCATCCTGCACCTCAGGCTCATCAGCATCATGCTCTGGTGGGCAAGCATCAGTAAATACATCTTCAATAATAATAGTAATAGTAATAGTAATAATAATACTAGTTGTAATAATAATAATCATAATAATAATACATTTTATTTGTTACACAGCGACGTTCAAAACACCCAAGGTTATCTTACAGAAAATTAAAAATAAAGAAATCAACATTAAAAACAATAACAAGAGCATGAAAATAGTACAGCAAGTGGAATAGCCTATATGCTAACTTAAAAAGGTGAGTCCACAGTGCACATGTATGACAGAAATGAATTCCATCATTTTGCAGCAGAATATGAGAAGGCCCTTGCACTCATTGTGGTGAGCAAGATGTTTGGTAGGACCAATAATCCTGCATTAGATGATCGCAGTGAACGTAAGTGAAATTTGAGTAGTATTGAGTAAAAACTACACATGTTGTACACTAGGAGTTGAGTGGTATTGAGTACAAACTATACATGTTGGTAATGAGTAAAAACTATATGTGTTGTACACTAGGAGCTGAGTGGTATTGAGTAAAAATCATACATGTTGCTATTCAGTAAAAACCATACATGTTGCTATTGAGTAAAAATCATACATGTTGGTATTGAGTAAAAATCATACATGTTGCTATTGAGTAAAAACCATACATGTTGCTATTGAGTAAAAATCATACATGTTGCTATTCAGTAAAAACTATACATGTTGTACACTAGGAGCTGAGTGTTCGTGATGGTGCTCGTGTAACGTACCGATTCCGTAGTTGGCTCTGAAAAGGATCTCGGCCACAGGAAGAGACTCCTCCTCAGGGACCTCTGGAGAAGGCAACAACAACAGACTTTAGACATCTGGAGAAGGCAACAACAACAGACTTTAGACATCTGGAGAAGGCAACAACAACAGACTTTAGAGGCTCGCTGATGATGGCCTACTAAATAGACAATAAATGTAGGCTACGTTCTATGTACGGGGGGGGGGGGGGGTACTCGCTGGTGGCTGATAGCTTACATAGACAGTAAAACTTGTTTCAAACCTGTCACAAACATGTTTTTATTCAAAGATCAAGTCTTTATATTTCTCCCACCAGCCATGAATATGCCAATGCATATTCGTGCCTAATTGTAGCCTACAGAATGTCAAAGAATAAACAAAATACTGTAGATACATTGCAGCAGGGGCTGCGCGCACGGGCTGCATCCGCATCTGCATCTCAGCAGTAGTCGTGCAGTCGACTCAACCTCTCTACGAGCAGTTTTAATGTTTATCGGAAAATTGCACTCATGAGTGCAATTTTCGGGACTTTTAGGGCTTGATTCGGGATTCGGGACAACAGCTTAGATTTCAGGACTGCACAACAGAAAGCAATGCTACTGCCTCCAGGTAAGCATATTAGCAAAACAGAAAGCAATGCTACTGCCCTCAGGTAAGCATATTAGCACAAAAGAAAGCAGTGCTACTGCCCACAGCTAAGCATATTAGCACAACACACAGCAATGCTACTGCCTACAGGTATGCATATTAGCACAATGCTACTGCCTAGATGTAAGCATATTAGGACAACATACAGTCTTGTTGCTACTTGTTATTTTATAATGCCTATTTGATAATACCTATTTTATAACACACATATATTTTTTTGGTTACATGCATAGATGTGCGAAATAAATAAATGTGTTGAAGTAGCAAACAGAACACCTACCAGTCTGATGTAGAGATGAAGAGATGAAGAGATGAGAAGAATAGAGATGGATGGGAAGAACAGAGATGGATGAGAAGAAACAGAGAGGACAGCAAAAGGGATAAAAGGTTAACATGTTAAGATAGATTATTCATTTATTATTAACACGTACAATGGCGTATTACTTAAATTATTAGGCTACTGTTATTATTTATACTGTAGGCTATAACTAGTTATAAATGAATTATTACGCTATCTCCAGATATTGTGTCCTAACTCCGATCACTATCCAAGTTAAATCAATTTAAATTTATAACACTTATAATTACCTATTATTCAAATTATTACACTTATTTCTTATGCTGTATAACTAGTAATAAATGAATTTAAATGAAAATTAAATGAAAGTTAAATCGATTTAAACGTTAGGGTGATGTAATTGGCACTATGACCTGTTAGGCTGTATATGTTTCAGGACGCAGAGGTCACTAATGTAACTCGCAAGGAATGCATTTGTTTTGTTTCGGTGAGCCCAAAGCAATCTATCATTCTATCAATGTAACACAAACAATCATTCTATCAATCTAAAGCAATCTATCATTCTGTCAATCTAAAGCAATGTATCATTCCCTCCAACAGAAGAGATAGTTAGCCCCTACCTCTGGGCCTAGTTCCTTAATCTAGCTCTGGCTTTAGTCACTCGCCCCTACCTCTTTGTCTAGCTCCTTAATCTACCTCTCCGCCTAGTTCCTTAATCTAGTTCTGGCTTTAGTCACCAGCCTCTACCTCTTCGCCTAGTTCCTTAATCTACCTCTTCTGCTAGTTCCTTAATCTACCTCTTCGCCTAGTTCCTTAATCTACCTCTCGGTCTGTCATGGCCAGCGCTGCCCTACAAAGGCAAAGTGCAGTAACTACGTGAACACACTCACGCCTTAGTCACACTCACGCCTTGGTCACGCTCACGCCTTAGTCGCACTCATGCCTTAGTCACACTCACGCCTTAGTCGCACTCACCTCCACCTCCTCGGCCCAGACAGACACCAGCAGCAGGGCCAGCACACACACAGCGAACCTGAACACAGCCATGACAGACACACACCTGCAGAAAACAACACACACTTACATATGTAACACACACACAACACACACTTACATATTTAACACATTTCATATTTAACACACTTCATATTTAACACACATATTTAACATGCTTCATATTTAACATGCTTCACTGCACACTGCTTAGCACTCTTAAGTAAAGCATTGCTGAGATACTTTTTGACTGAACATCAAGAATTTGATTTCGTATTTAGATACTAGCAGGCCTGAATGATCTCAGGCAGGGGTGTTGCTAGAAATTGTGGGCCGCTGACATTTGGGCCCCCACCCCAACCATATCATAGTCGTCTGTGGGCCCCCACCCCAACCATATCATAGTCGTCTGTGGGCCCCCACCCCAACCATATCATAGTCGTCTGTGGGCCTTGTGATGCACTGGGCCCCCACCCCAACCATATCATAGTCGTCTGTGGGCCTTGTGATGCACTGGGCCCCCTGTATCATCATGACCTCCCTCCCTTAGCAACGCCCCTGATCCCAGGCATGGTGCCTGAAATCAGGCGTGGAACATTAGGTTACATTTACTGTAACACGTAGGTAGTAGGTAGTCATAATAACGATGATAGAATTATTTCTTGCTTTCTGCCCTGTATTAAGCGTTTGCTTTGACTAAGAATCTGAGGTGTCTGCTGGCTGCGGTGAGGAAATAGTAACGTGTAGCCTACCGTGATGCCTCACTAGTGAATGAGTGAAGTGTGTGAACTCAGGTGGGCTTTTATAGGTGTGTCACACACCCCAGCCTTGAGGAAACGACCACGTGTGATCAGAGAGTTGACACGGGGGCACACACACACACACACACATACACACACACACGCATACACACACAAACACACACACACCCACACAGCTGCCCTTGGAAATGTGTATGTACACATGTGTTTCCTACCACACAGCAGTCTGTTATCATGTTTAAATACTTTGGCATCTGCATACACACATGTTGATGCATCCTCCTCCTGTAGCCAGTAATTGTTGACAAGGTCTCTGGACATGATATGGAAATATGGAACAATATTATAAACCGTTTGGCGTTTAGGAGTCCATTCTGTAATGTGTTGAATATATTTCATTTTTATAGTCATGGGTAGGTAGCTCTGGAGTGACAGCTGTCCTTGGAAGGTGTGTGTATACACCATGAGAGGTCCCCATGTGTTTCCTTCTATGCTGCAGTGTGTTATCATGTTTACATATACATGCAGCCTTTGCGCCTGTACACACACCAGGGATGGAAATTTCCACAGCCACCAAAGTGCTGGTAAAATGACATGTGAAAGTGGCTGGAAGGTTTCAGACATAAAATAACGGTTTACTGTTGAGTGGGTGATGATTTTTTTACATTACATTGCATTACACTTAGCAGACACTTTTATCCAAAGTGACTTACAAAAGGAGGACATAATAAGCTAAGAGATGTGCATAGAACATCGAAGGCACCTATATACTGTAAAGAGATGGTTAGTAGAGATTAGTTTTGTTAGGACGGGAAGCAGTTTTGGAAAAGAAGGGTTTTCACAAGCTTTTGAAGGTCGAGAGGGATATTGCTGCTCTTGTAGCGACTGGTAGGTTGTTCCACCATTGAGGGACAACGACAGAGAAAAGCTTGGAGTGACCTTGCTTTGTCTTAGGAGAGGGTATGGCCAGACGGTTCGTATTACAGGATCACAGCACTCTGGACGGGATGTAAGCCTTTAGTATGTTGTTTTTTACCATTGATTTGTCAGTGTAGTGGTGGGTAAAGGTCCACATTTCACAAAGTTAATTTCCAGCCCTGGCACCCACATGTTAATGTGACCTCCTCCTGTAGCCAGTAATTGTTGTAAAGATCTCTCTCATGGTATGGAAATAATCCCAAGTGTGGAACAATATTATAAACTGTTTTAAGTTTAGGAGTCCATTCTGTAATGTGTTAAATATTTAATTCTTATAGTCATGGGTAGGTAGCTCAGGGGGGTATTCCAAAAAGCATATGTACCATTTTATTAGTATTTAAAGTATTATACATCTTGCTTCATTAAGTAGTGATGTTTTGTCAGCCTAAATTAAATGTAGTACCTTTAATGAAATATTGGACACTGGAGCTGCTTTGAGAGCCTTCTATATCAGCTTAAGCAATGGCTGACACGGACCCACTTCCATCCACACAGCGGTGTCACCCACTTCCACCCACACAGTACTCTTGAGAACTTTCCAAATGGAAACATTCTAGAAGATAACAGCAAGGCGGCAAGGGCCCCGAGTCAGAGAAGCTGCTGAACAGATTCCAGATAACATAGCTTGCAACAGATGAGGCAGATTCAGGGTTTTCCTCGAGCCTTACTTTCTGCATTTCATTATTTGCGCTCTTATTTTGAAGGAAGTTAACAGCAGAGTTTCCAAAAAGTACAGTAGCTTACTGCAGCAGTGTATTACTGAGCAAAAAATGATACTGCCTATTGTTACCAACACACACCACGCAAATTACATGATATGTAAAATTACTCAAAACTCAAGACTCAAGGGTGTTTAATTGTCAGTATACCATATTATAAGTTATACAGTGTACTGCAACACACACCACGCAAATTACATGATATGTAAAATTACTGAAAACTCAAGCCTCAAGGGTGTTTAATTGTCAGTATACAATATTATAAGTTATGCAGTGCACTGAAATTGCGTTTCCCTGGTGCCCGTCCTTGGTGCTGTAAACAAATAGTACTATAAAATATAAAATCCCCATTTGTACAGAACAGTGTACAGTACAGTACAATACAATACACTGTACACAACACCGTACACAATGCTGTACACAACACTGTACAATACATTGAGACATAACACTTGGACAAGGGACACATGGATAGAGTGACACTGTGCAAAGAGAGGATGGTCACATGATTCCGAAGGAACATGCCTTTGGAGTCTCAGAAGTGTATTAGTTTAGTGTAGTTTAGATGGCTACAAAACTACACGACAAGTACGTTAACTCTGTATGCGCTTAACTGTATCAACCCCACAGTTATGTGTCTGGCGTGACTTCAAACGTGTGATACAGTGTTTTATCTATGTTTAAAACATATATAGATGTTTGACATATGTTATTTTCTTTTACATGTGTGTGTTATGTGTGATATTTCTTTGTTTTGTTTGGAATTTTTTCTTCCCAGAAGGGTTCCTCCCTGTTCAAACAAGTGTGCATATGTAACAGGCTTTTTCTACGTTGTGTCAAAGGAATAGGAGGAGAGAATTCCTAGTTGACGGTTTAATTCTGACAATGACACCTGTATCCACTTGGGTGTCCTGGGTCCAAACATGATCCTGTATCATTCCTAACCTAGGAAAGTTTACTGTAGTCTTAATGATCCTGTATCATTCCTAACCTAGGAAAGTTTACTGTAGTCTTAATGATCCTGTATCATTCCTAACCTAGGAAAGTTTACTGTAGTCTTAAAGGGACAGAAGACCATTTCCCCACACCTAAATACAACAGCAAGTGGAACTATTCTCAGTCCTGTTACACATCGAAAACAAGCAACTGACAGCATATTTGTAGGTGAATGGCATAGCTTTATTTAGAGAACACTGACACATCGAAGATTGGATTGGAAAACGTCCAATCCAGGGCGTCTTCATGTCCGACCATCCAGGAGCATCTGTGTGCTGTCCTTTCATTTCTAATGAAGAGCAAAATGAATAATGTCACTTAAAATCAACCAATCAAACAAGCAATAGCCAGAGTTAGAAAACAAATAGAAAACAAATGAGGAGTTTACATTTTTAAGTTACTCCCCCTATCAGTAGCTGCACTGAAACCCCACCTTTGTCAAAAGGAATCCTGTGAATAAACAGGCATAGTCTTGAGCTAGAAGCATTTTAAAGTAGCATTGACTTACAGTAAACAATCAAATGAAAAATCAAACATATAAGTTACATGTTCTCAGTTTCTGCATTTTGTGACCATGCCAATTTTTTCCGTGGACTTCTCATGTTATGTAGTCATAACTAGTCACCCAAAGTCTTTACATAAAAAAATAAAAACTAAGGGACAGAAAGTTCTACTCACAGCACTTGTAGAACCTATTATTATTATTATTATTATTATTATTATTATTATTATTATTATTATTATTATTATTATTATTATTATTAGTGTAGGCAGCTACTCACAGCACTTGTAGAGCCTGTTGAGCCTGTTGATGTCGTTCTGACTCATCTCAGTGGCCTTGCCGATCTCCACGTTGTTGTTGGGGATGGGCACCATGGTGGGCCTGTTGTTCTTGGAGAAGGCGTACCTGCAGTAGTGATAGGGACATGTGATTGGTTAGGCAAGATTCTGCCTGAGACAACCATGTCAATGGAACCTAAGCCAGACCCACTGTACAACATGAAATGAAGTACGAGGGGCTGGTTTACCAGGCTACTTCTTACTTGGAGTACTGCATAACAGAGTTGTAATCGTAGGGAGTGTTCTGGTTCAGGGTGTTGATCTTGTTAAAGTTGTGCTTCTTATCTGTAGACAACAAAATGTTTTTTAGTTTAAAATGGTTTCTCATGGCTTCAGCTGAACTCAACACAAATTTTTGCTTTTAGGTTCTGTCACTGATTATAACTACTCAACCTTTCATCGTCCATGGAATTACATACAGTGTTGTCACGTGTCATGACGTGTGTGTGTGCGTGTGTGTGTGTGTGTGAAGTGTCCCTGCACATCTATCTCCTTGTGTGTTCCCTATTCCACTGTGTTCCCGTCTTACACTGAGACACTAAAAATCATTGAATCCTTGAATATATGTGTATATGTGTATATGTTTATATGTGTATATATGTATATGTGTAAATGTGTGTATGTGTGTATGTGTGTATGTGTATATGTGTGCATGTGTGCATGTGTATATGTGTGTATGTGTATATGTGTATATGTGTATATGTGTGTGTGTGTATGTGTATATGTGTGTATGTGTATATGTGTATATGTGTGTATGTGTGTATGTGTATGTGTGTATGTGTAAAAGTTATATATGTTTATGATGTGTGTATGCAGCTGGTCACCTTAATTTCCTTCGGGATAAATAAAGTATCTGTACTATAAAGTATCTCTGCTCTGATGTTAGTGGGCATGAAGTTCAGTCAGAAACACGTTAGAGATGGGTGACAGCGGCAGAAGAATTAGTGGAAATCAGGAGAAGCGTTTGATGATCGTCTGTCGTACCCTGGATGACGTTGTCCCACATGACGCGAATGTGGTTGTCGCGGTCGCTGCGGGTCTGCTCGTGGTTGAAACCCAGAGCGTGCAGGAGCTCGTGTTGGACGGTCTTGTGGTACAGACAGCCACGACGACTCAGGGACACCACCTGCTGACCACCACGACGCCCAACGTAGGAGTAACACCTGCACACACACACACACACACGCAGATTAGAGACACCATCTGCTGCCACCCCCCACGCTCACCAGAGAAGTAACACCTGCAGCGCAGAGAGGGGCACAGGTGAGATGCTAAGATCAAAGATGGTATACCAAGCTTGATATAGACTTTTAGTTGACTAAAACTTGAGTAACTATATAAAATAAAATGCTATGTGCATGAGTAAAAGTTAGATGAAATTAAATTGGTGACGAAAATAACACTAGTGGCAGGAATGGTAAATGTGTGTATGAGTGTGTGTATAAGTCCATAACTGCTCTTGGAGTAGATGCAGGAATGGTAAATGTGTATATGAGTGTGTGTGTGTGTAAGTGCTATACCCGCTCTCTTGGAGTAGATGCTGAGGTGTGTATGAGTGTGTGTGTGAGTCCTGACCTGCTCTTGGAGTAAATGCCGAGGTGTGTATGAGTGTGTGTGTGAGTCCCGACCCGCTCTTAGAGTAGATGCTGAGGTGTGTATGAGTGTGTGTGTGAGTCCCGACCTACTCTTGGAGTAGATGCCAAGGTGTGTGTGAGTCGCGACCCGCTCTTGGAGTAAATGCCGAGGTGTGTATGAGTGTGTGTGTGAGTGTGTGTGTCCCGACCCGCTCTTAGAGTAGATGCCGAGGTAGTCCTTCTGGTTGGTGCGGGGCTTGAAGCGGATGCAGGACATGGAAGAGAAGGAGCTGAGGCCACGCTCAATGATGGCCTTCTCACGAGATGCTGGGGGTCAAAGGTAAACAGAGCACAGGTCAAAGGTCACCAAGCACAATTTCTATTATTACTTTGCGTAAGGAAGCCTATTATCGGCATATTGACAATTATAGGCCATTTAGTTGCTGTTCCACTTAAAATGAGGCTTCACCCTGTGAAAAAGAAGTCATCCCGTGAAAATTGACACAATCGCCTTCCGTAAATCGTCGATTCGAGTAAGCGTTTATTTTTAAACTAATTTCCAATGAAAATGTCTTCCACCCAGCCGATAATGGGCTTGCTTACGATACGTTTTATTCTTATTATAAAATATTCTTCTTCTTTGTTTTAATACTATTGTTAATATTATTACCTTTATTGTTTGCCACTTAAGATAACACTTAATGATGGTTGATGTGGTTGATGTGTATTAATCAGCTTAAGTAGCCAGTTAATTTGTCATCATAACAGGTCAGGCTCCAGTCTAGCTGGTTGGTCATAGTCAAAGGAACTGCAGGTGTAGAGGTCAAGAGGTCACTCACAGAAGTCATTGCTGATGAAGACGGGCACGTAGACCTTCCCGTCGCTGGACTTGGGCCACAGGCAGCCACGAGATGTACAGGGGTCAGCGTTCCTCTCGCTCTCGCTGTCCACAGCGATGTCATCCAGCAGGTAGGGTTCGTCCGCCTCAAGGGCTGTGTGTGTGTGTGTGTGTGTGTGTGTGTGTGTGTGTGTGTGTGTTGGGGGGTGGGGGGTCAAGGGGAAGAGGACAATGAACATAAGAAGCAAGGGTGCTGGGAGGTTCCATGTAGGTGGTTTAGCGACTCACCCAGCTAAGTTAACTCAGAGTAAGTGGTAACTCTCCTAATATAGGGGTCTAATGGGTTCATTCTTCTAGCAATACTAAGTCAAAGGGCTCTTCTACTACTAGATTTACCGCTTGCATGTGCTGTAAGGTGTCAGATGTTTGAAAAAGATATTCAAAGTGCACAGATTGTAAATATAAATGATGTAGTGTGATTTTGGAATGTTAGGAGTTGTATTTGGAGCACAAACTATGTTATGAAGTAAATGCACTTTATTAATAGGTGGATAAACTCTATCTGTGAATGTGGAGGTGGGTTAACTACAGGTTTAATAGACAGTGGTGAGACCAGTGACTGTATAATAATGTATACAGTGGTCCCTCGCTATAACGCGGTTCACCTTTCGCGGCCTCACAGTTTTGCAGATTTTTTTTAGTGCAATTTTGCATGTTTTTTTTCCCCTGCGCATTGTGTTCTGCTCCCTGATTGGCTAAGGGACTGTAGAACATTGTCAATCAATCTCCTCCGTGCCGTGTCTCCTGTACAGTACAGAATGCATACAGCTTGTAAAATGTACAGAAATCTTCGATTGCTAGTGCTGTATGTTTGCAAGTTTGAACTTTGAGAGTAGAAGAGAGAGAAATGTGAGAAAATGTTAATGCCTGTCTGAGAAAAAAGTGTATAGTGAGGGGTTTTACAGCCTTTACATACATCTATAATAAATGTAAAAAATAAAGCTGACTACTTGCGGATTTTGCCTATTGCGGGTTATTTTTAGAATATAACTCCCGCGAATAACGGTGGACCACTGTGTAATAATACATAATATATTTGACTTACTTAGGCCAGTGTATAATAATATATAATATAATTGTGTATATGTGTATAATAATGTATACAATAATATATAATATAATATAATATATTTGACTTACTTAGGCCAGTGTATAATAATATATAATATAATTGTGTATATGTGTATAATAATGTATACAATAATATATAATATAATATAATATAATATAATATAATATAATATAATATAATATAATATAATATAATATAATTGACTTACTTAGGCCAGTGTTGGCCCTGTGGAGCAGCTCAGAGATAGGGAGTTCCTCCAGGTTCTCCTCTACACAAATAATAATAATAATAATAACAATAATAGTAATAACAACAATAATAATGCATGTTATTTATAAGCGGCTTCTAGAACAGCCAAGGGCACTTCACAAAGATAATAAAAAAACAATAAAACACAGAACAGTGTAGTCACGGTGAGTAAACTATCTGGAACAGGGGAGTTTCGGGTCTGGATTTGAACAGACACAACGGACCAGGCATTAGATGCTTGCCCAGTAGCATGTGCTTCAGCGCTGCTGTTACTCTACCAGCGCACTGTGAAGGCTGCTGATTTGGACTGCACCAGGACACTGTGAAAGCTGCTGATTTGGACTACACCAGGACACTGTGAAGGCTGCTGATTTTGACTGGACCAGGGCACTGTGAAAGCTGCTGATTTGGACTACACCAGGACACTGTGAAGGCTGCTGATTTGGACTGCACCAGGACACTGTGAAAGCTGCTGATTTGGACTACACCAGGACACTGTGAAGGCTGCTGATTTTGACTGGACCAGGGCACTGTGAAAGCTGCTGATTTGGACTACACCAGGACACTGTGAAGGCTGCTGATTTTGACTGGACCAGGGCACTGTGAAAGCTGCTGATTTGGACTGTAACTATGTGAACTATGTGAACACACAAACTGAGAAAAATACCTGTAATGTTGTCATACTGCCCAATCCAACATACTGATAGAGGTGATGCTTTTATGTGCTTTCTTAATAGCAAGAAGCTGGAGATTTAGTCACAAGACAAATGAGGTGTTATAAAGTCAGTTCCCAGTCTAAACTCAGTTTAACAAAATATGTAGTTACTGCCTTTTGGCTTTGTAGGGCAGAGTAGATGATTGTAACCTGCTGAGCATGTCAGACTAGTTTTTTAACAGTTAACAGTTAGTTATTAGTTCTTTTTGTGTGTTTTTTATGTGTAAACTTGTCAATAGAGTTAACATTTTATTAGTGATAGGAACAGATAACATTTTATCATTTAATCAACAGTTTAAATCAGTCAGTAAATAATCAGTCAGTAAATAAATCAGTATAAAAAAGATGACTTACCAGTCTGAGGATGGCATTATTGGGCAGAGAAGTAAAGACATCAGTCAATGCCATAAGATATTACAGGTTAGAGTAAAATAACTTTAATATATAAAAACACCTTAGTCACACTCACCTCCACCTCCTCGGCCCAGACAGACACCAGCAGCAGGGCCAACACACACACAGCGAACCTGAACACAGCCATGACAGACACACACCTGCAGGGAAACAACACACATTTACATATTTAACACATTTAAACAACACACACTTACATATTCACACACTTAAACAACACACACTTACATATTTAACACACCCACACAACATACTTAACACACACTTCACCACACATTACACACCACACACTGCTTAACACTCTGCTAAAGCATTACTGAAACGCTTAAGGGATAACGTCCGACGAGGTGACCAGTTCAGTGTAAATAATGGCAAGATGGACGCGAAGAAATCTGCGACGCAAAGCGGAGTTCTTCACCTCCACCCCGCCATTATTTCCACAAAACTGGTCACCTCCAAGGCTGTTATCCCTTTTATATCCGGTTTATACGTATATATGATCTAATTTTATATGAATGACCTACCAAAATAAATGGTTGATTTGCTACTTTATAGCCCCGTTAGGAAAAATTTGAGCGTGGAGTAGTCATATACCATAACCGTTCGTTTGGCTACGAGAGTTGTCATGGTTGCCAATCATAAGCTCATTAATATGGAACGGTGATTCAAAATTTTGAGATCCACTTCAAAGGTAGCCAGTTATACAAAGTTAATTCCCACCTCATCAGCCAATCAGAAAAGAGAATTCTATTGTCAAGGGAGATAATCTGCCTTAACATTAAGATATTTGATAGTAAGGTATTAGGAACTGGATTTTATTAAGAATCTGAAGTGGATTCGTTGATTGTCTTAAAAAAAAAGTTAAAATGTTAAATAGTAGTGCAGTAAAAGAAGACCTTGCATAATGATTTGACTGTAAATGAAAGCGCTATCTTTAAAATAAAATAATAAATAAAGAATCTGAGGTGTCTGCTGGCTGCGGTGAGGAAATAGTAACGTGTAGCTTACCGTGGTGCCTCACTAGTGGATGAGTGAAGTGTGTGAACTCAGGTGGGCTTTTATAGGTGTGTCACACACCCCAGCCTTGAGGAAACGACCACGTGTGATCAGAGAGTTGACACGGGGGCACACACACACACACACACACACACACAGCTGTCCTTGGAAATGTGTGTATACACCCCATGTGTTTCCAACTATGCTGCAGTGTGTTATCACACACACACAGCTGTCCTAGGACATGTAAATACACCACGCCATATAAATACACCCATACTGTAGGTTTCCTACCAGGCAGCAGTCTGTTATCGTATTTGAATACACACGTAACCTTGTCACATGGCGTACACACGCCAACACAGTAGCTCTGCCACCTGGGCAATACCAGGGTGTCATCACAATCAGTACTCCATAATTGGGGGGTGCTACGTTTTACGAAGGTACCTTTTACATTCCACCTTAATTGCATTCATATGTTGGTACCCCCCAACAACCCTGCTATTTTGGCATGTACCCCCAGTACCCCCTGTAATTCGGACTATGGCTAACACATGCCAGTACAGTCTTAATTTCCACTACGGTCCACCTTGAACATTACTGTATAGGCCTAAAGCACTACGGTCCACCTTAAACATTACTGTATAGGCCTAAAGCACTACGGTCCACCTTAAACATTACTGTATAGGCCTAAAGCACTACGGTCCACATTAAACATTACTGTATAGGCCTAAAGCACTACGGTCCACATTAAACATTACTTTATAGGCCTAAAGCACTACGGTCCACCTTAAACATTACTGTATAGGCCTAAAGCACTACGGCCTACCTTAAACATTACTGTATAGGCCTAAAGCACTACGGTCCACCTTAAACATTACTGTATAGACCTAAGCACTACGGCCCACCTTACTGTATAGGCCTAAAGCACTACGGCCCACCTTACTGTATAGGCCTAAAGCACTACGGTCCACCTTAAACATTACTGTATAGGCCTAAAGCACTACGGTCCACCTTAAACATTACTGTATAGGCCTAAAGCAAGTACGCACATCCGCCTCAAGTAGTCTGGGTGCTGCACCAAAAAGCAAAGTCCAAGAACAGAAACAAGGTCTGTGACACCAGTGTGCTCCAACAAAAAAAAAAGATTTTAATCATGACGTTCCGGGCATGTGCCCTGCATCAGATGTGACCCACCTTAACCATTCTACACTACAGCAGTTTTGAGTTTGAGAATGGACATTTTTAAAAATGGGTACAAGAGTTATGAAGTGTTGTTGTGTGGACAGGTGGAAACAGGTGAAAACAGGTGACACCTCCTCAGTTTTTGCTTGTGAAAGGTCCTGAACCCATTAAATACTGAATGCATTTACTGCACAGCTGTGGCGTAAGCAGTAGTCTGGAACCAGAATGAAGAGCGTTTTATTCGTTGGCACTTCAGAATTTAACGTGATCCTGCTTCTAGCGATATTCGAGACTTTGTGAGACTGAGGGTGCCGGTACAGACATCCAAATACTGCAAGCGTGGTCGAGAAAGTCTTTGTTTGCCTGGTAATGACTCATTTAAGCATGTACTGACTTATGAAGGTGATTCATTGACTCGAAAAAGTTGCATGGTATCTCTTTACGTAAAAGACAAAAGTGCAGGTGTTTTATTCACTGTGCACAAACACAGTGGAGGCAAAATCAAGTAAATAACTACTGAGACTGGAAGCATGAAGTTCTCTGAGAAATGTTACCCAGATCAAGTTTATTGCCGTCAGGATAAAGGCTTTACATCTGCATAGTTGCATACATGATTTATATACTGTTGAAATATTTCAGTAGGAACTGACAGTCAAAAGGTTAATTCAGACATACAACATTTAGAATAGAATAGAATACAATACAATACAATACAATACAATACAATTCATTCACTCAAGCTGAAGAGGCAGTGTTGTCTTGGGTTGCGATGTGGAGCAATGTTTTCATGTGGCCAGCAGCAACAGCCTTTTTATCCTGAAATAAACAACCAAAGAACACCATCTTATCTCAACACAACACCACATACCCATCTCATCTCCTGAAAGTAATACACAGCACATACCCAGGCGCGCTGCTAGAAATTGTTGGGCCCCCAGAAAGACATACTTTTACTGCATCCATAGAGGCGCACACACACACACACACACACACCGTACTGCATCCATAGAGGCACACATGCACACACAAGGATGCTACGTACTGCAGCCATAGAGACACACACACATATACACACATGCACACACACACGCACATACAAGGGTGCTACGTACTGCATCCATAGAGGCACACAAACACACACACACACACACACACACACATGCACACGCACACACACACACTACGTCCTGCATCCGTAGAGGCGGTTGACCCTCAGGATGTCCATGGTGCTCATCTGGGTGGCCCTGCCGATGACCACATCAGGGTCGGGAATGGGCACGATGGTGGGCAGCCCGTTACCGGAGTAGGCGTACCTGACAGTCAGAGGACACGTCAGTGCAGTAGGCGTACCTGACAGTCAGAGGACACGTCAGTGCAGTAGGCGTACCTGACAGTCAGAGGACATGTCAGTGCCGAAATACTGTGTGTTTAAAATGAGCTCAAAGTTTAGGCACAAAACAGTGTGGAAGTCGACTGTAAATAATCCATGTTTCAGTTGAATGGCAATATATTGTAAAGAGAGAGCGATAGAAAGAGCAGGAGAGTATGTCTACATTATGTTGCTATGTGTATATTGTTATTTTTTAATATTGCTATTGTTATGTTGATTTTGTCATGTTTACAAGATGTTTAGTGTGCACTGTAGGGTAGGGAGCACTGCAATTTCAAACTCTGTGTATGATGTGTACATGGCTTTTGGCAATAAAGCTGACTTAAGAGAGACATAGAGAGAGAGAGAGACACACATAGAAAGAGAGAGAGAGAGAGAGACAGAGGGAGAGAGACAGAGATAGAGGGAGAAAGCGAGACAGAGAGACAGAGAGAGAGAGACAGTGAGACAGAGAGGTAGAGATACAGAGAGAGAGAGACATAGAGAGAGAAACATAGAGAGAGAGAGACATAGAGAGAGAGAGAGAAACATAGAGAGCGAGAGAGCTTGATCACAGATGCCCATGGTTCTGTACTGACCTTGAGAAATGTGTCACTGATGTGTAGTCATAGGCGGTGCCCAGGTTGTTGGTCTTCTTCTTCTGGAATTGGTGCTCCTGTCCTAAAGGCAAAACAATGATAATAATATTTTTTTACGCTACTCAAGTTTCAAGCACACATATCAATATACTGGCAGAAAATACAAGTAATACCACTACTAGCAGTTACAATAATATGAACAATAATGTAGTGATGTTCTGACTGAATAGCCTAACACAACAAGTGTGCTACATTCAGAGTGTGAATTACCCCTTGTGGTAATTGGGGTGTATTACCTTTTATGGGGGGTACTACCGTTTATGTTTGTATTAAGTACATTAATACTGTATGTTGGTACCCCCTAGCCTTGTTATTTTGGTGTCTTTAGGGGTCTTGATCGGGTGGTACAATCCCCCCCAGTACACCCTGTAATTCCAACTATGGCTACATCCTGTGAGGGGACAGAGAGCGGTCTGGATCACCCCCCAATGTTCTGGAAGAGGATGTTCACCTCCCATGATGTTCTGGAAGAGGATGCTCAACCCCCCCCCAAGCTCTGGAAGAGGATGCTCACCTCCCACGATGTTCTGGAAGATGATGCGTACGTGCGAGTCGCGGTCGCTGCGCGTGTGCTCGTGGTCGAAGCCCAACACCTGCAGGGCCTGATGTTGCGCCCCGGCCCTGAGCACGCAGTCCTGGGGGTTCAGCGTGACGCTCCGCCTCCTCCCCGTGTACCCCACCTGAGCCCAGCACCTGTGGCCAGCCCATGGCCCGAACACACAGTTCAAGGTCAAGCACAAGGTCAAAGTTCATCTTCAGTTTATCTGCTGTATACAGCAAATTTACCAATAGAAGCTGACCAAAGTGCACAAATAGACTAAAACTAAGTAAATAAATAAACACAATAATGTTAAAAATAAAATAAAAAAATAATCAAGGGTATTTAAAACAAATTACATTTTTAAATAAAAAATAAAAATACTAATCAGAGAAAGATAATAAAAAAGAAGAGGGAAAAATCATCACAATTATAGGCTAAAGAAAAGAGGTATGTTTTTAAATTACACTTAAAACTAACTGATGGTTGTACAACATTTTTACATATTGAGGAAGGTCATTCCAGAGCAGTGGCTCAACCACAGGGAAAGCTTGATCGCCTCTTTTCCTGAGTGACACGGGATTGGAGCAGGTTTTGGGAGGATGACCTAAGCATTCCCAGAGCTGAGGAAGGTCTTACTTAATCAGTGACTACTGAGGAGCTAATCCATTCAAGGCTTTAAAAATGAATAGCAGCATTTTAAAATCTATTTTGAATTTAACTGGCAGCCAGTGCAACTTCGTCAAAACAGGAGTGATGTGTTCTCTTTTTTTAGAAAAGGGAGTTATTTAGTTATCACTGTTATCTTCTAGAATGTTCCGTTTGGAATGTTCTCACCGACAGACCTGTGTGGGTGGAAGTGGGTTCTTGTCAGCTTGCAGGGTTCAAAATTCACTCATGTTCACACACGCCTGAGCACGTCCACGTACAGATACACTATAAAAAATAAAGGTGCTTAAATAGTTCTTGAAACCTCTGGATGGTTCCATGGACACTGAGTTGGACCATTACATTACGTGCACGGTTCTTCACACTAGAACGGTTCTTCACACTAGGACGGTTCTTCACACTAGAACGGTTCTTCACACTAGAACGGTTCTTCACACTAGGACGGTTCTTCACACTAGGACGGTTCTTCAGAGCCTCAGATCATAATGGGCTTCACCAAAACAGGAGTGATGTGCTCTCTCTTTTTTTTAGAAACACAACCATCAGTGACGACAGCAGCCAATCATATGGTTCTTTTTTTGAAGTGCATGCTGCTAGGAAGCTTACGCGCGTCCTGGCCGGATGAACACGAAGACGGTGCTGCTGTCTCTGGGGTAGGTCTGCAGCCTCCTGAAGCGCACACAGGTGGACTTGGCGAAGTCCTGCAGGGCTTTCTGAATGATGCCTATATGGCCGGGGGCTGTAGGTAAAAACATGAACGAGCACACATCTACCAAGCTCTCAAATATACACAAAAGAATCTGTGAACAGAGCACAGATTTTGTATGTTTTCGTCTGACAGTAAATAGACACTATATTGGAAATATAGTGAAACATTTTGATTATATGCATGTTGGGGTGGTGATTGCTTTTGTCTGCCTTAGATAGATTACCAGGATGTATAATCATTATAAGCATGATACGAAGTAGGGCACATGGACCTTACAGAACCATGCTATGAAGTAGGGCACATGGACCTTACAGCACCATGCTATGAAGTAGGGCACAGAACCTTACAGAACCATGCTATAAAGTAGGGCACAGAACCTTACAGAACCATGCTATGAAGTAGGGCACATGGACCAGGCCGTCGGGGGAGCGCGGCCATTTGCAGCCACTAGATGTGCAGGGGTCGGCGTTGCGGAAGCCAGCAAGGTCACCCTCCATAAGGTCACCCTCTGTGACCTCCACATCGTCAAGCACTTGGAGCCCTGGAGACATTATTAACCAAAAAGGTCTCAGCAAGAAGGCAGAGCTGAACAGGGACTGTGTTAGGGGCAGCTGTGGTCAAGGGGTTAGGGTGTTGGTCTTGGGATCAGAGAGTCGCAGGTTCAAATCCCACCCTACCCATTGCTGAAATGCCCTTGAGCAAGGCATCTAACCCCACACTGCTCCAGGGACTGTAGCTGAAACCCTGTAAAGGACTGTAAGTCGCTGTGGAGAAGAGTGTCAGCTAAGTGTAATGTAGTTATGTTATGTAGTCTACTTCATCAGAGCTACTTGGCCTATATTATATAGTCTACTTGTTTAGAGCTACTTGGCCTATATTGTATAGTCTACTTGATCAGAGCTACTTGGCCTATATTATATAGTCTACTTCATCTTAGTTAGGGTCGCTAAACATCCTGTTTTCCCAGGACACATCCTGTCTTCACGTCCTGTCCTACCCGGCCCGGGTTTTTTTTTAAGTGATAAAAATGTCCCGATTTTCATTGTTTTTCATGTACATGCCATGCTACCCAAGACCAGAGTACAGTATTCAGTATTGCACCTACCGCTGATAGCCACTAGAGGGGGTGCCTGGCCGAGTGTTCTGCTTTTTGGTAATCAAAATATGGTCATCCTAGAGTTACTTGGCCAATATATATGGTCAAAATAGTGACCATTGCCATCACGTACTTACATACAGCATTGTCTTTATTAGGCTTTATTATATAGCTGTAAATGACT
Source organism: Coilia nasus (assembly GCA_027475355.1). Taxonomy (NCBI): domain Eukaryota; kingdom Metazoa; phylum Chordata; class Actinopteri; order Clupeiformes; family Engraulidae; genus Coilia; species Coilia nasus. Next base: position 21,159,505 of record CM050207.1, read on the forward strand.
TAATTCTGCCATGGCCACCATTGAGAGCTTGCTTTGTTTGCAGTAATACTTCCCCACCTGCGTCCTTGTTGACCCAAGGTGGTGTTTCAGTTAAAATGGACGCTGTGTAATTTCCATGCTTGGAAATATGGCCTAAAACATAATATATTCACAAAAGATTTACGTATTTACAGTAACATAAACATTATAATACGAAGCAAATGTTAGGTTTCTGCTTTTCCTTCATACCCTTCCCAAAACTGATTTTTGAAAACACTTTATGCTGTAATAATAATATAATAATATAATAAGAATGACTTATGACATTATAAGTTTATGGAAAGAGCCTACCAACTGGGCCATTGTCCTTCATACCCACAGGTTTCAACTGAAATAAGAAAAGTAAAAAAAAGAGAAAAATTAGCCATTTAGGATATCATGTTACATGCAGATAGACTGTATAATAATGCAGGAACTGTAAAATAAAGTGTTGTTGTCGCTGGTTATGAAGGTGGATCCGCAATAACACAATGCTCTTTGCTGAAACCTGTGCAAATGCATGCCACTGCTGTTGCCTGACCCGATCTACTGTAACTTGGTCTCAGCACCAGCACCAGAAGGGGCATAGGCCTGGTGCAAAAGAGGTACTTAAGAGCCAGGACTGGACCCCTTCTACGGGTCACTAACCTTTCCGCTGCTCTACAGAAACACAAGGGTACATTATGATCTTCCCCCTGCTCTAGATCAGCGTTTCTCAAAGCCTTTCAGACTCAGGACCACTCCCCCCATCTGAAATACAGAACTACCATGATATGACTTTTACCTGCTCCAGAGAAACACACTAGGGTACATTATGACTTTCACCTGCTTTAGAGAACCACACTAGGGTACATTATGACTTTCATCTGCTCTAAAGAAACACACTAGGGTACATTATGACTTTCACCTGCTCTAGAGAAACACACTAGGGTACATTATGACTTTATCCCTGGTCCAGAGAACCCCCATGATAGACCAGGCCCCTTACCTCTGCTCTAGAGAAATGCACTAGGGTACATTATGACTTTCACCTGCTCTAGATAACCACACTAGGGTACATTATGACTTTCACCTGCTCTAGAGAAACACACTAGGGTACGTTATAACATTTCCTCTGCTCTAGATAACCACACTAGGATACGTTATGACTTTGCTCTAGTGAACCCCCATGATAGATTAGACCCTTACCCCTGCTCTAAAACCCCATGATAGATTAGGGCCCTTACCCCTGCTGTAAAACCCCATGATAGATTAGGCCCTTACCCCTGCTCTAAAACCCCATGATAGATTAGGGCCCTTACCCCTGCTCCAAAACCCCATGATAGATTAGGCCCTTACCTCTGCTCTAAAACCCCATGATAGATTAGGCCCTTACCCCTGCTGTAAAACCCCATGATAGATTAGGCCCTTACCTCTTGACTCTGGACCGGTAGAAGGATGCCCAGCAGACAGAGGAGCAGAAGGGCTGTGGAGGTAGCCATGGCGACTGGACCCTGATGAACTGGACACGCATCAACAGGAAGAGCTTAGTTTTATACGAGTGAAGAGTGGAGGAGAGATCTAACCACACAGTTGCACAAGGACATTGTGTGGCAAACCCATGCAGTCATTGGGCAAACTACACCAGTTGAAAATGACCACACCAGGTTGGAAATGTCCACACCAGGTTGGAAATGACCACACCAGGTTGTAAATGTCCAGTGTAAATAAAAAGCCTGAGTAAAATAATTAAAAACCTGAGTAAAAGAAATGAAAGCCTAAGTAAGAGAAATTAAAATATGTAGAACAGATTTAAACACAGTTATGCAAGAGGATGCTGTCAGCACACAAAGTTACTTGACAATCAAGGCGATTGCTTTATTACACAAATGAGTTTTATTTTCTTGCATCATGTTTCCTTTCTTTCACATTACATTTAGCTGATGATCTTATCCAGAACGACTTACAGTTATTTTAGGTACAGGGTACAGTTCCTGGAGCAGTGTGGGGTTAGATGCCTTGCAGTTATTTTAGGTACAGGGTACAGTTCCTGGAGCAGTGTGGGGTTAGATGCCTTGCAGTTATTTTAGGTACAGTACAGGGTACAGTCCCTGGAGCAGTGTGGGGTTAGAGAACTTGCTGAAGGGCACTTCAGCCATAGATGAGGGTGCAGGAGAGCACAGGTTATTTAGTCTCCCACCCACATTCTTCCTACTAGTACGGGATTCAAACCTGTGACCCTCCGATCCAAGACCAACTGTAAACGTTAGGCCACAGCTACCAAAACACACACACACACACACACACACACACACACACACACACACACACACACACACACACACACACACACACACACACACACACACACACACACACACACACACACACACACACACACACACACACACACACACACACACACACACACACACACACATATCAGGCCAACTGTAACCATTAGGCCACAGTGAAGAAGCGAGTTGGCACACAGTTGCACAAGAACGTGGTGTGGCAAACCCACTGGGTAAAAAACAACCGTTTGATGAGGCAAAGCCTGAGTAAAATAAGGAAATCCAAATCCTAGCAGAGAAGCTGCAGTGAGTTGCAGTGCAAGAACAAAGTAACATTTTAATTAACTTATTTTTTTATAATGAAATGAATTGATTTAGCTATAAGAAATACTGGGTAAGCATTACGTACACCAGTAATGTAAAAAGAGAACAGCTAGCACGGACAAGTCCAGGGCAAGTGTTTGTGCAGTGGTGATAAATAATTAATTTATTTTATTACATTGAAATTAATTGATGTAATGTATACATTATTTATTTTACTTAGCTGACGCTCTTATCCACAGCGACTTACAGTTATTTACAGGGTTTCAGTTACAGTCCCTGGAGTAGTGTGGGGATAATGCCTTGCTCAAGGGCATTTCAGCCATAGATAGGGTGGGATTTGAACTTACAACTCTCTGATCAGAAAACCAGCTCCCTAACCACTAGACCACAGCTGCCCCACACAGCCAATGTTCCTCCTCGTAGCCATAATAACGCCTGACTAAGTGTTATGAATAAGCATTACACCAATAATGAGAGTAATGAAAAGCCAGCGGACGAATGTAGCTCATTGGAGCAGTTATTGGTGATTTAGCTTCCCAGCTTGGGTTCAATAAAGTTCTGTCTGTCTGTCTGTCTGTCTGTGGGTCTGTCTGTGTGTCGGTCTGTCTGTCTCTGTCGGTCTGTCTGTGTGCTGTCTGTCCTCATGTCATATATCTATCTATTGGCTTTTGTAGGGAGGTGGAGCCCTGCTTTAGTTATACTGTAGCAGAGGGAGCTCAGCTCCACACGCCTGGCCGCATTGTCAGGGTAAGGAGACAGAGCTGAGCTCCGGAGTGCTACGGCCCAATTTAATCTCTGCTCAGACACACTACCAGCAAGCATGGATATGTGTGCCCAAACACAGAAATAAACACAAAGAAACAGTGTTTAGGGGAAATATCTCAGAATTAAGTTTATTCCTTAATACTGATTTGTCATGTATACTTTACTTTTTTAGTGGTTTATTGAAGCAGCGGAGCTCCCCCTAGTGTCTCCAAGTGAATGCACACTCTCCTAAAATGGAGTGTTTTCCCTGCCTCTCACCCTGTGTGTGTGTTTTCAACTCAAATGATCAGAGTAGCCGGCGAATACGAAAGTAGTCATGTCCACCGAGGTAAGGAAAGTCAGGATTTCCTAAGAATTAAACGTCATTCTGCTTCTCGTGATATTCGAGACTTTGTGTGTCCGAGGGTGCCGAGATGGACACCCAGATATTGCAAGTGTGGTATTCTGTTCACAGACAGTGGGTAATGGTAATAACTCATTGAAGCATCTACCAACTTGCGGGCATGATTAACTAACTTACGGGCATGATTAACTAACTTACGGGCATGATTAATTAACTTGACAAAGTTGCAAAGTGATGCTTTAAATAAACAATCTGCACACTGCATGTCTGTCATGGCCTGAGGTTTTATTGTCATGTGAGGCACTGAATGGAAGTCCAGAATCATCACATGCATCTACAGCAGGTGTGTCATTTCCATAGAATCTTCAGGTAGGGGGTGTGTCCATAGGATCCTCAGGTAGGGGGTGTGCTGTTTCCATAGGATCCTCAGGTAGGGGGTGTGCTGTTTCCATAGGATCCTCAGGTAGGGGGTGTGACGTTTCCATAGGATCCTCAGGTAGGGGGTGTGTCCATAGGATCCTCAGGTAGGGGGTGTGCTGTCTGAGTAGGATCCTCAGGTAGGCGCTGTGCCGTCTCCATAGGATCCTCAGGTAGGGGGTGTGTCCATAGGATCCTCAGGTAGGGGGTGTCTCCATAGGATCCTCAGGTAGGGGTGTGTCCATAGGATCCTCAGGTAGGGGGTGTGTCCATAGGATCCTCAGGTAGGGGGTGTGACGTTTCCATAGGATCCTCAGGTAGGGGGTGTGTCCATAGGATCCTCAGGTAGGGGGTGTGCCGTCTCCATAGGATCCTCAGGTAGGGGGTGTGTCCATAGGATCCTCAGGTAGGGGCTGTGCCGTCTCCATAGGATCCTCAGGTAGGGGGTGTGTCCATAGGATCCTCAGGTAGGGGGTGTGTCCATAGGATCCTCAGGTAGGGGGTGTGACGTTTCCATAGGACCCTCAAGTAAGCGGTGTGACTTTCCATAGGCTCCTTAGGTAGGGGGTGTGTTCATAGGATCCTCAGGTAGGGGGTGTGTCCATAGGATCCTCAGGTAGGGGGTGTGTCCATAGGATCCTCAGGTAGGGGTGTGCCGTCTCCATAGGCTTCTCAGGTAGGTAGGGAATGTGTCGTTTCCATAGGATCCTCAGGTATGGAATGTGTCGTTTCCATAGAATCCTCAGGTAGGGGGTGTGTCCATAGGATCCTCAGGTAGGGGGTGTGCTGTCTGAGTAGGATCCTCAGGTATGGAATGTGTTGTTTCCATTGAATCCTCAGGTAGGGGGTGTGCTGTCTCCATAGGATCCTCAGGTAGGGGTGTGACGTGTGAATAGATTTCTCAGCCAGGAGGTAGGCTGTCTCCATAGGTTTCTCAGGCAGAGGGGTCTGAATACATTTCTCAGGCAGGGGTGAGCTGTTTCCATAGGTTTCGCAGGCAGGGGTGAGCTGTCTGAATAGGTTTCTCAGCCAGTGTTGTCATTCCCGCTTTCTTTTGTCTGATGAAGAAGCATACAGGAACCAGTAAAGAAAAGAATGTGAGCACAAAGGGTTTATTCGCAGACGACAAGAACCACAGCGCACACGCACACACACACACGCGTCGTTATTACTCACGGCATTTGTAAAGTCTGTTGACTCTGATGATGTCATTCTCGCTCATCTGGGTGGCCTTGCCGAAGTCGACGTCAGTATCGGGGATAGGGATCATGGTGGGCTTCCTGTTCTTGGAGAAGGCAAACCTGAGATGGACAAGGACATGGACAGCTATTACTGTACATTATAATGAGAGCACTACAACATTACTATACATTATAATGACATTACTATACATTACAACATTACTATACATTATAATGACAGCATTGAAACATTACTATACATTATAATGACAACATTACTATACATTATAATGACATTACTATACATTATAATGACATTACTATACATTAAAAATAATAATAATAATAATAATACATTTTATTTGTTACACGGCGCCTTTCAAAGCACTCAAGGTCACCTTAAGAAAAAAAATAAAATAAAAAAAACAAATACATAAAGGAATCAACATTAAAAAAAAAAAAAAAAAAACAATATCAGGAGCATAAAAACAGCTCCTATGGCTTAGAGCTCATATGCTAATTTAAAAAGGTGCGTTTTCAGTGCACTTTTAAATTGTGATACAGAGTCCTGTGTGCGGATGAATGAGGGGAGTGAGTTCCATAATTTCGGAGCAGCATAAGAGAAGGCCCTTGCACCCATTGTGTTGAGTAGGATGTCTGGTTGGACCAGTAATCCTGCATTAGATGACCGCAGTGAACGTGAGGGTGAATAGATCTGCAACAGGTCCTTAATATATGATGGGGCAAGATTATGGATGGCTTTAAATGTAATTAATAGGATTTTAAAGGTAATCCGCTGGGGTATCGGAAGCCAATGTAGCTGGAGCAGCAGGGGTGTAACATGGTCAGATGACTTTGAGCAGGTTATAATGCGTGCCGCGGAGTTCTGGACAAGTTGAAGACGGTGAGAAAGTTTCTTGGGGATGCCTGACAGAATTGCATTGCAGTAGTCAATCCGAGATGTTACCAAGCTGTTGACAAGCACTTCAGCAGAGTGCTGGGTAAGTGCAGGGCGCAGTCTAGAGATGTTCCTTAGATGGAAAAATGCAGTTCGACAGACATTACTGATGTGATTTGAGAAGGAGAGGGTGCTGTCCAAGATAACTCCAAGGCTCTTTACATGTTTGGAGACTGGTATGACGTCATCACCTACAGACACTGAAGCAATGTCATTTTTTTGCTGAGTTGTTGTGGTCCCAATAAGGAGAACTTCTGTTTTATTGCTGTTCAATTTGAGATAGTTTTGTGTCATCCATGCCTGTATATCATGGAGACAGGCAGTAAGACCATTTGGTGGGAGACTGGCAGTGGGACTAGTGGATACATAAAGCTGGGTGTCATCAGCATATGAGTGAAACTGGATTCCATAGTGCCTGAAGATGTTACCAAGAGGAAGAAGGTAGACAATAAACAGAAGTGGCCCCAGTACTGATCCCTGTGGAACACCGCGATGGAGGGTAGAGTTTTCAGATCGCTGGTCCTGGATCTGAACAAAGTAGGTTCGTTCCGATAGGTAGCTCTCAAACCACTTATAGGCAGTGCCACAGACTCCTATGCTCATTAGCCGCTCTAACAAAAGTTGATGGGATATTGTGTCAAAAGCAGCACTAAGGTCCAAAAGGATGAGGATGGACAGTAGACCAGCATCAGCTGCACAAAGGAGATCATTTGTGATCTTAATGAGTGCTGTTTCAGTACTATGCTGAGGGCGAAAGCCAGATTGAAATTGCTCAAAAAGGTGATGATGTTGGAGGTATGCCTGGAGTTGGGATGCAACTACTTTCTCAAGTATTTTGGAGATGAAAGGTAGGTTGGATATGGGACGATAGTTGTTGAGGTCATTACAGTCCAGTCCGGGTTTTTTCAGTGTTGGTCTAATCATGGCAACTTTTAGTGATGATGGAACTGTGCCGGTTGTCAGAGAGGATTTTATAATGGAGGTTATCGGTGTTATTATAACTGGTAGGCATACTTTAACTAGTGAGGTGGGAATGGGATCCAAGAGACATGTGGAAGAGTTTGATTTCGTAATGAGCTCAGAAATGTACTCCTCAGTTGGAAAGCTGAAGCCATGCAAGGCACCAGATGAGGTCAGTGTTGTTGTAATTGCTGCCACCAGTTCAGGCTGCATGATATTTGCAGAGGCCAGCTGTTTGTGGATGTTGGCAATTTTAGAATCAAAAAAATTCAGGAAAGCAGAGCAATGGTCATTTGGGATGTCATTGTTGGGGGTGGTCACTGGTGATTTTAGTAACTGATGCATGGTGTTATCAGGTGGTTTAAGTAGCCCATTTACAATAGAAAACAGAGTCCATTACAACATTACTATACATTATAATGACATTACTATACATTACAACATTACTATACATTAAGAGCAACTGTGGTTAGGCCTACGGCCTGAACTGCCATTGAGCAAGGCACCTAACCCCACACACACACTCACTTATACACATATAAACACACACACACACACACATATACAGTACTGTGCAAAGTCTTAGGCAGGTGTGAAAAAATGCTTTCAACTAGGAATGCCTTGAAAAATGAAAGTGTTAATCATTTATGTTCATCAATTAACAAAATGCAGTGACTGCATTTTGACTGCACCTGCCTAAACTTTTGCACAGTACTGTATCTTTTTAGCCATCCACATGTTTACTGTTAAAACACCCACAAGGCTGAAAGGACTTGATTATAGTCAGGTGTATGATCAACTGCTATACATGCAGTGACTGAACAAAAGAGAAACCTAAATCAAATCAATATTTGGTGTGACCACCCTTTGCCTTTAAAAGAGCATCAATTCTTCTAGGTGTATTGCATAGAGTTTTTGAAGGAACTTGGCTGGCAGCTTGCGCCAAACAAGAAGTACTACCACAGATCTTCTGTGAATGTATGCTTCCTGACATATACAACCAATTTGGTGCAATTGGTTGATTATACACTTGGTTATAATCCTGCAAAATCCCTGACATTGTGTGTACCCCTGTGTGTGTACACTTTGTGTGCACCTGCCTAACACTGGTCAAAAAACAAAAACCATCTTATGCCTTAAGTCCTTTCAGCCTCATGGGTGTTTTAACATTAAGCATGTGGATGGCTAAAAAGATATAGTACTGTACAAAGATTTAGGCAGGTGCCTTCAAACCAGCATCAGTTCACACACACAGTTCACACAGGATTTGATTTAGGTTTCTCTTTTGTTCAGTCACTGCATTTTGTTAATTGATGAACATAAATGATTAAAACTTCCATTTTTGAAGGCATTCCTAGTTGACAGCATTTTTTCACACCTGCCTAAGACTTTTGCACAGTACTGTATATATGGCGCCGCTGCAGGTAGGCAGCCCACTGCTCAGGGTTAGTGTGTACTTCAGTGTAATTCACTAATGCAGGAATTGGGAAAACCAATTTCCCTCAAGGGATCAATGAAGTAAATTAACTTAAAATTATAATTACAACATTACTATACATTATAGTGGCGACAGTATAGTAAATACGTGACTGACTAGCTGACTGACTGACTTGAATGAATGACTGAATGAATGGAATATTCATCAGAAAGTTTCCTTGAATGAATTAAATTATGACTAAAAACACAACAGAAGAGTAAATAAGCAGGCTACTCACATGTACTGCATCACTGAGTTGTAGTCGTAGGGCCTGTTCTGGTTCAGGGTGTTTGTGTGTGTGTGTGTGTGTGTGTGTGTGTGTGTGTTTGTGCTACTCACATGTGGTACTGCATCACTGAGTTGTAGTCGTAGGGCGTGTTCTGGTTCAGGGTGTGTGTGTGTGTGTGTGTGTGTGTGTGTGTGTGTGTGTGTGTGTGTGCTACTCACATGTGGTACTGCATCACTGAGTTGTAGTCGTAGGGCGTGTTCTGGTTCAGGGTGTGTGTGTGTGTGTGTGTGTGTGTGTGTGTGTGTGTGTGTGTGTGTGTGTGTGTGTGTGTGTGTGTGTGTGTGTGCTACTCACATGTGGTACTGCATCACTGAGTTGTAGTCGTAGGGCGTGTTCTGGTTCAGGGTGTGTGTGTGTGTGTGTGTGTGTGTGTGTGTGTGTGTGTGTGTGTGTGTGTGTGTGTGTGTGTGCTACTCACATGTGGTACTGCATCACTGAGTTGTAGTCGTAGGGCCTGTTCTGGTTCAGGGTGTGTGTGTGTGTGTGTGTGTGTGTGTGTGTGTGTGTGTGTGTGTGTGTGTGTGTGTGCTACTCACATGTGGTACTGCATCACTGAGTTGTAGTCGTAGGGCGTGTTCTGGTTCAGGGTTTTCGCCTTGTGGAAGTTGTGCCACTTATCTGCATTAATACACACAAACATATGGTGCTCCCTGTTTAGTCCAATTGAGTGGTTAAAGGGGCTTTTGTAAGGAGGGGGAGCCCTCACAGTGGTCGATACCCCCCTGTATTGTATTACTATGAATACTGTAGCTGAGGGAGCTCAGCTCTGGTGGCTGTACTGCCGAGGTGAGGAGGCGGAGCTGAGCTGTAGAGGGCTCCAGCCCAATTTAAAGTCTTTATTCCAATTTAACACGCTATTCAGTGTACAAACAGCATACCATTCGCAAGGTTACTTAGTGACTTGTCATGGTCTATGTAATAATAACATAAGAACAATATAATAATAATATATCATCTATATAATAATAACAACAATATAATAATAATGATAATACTACTACTAATAATAATAATAATAATAATAATAATAATAATATATGTAAGCAGCCTGCAGTAAGTAGTTTTTGAGAGGGGTCATTGTACCCTGGACAATGTTGTCCTACATCGCGCGGATGTGGTTGTCGTGGAGAAAGTAAATGTCCTGCCATGTATTCCTTCTGCCTGTGCTCCCAACACAGGTGATTTCACTAACTAGCTCATCTACCTGGCTCAAGAGGTGTGCAACAGATTTGTATCTGCTGGTTCAGTGAATTGGCTGGAACGAATATGTGGCAGGACTTTTACTTTCTGAACCTGGAATATCCGCCTTTGGCACTAAGTAGTTTTAGAGATAATAATAATAATAATAATAATAATAATAATAATAATAATGATGATGATGATGATGATGATGATGATGATGATGATGATGATGATGATAATAATAATAATAATAAAAATAATGATGATGATGATGATGATGATGATGATGATGATGATAATATGTAAGCAGCCTGCACTAAGTAGTTTTGGGTTGGGGGTGTTGTACCGTCGAGGATGTTGTCCCACATGATGCGGATGTGTTTGTCTCGGTCGCTGCGGGTCTGCTCGTGGTTGAAGCCCAGAGTGTGCAGCAGCTCGTGCTGGATGGTGCCGTGGTGCAGACAGCCCTTACGACTTAGAGACACCGCCTGCTCACCACCACGCCGGCCAATGTAGGAGTAACACCTGCACACACACACACACACACACACGGCTTAGAGACACCGCCTGCTCACCGCCCCTACGGCCAATATAGGAGTAACACCTGCACACACACACACACACATGCGGCTCAGAGACACCGCCTGCACGCCTCCCCTACGGCCTATATAGGAGTAGCACCTGCACACACACACACACACACGCACGGCTCAGAGAGATCATCTGCTGGGCTCCCAACAGACGATGCAGGAGTAGCACCTGGTGTCCAAACAGTAAGACAGGTCAAGTCACAGTCAAAGACAGTCCAAAGCTCTCCGCCCTCCATAGGCTATGACTGCACTAGGTAAGTTTGGAGGAGCGGGCCTTCTCTCTGTAGTTCTCTATGAGAGACAATTCCACTTCCGACCTGTAGGGCGACCGAAGAGCAAAACTATTTAGTACTGCTTTAACCTCAGAAGCTGGAGCTTTGCCAGCTGTGGCGCTACCACCCACCGGTTCTTGGAGTAGACAGCGATGTAGTCTCACCCACCCGTTCTTGGAGTAGATGGCGATGTAGTCGCGCTCGCTCTGGCGGGGCTTGAAGCGGACACAGGTGGACGAGGTGAAGGAGTCCAGGCCCCTCTGGATGACGGACTTCTCCTGGGCAGCTGTTGGATCATTACATTACATTACATTACATCACATTACATTACATTACATGATATTACATTTAGCTCACGCTCTTATCCAGAGTGACCTACAGTTAGGTACAAGGACAGTTTGGGGCTCAGGGGCAGTTTGGGGGTCATATTAGCCCCATGCTGATTGGTGGGTGCTTCACTATCAGCTCATGCAGGAGGGCGTGCCCGAACTACGTCACAGTCCATTTTTGAACATCCAATGCCCTTTCTCGATATAGCTTTCTGCTCCACTTCACGTCAGTCAGTACTTAATTGGCTAGGTAAAATGGGTGCACAACTCCATTTTGACACTTGAAAAATTCGTTCAGTCTTGGCTGAATCCACTAGCCTAGCTTCACTAGTCACTAGCCTTCACTAGCCTTTCTTTTCCCACTGAAATGAATGGGGGCAGATCTTCCACCCTTTCTCCAGTTAGAATACCTCCATGTACCTGACCACACAGACAAGACGGGGACACTCACAGAAGTCACTGATGTAGTAGGGCACCTGCACCCACACACTCACACACACCCACACATCACACAGACCACAGACACACTCACACACACACACTCACACACACCCATACACCACACAGACCACACCCACACACACACTCACACACACACACACACACACACACTCACACACACACTCACAGAAGTCGCTAATGTAGTAGGTCACCTGCACCCACACACCACACACACTCACACACCACACAGACCACACACACTCACACACACACACACACACACACACACACTCCAAGAGGAAGTCCAAGTAGGGCACCTGCACCCACCACATAGACCACACATACACTCACACTCACACACACTAACAGAAGTTGTTGCTGATGACGTAGGGCACGTGCACCCACACACCACACAGACCTCACACACTCACACACACACACACTCACAGAAGTCGTTGCTGATCTAGTAGGGCATGTGCACCCACACACCACACAGACCACACACACACTCACACACACACACTCACACACACACACACTCACAGAAGTCGTTGCTGATGACGTAGGGCACGTGCACCTTCCCGTTCTTGGACTTGGGCCACATGCATCCTCTGGACACGCAGGAGTCCGACAGTCGGCCCATCTCAGCGTCCATGGCTATGTCGTCCACCAGGGGGGGCTCTCCTGCACCGTGCACTGTAGCACACGGTCGGGTAGGCATTTCACAGTCATTTTTTATAGTTATGCATTCTGATGTTCAGTTGTTTATTGTTCCTGTAAAGCAGAGCTGTCTGTCCATGTTTCCCACTATTCTGATAAAGCCTATGGATATAGCTGTACAGTGCTGACTAAACGATGCTGACTGAAGAGATGTCGCCCTCCATGGGCTATATGCGCACTAAGTAAGTTTGGAGGAGTGGAGTGTCTCTCTGTAGTTCTATCTTATCTATCTATCTTCTATCTTTAAACCATTAAAACAGCTCGAAGAAACTCCACACTCCATCAGTAGTACAAAAGCCCTGACATTAAAAACAAGGCACTGAGAACTTTGTAAGTATACACAACATTTATTAATAAAACAGTTTTGAAAGGCAGTACCTTGCTGTAGTTTCTCGTCGCCGCCATGATGAAAGTCCGCACAAGTGGATTGACGAACACGAACCAGCAGGAAGAATAGGAGGAGAGGTAGTACAATCGACTTGTTTGGACTTTCATCATGGCGGCGATGAGAAACAACTGCAAACTACTGCTTGTAAGAACAGTTTTTTAAATAAACGTTGTGTACATTTATAATATTCTCAGTGCTTTGTTTTGAATGCCAGAGCCTTTGTTGTACTACCGAGTGTGGAGTTTCTTCGAGCTGTTTTAATGGTTTAAAAATAGCGCAGTCGTCATGCTTCGTCTAAGGGCACCTACCACTTACATTGTTAGCCTTCTGGAACAAATGATAAAAAATAGTTAAACTCTGAATGCAACAGGCTAAATCAATTTTGCTCCTCAGTACACATACCAACTCTGTATGATGTTTTAACATGCCGATTTTCATTTTACACCGAAGTTCTCCTTTAATGAGGCAGTGTGGTGCGTGTTGCTGTAGTGAGGCAGTGTGGTGTGTGTAGACCCACCTGTGTGGCAGTGTGATGTGTGTTGCTTTGATGAGGCAGTGTGGTGTGTGTAGACCCACCTGTGTGGCAGTGTGATGTGTGTTGCTTTGATGAGGCAGTGTGGTGTGTGTAGACCCACCTGTGTAGCAGTGTGATGTGTGTTGCTTTGATGAGGCAGTGTGGTGTGTGTAGACCCACCCACCCAGGCTGAAGAGGAAAACTACTTAGTGTTGCTTTGATGAAGCAGTGTGGTGTGCGTGACTCACTGGTGTGTGTGTGTGGTGTGCTGTATTGCTTTTTATAAGTGTGTGTGTGTGTGTGTGTGTGTGTGTGTGTGTGTGTGTGTGTGTGTTTGTAGTGTGTGTGTGTGTGTGTGTGTGTGTGTGTGTGTGTGTGTGTGTGTGTGTGTTTGTAGTGTGTGTAGACCCACCCACCCAGGCCGAAGTTGGCCCTCTGCAGCTGCACGGAGACAGGCAGGTCCTCTTCCTCCTCCTCCTCCTCCTCCTCCTCCTCCTCCTCAGAACCCTTCCCTGCAAGCACAAGAGAGACAGAGGCCTACTGGGAAGACTAGGAAGACTGGGAGAGACAGAGGTTTACTTGGAACACTGGGAAGACTGGGAGAGATAGAGGCCCACTGGGAACACTGGGAAGACTGGGAGAGACAGAGGTCTACTTGGAACACTGGGAAGACTGGGATGACTGGGAGAGATAGAGGCCTACTGGGAATACTGGAACACTGGGAAGACTGGGAGAGATAGAGGCCTACTGGGAATACTGGAAGACTGGGAAGACTGGGAGAGATAGAGGCCTACTGGGAATACTGGAAGACTGGGAAGACTGGGAGAGATAGAGGCCCACTGGGAACACTGGGAAGACTGGGAGAGACAGAGAGATGTGGACAGGGACATAGCCAAAAATCATAAAATGGGTGTGCCCAAAAGAAATTCACGTGGGCCTAGCCCTAAACACATACATTATTTTTATTACTACAACATTTAGAGCCTTCTGATTGGGTGGGCCTGAGTGACAAGTGGGTGGGCACAGGCTCAACCCAGTCCAGTGGTGGCTATGCCTATGGCTGTGGCTATGCCTATGGCTGTGGCTATGCCTATGGCTGTGGAGAATCTGAGTAGATGCAGCTCAGTGAAACGCTCCTCATTGCAGAGAGGCTTCTTCAGTGAGGGAGATTTCTTCATGACTTCAATGTGAGACCGGTAGGGGCAAGACACTATGTTACACTCTCTGTGTACATAATCCATGTCAACAAGTTTAATTTTCACAGTCTAGATGTAACTATTTTCAAAGGTCTTTCGGCCAAAAAACAAAAGAACAGTTTCATTCAACATTTTTGAATACCTGACAAATAAAATGTGTACCAAACATTAAGGGGTGTGTGTGTGCGTGTGTGTGAGTGTGTGTGTGTGTGTGTGTGTGTATACCTCACATATAATGACTTGTTCTGAATACCTGACTGATATATTGTAACCAAAGTCATTGGTAAAGGGTCACTTACCTGTTTGAGGACGCTAGATAGAGTGGGGGGAAGAGAAAGCAAAGGCCATTCATTATGAACTGTTTCACATAATGTATTTGCTTTTTATTGATTTAGGATTATTGTGCACACTCAGTAAGTACTTAACACTAGATACAACATAGCAGAGCAGAGATACTTTATTTATCCCAAAGGAAATTAGGGTGACCAGTAGCATATACACATCATAAACATATATATACACATATACACATATACACATATACATATATACACATATACATATATACACATATACATATATACACATATACATATATACACATGTACATATATACACATATACATATATTCAGGGATTCAAGGATTTTTAGTGTCCTGGTGTAAGAGGAGACACTGAGGAAGAGGGAACACACAAGGAGATAGATGTGCTTTCATTAAGTTTCCTACACACACACACACACACACACACACACACACACACACACACACACACACACACAATCATAGTGGAACATTTATATTTTTTTATAATAATATTTTAATATAACAAAATAATCATTACACCTAAAGATGAAAATATTTAAGGCACTTTTAATTCCCACAGCTATATCCTCCGATGGATGATGCTATTCAAATAATCTTGTCTTTTTCTAATTTAGGAAGCAGAGGTGGACAAAGCAGCTTAAGAAAGTAACAGTCCTGCCATGTATTCCTTCTGCCTGTGCTCCTAACACAGGTTATTCCACTAACTAGCTCATGTACCTTGCTGAAGGGTGGAGCAGCTGGAACAAATATGTGGCAGGACTTTTACTCTCTGACCCCAGGGTGTCCCCCGCTGTTAGGAAATAGGCTAGCAGTGGCCGGAATCCTTACCTCTAAAACCGCCGTCCACACAGACGAGACAAACAGCAGAGCCAGGCATCCCACAACAGGCTTCCAGCCAGCCATCTCCCCCTTCTGCCTGGACACCAGCACAGCACAGCAGCACTGTCAGAGCCACTCCATACAACTCCTCAAGACAAAAACGCTATCGGACGCTTAGCGACAACCCTGAAGGCTATATAGCGCCTGACCGAAACCTACAATGTGTGTATGCACTGTGTACCAGGGGTGGAAATTAACTTTGAAAAATGTAAACTTTGTTTTAACAGACATTGACAAATAAATGATAAAATTCACCAGCTACTCAATAGTAAATTATTATTTTGTGTTCAAAATTTACCAGCCACTTTCATATTTTAGCAGCATTTGGCAGGTTGCTGGTGCTAATTTCCATCCCTGGTGTGTGTATGCACAGAAATGTTGAAGTCCAGAGCACTCACACTCTATGTCTGTGTCGTGCAGAGAATCCGCAGAGGGTGCATCCAGAGGTCACAGTCTCTCCGTGTGTCTGAGGTGCACAGAAGCGTCTGTAGTGCTGGAGGGTAAGAGTAGAGTAAGGCAGGCGAAGGCTTTTATACCCGTCAGTCACATAGCTGGAGCCCGCCAGACACAAAGGGCATAATTAGCTTTTGAGGTGAGCCAGTGGCTTATCTAAAGTGTTGGAGAGATTCCATGCATGCTCCTCAGATGTACACAGTGTACAGGGTACACACATGCCTCTGTGTACTCAGTGTTCCTCTAAACTTCTCTTGGCTGGCTTGTGTCATCTATTTGTAAGACATTTGTAATGTCTATATCTACATATGTGTCCTACAGTCTGTTTCTGTGTGTGTGTAGGTGTGTGTGTGTGTCTGTGTGTGTGTGTCTGTGTGTGTAGGTGTGTGTGAACAAGCATGTGTGTGAGTATGTATCGTGTCTGTCTGTCTGTCTGTCTGTCTATCTATCTATCTATCTATCTATCTATCTATCTATCTATCTATCTATCTATCTATCTATCTATCTATCTATCTATCTATCTATCTATCTATCAGTAACCCTAATCTCCTTCACACATACTGCATAAAATACATACTTTACGTGGTAGGAAACAAGAGGCATTAGGTGTGCGCGCACATCCAAGTCATCAGGTGGTGGATCAGAGAGGTATCAAGTTGAGTGAAAAAATCACCGCACACTGATTCTGCTCCCAGTATTTATTGTACACAACGTTTCGACCAGTGCGGCCTTCGTCAGGAGTCAAAACAAGGAAACAAGAGGTTCACTTCCAGGTTTCGACCAGTGCGGCCTTCGTCAGGTGTCAAAACAAGGAAACAAGAGGTTCACTTCCAGGTTTTGACCAGTGCGGCCTTCGTCAGGTGTCAAAACAAGGAAACAAGAGGTTCACTTCCAGGTTTCGACCAGTGCGGCCTTCGTCAGGTGTCAAAACAAGGAAACAAGAGGTTCACTTCCAGGTTTCACTGAGACCAGCTTTATTGGCTTTTGCAAAGGCTTTACAACGGAAAGATTTTATGCCATAACAACTTTTTCACATTTGATTGTAACACAACAGTTCAGTAACACAATCATAAGCATAGCCACGGGTGGGCTGGACTATGCCTAAACCCACCCGTTTTATGATTTCTGGCTACGCCCCTGTACACAATCAAAGTGTTCATTCAAAGATGGAGACAAACGAGCAATAACATGTTTAGATAGACAGAGAGATAGATCTATAAGAAACAAGCAGTGACACGCGTTTATGTATGCAGCCATGCTGGAGAAGCCATTTCTTCATTTAAAGAAGGCCTGGAGAAGAGTCTGTCGCCACCCACAGCTCTACTTATTCTGAAAAACACACAGACAAACAAAATGCCTTCAGTACATTTATTCAAAGGAATATAGTTACAGAAGAAAGTGCATAAAAGCATCACCACTATTATACATACAATGTTTGACTGGGCAGTATGACAACTTTAAAGGTGTTTTTTCTCCGTTTTTAATGTGTGTGTAGTTACTGCACTTTGACTTTGCAGGGCAGTACTCCTCTCTATGCCCTTCAGCCTGCCATGCCAGATGAGAGAGAGAGGGAGAGAGAGATAGAGAGAGATAGAGAGAGAGAGAGAGAGAGAGAGAGAGAGAGAGAGAGCACTGACTCCAGGAGAGACGACAAGAACTAGACACTACAAACACACGCACACACACGCACACACGCACACAGACATACACAAGCGTGCTACGTACTGCATCCATAGAGATTGTACATTGAGTAATGATGCTACGTACTGCAGCCATAGAGGCGTTTCACCCTCAGGATGTCCGTAGCGCTCATCTGGTTGGCCCTGCCGATGACCGCGTTAGGGTTGGGGATGGGCACGATGGTGGGCTCCCGGTTAGCGGAGAAGGCATACCTGAAAAACACAGGGGACACTAATGTTTAAAGAAGGCGTACCTGAAAAACACAGGGGACACTAATGGTTAAAGAGGACACAGGGGACACTAATGTTTAAAGAGGAAGAGCGTGTTAACCCCAGTGGTTAGAGAGGAAGAGTGTGTCAACCCCATTGGTTAGAGAGGAAGAGCGTGTTAACCCCATTGGTTGGAGAGGAAGGAGGAGGAGGAAGTAGGTGGAGGGAGTGGTGGATGGCCATTGCCATTGTGTATGTGTGTATGTGTGTGTGTGTGTGTGTGTCAGTACTGACCCCCCATAATGCATCACTGAGCCACAGTCATAGGCCGTCCCCAGGTTGTTGGTGTGTGTGTGTGTGTGTGTGTGTGTCAGTACTGACCTCCCATAATGCATCACCGAGCCATAGTCGTAGGGTGTGCCCAGGTTGTTGGTGTTGATCTTGTTGAAGTTGTATGCTTGTCCTGAGGAAAATCAGCATTATTACATTATATTTACATTTATGCAAAGTGACTTACAGCATTATTAAATGACATTTACATTTATGCAAAGTGACTTACAAAAGGAGGACATGAACAAGCTACAGGGCCGGCCCGAGGCATAAGCAAACTATGCGACAGCTTAGGGCCCCCAACCCACCTCTGGGGCCCCCTGACCACTCTACCTTGATGTGTCATTGAACCGCACGCATTGCGCTTCCCCGCGATCTCACTCACGAAACACATCATGTTAGCAGCCTTTATATAGAGAGAATTTTGCCCTATACTTCTCTATGACGGTGGGTGTTCTTTTTGTGCCACTTTTAATTCTAAAAATCCCTTCAATAGGCGGAGAACATGACTGTTTATAATATTTTGAAGTCAAACTTAATATAGGAGCACTTATAAGTGGAGAAATGATGTTGCAAAAAGTGCAGTGCAGCAAGTGCAGCAAAAAGTGCAGTGCACAAACAGGGGGGGGTTGTAGATGGTGCGCTCCGTGGTGTGCTGTTGTACATGGCCTCGGGGGGGGGGGCTGCACATCTCCCGGAACTGAGTTTGTGGAGGTTGGGATGTCTGCGTTACTTCTTACAGTTGTTGAAGTTTCGAATGTCACTACTTAGCTAAATGTGTTTGTTAGCGCGCTAATTTAGAACTGCTTTTCACAGTGGCTTTTCATTACGTTTGGGTGGATGTTTGGCTGCCACTTGCTAACACCCACTTATAATTTGTATTAGTTCAAGTGGACAACATGTGTTCATTTATTCGAAATGGATCTGTTTGTACACTTAAAGGTAGGTCCAATTTTGGTGGTGCCTAGCACAGTTGCTAGTGGTCATTTCTAGATATTTCTATCCAAATTGAGAAGCTGCAAGGTTGGGGATGCGGATAACTGCTTGTCTTGACATGTTTTAAACTATATTAACTTCTCAAAATCTCCTTCTTGATCATTGTTGTGAGATCGCTAACAATGGTTGATTGATTTCAATTTGAATGTTAATAAATTTGACGACCTGATAATGTGCCTTTCCTGCCTGCAGCAGAGTAATGGTCATAGACAATACATGACTGTTCTCTGGTGGACAGATTTAGCAAAAGTAAACTTTGAATTTGAATGCTGAGCAGAAGTGATGAAAGCTCATCTTGCAGTCAGATTCACAGAATAACGAAATAGATTAAGAATGACTGCCAATCTGGGTTTGCTTCAGTTAAAACAGTTAGAATGACACTGGTGTATTTTAAACGCATTACATATTGCGACAATGATGGTGGATAAACTACACACATAGTATGTAGGCTATAGGAAAATTAACCATCTGTTGCTGAGGAGGTGGTATGGAGGCCTCCTAAGGAATTTTTGCTTAGGGCCCCATTAAGGCTTGGGCCGGCCCTGACAAGCTAACAGAAGTGCAGAGGAAGCCTGCCTACGCACTGAAATTCAGATGTAACACACACTTCACACAAGTTGATGTCATTGCTCATGAACACTCCGTTTGCTGATTGGCTGATAAAGATTCTACCGGAGTCATCCATGTCAATGAAAGCAAACCCAGACTACCACTGTAGGGAGAAAATATGGAAAGTGCATAGGCAGGCTTATAGCCAGGCTAGAGAATGCTCCCCTCTGATGATGTTTTGGTAGAGAATGCTCCCCTCCGATGATGTTTTGGTAGAGAATGCTCCCCTCTGATGATGTTTTGGTAGAGAATGCTCCCCTCTAATGATGTTTTGGTAGAGAATGCTCCCCTCTAATGATGTTTTGGTAGAGAATGCTCACCTCTGATGATGTTTTGGTAGAGAATGCGGACGTGTGAGTCTCGGTCACTGCGTGTCTGTTCGTGGTTGAAGCCGAGCGCGTGCAGGAGCTCGTGCTGGACTACAGAGTGGTACACACAACCACGCCTGGCCAGAGACACCACCTGCCCGCCACCTCTACGCCCAACGTAAGACCAGCACCTGGGGGTGTGAAGAGTAGGACAGGTGATACAAATGCACACACACACACACACACACACCTGGCCAGAGGTACCACCTGCCCGCCGCCTCTACGCCCAACGTAAGACCAGCACCTGGGGGTGTGAAGAGTAGGACAGGTGATACAAATGCACACACACACACACACACACACACACACACAGCCACGCCTGGCCAGAGGCACCACCTGCCCGCCACCTCTACGCCCAACGTAGGACCAGCACCTGGGGGTGTGAAGAGTAAGACAGGTGATACAAATGCACACACACACACACACACACACACACACACACACAGCCACGCCTGGTCAGGGACACCACCTGACCACCACCGCGACGCCCAACGTAGGACCAGCACCTGCAACCAGATGGGATGAGGATATCATAGGCAGCCCTCTGTGTGTGTGTGTGTGTAAGGCTGGAGGGGGTGAAAGTATTATGGACAGCCCTGTGTGTGTGTGTGTGTGTGTGTGTGTGTGTGTGTGTGTGTGTGTGTGTGTGTGTGTGTGCGTGTGTGTGTGTGCATGCATGTATGTATGTGTATGCGGGTGTGCAGGTGTGCGTGTGTGTGTGTGTGTGTGTGCGTGTGTGTGTGTGTGTGTGTGGGCGTAGTACCCTGAGTGAGACTGGATGTAGACAAAGTCCCTCTCGTTGCTGCGCGTCTTGAAGCGGATGCAGGTGGACTGTGTGTATATGTGTGTGTGTGTGTGTGTGTGTATGTGTGTGTGTGTGTATATGTGTGTGTGCGTGTGTCTGTAGATGTGTGGGTGTAGTACCCTGAGCGAGACTGGATGTAGACGAAGTCCCTCTCATTGGTGCCCCTCTTGAAGCGGATGCAGGTGGACTGTGTGTGTGTGTGTGTGTATGTGAGTGTGTGTGTGTGTGTGTGTGTGTATGTGTGTGTGTGTGTATGTGTATGTGTATGCGGGTGCGCGTGCGTGTGTGTGTGTTTGTGTGTGGCCGTAGTACCCTGAGCGAGACTGGATGTAGACGAAGTCCCTCTCATTGGTGCGTCTCTTGAAGCGAATGCAGGTGGACTGGGCAAAGGACTGCAAGCCCCTCTCAATCACGGCCCTCTCACGCGACGCTGTAGGGAAACACAGTATACATATATTTATTATTATATAGCCTCCAACATGCAGGTGGACTGCAGGCCCCTCTCAATGACGGCCCTCTCACGCCACACTGGAGGGAAACACAATATATATATAATATAGCCAAATCCTAAAATAAAGAAGAGATTGTTTTCAAACACAATAGTAGTAGCTCCTTTAAAAACCCTGAGCATGTTTGATGCCAAAATTGTGTGCATGTAATGTATAATGATGTAGTATGTAGGAGATATTGGACGACACGGTGTTCGTATATCAGAAAGTTAGTGTACGTTCGAGGTGGTAATGCGGCCACAACAGGAAGCGCAGAAAAGTGCATTAACTTTCTGTTATACGAACACTGTGAAGTGCATTATCCCGCTTATAGCGTGGTTACCACACTTCTCTGATGTTAATTAGGGGTAATAATTTCACCCACTGTGTAATGTAATACCAACACAGTAAAAGGCGATGCTTACAGTACTGGTTGCCGATGTAGCACAGGACGTAGACCATGCCATCGCTGTGTAATAACAGCACAGTAAAAGAGGATGACCATGCAATCGCTGTGTAATAACAGCACAGTAAAAGGCGATGCTTACAGTACTGGTTGGTGATATAGTACAGGACGTTGACCATGCCATCGCTGTGTAATAACAGCACAGTGAAAGATGATGCTTACAGTACTGGTTGGCGATGTAGTACGGGACATAGACCATGCCATCGCTGTATAATAACAGCACAGTAAAAGAGGATGACCAGGCCATCGCTGTATAATAACAGCACAGTGAAAGATGATGCTTACAGTACTGGTTGGCGATGTAGTACGGGACATAGAGCATGCCATCGCTGTATAATAACAGCACAGTAAAAGAGGATGACCAGGCCATCGCTGTATAATAACAGCACAGTTAAAGACGATGCTTACAGTACTGGTTGGCGATGTAGTACGGGACATAGAGCATGCCATCGCTGTATAATAACAGCACAGTAAAAGAGGATGACCAGGCCATCGCTGTATAATAACAGCACAGTGAAAGACGATGCTTACAGTACTCGTTGGCGATGTAGTACGGGACGTAGACCATGCCATCGCTGTATAATAACAGCACAGTAAAAGAGGATGACCAGGCCATCGCTGTATAATAACAGCACAGTGAAAGATGATGCTTACAGTACTGGTTGGCGATGTAGTACGGGACATAGAGCATGCCATCGCTGTATAATAACAGCACAGTAAAAGAGGATGACCAGGCCATCGCTGTATAATAACAGCACAGTGAAAGACGATGCTTACAGTACTGGTTGGCGATGTAGTACGGGACATAGACCATGCCATCGCTGTATAATAACAGCACAGTAAAAGAGGATGACCAGGCCATCGCTGTATAATAACAGCACAGTGAAAGACGATGCTTACAGTACTGGTTGGCGATGTAGTACGGGACGTAGACCATGCCATCTCTGGCGCGTTGCCATTTGCATCCACGGGCCGTGCAGGGGTCAGCGTTCTGGAGCCCAATGGGGACAGCGATGTCACCCTCCGTGATCTCGGGGTCATCAAGCTCTTGCCCTTCAGCAATGAATGAAAGAAAAAATAGAATTAAGAAGAATAGAAAAAAATAAAAAATTGAATTAAGAAGAATAGAAAAAATAGAAAATAGAATTAAGTCATCAAGCTCTTGCCCTGAACAAAAACGAATCAAACAAAAACAGAATTAAGTAAGTTGCATAAGCAAGCCCATTATTGACTCTCTCTTCACCAATTTACTTAATGTCAGCAAGCCTATTATAGGCAAGCATATTATGGGCCATTCCACTTAAACTGAGGTTTTACTCAGTGAAAAATAAATTATCCCATGAAAATAGAGGCTAACTTCTTTTTCACTGGGAAAAACCTCAGTTTAAGTCCACCCATCAATACAGTTTATTCACCCTTTAGTAGAATTTATAGAACACCAAACACAATTTGTAACATTGCGAAATCACACTATGTCATCTGTATGTGCACTAGAGACCATTAAAATGCTCTGGGGCTGTTCAAACATGTTTTGCAGGTCTTCTTAAAACATCTTGTGTTGCACCATGCATTCACCTCACTCTGATCACCACATTCATAGTTTACCCACTTCTGACTTTACCACTGCACCCTGCTTATATGATGTTACAGTGTGTAGCGTAAGGGATTGTTTTAAGAGCAGAAACACTTCCTTACCCGCATTCTTGTTAGCCCTTTCAATCAGAGCGGAGATGGTGTACTTTTCTTCCTCAGGGATGCCATCTGAAGCATCTAATCACATTGAAAAGGTTCAAGTCTTTAGATTATGCAAGACCCATCTACATAAACTCACAGATGTATTAAACACTGAAATAGACAAAGAGTGGTTTGTGTGTGTAGTTGTCATCACATTACTGTGTTTTCACACCTATGCTGAGATGTTAATCATTACCCGTCTGTACAGGCTATTTAAAGTAAAGTTAATAACAGACTACATTCATTCATTACCTGTAATATAAAAGACAGTTTAAGTACTTACCAATTTGATTACTCTCCTCAGCATCCTCTGGTTTGGACTCAATCTGAAACTACATTAGAAACATGGACATGATATACTCAGCAACAAAAAAAATATAAAAATATATTCTTTTGAGGTAGTGAAACCCCATGATAGATTAGGGCCCTTACCCCTGCTCTAAAACCCCATGATAGATTAGGCCCTTACCCCTGCTCTAAAACCCCATGATAGATTAGGGCCCTTACCTCTGCTCTAAAACCCCATGATAGATTAGGCCCTTACCTCTTGACTGTGACTCTGGACCGGTAGAAGGATGCCCAGCAGACAGAGGAGCAGAAGGGCTGTGGAGGTAGCCATGGCGACTGGACCCTGATGAACTGAAGCTCGAGAGGAGGATCACAGGTTTATATCGGTGGGGAATGCAGAACAGCTTAAAGTGAAGTTACACAAGGGAGCTGTGTGGCTGACCAGTTTAGGTTAAAAAATGTCTGTAAGCAAGGTAAAAACCCTATAAGGAAGTTGCGTTGTTGCATGTATGCATGTGTGTTTCTTGCGACAGTTTCCCTCTCTTAGCTTGTCTCTTGTCTTTTTCACACTTTTTTTCACTGGGTAATGTAAATACTAAAGCACTGGACTAACAACCAATAAGAAATTAAACACACAACTATAGGGGCCGGAGTGTGTACATTTGACATTTTCTGAAACATATAGTCAGCTTGACATGAAATAGTTAGCCAAAATGTGTTAGGAAAAGGGGGTTACACATTTAACCCTGTAAGGCCCTAATACAGAAGAGAACTTAAAACATGTTTTTAACCTTTTAGATGTTGTTGTAGGAAGCATATGATGCAGAAATGTTAATTTTTTTACTTTGACATCCAAAATTCAAATGCCATCAAAATCAAATCCAATGCAATCCAGTGGACAAGGTGCAACAAGGTGCTGTACTTCAAGGCAGGTTTGCAGGTCTTCTTAACTGTAGGCATTACTTAGGCATATCTTAACTGTAATTAAACTGTTACTTGTAATACTTTCCTGTATAATAAAGAAAATGCATTTGGTAGATCCTTTTATCCACAGTGAATTACAAGTGGCTGAGGAACAACTTTTAAGCTACTGTACCAGAGAAAAAAACAAGATCAAAGTCTTCAGCATAAATGTCTCCCAAAATACCTAAATGCTGAAAGTGGTGGTGAGTCTCAGCAACAGCCCAATCCTATGAGAGGAGGAGGGACAGATACACAAACAGACACACGCACAGACACACACACACACACACACACATGCACACACACACACACACACACACACACACACACACACACACACACACACACACACACGCACACACACGCACACCCACACACACACACACACACGGACACGTGCACACACATGCATGCGCACGCACAGCACACACACACACATGCACATGCGCACACACACGCACACACACACACACATAATGACAAACCAGGGGGACTCCTGAGTGCCCCAGAACACCCTTACTGGGCTCGTCACCTTTTGCTCCTTTGCACACACGCACGCACGCACGCACGCACACACACACACACACACACACAAGGTAAGGCAAGGCAAGCCAGGTTTATTTGTATAGTACCTTTCATACACAAAGGCAGTTCAATGTGCTTTAGATAGCAAAGAACAATATGTAAAAGCATAACAACAGTAAATAAAATATATATTTAGTAAAGACAAAGAACAATATGTAAAAGCATAAAAACAGTAAATAAAATATATATTTAGTTAAGACAAAGAACAATATGTAAAAGCATAAAAACAGTAAATAAAATATATATTTAGTAAAGACAAAGAACAATATGTAAAAGCATAAAAGATTAAATACATGTAAATGCTTAAAAGGATAACAATAAAATAGGTGTAAATCATTAGCAGTAAGCATCTGAGAACAATTTGGTCTTACTCACACACACACACACACACACACCAGATAGACACACCAGACACACAAAGCTTGTTGTGCACAAATGAAGGATTGCACATTACCACAACCCCAGGATGGTTTCACAAACATTTAGTGTTGAAACAGTTTACCTCCGTCTACCTCAGTCTTTGGTGTTGTGTAACCACACCAGGGCAGGAATTTCACGAGGGCCATGAGGGCCCTCTCAATTTGGCCTTTTGCCCTTGAAAAATATCTGCCAGAAGGCCACAGTGGCCCTGATGCCCTTCACAACATTGACAACACAAAGGCCCAAGTGGCCTTGCCCCTAAAATGACAAAATTCCAGCCCTGAACCACACGTTTGCTAGCACTCGCTGCGACAGAAATCATGTCCTCAGAAATCATCAGTCTAAATCTCAGACCTATAACACACATTTGCTACCACCCTCTGGGACAGAAATCATGTCCTCAGAAACCATCAGTCTAAATCTCAGACCTTATAACACAACACACACCAAATGTGACCATAGCAGTTACTTAAAAGACAGAGGTATCGTACATTTAAAAATGCTTTGGTAGCGCTCTATAATAATTACTTTATATAAAGCATTTATTCAAGGTTCTTGTTAACCCTTTGTCCATCATCTGTTAGCTATTATTCTTACATTAAAACAGCATTAAAACATGTATAAACACATCTACGTCCGTCTGTCTATTTTTTGGATGTCTGTTTGTATTTCCATATGTTGGTCTCTAGGCTATCTGCTATCTATCTCTATGCCTGCTGTCTTTCTGTCTGTCTGTGTGTCATCTTTTCTGTTTATTTTAACATTTGTAGATATGTTTAGAAATGTTTTACTGCTAAATAATGTAAAAATAATAGTTACCAAATGGTGAACAGAGTGTTAACTAAGGTTTAACAATTGCATGAATAAATGTGGAGGAACTATTATAAAGTGCTGCCAATGCTTTTAATCCATGCTGGTTAAACACATTGTACGCAGCTTTGTTGCATGTCTTGCCCCAACCATGACAAGACTTTCACAAAACCCATGCCAATACTTTTGAAATAGCTTTGAAAGATTTCTGAAAACCACAGGTTTGCTCTAGTCTTGCATATGCAGCTGGTTGTTCACACAGCTCTTCCTCCTCACGTTATTGAAGTAGGGCATAAGTGCATCTAACTAGTCTCCGAATAAAGGCTTTTTTTATTCCATGTCAAAGTGCCTTTGCAAACTTTTCTTGTTTGAGCAGTGCATAAAAAAACAGGGTCAATAAATATCCACTGCAAAAATAAGATTTACTTTTTGTTTATGTGTTTTTATGTCTTTTTCAATGTTTACTCAGAGTTACAACATTACTTAGACAATAACCTTTTTTTCTTTTCAATTACTTTGATATGCTCTAACCACCAGTTTATCTTGAACTATTAAAATTGCATCATGTCTGGATTTTTTTTCATTCTTATGACATTGTGCGTTCAACATGGTGAACCTAATTATAGGTTATTAAGTATATAGCAATCATTAAAATTTCACACGGCAAACCGCCACTGCTTGGACTAATTCATTAGTCAG
The DNA here is from genome assembly GCA_027475355.1 of Coilia nasus. Lineage (NCBI taxonomy): Eukaryota > Metazoa > Chordata > Actinopteri > Clupeiformes > Engraulidae > Coilia > Coilia nasus. Next base: position 21,187,250 of record CM050207.1, read on the forward strand.
GTACTGGCCTCTTTTAAAACCAGATCCCAAGCTGCAGAAATCAACAGTGTCTCATCCTCTCCCCTCAGTGTAATTACTGGTTCACCGCAGGGCAATGTCCCATCTTCACACCGCTCAACTATGACAGACAAACATCTAACTGACGGTGGCCGTGTTATGAAGTTATCGGACAGACAACCAATACGACGGTGTGGGACTTGTTGGTCGCTGTGGCGAATCTGAGTGGCCTACAGCCAGGAAACTGTAAAACTGGAGACCTGGTGCTAAGCACCAGCAAAATCACCAGAGATATACACCATAAAACTCAAAGGAAGTGCGAGGGGAATTCTGGGGGCTGTGCTCTCTCCGTTCCATATCTATATGCAGCTGCTGAGGTAGCCTTCCGCTTTACCTGAGCATGCACATCTCTGCTAATCTCACCTAAAGCATATATACATTGCCTTCCTGCTTTACATATATATATATATTTGTATATATATATATACAATATATACATTTACATATATATATACATATATATTGCTTTAATGCACATCTCTGATCATTTAACCTAAAGGATATATACATGACCTTAATGCACATCTCTGCTAATCGCACTTAAAGCATATACACATTGCTTTAATGCACATCTCTGATCATCTCACCTAAAGCATATATACATTGCCTTCCTGCATTACACACACACACACACACACACACACACACATTGCTTTAATGCACATCTCTAATCATCTCACCTAAAGCTTGTACATTGCTTTAATGCACATCTCTGCTAATCTCACTTAAAGCATATACATTGCCTTGGTAGAGTTAATTATTATAAATGCCCCTGAGCTTATTAGATACCTAAGGTCAAAGGTCAAGGCCACAGAGGTCACACATCTCATTTGACCAATTACACAAATCACACAAACATTCTGTAGCAATTCATTCAGTCAGTATAACCACTGTAGGCTGTTAGCCATCACTCTTTCTTGTACATATTTGTATATATTGTGTATAGGATCATTATTTTCTTTTGTGTTTATTATATTGTGCTTCATTTACCTTTCATTCCTTGAATATATGTATGCTTGCTTATGTCTTCTTTTTATCTTTTATATATTACATATAAATTAAGCTAGTAATAGTAGTAGTAGCAGTAGTAGTAGATAGTAATTGTTGATCGTCTAGCTCTGTATAATTTATTTCCAACCTCACACTGACTACTAACTTTCTATTCATTTAAGTGTAGTATTTTAAAAATAATGTTTTTTGTTGTGCATCTTGCTTTTGTTAATACCTGGGTACCAAAAAACAAAATATTCTGTAACATAAATCGGAACATACAGGCTTTTTTCTAATCTTTGAGTGAGCTGCTAAAATGTCAGTAATTTTTTATCTTTGCACATTCATACCAGTGGGCGACCCAAAAAGAAGACATTCAAAGCCAGACATTAGGTCTACCGCAGAAGTTGCTAAATATCTTAAGAAACATGCTAACACACATCTAGTGGTCTCACCTAAAATTAAGAAATATCTTCACCACTGGAATGAACATTGGCAGATGTCATGACTGTTTATGCATTACAGTTAAAACTAGCTATGCTATAGCTATAGCTGATTAGTCTTTAGCAAGCCCTACACCCATACCTTACATGTCTTTTTGTACAGATTCTCTTGGTTTCTCTTCATTTAACAGTATCTGCATTATTTGTCTGTTAAATGTTCATGTTCTTTACTTATATGACAACTTCCAAACCTTGAGAGACAGTACATGCTTGTGGGCTGCATGCAACCATCCAAATAGTTTGCCCAGTTACATATGCAAGCATCCAAAGAGTTTGCCCAGTTACATATGCAAGCATCCAAAGAGTTTGCCCAGTTACATGTGCAAAAATCTATAGTTTGTCCAGTTACATATGCAACCATACAAGTAGTTTGCCCAGTTACATGTGCAAACATCTATAGTTTGTCCAGTTACATATGCAACCATACAAGTAGTTTGCCCTGTTGCATTTGTCATTTGCAGCTGCCTGTGGGAGATACCATCGTGGCCTAAACCCCAGAACCGCTACACAAGTCAGATGTAAACATGCTGATTACATATGTGAGGTAATGAACAGTCAGTTAAGGATGCATTATATTTTAATTTCACATTCACTTGTAATTACTTCTGTTTATGAGTGCTAAAATCAGGGTAGCGCTGTTGCAAACCTGGCAGAGACTTCCCCAGAAGCTTTTGAAATACACCACCAAAACCACAACCACATCTGCTCTGTTTGCATGCTATTCATTATCATAATGCATTTTAAAATTGAAGAGTGGTGTACAAATAAAAACTCAGAGTAAAAATAAAACCTAATGTTTTTTGAAATACTGATGTTTTTTCTTTTGCTGTAATTCACAGAACTTAGAAGGACTAGAATGCATAGAGCAACAAAGGCATCTTTTATTAAATGTGTTACTTTATTAGCACCACACAATAGATTCAAAAGCCCCTAACTGTTTTATGCCATTCTTGTGCAGAAGATAGAAGTTTGCTTTGCAGGGGCGTGGCCACAAATCATAAAATGGGTGGGCTCGGCAAAGAACAGGTTGGCCTATAGCCCAAAACACATAGGTTCTGGGTAGGAGCCTTCTGATTGGGCCTACGCCTATGTTTGCTTTGCATTAAGAACACAAAGGTGAAGAGGGCAGGATTGTCTGTATTGAAGCCATAGCTATGTGATGGAACACCAGCCCATGTTAAGCAATGTATAAACTCAGTTGGGATAATGCAGATGTTTTTTTCTAAAGTCTTCTTGGGACCTTTGAGGCTGGGTGCCTTTTTAATCAGATCCCAGACCTTGCCTTAAATTCATGTCAATATTCTCATAATGTCTTTATGCAAAATAGCATCAGCACAGGATTGATAAGTCCCATGGTACGGTAGGAAATGGGCCTACACCTTTAATGCACACAATGATGTCTCATTCCAATGATAGGTATGCCTTTTTATCGGTTCTGCATTGTGATTTAGGCTTCTGGATTGTTGAAAACGAAAATTAAAAAATAGGTGCTGGCAATGAGATTTCTCCTTTAAATATTGTTAGAAGCACAGATGTCAAGGCACTTTCTCATAATTTCACAATATGTGCAGTGTTCAGGTCGAAGAGTGTCATGCGTATACATATATTTAGGCCAAATATTGTTTGCTTAGATTATTCATCGTTGATATATTATTTCCTATATCTACTACTTACATATTGCATAGCATTTAAATACACACATGCAGCTCTACTCTAAAGGTAGCTGGCCATGACTCGCCATCCTCCCTAATCACCTGATACGAATGTTTCTCGTGTCACGTGACAAGCTGTCGTTTCATCCGTTCCTTCCTTCGGTGGGAGGAGGAGGGGGGTTATTGTAAATTGTCTCCATAATGGCGGATACATGTGGCCAAGTACTGCTGGGATCGGGGTTGACTGTCCTCTCCCACCCTCTCATGTACATCAAAGTTCTAGTGCAGGTAAGACCGTGCTTGCTCCGTGGCATGACGGTCCCCGTAAGCGAGCATAACATGTCAGCAGATGCAAAAGCGTTTTGCAGTGACCCACCGTCAGCTAATGTTAGCTTGGTCCATTGGGTTTTGTTGGCAAACCTACTGTCAGTGCATGCTGACATGACTAAAATTCTGCTGTCGGACCGACATTAGAGTTGTAGGGCAACGCAGGATCTCTGAAACCTGAAAATGTAGTAAACAGTGTAACGTTTAACGTAAATGCTGGGTAGTACGCTAGCTATGTGTGTCTCCTCGTCGGCTAGGTTGTTAGCCGGCACTATACGTCACGAAAGGTCAAAGTATGAGGGTTTGTCAGTTCTCAACAGAAATGCTTGGGTTTAGCTAACTGACTTAATGCAAACCCACATAATCCTGGTTGGGTGTTAACTGCTTACAGTACACGTTCAAATGGAACGAAATGGTCACCAGTACTATTTGTTTGATGGCTAGTTTCAGTTTCCACCCAAGACCTCTGTCATAGCCTAGCATGAAATTGCGTCTCGGCTAACGAGTTGTTCAGGAAGTGTCCTTTGGCCCACTAAGGTTATTGAGGGTGATGAAGTTTGGCAGCGGTGTGGGCAAACATACCTCGCCAGTGACCTGTGTACTGGCAGTGCAAGCAAACACAACCTTGGTGCCATTGAGTTTCGTTACAAGCTATCATTGAAGGTGTTAGCCTGCTGGTATAAGTCTTACTGTCCGGCTGTAATTTTCTGTGACAGGCATTTGTTGACAAAGTAGGACCTGTCTTCTGCAGGGTTGCTCATAGCTGTGGTCTCTGAAGAAATGGCTCAAATTACATTTTAGCAATAATAAAAAAAACAATGTTATTGTTTCCAATTTTATTCCAACAATCCTTGGTGTTGTAATCAATTTGGTATATTACAGGTGGGACACGAACCCCTTCCTCCTACATTAGGAAGGAATATGTTTGGTCGACAGGTATACCAGTTGCCAGGACTCTTTGCTTATGGTGAGGACCATCCCTTATGCTCAGCTTGATTTCCTCATTCATAACTCACAGTGGGGTTTAGTGACTGGTAACACCAACTGGTAACTACAGCTCTCTGTTAAAGACTGTGTATGATATACAAGTTCAAGCTGTAGGCAATCTTTCACGTCTTGCATGATTCTGCTAAAATGTTTTTAGTGAGTTTGGACAACCAATGCCAGTCACACGCAAAGCAGATTTTATGTGTTTTGCAATCACACTTAATTGTACTGCATGGACCACTATTGTTAAGTTCATTGTAAAGCCATAATCTGTGCTTTAAAAGAGCAAATTTCTTTCAAATAAAATAACTGATGATATAGGCTTTGATTAGTACTATTAATCATTTTTTTTAAAGAAATCTGTGAAGTCACCCTCACTTAATGACGTTTTGTTGTTAGCATTATTGTATTGTTTCTGCTGTCACAGTGTAATTTCTGCTGATGTTGTTGTGCTGTGCCTGTAGCCAAACACAGTGTAATTTCTGCTGTTTGTATGTTTTTGTGCTGTGCCTGTAGCCAAACACAGCTGCTGTCACAGTGTAATTTCTGCTGATGTTTTTGTGCTGTGCCTGTAGCCAAACACATTGTGAAGATCGACGGCAAAGCGGGCCTGTTCAACGGCCTGGCGCCGCGACTCTGTGCCGGGACCATTGGCACGTTGGTGCACAGCCGCGTCCTGCAGGTGAGACGCCCGCTTGCTATTTCACCATCTCCATCTCAGTGGAGATAATTACACTTACATTACACTTAGCTGACGCTTGCTATCTCACCAGCTCCATCTTAGTGGAGACTCTTGTACATGCATAGAAGGAGACAAGGTACTGGAGAAATCGCCCGCTTGCTATCTCACCATCTCCATCTCAGTGGAGACTCTTGTACATGCATAGGAGGAGACAAAGCACTGGAGAATTGTCTGTAGACATGCGTGGGGGACACTTCAGAATGCCGATATGACACATCCTGCTCATCTCAGACGCTGCTGTTCAGGGTTAATCGCCAGTTCTGTGCTGCTGCTGTTGAGGGCTAATCGCTAGTTCTGTGCTGCTGCTGTTGAATCAGAATCAGAATCAGCTTTATTGGCCAAGTATACTTACATATACAAGGAATTTGACTCCGGCAGATGTTAGCTCTCTATACACATAACACAGAACGTAATACAATACAATAAATACAATAGACTAAACAAGTATGTGTACTTGTATTGCACAGTAGGGACAACAATATACAATATACAATATACAGTAGGGACAACAATATACAATATACATACAGGCACCCAATATGGGCAATAATGAACAAGTAGGCACATGGTGTTACAGTGGGTTAAAGAACCGGTATGACAATATACCAATAAGGCGAATAAGGGGGGAGGGGCACAAAAAGAGTCCTGAGTTGCTGGGCAGGGGACACCTAGGTAAGTCTTTGCTTGTGTCATGTGCAAAAGAAGCGCTGGGGGGGGGGCATGTGCATGTATGTATGTATGCATGTGTAGTTCAGCTGTTCAGTAGGGTGATGGCAGTGGGGAAGAAGCTGTTTTTGTGTCTGGTAGTTTTGGTGCGCAGGGATCTGTAGCGTCTACCAGAGGGAAGGAGGTCGAAGAGGGTGTGTGCAGGGTGAGAGGGGTCTTTGATTATGTTCTCTGCCCGCTTCCTGGACCTCCCAATGTACAAGTCCTGGAGGGAGGGCAGGGGGGCACCGATGAGGGCTAATTGCCAGTTCTGCACTGCTGCTCCACGCCTGGGGAATGCAGCTCGCTGGTCTTAAGACAACAAAACCTTTGATTGCCCCCTTAGATAAAACTGCTTGCCCTGGTTTTGTCCCTTTTTTTTCTATCCCCTTTAACCTGTAGCCCTGTAGATCCTGTAATGAAAAGGGCACTATATATAAAGTGGATTATTATTAGTTATTATTAAGTCAGCAGTGAATCTTAGGCCTTCCTGTTTATGGTGTTATCTTGAAGCAAAGAGCATGGCCTCATGGCTCAGTGCATCCCATGTCCTGTTACAGAGTTGTAACCCTGTGTGTAAATATGGACTGCTAAACATGCATGTGGTACGTGTTTGTGAAACACATTTCTACCCCAGTATTCACCCAGCAGCAAAGCATAGGCTGGAAACTCTCAGGTTGACTGATTTTGCAAGGTGTTGTGATAGTTTTATAGAAAGCATTAGATGTTTTATGGACTCATTTGGAGTTCCTGTCCCTCTGCGTTGGTTTGTATGTGATCAAATCTCTGAAATCTAATGGGCCATTGTGACAGCTGATACCATCTTCTGAAATTACATTTATGCACAATGTCCTGATGTAATGCATTACTTGGAAAAGCCTATTAACAAGGGTAACCTTGGCCGACGTGACTTGCTTATGGTGCAAATGAGTCTTTTATTCTTCCTGTTGTAATGTTAAGGAGAGATACAGGGCGGGTTTTGAGTCCACCCAAGTAGCAGTCACATGCATATAATGAGCATTTCTTATTCTACTGATCTTGTGTGAACCTTGACATTATGCATAATAGTGATGTTAGAGAGAGTTGTGGCATTGTAGGGCTGTTTGACAGTGTTATGTTGTTTGAATAACACCTAGATATACAAAATGCTGTCCACTGTTGGCAGTATGTATTTGAGTGACCCCTCTGCCCGACCTGAAATCGCCTTTTGCATTCCACCAGCAGCTAAATTAAGAGATGGCAGATGGCTTGGATGGTTAGCGGATCAGCCAGCTTTGTGAGATGCGTTTGTTGTGTTTAATGTCACTTTTATTTTTATTTATTTTCCCACAGAAATGCCAGGACAGTAAATATGAGGTATGTGTGAACAAAACCACAGTACACCTATAATATGAATGGCTAGACTGGCTGAAATGTTAACATTTAAAAAAAATGTTTTATAGATAATTGGAAGCAGCAACCTAAAAGAAGAGGAAGGATCGCTGCAACACGTTGTGAATGAGGTGAGTGCAGTAGCCCTTTAAAGCTACGCTAAACCACTTTTCATCTTTGGTCAGAAGCAGAATTGTGTCTAATGTCTCATGCGAACAACAGATTGGAGCGACACACTTCTGCAGCCCTGCATAGTGTGGAGAAATAATAAGCCATTTGTGAAGTGACTAGAACTTACCTGCATTTTATTTTTAATCGCTGTATGTGAAGACCTCTCAATGCAGGCACTATATTTACTGTACAGCTTCTTTGTCTGTGCAACACATTTATTCTGCTGGAAATCAGCCAGGGTAGACATAAATAGTACTTTTTGTGATCCTGTTCATTTCCTAGCTTACACATTTTAATTGTTTATAAGAGAAATGGGATTTCGGGTAGGTCACTCAGAGAGCTGCCTTGATGTGCAGTGTCTTGCTCCCACCATACTCAACATGGACCTGCTCCCACCATACTCAACATGGACCTGCTCCTACCATACTCAACATGGACCTGCTCCTACCATACTCAACATGAATCTGCTCCCACCATACTCAACATGGACCTGCTCCCACCATACTCAACATGGACCTGCTCCTACCATACTCAACATGGACCTGCTCCCACCATACTCAACATGAATCTGCTCCTACCATACTCAACATGGACCTGCTCCTACCATACTCAACATGGACCTGCTCCCACCATACTCAACATGGACCTGCTCCTACCATACTCAACATGGACCTGCTCCTACCAGACTCAATAGGTCTTTTCAGACCAACAGAGAACTGTGCCTAATCTCGGACCAGCCGATGTGTTCACGCCGAAAATCAGAGCGTTCAGGAACCAAAGATTTGGTTCCCAATGAGCACCGAGTAAAACTTGGCGTTTCTAAGTGAACCATGATGTTTTTTTGGTGGTGAAGCAGTGCCCTCTGACGTGTTTTGGGCTTTGGTTTCGTATAATGGTACACCCTCTGTGCATGACGCGTCATGTGCTCGTATAATGGTATGAATGCAGGCCGTTCACGGGCAAGTGTTTTGGGTCGCAGTGTAACTGGTGCAGGAACCACCTGCAACACCGGGCTGGCCAGTCTGAAATCAGCTAGTGAGGACTTCCTTCTACCATACTCCATGGAGGCCTTAAAAACTGCTCGTGTTTAGCGTCCATGTCTCTTTACAGTTCTGACTGAATGTATGCTCCTTTTCCAATCCATTTTTTCCCTCTTCTCATCATGTCACTCTTTCTCCTGTCAGACGACCAGAGAGATGATCGCTCGCTCCTGTGCCACTATCGTCACCCACCCTTTCCATGGTAATGTCCTGCAGATGGCCAGTGTCTGAGCCGAGAGCTGAACTAGGGACCCATGATACTGGGACCTGACATGAACATAACTAGGGACCCATGATACTGGGACCTGACATGACTAGGGACCCATGACACTGGGACCTGACATGAACATAACTAGGGACCCATGATACTGGGGATACTGGGACCTGACATGACTAGGGACCCATGATACTGAGACCTGACATAACTAGGGACCCATGATACTGCGGATACTGGAGATACTGGGACCTGACATGAACATGAAAAGGAGTCCATAGGAAAAACAGGCATTGTCACAAAATGCAGAAACTGAGGAAATGTCATTTTTATTTCATTTTATTGGTAAATGCTATTTTACAATGCTCCAGGCTATGCTTTTTTATTCACAGGATTACTTTTTAAAAAGCTGGAGTTTCAATGCAACTACTGATAGGGAAGCAACTATGTCTGTTTTTCCCATGGACTCCTCAAACGTAAACTCAGTTGATATTATTATTATTATTATTATTATTATTATTACATTACACTTAGCTAACGCTCTTATCCAGAGTGACTTACAGATATTTACAGGGTTTCAGTTACAGTCCCTGGAGCAGTGTGGGGTTAGGTGCCTTGCTCAAGGGCATCTCAACCATGGGTAGGGTGGGATTTGAACCGACAACCTTTCGGTTGCAAGACCAACTCTCTAACCACTAGGCCATAGCAGCCCCTGTACTAGGCCATAGCAGCCCCTGTACTAGGCCATAGCAGCCCCTGTACTAGGCCATAGCAGCCCCTGTACTAGGCCATAGCAGCCCCTGTACTAGGCCATAGCAGCCCCTGTACTAGGCCATAGCAGCCCCTGTACTAGGCCATAGCAGCCCCTATTGAGCGTATGTTGGTCAGTTAGGGTTATCATACCAAGAAGACATCAGATTGCCTCAACCTTGTGTTTTTTCTTTTAACTTGATTATTTTTCCTGACTCATAGTAATTACCCTGAGATGCATGGTCCAGTTCATCGGCAGGGAAGCCAAGTACAGGTGTGTGGTCATTGTTATTATGTGAAATCATATTATATCACACCTGGGGCACTGCAGATGTTGTATGAACGGTATATTGATGTACTCTGTAAGATTTAAACTGAAAACTTACAATGTCACTCTTTATTCTCCACAGCAGTGTGTTTGATTCTGTTACAACAATTTACAAAGAAGAGGGCATTCTGGGATTTTTCGCGTATGTACCTGTAAACTGTTCCTGCAAGATAAATGTATTCAGTACACACAGTGGTGTTGATGCCAGTGGGAAAACTGTTGTGTAATACTTGTTGTTGTTGTTGTTGTTTCCCCCCTCCTCAGCGGCCTGATTCCTCGTCTCCTGGGTGACGTGTTGTCCTTGTGGATCTGTAACATGCTCGCCCACCTTATAAACACATACGCCATCGACGACTCCGTAAGTCCACATCCTGGACAGTCTGACTTTTTTATTTTGCAACTTTTATTATTATTATTATTATTATTATTATTATTATTATTATTATTATCATAAACACATATGCTAACGACGACTCTTGACAAACGATTTCTTTCTGGAGGTGTGAACTCTGCTGAAGTTTAAAGCAAGTGGCTCTGCCTTTACCCAGTTGCTAACGTCTGGTCGTCACGTATGCAATTAGCCTTGCTACGCACTACAATTCAAATGTAGCACACAAAGTCAGCGTCATTGCTCACAAACACTCCTTCTGTTTGCTGATTGGCTAGGATTGGGTGGTACCTAATACAGCAATGACAGTACAGCACTGCCAGACTCTCTGTACAAAATGAAATGAAGTATGAGGGGCTGGTTTACCAGGCTAATTATGACTGGGACTGTAGGTAAAATGGGAATTTGAAATCTGCTATTGGTTGTTTTTACCTGTGTTAAGCCCATGGTGTTGCTCTGTGTATGCGATGTGCTGTAGAAGTGAAGTTGCCTTGCCTGATGTATGCCATGTCACAGTTACCTGTCCCTGTGTAAGGCCTCAGAAAGACTGACGCCCCTGATGTATGCCATGTCACAGTTATCTGTCCCTGTGTCACCTCAGAAAACCTGACGTTCCTGATGTACGTGATGTCACAGTTACCTGTGTTATCTGTCCCTGTGTAAGACCTCAGAAAGACTGACGCTCCTCTCTCTCGTTCTAGATGAGCCACACAGGAGAAATAAAGAACTGCTCTCAAGCTGTCACTGGGGTGAGTGTGTGTTGTTTATAATAAGTAGTCACTGGGGTGAGTGTGTGCTGTTTGGGGTGAGTGTGTGCCGTCTCATAATCTGACGTTACTGGGGTGAGTGTGTGCTGTTTGGGGTGAGTGTGTGCTGTTTGGGGTGAATGTGTGCCGTTTGGGGTGTGTGTGTGCTGTCTCATAATGTGACGTCTCTGGGGTGAGTGTGTGCTGTTTGGGGTGAGTGTTGTTAATAGTAGTTAATTAGTAGTAATAGTAGTTAATCTACTGCTTCCACTCATGTACGATATGTAGTTAATCTACTGCTTCCACTCGTGTACGATATGTAGTTAATCTCCTGCTTCCACTCGTGTGCGATATGTAGTTAATCTCCTGCTTCCACTCGTGTACTATATGTAGTTAATCTAACTAACCCAAACGCACTCGTGTACGATATGTAGTTAATCTAACTAACCCAAACGCACTCGTGTACGATATGTAGTTAATCTAACTAACCCAAACGCACTCGTGTACGATATGTAGTTAATCTAACTAACCCAAACGCACTCGTGTACGATATGTAGTTAATCTAACTAACCCACTCGTGTACGATATGTAGTTAATCTAACTAACCCAAACCCTCTGTTGTTTCCTTTTCCCCAGTTTTTCGCCAGTATGCTGACATACCCATTTGTGTTGGTGTCCAATCTAATGGCAGTTAACAACTGCGGGTAAGACAAACAGTAGCGCACTATTAAAATAACCTGAAATTACATTTTTTAAAATGAAACGTAAAATGTGATTGCAACATTAAATGTAAAAAATGACTCAATGAAACTTGTACCACTTAAAGGTTCTGTGTTGATGGCAGGATAGAAAGAGAGGCATTCAGAGGCCATCTGTAGGCTTCAGTTAGTCGAAGGGTGGGGCGTGAGCTGCAAGATAAGATGGACTGCCATGCATGCTCATGCCTCTCTCTGTGCGAGACATTTCAACACAGTGGTGTACAAACAAAGCTGTTTTTAAAGTAATTCTTCCTGCCGTATTTGTGTGTGTTTGCAGTCTTGCAGGAGGCCTCCCTCCCTACGCTGCGGTGTACCCCACATGGGTGGACTGCTGGAGACACCTCAGCCTGGAGGTCAGTATCCCATTTATAGGTCACCATTAACACACCTCTACAAGCCCTTTTACAGTACACCATTAACACAGCACCACAAGCCCTTTTACAGTACACCATTAACACAGCACCACAAGCCCTTTTACAATACACCATTAACACACCACCACAAGGCCTTTTACAGTACAGTGGTCCCTCGCTGTAACGCGGTTCACCTTTCGCGGCCTCGCTGTTTCACGTTTTTTTTAGTGCATGTATTTTTATTTTTTTATTTTTAAAGCGCATTGTGGTCTGTGCCCTGATTGGCTAAGGGACTGTAAAACATTGACAATCAATCTCCGGTACAGTACAGAATGCGCTCAGCTTGTAAAATTTACATAAATCTTCCATCGTTAGCTGTGTGACTCTGAAGTGCTGTATGTTTGCAAGTTTGAACTTTGAGAGTAGAAGAGAGAAATGTGAGAAAATGTCAACGCCTGTCTGCGAAAAGTGTATAAAGTGTGTAGTGAGGGGTTTTACAGCCTTAAAACATCTATAATAATTGTAAAAAATTAAGCTCACTACTTCGCGGATTTCACCTATTGTGGGCTATTTTTAGAACGTAACTCCCGCGAATAACGAGGGACCACTGTACACCATAAACACACCACCACAAGGATTTTACAGTGCACCATTAACACACCACCACAAGGCCTTTTACAGTACACCATAAACACACCACCACAAGCCCTTTTACAGTACACCATTAACACACCACCACAAGGATTTTACAGTGCAGGTCATTGCTCTACAACACTGTTACCCAAAGTGTGGTCTGCAAGAAATCCCACGTCGTCCGTGAGCAGTTGTGTTAAAATATTATTTCATGTTTCTTAAGCTACCTATGCTATGCATAGGTATTGGCATGTATGTAAGTGTAATGTGATTGATGTGTCATCCCTAGTTAGGCTGTGATGTTGCACCAGTTCATGCATTTACATAGCCCTGTTAGCCTCAGATGGGGGGGGCAGTGGTCCTTGAGGTTTTCTTTAAGGGGGGAAATGGTCCTCAGTCTGATAAACTTGGCATTTTGTATAGTTGTGTAGGCACCATAGCATTGTGTTCTAAAAGGGTACAGCTGCGCTCTATTATAACACTTCTTAGAAAACCATAATGTCTGGGTAGAAGCAGAAAACATATTTTTTAATGTAATTAATTGCCTTTGGGCGACAACCGTGTAGTGAGCATGGCTGAAAGAGCTCAGGCGTGGAACAGGATGTTACATTTACTAGTAGATAGTCATAATAATAGTCATAATAACAATAATTTCAGGCATAGAATTAGAATTATTTATTGCTTTCTGCCCTGAGTCAGTGCATGTGGAATGTTTGTCTTGATTACATGGATGCCTTTGACCTTGGCTATGGTGGAGCCTCAACAGAAGACTAATGTTCTCACTCTCTGTCTCTCCCCCCTCTTCCGTATCTACAGGGGAACATGAGCCGGGGCAACAGTTTATTTTTCAGGAAGCTACCCGCAGGGAAGATGTACGCAATCGACCAGAAAAGATTTTTTTAAAGCTGAAGCCATAGTGTTTTATTACGATGTACACGGTGTAATGGCCAGGCCAGGCTGGGCTGGGGCGGGTGGACCTCTAATCCTTTGTATGCACTTGTTTACGATAACAGACTATTTTTTGTTGTTCTTTTTTTTTGTTTTTCTTTTTTAAACAACAAAAACTGTCAAGTCTGCCGGCAAGTATAAGGCAACATTTTCACCGCAACTCCAGCTGCTTTGATTGGAAATGTGAAGAGCTTTATTTTAATAATAATTAGAGAATTTATATTAACGACTAAATGAAATGGGGGCATCTCACTGGTGGGGAAAAGGGAGGGGCAACAGCGTCACATGGGTGTCTGTGCAAGTGTCCAATTAGCTTCGCCGAGGGGTGCTGCCCAGTGGTTGGGGACCAGATTAGCCCCGCCTTCCTTCTCGGGGATCCCACGCTCAGTCCGTATGACGTTCCCGAGTTTCCTGAAGATGCGTACACCCGGCTCTTCCAGATGGCCTCAGTCTTTGACCCGGATTCACGGTTAAACGGGGTTTGTACTCCACCCAAGGGAATAAATGCATGTAGCCTTGTCAGAAGTTTTAATGGTGTATTGTCAGGAGGCTGTAAGTCGTTCTGAATGTTAGTATTGTGGTGTATGGTGTCTTCATGCTGGTATCCTAGAGAAGGGCCCTGTGTTGACGGACACACACTAAGCTGTCCGTCTAGTGTGAGCTGAAATGTACAAATAATTTAGAGATGCAAGCCCCTGCCTGGGTGGGGTCTTCCAAGCAGAGGTCATAACACTGAGCTCATTCTGATTTATCCAAATAAACTGCATTTTGAGGGGATTCGCAATGGCCTGTGTAGGTTTCTTTGTGTAGGATGCTGTGAGTGTGGGGATTGGTGTATTGAAGTTTTGATGTAGATGGCTGCATTGCATCATGCCTTGATTTATTTACCTCAAAAATAGTTTAACATAATGGTGAGGTGACCAGGTAAGAACTGGTCAACACCAATACACAATGTTCTTCACCTGCAAATTTCAAAATTAAACTTTTTCTTCACTTACCACAGGTCACCAGTTACATTTCTGTTAATTTCTGAATTGTCAGTTTTACCAACAAAAGTATTCGGTATTAAAATGCTGTTGAACCTTTACAATTCAAGTGTAAGCGAAATTCAAGACATGCATTCTCTCTGCAGGCTCCTTAAACCACCAAGAAAAACCTCCAAAGCACTTATCACAAAAATTAAAAGACCTTTATTGTTATGACTTGGTAACATTTAACCTTTAAAAACTCCCAACACATTTCTGCAATCAAGCCTTCATCGGGGAGGGAAACCTGACCTCGACTCCCTGATGGCTTGATTGCCGAAACGCATCAGTTTTTGAAGGTTAAATATGACCAAGCCATTGTGATGAGAAAGGTAGAATAGAATACCTTTTAATGTCACCAGACACATATACAATGACATTAAACATAGCCAGTGGCCAGTGCAGGCACGCATGTAGGCGATTTATAACATGGAATAAAATAGGCCTTGGCGTTTCCTCACCCAAAGTGCTCCTAGACGGATATTTTGTTGAATGGATCCCTAACATTGCTCTGAATTTCAAAGAACCCTGAAGTGGTGCCTGCAGGCATAAAGACTCCACAAGGCTACTTTGCTCATAATTTTTACCACAGAGATTCTGGACGAGTGTCCCAGAGTTCAGACCAGGCAACTTTTGTCCAAGACACCAGTCAGTCTCTCTAGCAGTTACTGACGCAGGACCACTGAATGCAACCATGCCTAGAACAGGCATCAGGCAGGGCAAGGCACAACAGGCAGCAGTCCCAATGAAAAATGTTTTATTTATTTTCATAACAATGGAAGGACTAGTGTGATGCCATACCAGTCCGAATACAGTAGGGACTGACACACTGCAACGTCTGAGGTAATGACCCCACAAGGTTATAAATCATCAATTGTCAAGGGCAAGGTCAGGTGACCCTTGGCTGCCAGGCACACCCAGCCCCCCGCACACACTCGCGCACATTCGTACAAATGCAAACACACCCACAAACAAAGACACAGGGCGACACCCCCTGGTTCAGGCGTAGTACTGCAGGTTGGCTTTCTTCTTGGCCTGCACCTCCAGGATGCCCTCCATGTAGTCCTCGTGGTTGAGCTCAGTGGCACCCCTGCGCAGCGCGATCATACCCTGCACACACACACACACACAAGAGCAGCAGAACAACCTTTACACATGGACACGCAAACCTCCCAACAACCCAAATACAACCTTTACACATGGACACATATCCTCCCAACTACCCAAATACAATCTTTACATGGACACACAAACCTCCCAACAACCCAACCCAAATACAACCTTTACATGGATATACAAACCTACCAATAACCCAAATACAGCCTGTACACATGGCCCCACAAAGCTACCAACAACCCAAATACAACCTTTACACATGGACATGTAGTCCTACCAACAACCCAGTAAAACCTTTAAATGGGCATGTATCCTACTAAATGCTGCAACCCAAAGACAACCCTTTTATACGAAGGTAATCCTACTAAAATGTAAGAAAAAATAACCTTCACATGGGCACGTATCTTACTAAATGCTGCAACCCAAACAGAACACCCCCAGGTAAGGATGTGAGGAGCGCTTCACTAGCATTCCCAACAGGTGGATAAATGCATCATGGTTTAAGCCAGGGGTCTCCAACCTTTCTGAGATAGAGGGCTACCGGAAGAGTGAGAGACTATATGTAGGGGTACTCATTCAGAATAATCTACACCACGTTGGAGACCCCTGGTTTACACCACTTCTCAAATACAACAAATAAATGCAAGTCAAATGGCAGCCACACTGTACATAATAAAGCTTATTTGAAATCCTCTGTTGCCATTAAGACCAAATAGGGGTGTCATTGTGACTAATGCTACCAGAGAGGGGTCACAGGTGCAACGTGTGACAGTGGCAGTGGTGAAAGGTGACACGAGTAGAGGTATGCTTACCGCCTCAACACACACAGCCTTGCACTGGGCCCCATTGAAGTCATCTGTACACCGGGCCAGCTCCTCATAGTTCACATCAGGACTGGGGAGGGCAGGAGAAACATGCGCTTATTACAGTGCACCAACCTCATACATCACACACACACACATCATCTGATATATATTTATGCAGCACCCCTATATAATAATTGTTCATAGAAACATGCGCTTATTACAGTGCACCAACCTCATACATCACACACACATCATCTGATATATATTTATGCAACACCGCTATATAATAATTGTTCATAGAAACATGCGCTTATTACAGTGCACCAACCTCATACATCACACACACATCATCTGATATATATTTATGCAGCACCCCTATATAATAATTGTTCATAGTACATCATATACTCATACAAGACACACGTGTATACTTGTTCATAGTACATCATATACTCATATAGCACACCTGTACATTTGTTTGTAATACATCTGCTTATATCCCTCATGTATATTAATGCCTAATTTACCCTCTGGAATGGAATGCTGCTTTCTGATTGGTTGCTAGGCATGCAGTAAAATCGTATATCATGCACGCCTCGAAAGTAGTTCTGGAAAAAAAGTTTAAAACTTCAGCACCGTTCCATATCAATACCCAAACTTGGCGGAGCAAACTTAGGTTCTTAGGCTCCAACTTGTTGACTTAAAGCCGTGTAATGCACGCCTCGTCGGATGTTACCCCTTACTTATTCCCACCTCTTCATACTGCCCTATTTATTTGTACATAATTTTACACTGTACTGTACTGTATATGCCTGTATATCTCACACTTGCTGCTCCTTGCACTTCTGATAAGATGCTAAACCACATTTCGTTACCCTGTATTGATACATAATGTGTAATGACAACGTTGAATCTAATCTAATCTAATCTAATCTAATCTAATCTAATCATCTAGCAGTGTGAGCAGCCCAGCATACCTGACGTTCATCTTGCGCGAGTGGATCTGCATGATGCGGGCGCGGGCCTCCTCGTTGGGCATGGGGAACTCGATCTTGCGGTCCAGACGGCCGGAGCGGAGCAGCGCGGGGTCCAGGATGTCTACCCTGTTTGTGGCGGCGATGACCTGCGGGCAGAGGACCAATCAGAGCCAGGCAGAGAAGCATTCAGGCAGCCAGAGACCACCACTCGCGCACTATCCACTTGGGCACTGTCCACTCGCGCACTAGCCACTGGCAGAGAAGCTTTCAGGC
This sequence comes from Coilia nasus, assembly GCA_027475355.1. Taxonomy (NCBI): domain Eukaryota; kingdom Metazoa; phylum Chordata; class Actinopteri; order Clupeiformes; family Engraulidae; genus Coilia; species Coilia nasus. Next base: position 21,205,110 of record CM050207.1, read on the forward strand.
AGCCAGAGACCACCACTCGCGCACTATCCACTTCGGCACTGTCAACTTGGGCACTAGCCACTGGCAGAGAAGCATTCAGGCAGCCACACTGCTCTTCAAAGGCAGAGTGCAGTAACTACGTGAACATAGAAACTGAGAAAAATGCCTTTAACGTTGTCACACTTCCCTGTCAAACATGCTGTTACAATAGTGGTGATGTTTTGATGTGCTTTCTTAATAGCAAGAAGCAAGAGATTTAGTCACAAGACAAAGTGGGTGTTATGAAGTCAATTTCCAGTCTAAACTCAATTTGACAAAATATGTAGTTACTGCCTTTTGGCTTTGTAGGGTACCACAGACCACCACTCTTGTACTAGCCACTCTCATACAGGAGCTTGATGAGATCTAGGTTCTGCAAACTGAAATAATGACTTGAGGCACCACGGCAAGACGACCACCATGGGTGGGCTCCATTTGTACCCACATCTGATGCACTACTGATAAAAGGTTACCCATTCAACTCTATGTGTTTCAATGACGCTGCAAGTTCTGTTCTGTGGGTTCTGTGAGTGGCGGTTACTCTACCTTCACTTGCATGTTGGGCTGGAAGCCGTCCAGCTGGTTCAGGAGCTCCAGCATGGTCCTCTGCACCTCACGATCACCAGCCTTCTCACTGTCAAACCTGCAGGTGACACACAAAGAGGGGGCCTTAATATCAGGGGTGGCCACAGAGATGCCTGACAGAAAAGGGTATCGTGCTAAAAGTAAATAATTAAATACGGAAAAACTGTACCTTTTAGTCCCGATGGCATCCAGCTCATCGATGAAGATGATGGACGGGGCCTTCTCCTTGGCCAGAGCGAAGGCATCGCGCACCAGCTTTGCTCCATCACCAATGAACATCTGCACCAGCTGGGGGCCCGCTAGCTTCAGAAACGTGGCCTAGAAATGTAAACACAACAATGGGGTTGATGATGTGAATGAGCTTGTGACACTTGTGAATGAGCTTTCATATATAAAACACACACACACACAAGCCTGCTCTTTCAAACTAATGAGTTATCTGGTCAGTAATACTGATTGACATATTGACATTTTATGGCATTTAATTTTCACTACTGCCCCATACTTACCATCTCAGTGACAGACCTTTTCGAAAGCACACACGTGTTCTGTCTCACCTTGGTCTGGGCAGCACAGGCCCTGGCCAGCAGTGTCTTCTCTGTCCCCAGGGGGCCGTACATCACACACAAACACACACTCACACACACAGTCTCACCTTAGTCTGGGCAGCACAGGCCCTGGCCAGCAGTGTCTTCTCTGTCCTCAGGGGGCCGTACATCATACACAAACACACACTCACACACACACACACACACAATCTCACCTTAGTCTGGGCAGCACAGGCCCTGGCCAGCAGTGTCTTCTCTGTCCCCAGGGGGCCGTACATCATACACAAACACACACAAACACACACTCACACACACAGTCTCACCTTAGTCTGGGCAGCACAGGCCCTGGCCAGCAGTGTCTTCTCTGTCCCCAGGGGGCCGTACATCACACACAAACACAAACACACACACACACAGTCTCACCTTAGTCTGTGCAGCACAGGCCCTGGCCAGCAGTGTCTTCTCTGTCCCCAGGGGGCCGTACATCACACACAAACACAAACACACACACACACAGTCTCACCTTAGTCTGGGCAGCACAGGCCCTGGCCAGCAGTGTCTTCCCTGTGCCTGGGGGTCCGTACATCAGCACTCCCTTGGGGGGCTGAATGCCCAGGTTCTCAAACTTCTCCTTGTGGTTCATTGGCAGCACGATGGCCTCCACCAGCTACAGGGAGGAAACCCAGAGTCACCACAGCAGTCTACACTACAGAAATGACTGATCATCGTTAACTCAGCCTCCACCAGCTACAGCGTCCAGACCCAGTCACCACAGCAGTCTACACTACAGATAATTGTTAACTCAGTCGGATTTAAAAAAGTAACAGCTAATAAACAAGTCAAATGTACTTATAAAGCACATTTAAATACAGTTAACACTGTCCAAAGTGCTCTATAAAATGCAAAAAATGGATTAAGGAAAACAAATGTATATGTTCTGCCCTCACGACTTCAGATTAAGCTATGAAAGATGAGCTGGTTTTAGATTTCAGATGGTAAGTAGTGCAACCGATAACAGGTTAATTTACACCATTTCATTTCACGTCTTTTTTGGCTTGTCTACATGGAACTGAGAGAAGTAGATGTGCTCAACTCCACACAATAAAGTCTTTGGGTGCGCAAAAAGAACAATAACTGAATCGAGAAAAAAGATAGTAGACAGACACTCAGGATGGCTTTTTGCTGAAACGCATCTGTCTTACACATGCTATCAGTCTAATAAAACGTAAGAAACATTAGTTAAGAGTGCATTTATTTTTCCTTGAACCACTGAGAAATGTGCCCGCAAAAAGCACCAGTGTACCTCCTGGATCTGCTTGTCGAGGCCTCCGATGTCGCTGTACTGCTCGGTGGGACGCTCGTCCACCTCCATGGCCTTCACACGAGAGTCATACTCCGTAGGGAGGGTCTCCAGGATCAGGTAGGAGTCCTTGTTCACGCCCTGTGTGCCCACAAACACACCCATCACACTCACGCCTCCATCACACACACTAGGGCTACACAATATTGGAAAAATGTGCGATATGCGGTACCATTGCTGAATGTTGCGATGACGATATGTTTTGTGATAAATAAATATAAATAAAATATTCATAAAAATAAATAAACATTTCAATTTTTAAATATACTTTAAACATTTAAATATTTAAATACAGTTTTAACAATCTTAATCTTCACCGCTAGGCCGTAGCCAGAGTGCAGGCTATCGGGGTGAATATATAGGGCAGTGGGACTCCATTTGATATGTGGAGCGTGAAACATCTTACAGTAATGTCCCATTTATTACAGTTAAGCCATGTTTTGCAATATGTATACCACGGTATTGTATATTGCAAGATCACGATATTTTCGATATATTGTGCAGCCCTAACACACACACCTCCATCACACACACACCTCCATCACACTCACAATGCCACAATGAAGACGTGCCCACAAAAACACCTCCATCACACTCACACCTCAATCACACTCACACCTCCATCACACTCACACCACAATGAAATGACGGACTGGCTAAAGGCAATGCATTCTGGACTTGAAATAGTGATGTTTTTGAACAATCTCTTCTGAACATCAACGTACCAGACAGCTACCCAGTCATTTCAAACAAGCAAACAGAAATACATAAAGTGCATATCTGGAAGCCATTAGTAACTTATGTGCCGTGATTTGCATACATACCACAAGGTCACCGGGCTTCAACTTCTCAGCATCCACCAAACCAATGACTGGCAAGAAGTATGTCTGTGAGGGAAGAAATGCAATGCACCATGACACACAGGTTAACACCACTGTGAAACTCTCACTGTCGATGTACAGGATGCTGGGACTTGCACCGATACCATGATGAACAGTTACAATAAATGAGGAGTCCAGGGGAAAACGGACATGGTCACAAAATGCAGAAACTGAGAAAATGCTTCTAGCTGGAGACTACGCTCGTTTATTCGCAGGATTATTTTTGAAACAGCTGGGGGTTCAATGCAACTACTGATAAGGGAAGTAACTTGAAAAATGTGACTTTGTCGCTTTTCCCATAGACTCCTCAAATATTAAAAAACATAAATTTGATCACTCGTCATCTTGCTACTGCAAATCCCATCAGGCCTGCTCCTGAACACGCCGTAACCACTGACAGCAAGAGTGTCTGGCGTAGTGGGAGTGTGCACTGATGGCCCAGGCTTATCCTTATTACCTGCTCCCCGGAGGGATTGACCAGGTATTGCAATGACCCTGTCTGTCTGTGTGTCTGTCTGCCCATGTGGGGGGCCAAGTTGCCATCTCTGATTGCGCTTGTTTATTTATCTACTTACTATCTGTACCCTACAATTCTATCTTTCATGCTGCTACAAGGAGTACATAATTGCCCCTACAATTTGTGTTGGCAAAGTGCGTTGTGAGCATGGCTATGGTGACATTGCACATTACATATCAATAAATGGAACTGAATTGAATAGAACAGAATGCTGAAGGGGCACCTGTCGTGTAGATGTCTTGATGACGGCACACTTCCCCTTCCTCTGGGAGTCCAGGTCAATGTTGGCCCCATCCTCCTCTTGGTCATTGGGATCCACGTCCAACAGCTGTGTGACACAATGAGTATTATTCTCTATTCAACTATTACTAGGTGCCTGTTACTATTAGGTGCCTGTATGTACACTGTTGCCTCTACTCTACAGTACGAGTCTATATATTTATATCTGCCTATTATATTGGGTTTTATTGTATTGTATTATGTGTATACTACTACATGTTAACATGTTGAATGTATAGAGAGGTAACATCTACTGGAGTCAAATTCCTTGTATATGTAAATATACTTGGCCAATAAAACTGATTCTGCACCCCCCTTCATGCATATCATCTTCGACTGCTTAGGCTAAAAGAACAGTAGCATTTCCATTTAAGAAGTTAACAGACAATATGTAAATACACATTACACGGTCTGTATAAAAAATTAACCTCAAATCGTGAATATCGATTCATTAAGTAGGCTTGTTATATACTTAGATGTGTCTTTATTGAGAGGTTAATGATTGGGATGGACCTAGTGACTCAGCTTAAAAAACAATTACCTCAATAACATTTGAGACCAAGTAAGGCAAGGTCTTGTTGACTTTGATCTTCTCGGTGTTCTCTTTAATTTTATCCTTCATGGCTTGGAGTTCATGCGTCACCCTAAGGACCTCGCTCTTCATGATCTGAAAAGGACCACAGAGTTGGTTTAGGGGGTTTCACATGGATAAGCATGCAGAAGAGCAGGCAAGAAACACTCAGAGCAATCCTGCTAGATCCCACCTTAATCTCACTGTCCAGCAAACGTGTCCGCTGAACGATTTCTTCAGTGGACATTTTGAGGACTTCCTCTCCAATGCCATCCTACAGAAAAATAAGTCATAGGATCATTACAAATAAAACAAAATCCAGATAAAATGTCAAACCACCAAAATATCCGTAGGGTTTAATCACAAGATTCACACGTTTTAAACACTGATAAAATCTCTGCTGGTATGGGGTACACTGAGTTTATTAATGAACCTGGCAGGAAGCGCAATGAAACTACAAAATCGTTTCATGGTTTACTGTATTTCTGTGTACAAATACACCTTGGAAGTTAGGTAAGGTATCGCTAGCTAACGCTCAAGTTACATAAGCACTACCTTCGCAACGCACAAACTAGTTCAAACCACACTGCTACTAGACAGAACTCTGCTTACTAGACAGAAGAGGCAAACGGTGCATATGATGTCCATTTGTGGCAATTTGTATACACTTCACACCAAGTAATTTAGTGAAGGCTCAAGCTAACATTAGCTGACTGGCTAGCAAGACGCTGGGCTTTGATAGCAAGGATCCAGAGGCTAATGTTGGAACAGAGCCTAGGTAACCTAACGTTACCTCACTAGCCGCGGATCTTAGCGAGATCAAACACATATTTTGTCACTCAGTGGTTGATGAAAAAAAAAACAATAAAATCAGTACATCGTTTCACACATATGACATACGCAGTTAATTTGGCATTTTGCTCATTAACCTGACATTAGCTAGCTAAAACACCGTTAGCCTACAGGCTACATAATTCACTGTGTCATGCTGAAAACCGGTTAGCTCACAGTACTAGCTTGTGTTTACTATCTGTATTTTTGTTAAGCCTGACTCAACTCCAAAATGTAACACATTGCATATTCAACCTGACTTTCATTACATACAAAACCACCTTAAATTGTGGTTTATGTGTAAAATATATCAAACAAACCTCCACCTCATCCCAAACTGATCTGTCATTCAACGACGACATATTGAAAACTTCTTTTTGTGTTCTTCTTCTTCTTCTTTAGACCTTTGTTGGAGATTATGCATACGGCGCGCCTACCGCCACCTACCGGAACATATAAATTGTTTCCCAGGTAGGATTGTGGCACTGATAAAATCCTCAGCTTGCAGATGATTTGCTATGGCATTATTAAATAATTTTTATAGAAGAATTAAGAAAATGTTCAACAGTGCAAAGTTGCACTGTCACACTGCACCTAATAGGCTAGTTGTGGAGTAAGTGGACATTGTGAGTGAGACTGATATGGAAATTGTGATTTGGTTCTAACAGCAGAGACTTTTTTCAGGAGGACCCCATCACTGTATCAGGGTTCTGCCATAATCTTTGCTCACTTCAAGAGCCTGGAATCGCATATAGGTCTCGGAGCAATGGCAGAGGACAGCCAGTCATATTTAATTTTACCCCCACATCAAGAATGCACCGTCAGCCATAACCAATTGTAAATGTATCAGCTGGTAGTTTTGTAGAATAAAGTTGAAGTTGTTTAGGTGGATTTTGTTTTTTCTTTACCAAATAAAATAATCAAGACGTACTATGTAGGCCTAGTCAGTGCTTGTAGCCTAAGCCATTCTAGCAGGAACTAACAAACTCCAGTCCAGACCAAACCATATCTTATCCTAATGCAAAATAATTCTACATTTCACCCCAACATTTGTTGATAACGTCACTTTCCAGCAGAGATGAAAGCAGGACTTATGTTGCCATGCCTACAAGGCAAGACCTAATTATGTATCCTGAGGGTGGGTGAAATTAGATTTGTTATTACATGGTTATAATAAATTACTTGTCTGCTGTTTACATTATGATAAGTCTGCTTGTGTGCCAAGTAAATCAGCCACAGTCATGGAGAGAGTCAGAGAGACAACTAGAGTTGTCACAAAAATTACATCAAGGTCAGCATGCACAAATCATCCACAGATTTGCTGAGTCACCTAAAAAGTATCAATCAAGACCTGCTGGCATCTGTCATTTGAAGGCCTTTCCCCTTTCTGAAGGCCATTCTCTCCCACTCACAGGACATAACTGTGTGTTTCTTTCCCTTGGGTGTTCACTTTTTAAAAGTCGGTAGGTTACATATTGATTTGAAAGCCTATGCTACTTCACGTTCACACAGAAAGGTAACACAGCCACTGCATTTATGGATAGCCTAGTTTAAGAACTGACATGTGATTTACAGAGTAGTCCAATTTATATGTAAATTATATGTAATTTATAATCCTGTTATGTTACCTTCTGGTTCCGTTTCATCCGTTGGTTTTCTACAGCTATTATTACAGGTATGCTGGTAGCCTAAACTAGGTTTAGTCATTCTGTCACTTGCCGTGTCTTGCTGTGCGTAAATTTGGACTTGTGCGCTTGTTTTGATGCAGTACTCTTTTATCTTGATCTGCGTGCCTTGTGTGCTGGAGCCTTCGTAGACGGTATATGACTTTTATTTTGACACTTGTAATGTAACCCGGATAGGGTCTATTTTTTGTATTATTTACTCATTCGTCCTATGATTCGGGCGAGTTGGTCATCTTACTGTCTGAGAGTTGTGTAGGTTCTGCAGAGGTATTGATCTATGTCGATTTGCGTTACTAGATATACCAAATTCTCAGCACGTGCTAATCCTAACCCTGTTTTTTGTTTGTTTGGGCAGCAATGTCAAACACCATGGAGGTCTACTCCAACCAGCTGAGAGAGTTTGTAAAGGAGCATGCAACGGGAGTCGCGGTTGTCATCCTAACTGGTAACGTGAAACTAATTAAGCAAGCTGCCTCGAGTAATTCTGTTATTAGCCCGATAGATTTTCTCCCTGAGCTGCTAATTACAGTGAAAGTCGGATGTGTGGAGATTTTTGGATTGCGCTGTACGAAGTCGCCTGTAGAAAAGAATACTTAGTGCCTTATCAGGTTGTCCCAGCGAGCATTAGAAACGACACACCTGTTCGGTTTGGGAACCTTCCTGTGCCGCATAATGCATTGGGTTCCGTCTGGCTGGGAAAAATAAAGTTTCGACCTTGATTCCGTCGGTGACCCGTACGTTTTGAAAGAAGCTGGCAGAATTCTTGGCGGACCATCCAATCTTGGTTACTTACAGGGTAACACTTAAGAGTAAGGTACACAAAATAAATAAATACATAAACACATAAATAAAAAGAGTTAAGCATTAACAGACAACCTATTCATTATGAAGCATTGTTCCATCATTATTAAATGTTTATTATGTAAAGAAATCATGTTTTGTTCTACACTAGGAATATAACCAATTTAACATATTTTTTCCATGTTTATTTATTTCCATGTTATTTTATTTTACCTAATCACTTACATCTACAAAACTAAGGATACAATGAATACCCAATACCCAGTACCTTATGTACTAATGAGTAACTTATAAAAAGTAAATAGATTAATCCAGGACAGAGGTGGACAAAGTACACAATTCCTTTACTTAAAGGAAAACTTCCGTGTAAAATGAAAATTGGCATGTTAAAACATCATACCAAGTTGGTATGTGTACTGAGGAGCAAAATTGATTTAGCCTGTTGCATTCGGAGTTTAACTATTTTTTATCGTTTGTCCCAGAAGGCTAATAATAAATTATTAATAAATGTTGTGTACACTTACAAAGTTCTCAGTGCCTCGTTTTTAATGTCAGGGCCTTTGTTGTACTACCGATGGAGTGTGGAGTTTCTTCGAGCTGTTTTAATGGTTTAAAAATAGCGTAGTCATCATGCTTCGTCTATGGCACCTACCACTTCCATTGTTAGCCTTCTGGGACAAACGATAAAAAATAGTTAAACTCCGAATGCAACAGGCTAAATCAATTTTGTTCCTCAGTACACATACCAACTCGGTATGATATTTTAACATGCCAATTTTCATTTTACACCGAAGTTCTCCTTTAAGTCAAAGTATAGATACTCCTAGTCAAATATTACTCCACTACAAGTGGAAGTTGCTATGCCAATTTTCTACTCAAGTACAAGTACAAAAGTAATTGTTTTTAAAAATACTTAAGTATTAAAAGTACAAGTATCTTTTTTCTTTCTTTTTTGATAATGTGGGGCCACAGACAAGTCACTACAACTTGACCTGACCTTAAGTTCCTCATACACAACATCACTATGAAAATATATTTTCATATTATGTTATTGTATTCGCACTATATTCACATTTTGGGCCTACCTGACATTGTAATTTGTTTAACTATACAAGGTTTTTACATGTTAGCCTAATATAAAATAATTTAGATGCAAATAAACTTCAATAAGGATAATTGCAGTTAACATAGCCTAGCTCTTTGAAAATTATCATTGCTGGTGTCTATCCTTTGCCTTGTAAGTAGGTCCATGTATAGTTGCAGGGATTTAAGATAATGGTGTAAATTACAAAACAATATGTACTTGGGAAAGCTCTGTAGTTTAAAAAATTCATTGAGATAGTGTAATTCCTAGTCCATGTTTAAAACCATCAATGGAATTACTATTGTTATTCATTCTCTACTAACAAATCTGAAACACCTGAACACAAACAGAATAACTCAATTGGAGTGGTGAATGTAATGTTTAGTTGCAAAGCTGAACGTCAAGTGATTGTCTTTTTTCATTCCAACTATATCATAGTCACAAATGTTTTGACAAAGATTTGTCATTATCCGCCATTGCCATCATGATCATTACCAAGTTCAAATTCAGTGACTAAAAGTAAAGACACTTCAGACTTCGATATGATCTATCTATCACATCATTGCAAAATCACTTCAAAGCCATGTTTCAATGTAACTTGTACTGGAACTGTACTGATCACACTTTTTAAACAGGAGTTCAGTGCATCCACCCCTCATCAATGTTAGGAGTACTTCATGCGCATTTCAAATGTAGTGAAGTAAAAAGTACAATATTTGTCTTAAAAATGTAGTGAAGTGAAAGTCACAAGTTGCCAAAATGTTTCATACTCAAGTAAAGTACAGATACTTGAAAATTGTACTTAAGTACAGTACTTGAGTACATTTACTTAGTTACTGTCCACCTCTCATCCAGGATCGATTCATAATGAAATGCAGATTGCATAACTGTATCTTATGCAGCACACAGCATGATTTCTTTACCTAGAAATTACTTATTATAATGTTGCAACCAGGGCTGGAATTTCGTCATTTTAGGGGCAAGGCCACTTGGGCCTTTGTGTTGTCAATTTTGTGAAGGGCATCAGGGCCACTGTGGCCTTCTGGCAGATATTTTTCAAGGGCAAAAGGCCAAATTGAGAGGGCACGAGGGCCATGGCCCTTGTGAAATTCCTGTCCTGGTTGCAACAATGCTTCATATTTAACTAAGTATTAGTTAATGCTTAACTAATGCGTAATTGTGTACCTTATTAAAAATTAGTTACTGTAACACTTAGGGAAAGAGCTATCTAGTGCAGACGGTAAGCTGCAGAGTTTAGTTTTGCAAATTAAAACAGATCAAGTGAATAAATTACTCTGTCTTTACCTGCCATGCTTCATCAGTGAGCCGGTTTACTTTAAAATTGGTGGATTGTAATACTGATAAAGATTTACAGCTGTTTTAAGAACTGGAACATAGGACAGATTGTTATATAAAATTGTTATTTTCCATGTAATTTTGAAAAATAATGAACTTTTTACGCAGTGACTATATAATGCAATGAGCAGTGAGTAAACATTGAGCCTTTCAGGCAGTGAGCAAAAACCTCTTCTTAAATTAACCTTTCAGTAGAAGTTTTGAAGCATGCCAGTTGGATGCCAATCTAGAATCATCACAAGTTTGCCATTTAGTGCTATTACTGTTAGTATAATGCATGTGTAATGGATGTATCATAAGCTTGTTTTGTAGATGGCCTGAGCCTCATTTGTTGATGCAAGATGTTTGATAACCATAATTGACCAGCTGTTCCTAAAAACCAATACTGATAAAATGACATGGTAGGTGCGGGCAGCAAGTCAAGTTGTTGTGATGTGGTAGGTGCGGGCAGCAAATCAAGTTGTTGTGATGATGTTGCAGGTGCGGGCCTCATCACAGTCCGCAGGTGGATGGCTGGTGGGGTGTGTCGCAGCAAAGCGCGGCTGGACGGTAAAACAGTGCTGATCACAGGAGCCAACACAGGCATAGGGAAGGAGACCGCAGTGGACTTAGCCGGCAGAGGTGGGTTCACTTTCACCACTCTACTTTAGTTTCACTAGAAAACATTTTTCCTGGTCCTGCAATGATGTTTTGTTTGGGTTCTATTCATATGTGTTTTAGCCAGAGTTTAAATTGGGCTGGAGCCCTCCGCAGCTCAGCTCCCCCATCTCAATACAGCCAGCCGGAGCTGAGCTCCCTCTGCTGCAGTATTTATAGTAATACAATAGGGGGAGATATTGAGCACTGTGAGTAAAGAGGGGCTCCCCCTCCTTACAGAAGGCAACTTAACTACTGGTTTTAGCCATCACATGTTTCACATAAGTCTGTGTGAATGCTTTTATTATATTATGTGTCTGACTGCTAAAACACCCGTGTTGGAGAGACACGTGCATTTGATTCATGGCACAGGATGGAGACAGGCATGAGACTGATGTGTGCTCCAGGCCTGCAGTGCTAAGCTGTCATGGAGAAAACTATGATGCCTCAGTGTTGTCACAAGCCACAGGATATGGGCTGAAACTAGAGGCCTTAACTTCCAGGGCTGGCCTGTAACTGGCATGCTTGTCTGTGTCCCTTGTGTCATTGTCACCAAGTTCAGGCATGCTTGTGTTTGTCTCTTGTGTCATTATCACCAACCTCAGGCATGCTTGTGTGTGTCCCCCTTGTGTCATTGTCACCAACCTCAGGCATTATGAATGAAGAGCTGTTTCACTCCTGAGCTGGTGTGTGTGGTGTTTCTACCCATGTAAAGGTCAAAGGTCACCAGACCATCAAGGCATAGCCAAGCCACCATATGACGATTAGTCACTCAGTCCCGCACAGTAGTTCACCACGCTGACTTTGTACATGCAGGCAGATTTCCAGTACCATTTCCTGACCCGTCTCAAGGCCCTAAATGCTTCTGTCGTCACGGAAACCAGGTGCACGGGTGATCCTGGCGTGCCGAGATCTGGGCCGGGCGGAGCGTGCGGCGGGGGAGATCCGGAAGCGGAGTGGGAACGGGAACGTGGTGGTGAAGCAGCTGGACCTGGCCTCCCTGCAGTCCGTGCGGACTCTA
>CM050207.1:21222282-21224782 GCA_027475355.1 Coilia nasus
TAAGCCTTAATGCTCGCACTTTACAGTGTCCTTCTGAAGCCTCTTTGATAACTCCATGCCCACTATATATAATATTTATGTCCTTTATACTTCTAGATTTACATTGGAATTGTTGTTAAAGCAATACTAAGTAGTTTTTGTCTTCGGTCACCATATAGGAAGTGGAATTGTCTCTTGTTCGAACTACAGAGAGATGGACCGCTCCTCCAAACTTACTTAGTGCAGTTACAGCCCATGGAGTCCGGCAAAGCGAATTTAGAAGTGCCTTTTACCCTGTTACAAGTTGATGAACCACTGAAAAGATTTTGGACATGTTATTTTAAGGTTGAAAAAACTACTTAGTGCTGCTTTAAGAGTGAGGTAATGAAGAAACTGCTCTTGTTTAAAGAGGCCAGTGTATTGGGGCTCAGCTTGTACCAACTTAAACCCGAAAACATTAGACTGTTTCTGTTGTTAGACATTAACATTAGACTGTTTCTGTTCAGTGAACTGAATGTGATATAGCATGTATGCAAGACTCCTGTGGCAACGGACTCTTTCGGGTATGCAGAGACTAGTATCTTTAAACGTAATTAAATGAAGGAAATACGTGTGGGGAAAACGCATATCTCAGTGTTTTATTTTAAAATGTTTATTGCTGTTTGAATGAAACCTGCTGAGGAATCTGTGAAAATGTATGAGGGCCTTTGAGATCATTTAGAGTTGTGTTAGGCATGTCATTAATTAATACCTGGCAATTAATATTGATTGATTAATATTGAATGAATAATTATGTATGCAGTACAAATGCATGAAATAAATTTCCTGCACTAAAACACATCCACTATCATTTACATATTTTAGGTGCCTTACTTACATCACACTGGTGTTATTCCAGCTATAATTTAACCCTACAGTGTACTATGTTTAACCCTATCAGTGTACTATGTTTAACCCTATCAGTGTACTATGTTTAACCCTATCAGTGTACTATGTTTAGCCCTACAGTGTACTATGTTTAACCCTATCAGTGTACTATGTTTAACCCTATCAGTGTACTATGTTTAGCCCTACAGTGTAATAAGTTTAACCCTATCAGTGATGGCAAATTCACACAAATGGTATAATCAGCACTGTTAAATATACAGAGCGATGCGAAGGTGTGGCATATTGAAGTGGGATTTAAAAGTAACAGAAGACATTACCAGACAAGACACCACATTATCAGGAAACAAATTGTAGCAAAATGGGAGAAGTCACCCCACCCGGCTTCAAACCCGGGTCTCTGGGGTACCAAACAGGGGCTCTGACCGTAAGGCCAAAGAGCCAGGCTCATTGGGATGGCAGTCAAAGCACACCCACAACTCTAGTGATGGTCACTCCATCACACAAATTAAATACTTTATTTGCTTTTTAAATTTGGAGCAGAGAGGCAAACGTATGCAAAACGTCTGTAGAAATTTGGACCTGGTGAACAAAATGGGTCGATTCAAACAGCCCCTTTCTGTCTCTCCCTGGACATGACCACAGGTGACCTACATCTGACCAGCACTATGCATGCGTCTGCTACTGATGTTACAGATGACCAAAACTATGCAGGAGGAGATATCAGCAGAAAGGCCAGTTAAGGGCAGCTACGCCATTGGTGCGAATATGTGTCACTCAACATACCAGTTCCACCCACAGTGTCACAGATGGTTGTGATTGGTCAGGTGAGCATGGTTCACACAGGTGAGCTGGGACACATTCCATTCATACAGCCCAAGTCATCCACATCTGTTCACCTGCCACTTAGGAAGAGAGTCGCAGCAGGTTGGTGTGTAAGTGAGGAGCGGTTATTATAGTTTGGACTACACTCTCAGGAGACGCAATGAAAGACTACGTTTCCCAGCTGAAGCAGTGTGCGAGCGAGCATGCAACAGGACTGACGGCTATCACAGTAGTTGGTAAAATCTCTCTCCACTCTGCACTCTTATGACGCTTATGTTGCTGTAGCCATGGTGATAGCTAATGAGTAATGACTCAGCATATTCAAGCTATTAATACTGAGTAATGACTCAGCATATTTTAGCTATTACTACTGTACTACAAGATAATATTGCACATCTGCATACTTCAGCATTATTCTAAGCTTGATGTCATTGTTCTTTTTATGTACTTTAGGTCAGATGATTTCCAGTATATTTTAAGACAAGTAAAGATTTGAGACTTCAAAACAGATCATCTGTTCTCTCCCTTCTTCTGATTTGTGATTTGCCACACACACACACATATTAGAGTGTCCAGATTTCAGAAAACCGAGGACAGACCACCCTCACTCACACACACGCACACACACACCAGCGTGGAATTGAAAAAAAAAAACTAACTGCTAGTAACTGTAAAGTTGCAAATGCCATGCAAACTGAATGTAGGCCTACTTGCATAACTGGTTGTTTTAGTCATACCCTCTTGGACACAACATTACTGCTCCAATCAGTTAAGCACACCCATCTTTCTTCGTGTGAGGTAGGCTTTGGGC